>CAWUFW010010899.1:0-657981 GCA_963921515.1 Calotriton arnoldi | reverse complement strand
GTCTATGCACAACCTAGGTGTGGTCTTTGATGACAAGCTGATATTTGACGGTCAAATCAACAAGCTTTCATCCACCTTTTGGGGGATCTTAAAGATGATCAGAAAGATTCGTCCTTTCATACCCCCGGAAGCATTAAAGACGTTGGTGACATCATTGGCCCTTTCAAGATTGGACTACGACAACGCCCTATATGTAGGGCTACAATCCCAGTATCTACAAAAACTGCAGCGTCTGCAGAACGCCGCCGCCAGATTGATATTGGGTGTCCCCAAACATGAAGCAATCTCCCATAGATTGAGAGCCCTTCACTGGCTCCCAGTGGGGAAGAGAATTATTTTCAAATCACAATGTCTGGCCTATAAGGCACTTCAGGGTAAAGGACCACTATATCTGAGATCGCACTTGAAATGGTACGTACCAGCCAGAAATCTCAGATCCTCTCACTTAAAACTGCTACAATTACCCAAGTACAGGCAGGTTCGCTGGGGAGGAAGAAGTTTCATATTGGGAACAGCAAAAACTTGGACCGTTTGCCAATGCCGATAAAAAACAGTACCTCACTCATGTCCTTCAGAAGACTACTGAAAACTTGGCTCTTCTCCGACTGAGCTCTGGAAACCCACAACGCATCGCTCAATCCCATCACCTCATATGTCCTGCCAAACCCAGCGCCAAGACGCCTTCGGGCATATGTGCGCTATATAAGTCGACAAATCAAATCAAATCAAGTATATAATCTACAGCTCATATGCCTCGAACGGAAAATGCTACTTACCAGTATGCATCTGTTCTTGGCATGTAGAGCTGTAGATTCATATACGCCCACCCGCCTCCCCGGATACCTCTATCTGTTACAGTACTATCTTACTTAGATACATTACACATGGACATCTCTTTCTATTTCTTACTAACTCCATCATAACCCTTCATGGCGAAAACAATCTGGAGATGGAGTCGATGCCCATGCGCACTATCACCCTAAGGAGGAGTCACCTACCTCGTGACTACAAAGACTTCTTCCAAGACAAAAACAAAGTGCAAACATCCGAGCCCAACACCAGATGGCGATCTATGCACAAGTATATGAATCTACAGCTCTACATGCCAAGAACAGACCCATACTGGTAAGTAGCATTTTCCTTTCTGAATAGTCAGGTTGGCCAAGAGGGGCATTTTGCCTGCTTGGTTCTGCAGGACTTTCTGATTTGAGTCCATCAACAGACCCACCTCCAAACAGGTACTGCTTTGGTATCTAGTTAAAAAGTGAGGAATCTGGAGCTAGAAGCCTCTATCAGAGGAACAAGTGACTTACCTTCTGTAACTGTCTTTCTGGTAAAAATTTGATCTAGCCGCAGATTCCTCACCAACCCTCCCTTCCTCCCTGTTCTGGGAATAAGATCCCAAGTTTAGGGGTCTGCACTCTGGTCTCACCAATTTGCTTTGGGACTCTGCGTCAGGGGGTATGGACAGTCTCAAAAGCAACTGATGTCAGGGCGCTGGTGGGGCACCTATATAGGCACCACGCTTAATTTCCAGAGCGGAACAACATCAGTGCAGAGCCGCACTGTACCACCTACTGGCAGCCAGAGTTTCTACTGAAAAGTTTCCAGATCCAGGCTGATGCCAGGAGAATATTCAAAAGGTGAGGAATTGGCAGCTACATCAAATCTACCAGAAAGAGCATTATCGAAGGTATGTAACTTGTTCTTTCATGCCAAGCTTTCTGAAGTGTTGCTTTTTGTATTGTCCCTAGCCTAGCAAGGACTTGTTTCAGGCACTATCAAAGGGTACTTGCCATTTATTTCGGCTCTCCTACCATTGCCAGATCAGCCCTCTTTATTTAAATCACCCAGTCGTGATGCGTTTTTGGAAGGTTTGGAATATATATTTCCAGTTTCTCCTTTCATCATGCCTTAGTGGGTTCTGAACTTGGACCTCACATTTCTAACGTGTATGCCTTTTGAACTCCTGTATAGCTGTCCACTGCTGCTTCCCACCCTCAAGTTTTTCTCTTCACCATAACCTGGGCAAGGCTGGTGAGTGAGCTACAACCCCACTCCATCAAACTGCCATACACAACATTCTTTCCAGGTAAACTGGCTCTTAGACCCGAGCCTCCTTTTATTCGAAAGTAGTGATTCCTTTCCACGTCAGCCAAAGTATTACCCTTCTGATGTTCTTCTCCCCACTTCAACCCTCCAAAGAGAAGGAAAGATTCCACTGGATAGATCCTAAAGAGCTCTTAGTTTTCATATTGTTCATACCAGGGAATACTGTGTGGATTATGCTCTTCATTGGGTTTGTGGGTAGAAATAGTGTAATTGGTCATTTGCCAGGCTCCTATGTGGGCGTCACTCCACATGTTCACAAAGCACTACTGTCTTTTCTTTTGTGATGGGCACTATGCTTGCCCATTCCTGCAGGACTTTTTGGTTTGAGCAACTTCACAGAGTGACCATCTGTAGATACTGTTTTAGTATTGATTCAGAAGGTAAGGAATCTGTAGTAAAAGTGTCTATCAGAAGAACAAGTTATTTACCTTTAGTAACACTCTTTCTAGTAGCTACTCTGTCTAACTGCATATTCCTGAACTACCCTCCTGCCTCCCCGTCCTGTGACCGGGACTCTTTTTACAAGTAAAAATGTCCCAAGTCTAGAGATCAGCACACTGGCCAAAGCAATTTGCTGTTGGGCTCTGTGTCTAGGGACACGGACAGCCTAGAAAGCAACTGACCGCATGCATTAGTGGCACTTATATGAGGCTTTGTTCATCTCTTCTGGAGTGGAACTACATTGGTGCGTAGCCTCAGGAACCCACCTAACAGCACACAGGAGTAAACCTAAAGATTTCTGGATCCAGACTGGGGAACATTCAAAAGGTGAGGAATTTGGTGTTGGATAGAGTATCTACCAGAAATAGCATTACCAAAAATAAGTAACTGTTCTTTAGTTTGTCTAGTTTTTCATGGCCATCCAGTTTTGGCAGGAGTCAGCACTTACTCCCAGTTTGATGATCTATCATGGCCAACAGATGGTCTTGTAGATCATTCAGAAGGGCTACATCCTACTTTTTCTCTCCTCCTGACCCAATATTCCTCCCACACCTGAACAAATGTTGGCAGAGCATCTATCCATTCTGCTGCAGGAGGTGTGCCTCTTACTCTCCAGGGGGTTCCATACAATTGGTACCAGATTCAGAGAAAGGCATGTGTTGTTATTCATGCTACTTTCTCATCCCATCGAAGGGCGAAGGCCTCAAGCCTTTCCTGGTTCTTCAACCAATGAATTCCTTCCCGCTGAAAGTAAAATTAAAAAAGCTCACATTAGTTCAGTCCTCAGATCCTGTTTGTTCCGGACTCTGAAAACTGGCTGGTGTACTTCGACTTGCTGGATTCCTATTTTCATATGCCTCATCCTTCAATCACACAGGCGTTATCGCAGATTTTTTTGATAAGTATTTTTACCAATTTTTCCACAAATACAAGATACATCTTTAAACAAAATAAACACAACCAAGTGCAGACAAGCATCAATGACCTCTGTGCATAAAACATTAGAAGGATTTACCTCACAATCCCAGAAGTCCAAAATTATCCCAGCAAATGTCCCATATTTTAGGATACTTTTGTAGGCAGCCACGCGCAGCATTTACTGGCTCCATCATCTTTGAACACCAGTTTATGGCTCTCTGTCACACAAGTAAATCAGGGGCAGTCTTAAAAGCCCAATTCCGAGCTATCTCATGTTTTCCCAACAATGTTCCTAGGCCCACTAGATACCTCTCAGACCTCCTACCTCTCAACTCATCCAACAGCCCCAGCACCGCAGTCCAAGGAGAATGATCTATTGGCCTACCACGCACATCAGATAAGACCCTCAGAAGGTGAGACCAATATTGTTGCAGGGCCCTCAAAAGAGTTCAGGGATGCTCTGATTGACAGAGCAAGTACTTTGGCTATTAGATCTGCCAACTTCAGTATCATTGGTGACCTGAACCTGCACTTGGACAACAAATCCGACTGTGAAATTGGTAACTTTTTAGCAGACCTTGCTGCCCTCCAGTTGACACAACTTGTCCCTGGTTGTACCCATTCTGCTGGCCACCTGCTAGACCCTGTCTTTTCTAATCTCCCCACCCTCATGGTCCACTCTCCTATCCCGTTGAGTTGGTTCGACCACTATCTTGTACCTATGGTACTCTCGGGGATAGAGCCCGTCCAGAGGGTGGTCCGGAAGCCAGTTCTGAAATGCCCCTGGCACAAACTTGATATTGATCAATTTCATGCCCACCTCCTTATGCATACCCCCAGTATGCAGGATGACCCTGATGCGGCCGACAAAGCCTTATCTGACTGGATTCAACGGCCTCTCGACACACTCATTCCTGTTAAGTGGTCACAGATTCGTAATAGCAAATCCAGCCCATGGTTCAACAGTAAACTAGCCACAATTCGGAAAGTTTGCAAAAAGCTGGAACGGGCATGGAGGCGGGATTATGACCCTGTTCTGAAGGGGCACAACCGGGTACCCACCAAAAATTACCACAGAGCTATTCAGAAGGAAAGGGTGGCCTACTTTGCCGACGAAATCAGAAAGAGCAGTAATCCTGCTAAATGTGTTTTTTCAATACTTAAAGATCTAAAATCCGCAGGGCCACCTAAAGCGCCTCTGATTTTGTCTGACCGGCAATGTGAGGATCTCGCCACCTCCTTCATTATGAAAGTCGAAAACATCTACAAGTCCTTCCCCCCCAGGGGGATTAGATCAGGCCCTGTCCATAGGCCTTATGCTACCCCTACACTCTCTGTCTTCCCTCCGATCTCTCCAGATGATATGCTTGCGACTTGCAGGAAAGTTAAGTCTGGCTCACCTGCAGATCCTCTTAAACCTGAGCAATTTCTTAAGTCTCTGCCTCTGCTCCTCTCTCCTTTTCGTCAGCTGATTAACACATCCCTGTCTATGGCGGTTGTCCCCAGGGCATGGAAACAGGCCATGGTGGTCCCTCTTCTAAAGAAACCCACATTGGACCCCTCGAAACCGGAGAACTTTTGCCCTATCTCTCTCCTGCCTTGGGTGTCCAAAATCGCGAAGTCTTACATCGACTCCATTCTGACAGGTTTCTTAGAAAATAACAACTTGCTTGACTCCTCTCAGAATGGTTTCCGCCCGGGCCACAGCACGGAGACTGCTCTCCTAGCTGTGACCGAACACCTGAGGGAGGCCTTAGATGCTGGGCGAACATCGGCACTGATACTCTTAGACCTTAGCGCCGCGTTTGACACAGTGTCCCATCGGATTCTGTTGCTACGTCTGGAGGAGGCTGGCATTGAGGGTCCGGCCCTAGGCTGTTTTGCCTCTTTTCTAGCTGAAAGAACCTTCCAGGTGTCGGCCCCCCCTTACATCTCCCTGATACACACTATTAAACAAGGGGTTCCACAGGGCTCAGCGTTTAACCCAACGTTATTCAATCTTTATGTCCAACCTCTAGCAGCGGTAGCCAGGGGCAGAAGACTTGCGGTGGTATCCTATGCTGACGATACCCAGCTGGTAGTGGCACTCTCTGATGACTCCACGCAGGACGCTCTTAAGTTCAGGAGCAATTTAACAGCTATTGCAGAGTGGATGACTGCCAACTGTCTCCAGCTAAATGCAAGCAAATCAGAGATTTTGCTAGTGGGGAAAGATACTGAGCTGTGAAGTGAGAGCTGGTGGCCTCTGACTTTGGGTTGTACACCCGCCCCTCGACAGGTGGTCAAAAACCTGGGAGTTTGGGTTGATTCTGCCCTTAATTTCCATGCCCAAACTAAAAAAGTAGCTGGGACCTGTTTTGGACTCGGGCTCAAACCACTGCTGGGCTTCTTTGATCCCACAGTTCGCCAAGTCATTATTCAGGCCTCCATTCTATCTAGGCTGGACTATGCTAGTTCGCTTTACCTGGGGGCTAATAAGGCTGAAATCCTACGTCTGCAAAGGGCTCAAAATGCGGCTGCAAGAACCCTACTTGGCCTCCCAAGAACCTGCCCCACGACCAACGCCATCCGCATACTTCATTGGCTGCCAGTGGCGAAACGCATTGCGTTTAAGTCACTCTGCATCGCCCACAAAATCATGAATTCCTTTTCCCCAGATATCCTGGCGAACCTGCTCTCACCCTACACACCCACTCGCCATCTACGATCTTTGGGCCAACATCTGGCGGTTGTTCCTCGGGTGAGGAAAGAGCGAGCAGGTGGACGCTCTTTCCGCGTCCTTGCTGCGAAACTCTGGAACTCTCTCCCGGTTCACATTCGTAGTATCAATAACCACACCTCATTTCGTAAAGCTATTAAAACTCATCTTTTCCCTACGCTATAGGCCTTGCCTCTCTCTTTTCAGTCTCCTCCTATCATCTGCTACAATTAGCGCCGGGACGCCCCTTTGCTGGGGCAGCTGTGCGCTCTACAAAACCTATAACATAACATTACAGGGCATAGCCAAACCACATAGTAGAAATCTGTGGTGACAGAACCGCAGCAATGGCACATGGGTGTCGGAAGCTTACCCATCCTCCACAGCTACTCCAGTGTCAGGTAAGTCAAAAGAAGGATATTAACTTAGATCATGCAGGCCGGGAGTGAATGGCCAGCTCCCGAAGTGCCATAAGTGCCTCCCTCCAGTCCCCATCCTCCAAAGCCCCCTGGCAGGCTTCCAAATGAGTGCGAAGGGATAGGAACAAATCCGGGGAGTTAATGACCAGGAACTGATTAAGCTAGGGAAACCCCCCTGGACCTAAGGGGGGCATAAGGACTTAAACCTCAATAGGGCTCTACTCAGGGACCTCTATCAAAGCAGGCTGATGATAAGATACGGCAAGTTGAATCTTCAAGAAATAAAAAAACTGAGTATGGTGCAGGTGAAAGTCAGCTTGTAAGTCGGAGTAAGGGCGTATAGCTGAACCCTGCCATACATCACCCCGCTGAGAGATGCCAATCAGTTACCAACATCCAAACCTACGTAGGCCTGCTACATGATGGAGCAGAGTGCTCCTCCAGAGGGGAGTCTGTAACATAATCTTACCCCCACACACCAGTCCATCTTGCCGCACCCCGCCAAATTTGTAACACTACCCCAGTAAGGTCCGGTAAAGCTCTGTTACGCCTGCCGCTATCCATATTCTGGATGCAACAGTGGCGGAGCCGGTGAGGACCGACAGGAAGCTGCTTGGCGCTCTATTTGTTACGCTCCTGTTGTATAAAAACTGAGACAGGACCATCATTTTAAAAGGCGCAATCCTGATCATGAGATTGAGTGGTAAGGAAGACCAGCACTCCAGATCTTTTTTCACGCGTGCACCAAAGGTGTTACATTCAACATCCAAGCCAAGGCGTGGAACAGGGAGATGTATACATCAAGATAAAAGGAAACTCAGCCTGCAAAGAGGTACAGTGCCTCGCCAACCATGATCCTACAAGGGGCCCATCAAAGGAACCAACATGGATTTGGAGTGATTGATCTGTAGCCTGGACGCCTTGCCATAGAGAGCGAGCATATCCATCTCTTGTGGCCTCGACTGCAAAGGGTCATGCAAAAAGAGGACCACATCGCCAGCGTAAAGCGCGATACAATCCTCCGGCACCTCATCTCCCCACCAGAAACCCTGTATCTGAGTATCACAACAATCCCATGCAGCAAGGGGTTCTATCGCAAGAGCAAACAGGAGAGAGGACAGAGGACACCCCTGTCTAGTGCCCCGTTGAATCGGAAATATCGTTCAGTCTAATCTTTGCCATTTCGTTAGTGTACGTTGTTTGTACAAATCTAATAACCTGGGGCCCAAAACCCATCTGAGCCAATAAATCCCAGAGGAAGTCTTAATCAACAAAGTCAAAAGCCTTTTCAGACTCAAGGAGGAGAAAGGCGTTAGAACTGGGAGGCAAATGACGCTACGCCACAGCCGCCTGCGCCCATCTAATACAATGAAGAGTCCTACGACGACGCCTAAAGCTGCATTGGTTCAAATAACCCAGCTTAGGAACAACTCAGAGAAGGCGATTAGCAAGCACTTTAGCATAAATCTTGAGTTCAGAATTAATGAGAGCTATCGGGCGATATGACGCACAAGACTCCGGAGGGCGCCCTGACTTGTGGAGGACCACCATCGTAGCCTCGTTCAAACCTGCCGGAAATCTGCCAAGAGAAATGGCCTCAATGTACAATGCCAGTAAGTGGGACAGCAATGGGCTTCAAGCCTTTTCAAATATTCTGTGGGGAAACCATCCGGGCCCGGAGTCTTGACCGAATTCAGGGCAAAGTCGACCTCAGCAAGAGTAAAGGGCTCATCAAGTGCTGCAGCATCGTTCGGCACCAGTGAGCAGAGAGGGAGGTCTGCAATCAACGGGGAGGCCAGTGTGCATATAGCGCACCATAGTATCCCGCAAAGGCAGTCACACAATACCACTAGTCTCTGTAAGCAGGTCGTGGTCAGGGACCCGAATACTGGGGATAACCCTGTTGGCGAGACCGCGGGAAGCCAGCTAGTATAAATGTTTGCTCAACTTATCACCAAAACCGTATAGCCTACTCTGGGAGGCAGCACTGCTGAGCCTCGTCGAGGCTCAGTTGGTACAGGGATAACTGATCGAGGATAAGCTGGTGAGGCTCAACGGACTCCACCGCTGAAGCCTCCTCCGCTTGAGAAATACGGACTTTGAGCCCCTCAATCTGCAGCAATCATTGTTGGTCCCGATTGTAGAAATGTGTTTGGGCTATAACCCTCATTAAGGCTTTGGCGGCGGCCCAGAAAGTCCCAGGCGACCCCACATTAAGTTGCAGGAAGGCAATCAGCTCCTGTGATAAATAGTCAACCACAGTTGTATTCGTAAGATGCCAAGCACTAAGGCGCCACATAGGACGCTCACTCTGAGCTTCAAGACCCAGTTGGACAGTAACATGGATGTGGTCAGAAATGCCTCGCGGTAAGATTCCCACCCCAGCGGTGGGGAGCATAACTGTAGCTGCCATAGAGACATAGTCAATGCTAGAGGTCATTTTATGTGCACCAGAGGTGTGTGTATATGGTGCGCCAGTTGCGCCAAACATCACATAGACCACAGCCAGAAGCCCAGTCCATGAGCCAGGTGCTCGAAGGGGCTGGACCAGCCAGAGCCATTGAGCTGTCCCAAGCAGGAGACATCAGCATTTTAAAATCTCCGCCAACAATAGTAACCCTTTGGACATTCCTGTCAACACCTGTAAAGCATCCAGCGTGGGACCAGGAAGCTGGGGGGGATAGATAAACACTCAACAGGTGACATGTCTGACCATCGATCATCCCTCAAGTGTGACAAACCTACCCTGCGGATCAAAGACACTCTACGGATGACCACCATAGGGAGACGCCTGTAAAGAAGGATAGCCATCCCCAGGACCCTCTCGTATGACTAGCGTGGATCATACCCATATCGGGCCAAAAAAGTACAGTGGGTACCAAGGGGATAAGTCTCCTGTAGGAGGAGAACATCGGGTGCATGGCACTTTGCAAACCCCATGACTGCACTGCATTTAAAAATGTCATTAAGGCTGTTGACATTCCAAGTCATTATCTTAAGAACCAGCATAGCAACGAGCTCTCATAAAGGCCCGGGCGTGGGCCAAGTGGGCATCCAATGGGAATAAAAGGACAAGAGGTCGCAGCGTACCTCAACTCAAAGCAAACACATGGCCAAATGGGACCAACCACCCTAAACAGTCCCCTCAACCACCTACCCCACCCCACACTTCCCCAGAAGCATCTGTCACCCCCAAACCTAACTGCAAACTACAAAAGTCCACAGCATGGGGCACACACACACCACGTCCCTCCGATGAAGTACATAGAAGAAGGTTGCATTGCTGCTGACAGATGAGATTCATGAAATCTTGATGGACATTGAAGAGGTCTTCGAGTAGGTCAAAGTTCAGCACCACCCTATGTGTCTAGGAAGGATGAAGCAAGGGTCTCAGAAGTCACCAACGGATCTGGCTCAGAAACAGCAGTGGCCTCCACAGCGGGGTCATGGGAGGGACGTATCTTCTTCAGTAGGGAGGCAGGGGACGGTCCTGTCCGCCTGCCCCGTCTGGAAGAACTATTTTGCCAGCCAAGGCCATGGCTCCGGTTTCTGCCAGTGGCATCTTTGTCGGGTGAGCGATCGTCCCAGGAGGGCAGTGAGTTAGTACGCAAAGGCCAAGTCTCTGTAGCCCATTCCCAAGCTGCCTCAGGAGTGTAAAAAAAAAAAAGGATGTAGAGGTATGTATAACCTTGAGACGGGCAGGGAACAGGAGCATGTAGCATAAGTTCATCGCTTGTAAACACTTCAAAGAATCAACGTTGGCACTGCAGTTTGGGAAAATTAGAATACGGGAGGACTGGAAGGTCTTGGTGGCCAATTCGCATTAAAAGCGCAGGACCACATCCCTATCTTTGTAGTTCAAGACCTTTCTGATCATTGGTCGAGGTGGTGCCCCAGGCAGAGAGACCGTCATCAAAAATCTATGTGCACTCTCCACCATGAGGCATGAGGACAGGGGCCCCTCCGGAACCCATGTCAGGATCCACTTCTCTAAAAAGTCTGCAGGGGATGTCCCCTCAACCCCCTCAGGGAATCCCAAAAACTGGAGATTGCTATGTCGGGCATGATTTTCAGTGTCCTCCGCCTGGATCTCCAACTTGCGGGACACTGTTGTAAGACGTGTGACCAACACCTTGGGAGTGGATATAGAGTTCTCCAGCTCAGTGATGCACCCTCGGGACCAGCAATATGATCCCCTACATTGCACAGGTCTTGGCATAGGAGAGCCACATCGATGCCAACATCCCCAATCTTACATTCCAAAGTGGATTGGGATGCCTGATTAGCCAGGAAATTGTCACTTGTGGTCGGTGAACCCTCCAGTGCAGAAAGCGAGGAAGCCTTGGACGCACTTCTCTGAGGGATGGGGGGCTGGTGGGTTGTGTATTTGTTGATCCTAGGCTGTGTAGAAATAGGGGCTTGCCCCCTTCTTTATGGTAAATCAAGGCACTGGGCAGCCCACGGGCCGCAGATGCACCAGCAGGTGAGAAGGGGTGGAGGGGGGCCAATACGCAACCCTCTTGCACAGGACAACATACCCTGGCAGCACGAGCAGTCGAGCCACTCTCAAGCCACAGCCCAATCTCCGTAGTGCCACAGAGTTCGGGAGCTAAGTTTGAAGGGCAAGGGAAAGAAAGTGGCCCACCCTAAGGCCCCTTAATGGGGGTGATCGCTACTTACAGAATTGAGATGAAAATGCATGGCAGGAGAGAGGGGTGTTAGACAGCATCCAACAGGTGAGGAGGTCTGTGTGCCCCAATTGCAGGAGACAGTCAGGCGGCGCAGCACAGCTGCAAGCTGAGGCATGGCCCTCCATCATCATTGAGGGCCAGAGACCAGATCCACACACGGAGCATAGTACACTGGAGCAATCCCCTGCCACGATAAGGGCGTTCCACACACCAGGATGGTCCATCAGGGAGTCAGCAGCAGTTCCACGCCCCTGTAAAGCCCACAAGGAAGGGACACTCACACCCATGAGGCCTTGACACTGCGTGACCCGCTGGCCAAACCTGCAGTCCAAGCGGTCCTCAGACCATGGTGATGATCTTCAGGTGAACCAATCTCAGACACAGCTGCCGCTGAGGGCATGAGAACCCACCGAAGGATGCAGCCCCGCTGCTCAGGAGGATTACAATGGGGGGCTCGCAGGCAGCTGGTCTCTCCGGCGATCTGAGCACCTTGTGGCCCCGAAGTAATGCATGGGTCAGGCCCCCTTGTGGCGTGATGCTGATGCAGCACAAGCCGCAGGTGCAACGTGGCCTAGAGATACTTCACCACCTCAAGGCGGCTCAAAACCAGGGTGAACCACGCCCAAGGACAGCAATCGGTGCGGGCAGGAAAAGCTTTTAGGAGCATGCAGCCCCACCGTTTAGGAAGTCCACCATGGGGGACCCACAGTCAGCCGCAGTCCCAGAGGGAGTCGTGTGTCGAGCCCTCTCGCAGTGCGACACCGCTACTGTGTAGGCCGGCGGTGTGGCTTGGCACAACCGGATCGACTGCACCGTCTCCAGTTGGTCTGGGGCCAAAATGCAAAGATCCCCAGAGTCAGAAGGAAAAGGGGATAGCCGATATTCTCTCAAGCCGCGATTAGTGGAGTCAGAAGCCGGATGAGCGCGGAATCACCTCCAGCCATCTAGGCCAGTCAGGCCACGCCCCCTATCTCAGATTTAAGGTGGACCAAGAACACTTTCAATTTCCAGTGCTCCCCTTCGTCCTCACCTCTGCCCCTCTGGTGTTTATGAAAGTGATGGCAATCGTCGCTCCCCATCTTCAGAGATTGGGAATTCCAGTATTCCCACATATTGACATCTGGCTGCTGAAGTCGGGCTTGTGGGCCAGCTCCAGACGATGGCTTACCTATTAACTTCATTGGGGTTCACCTTAAAATCCTGGGTACAGTGAGGTTCAAAGATTTCCCTTCAACGCAGCATGTCTGGGCATTCGCTATATAATCCCAAAATTTCAAGCCGGACCCTGAATCTTGGTGAGAGTGGCTTTAAGGCTTCTTGACTTCTTAGCGTTGTGCATCCTCCTTGCCACATACACCAGGTAGCACATGCAGGCCCTGCAGTGGAATCTGAAATCCAAGTGAGCCCAGCACCCAGATGCCTTTATGACACCATTAAGGTCTCAAAGGAAACTTTCAAAAATTTGCAGTTGTGACTCACCAATTGCAATTTGTCCTTCTATAGGCAACTCTCCCTTCCCATCTGGTGCTGACAATGGTGATAGAATGCATCTCAGATGGGTTGGAGGGCCATGTAGAAGAAGTGTATATTAGAGCGACTAGTCTTTTGCGGTTCCTCGACTCCATATCAATCTCCTGGAACAACGCTTGACCATTAAAAGTCTTCCTGCCATCTAGCAAGGGGAGGCTGGTGCAGGTTCTTACCGACAACACTACCACCATGTGGTACTATAAGCGGGAGGAAGGAGTGCCTCAAGGATTTCTATCTCTGGAGGTGGCTGGAGCAGGAGACCATCTTTTTGGTTACCAACCACCTCGTGCAGTCCCTGATTTCCAGAGCAGACTAACTGAGCAAATGTTGCTTGTCAGATCACAGTTAGCATCTGCATTCTGGGGCGGGTGTCTTTGATCAGTGGGAAGAGCCCTAGTTACACCTATTTGCCACTGTTGAGACAACGTAGTGTCAACAGTTTCGTGCATTGGAGTTTCCGTGAGACAATTCGCTGGGTAATGCATTCTGGCTGGAGTGGACAGAGGGACTCCTGTATGCATTCCTGCCACTACCTCAACCACCTCGAGTTGTGAGGAAGATCAAGAATGACTGGGCCCAAGTCATCCTAGTTGCCCCAGACTGGGCCAGGAGAGTTTGGTACCAGTAACTCCTGAGCATCTGCTCCATGTTCAGGCTTCCACTTTTCAGCAACAGGGCAGAGTCCTCCTCCCGAATCTCCACAGCTTACACCTCCCTGCATGGGGACTGAGCAGCGGCAATTGACTGCATCTAATGTACCTTCTAAAGTGGTTGATGTCATCCTTCCTGCGCGATGCCCTTCCAAGACATCTATCTATGCTGGGCCAACATTGTTGTCTGAAGTCATGCTCAAAACACTGACCTCTTACAAGCAAAGCTGTCAAACATTCAATTGTTTGCTCTTTTTTTAGCAAAGCCTTGCAGTGGGCACTGTGAAAGCTTATTTGTCATCCCTTTCGGCCTTCCTATGTTTGCAGGACCAACCATCCATGTAAAAAACACAAATTGTGATGAGTTTTATTAAGGGTTTAATGCACGTGCTCCCTCCCAAACTATTTGTGAAGCCTCAGTGGGACCTTAACTTGTTCTCAACATTACACGTTTACGTACACCCTTCAAGCCCATATATAGTTCCGATATACATTGTTCCTCACTACTGTCTTCCTCACAGGTACTTTCAGTACAAACACCCTAAACCACCTTTGTCCTAATCAAATTGGTGCTGTGCACTCAGATAATCTTTCGGTCTAAAGCTGTGCCTCCCTTCCACATCGAGAAGTTGATCACTCTAGTGACATTCTCTGATTTCCCGAACCCCTCGAAATCGGAGGAGAGGCTCCATTGGTGGTTCTTCAGAAGGGTTTTGAGTTTTTACATTGATCATACCAAGGCCCATCGAGTGGATTACAGCTTTTTGGGTGGGTTTTCTAGAGCAAAGAAAGGCACAGCTGTGAGGAAGAGGAACATGTCAAGAAGGATACTCCTCTGCATCAAGATCTGCTACTCACTGGCCAAGAAACAGCCCCTGTAAGGTCTGAGAGCCCATTCCACCAGGGCCAGGGCTGATACCACTGTACTGGTGTGTGGGGCTACTATCCTTGATATCTGTCTGGCTATTACGTGGGCGTCAATGCATACGTTCACAAAGTACTACTGCCTTGACAGCCAGATCTGGTAGGAAGGACACTTTACCTGCTCAGTTCTGCAAGACCTTTTGTGTAGAATACACTCCACAGACCCTCCACCTTTGGAATTTACTGCTTTGGTATCTTTTCTAAGGTGAGGAAACTGCAGTTATAAGTACTTATCAGAAGAACATGTTACTTACCTTCTGTAACACTCTTTCTGGTGAATACTCTATCTAACTGCAGATTCATTACTGCCCTCCCACTTATTCATTCTGTGGATTTGCCTCGATTTTGAAATCTACAAAGAACCCAAGTTATAGATCAGCACTCTGTCACCAACATTTTACGCTGTGTGTCTGAGGGAGTCTAAAAGAAAATGACAAGAAACTGACGTCAGCAAGTAAGGGTGAGAGAGGGAGTATTATTGAAAACTCTCTGGATTAATTTTGGCACCTGGGGATATTCTAAGGTGAGGAATCTGTGGTTAGATTGAGTATCTATCAGAAAGAGTGTTACCACAGGTAAGTAACTTGTTCTTTGGGTACAGACAGGAACTTACCCCCAAAACTGGGTTGTGAAGCCTCAATGTAATCAAGCCCTTTAGGGGTATGTTTTTCCAATGATGAAAGGAAGCAAGGGTTCAGAATATATACGACTCCCGAGGATACATCATTTACAGCTATAAGATGGGTCCCCCAAACCACAGTTTTTTTTATTTCTTCTTTAACCCACTACAACTTTGAGATTATTTGGCATTATCTGCCTGTAGAGCTCTATAATTCTAAAAACATGTCAACTGAATAGCACTAATTCAAAACAGGGTGAAATGCATGTCTGATTATGGATCATTTTTATGGATAGACAAAGTTGTGTTTAAACTGATGCTTCCTTTAGATTCTGGTACTAGTCAAAGATTTTTCAGGATATTGCTAAAACTACATATGTGACTTTCACACTGGAAATTTGCATTTCTAGAGCTTGTGCCTTCGTGCTAATTTTGGGATGTAATCCCTCGATAAGGTGCTGCAAAGGCAAGTTGGGTTGATGGCTTTGCAGAATGTTTCCTTTCTAGTAAAGATTTATTTTTGGAGAGAACTGTCATTGAGTACCTGTTCATATCTTCTTGTCTTTAAGGTGGAGAGCCAGACAGATCATTAAGAACATCCCTCCGTCCGACATGGCTCAGATCAAAGCAAAGGTGGCTGCTATGGAAGTATTACAAGGGCTTCGGAGTGACCTGGGCTACCAGCGAGCATGGGAGCGAAACTATCTGTCCTCAGTGAGTATCTTACTCGGATCAGGGAGGAGACTATAAAGATGCCAATGCTAATATAGAAAAAATGCCTTGGTGACCCTGCCGTCCTTTAGTGGCAGGATGGCTGTAGTGGTGTAGTAGATATAGACCTAGGAGTGAGAAAACTGTGTCTATCAACAGGAAAGGCCATGCACCAGTGCTGAGCAAAGTTACTGAAATGTTGAGACTGTCAATTTATGACCTTTTCAGTGGATGTTAGTCTACCCTTGTCTCGTGGGAAGAAAGAAGTCACAATATCCACTTACAGTTCCTTTACTTTGTTTAAGAACAAAATAACTACATGTCCGCACAAAGAACAGAGGAACCTTTTCCTGTGTACCGTAACACTTTGTTGTTGTAAGGACACAGTTTACTTTGTGGACAGAGTTAGTATCATTCATCTGTAAATGAGGGGTCTCCTTTCAGCTCAGTGCTACTAAAGCTGTTCAGGGAATCTGAATCATTCCACCAGAACGTGGATGCAGTCACTATCCACTGCCCAGGCCCAAGAGACCTCCTTCCAGAATAAGGGTGCATATCACCTTAAGAAGTAATAGTGTCTGAGATTTCGAAATATTGGGATCTATGTGGCCTTTCTAAATTGCAAGAAGCAAACACTTTTACCAACTTTGATTTCCTCTGGAGAAACAGTTGAAAAAAAATGACAAACACAACCCATTTAATAGCGCAGTTTTCCCAACACGTTTTCTAAAAAGCCATAGGTTTTCATAGAGTTTAAATCTTGGATGTGCAATTTGACATGCCTTCATATTAATACATATGTGAAACACCTTCCTTTTATGCAGAAGGGGCCAGCTTTAGGGTAGAGTGGTGGGGGTGGGAGCAGGGGTGGGGGCGGAGGGGGGACGAGAAAGAAGAAAGAAAAATAACTGACCTACCACCTGCAGCCCGCCGAGTCGCTGGTCTTCTGCTCCTCTCATGGCTCCACTGAAGGCAGAGGTTTCCAGTCTTCCCTGCGGCCAATCCTGAAGCTGCTCTCATGCATGAGAGCAGCTTCAGGATTGGCCTGAACACCGATAATTTACGCTCGCAGGGAGACTGGGAGCCTCTGCCTGCTGTCTCCAATCCGACAACGCAGGTGGGTTGGAGACAGCTCAGTGCGCATGTGGATTTGGCCTGCCGACAAAACCCACATGCGCACTGAAAGCAGTGCTGCCCACCACTCCCTCACCTGACTGCCCCCGCGATGGCCCCACCCCCAGGACGCAGCATGTATAAGATGATAAATAAAACGATAATAGACTCGTTTTATTACCATTTTATTTGTCAAATTTTGAAGCTGCTGGCAGGGGGCGCGGGGGGCGACGCTCCTCCGCCTTAGTGGAGGAGCCGCCGCTGCTTTTATGTCTGCCTTCTACTTCCTTTCATTTTCTCTTACTGTCACTTTTACATAGTGTATCTTTCATTTACTTTGACTAAGAACATTGTTGGAAGAAAGAACAAATATTAAGCTTATTTTTTATCTTAAAGAGCATATCTCTCTATCAGGTTTGACAGAACTGACAGGCAAAAACAGCAGAGCTAGGTTACACGAATTATACATGCTTGTGCATCAGCCAGCCTATATATATATATATATATATATATATATATATATATATATATATATATATATATATATATATATATATATATCTACTGGCGGTCGCCAGTAGATAGTTATAGTTAGGACCTATTTTCCATAGGAAATCCGCGACGTTCTATTTGAAATAACTCTTGCGTCAGTTGACGAATCTTCGCGAAATTTTCAAACTTTATGGCCCGCTCCGGTCCGCTCCTACCCTGAAAGCCTCAGGGTGATTCGTCAAGCGGGGGCCGAGAAAAAAGGGGGTCCCAAAACGTGTTTTCCCCATTCATTTTCCCATAGGAAACTTTAGACACGGCTACAGCCCGAACTGCTGAACGGAATTACACCAAATTTGGCAAAGAGGTAGTTCTTGGTTCAAAAAGAACCCTTTTGTTAAATGGTGTAAATCCGTTCAGTAGTTGCTGAGAAAATCAAAAGTAAAAACACATATATATCTGGGCGGAGCCTAACCACACATGTCATCGTGAGATCTGATTGGCTGTCAGCACTTCATCCTGGAATTGCTGGCAGCCATCTTGGGACCAATATAAATGATAGTACCATTGAAATGCATTGTAGTGAATCGAAGATTTTGAGGGTTACCAAAAGGAGAACTATAAAGGGTGATAACAGACTTTAGTTACATTAGAATTCATTTGTTGATGGTACCATACTAATTTCAGGAATTGTGGTGTGTTCTAAGGTGATTTTACCCTGTGAAAAACCTTCTGCTGGGATATCATGAATCATGTTTGAGAGAAAACTATTTTCACATGCTTGTCCCATACAGTTTTGGAAGGTGCCCCAGAAGCTAAAATGAGAGCATATTTTCTGTAAATTCACATTATCTTTCTCAGTCATGTGAGAATGAAGTCTGACATTCTCAGTAAAACATGTACATCCAACAAGGGCAGAGACTGTCAGTTGATTCCTTTGTGTTCTACTGCAGCTTCCCAGAGTGTTCTAAAGAACAACTAGAGTGCTAACAGCCTTACTTATGACAAAAGTATGGCACACCTGAAGCCATCTTGATTGGAATAAACTGGTAACACTTAAAACATTTAATTTAAAAAGGAACAAAATGATGGGGTTCATCTTGTCATAGAAATTATGGTTAGTGCTCTGGAAAGAAAAATTAGGACATGTTTCAAGTGTGATCTCAAATATCTTCCTGTTATATTTCAACAGGAGCAGCCTGTCAGTTGATGCCTTTGTGTTCTACTGCAGCTTCCCAGAGTGTTCTAAAGAACAACTAGAGCGCTAACAGTCTTACTTATGACAAAAGTATGGCACACCTGAAGCCATCTTGATTGGAATAAACTGGTAACACTTAAAACATTTAATTTAAAAAGGAACAAAATGAGGGGGTTCATTTTGCCATAGAAATTATGGTTAGTGCTGTAGAAAGAAAAATTAGGACATGTTTTAAGTGAGATCTCAAATATCTTCCTGTTATATTTCAACAGGAGCAGCCTGTCAGTTGATGCCTTTGTGTTCTACTGCAGCTTCCCAGAGTGTTCTAAAGAACAACTAGAGTGCTAACAGCCTTACTTATGACAAAAGTATGGCACACCTGAAGCCATCTTGATTGGAATAAACTGGTAACACTTAAAACATTTAATTTAAAAAGGAACAAAATGAGGGGGTTCATTTTGCCATAGAAATTATGGTTAGTGCTGCAAAAAGAAAATTTAGTGCATGTTTTAAGTGAGATCTCAAATCCTCTTCTATTTCATTAGAAAATTCTGACATGCAGACTGAAACAATCACTTTCAATACCAGCAGTAGACTTCCAGTTAACTCCTTGGTGAGCAGTAGCTTTACTACAGTGATCTAATGAACAACTAGAGTAATAACATTCTGAATTTATGGCAAATGTATGACACATCTGAATGCCTTCTTGATGGAATCAAAGTAAAAAACTGAAAGCATTTCCTACTGAGGAGACTGCAGTAAATGAGGAAATTAGGAAACTTCATAACAAAGAAGTCTTCCAAGATGGCCACCAGTGAAAAAAGAGCCCAAATGTAGCACAAATATTACCCAGATGTAGCCCACATATAGCCTAATGACAAAAGTGTGCAAAACACTTTTTATTTTTAGTTTTTGCAGTTTTATGTAGTGCAGACTGGTCAGGTATTGGAGCGTTGCATCTTAAAACATGACCCCCTACACTACAAAAACACCACTGCACTACCCTAAACCCTAAAACACTACCCCAGCACGACCCCCTACACTACACAAGCACCACTGCACTATCCTAAACCCTAAAACACTACCCACAGCATGACCCCCTACACTACACAAACACCACTGCACTACCAAAACCCTAAAACTCTACCCCAACACCACTGCACTAACCTAAATCCTAAAACACTACCCCCAGCACGACCCCCTACACTACCCAAACACCACTGCACTACCCTAAAACATGACCCCTACACTACACAAACACCACTGCACTACCCTAAACCCTAAAACACTACCCCAGCACGACCCCTACACTACACAAACACCACTGCACTACCCTAAAACCTAAAACACTACCCCCAGCACGACCCCCTACACTACACAAGCACCACTGCACTACCCTAAAACCTAAAACACTACCCCCAGCACGACCCCTACACTACACAAACACCACTGCACTACCTTAAACCCTAAAACACTACCCCCAGCACGACCCCCTACACTACCCAAACACCACTGCACTAACCTACATCCTAAAACACTACCCCCAGCACGACCCCCTACACTACCCAAACACCACTGCACTACCTTAAAACATGACCCCTACACTACACAAACACCACTGCACTACCCTAAACCATAAAACACTACCCCCAGCACGACCCCCTATACTACACAAGCACCACTGCACTACCCTAAACCCTAAAACACTACCCCCAGCACGACCCCCTACACTGCCCGAACACCACTGCACTGCCCTAAACCCTGAAACACCAGCCCCTGCACGACCCCCTACACTGCCCGAACACCACTGCACTGCCCTAAACCCTGAAACACATACCCTAGCACGACCCCTACACTGCCCGAACACCACTGCACTGCCCTAAACCCTGAAACACTACCCCCAGCAAGACCTCCTACACTGCCCGAACACCACTGCACTGCCCTAAACCCTGAAACATCACCCCCAGCAAGACCCCTACACTGCCCGAACACCACTGCCCTAAACCCTGAAACACCACCCCCAGCACGACCCCCTACACTGCCCGAACACCACTGCACTGCCCTAAACCCTGAAACACCACCCCCAGCACGACCCCCTACACTGCCCGAACACCACTGCACTGCCCTAAACCCTGAAACACCACCCCTGCACGACTCCCTACACTGCCCGAACACTACTGCACTGCCCTAAACCCTGAAACACCATCCCCAGCACGACCCCCTACACTGCACGAACACCACTGCACTGCCCTAAACCCTGAAACACTACCCCCAGCAAGACCCCCTACACTTCCCGAACACCACTGCACTGCCCTAAACCCTGAAACACCAACCCCAGCAAGACCCCTACACTGCCCGAACACCACTGCACTGCCCTAAACCCTGAAACACCAGCCCCAGCACGACCCCTACACTGCCCGAACACCACTGCACTGCCCTAAACCCTGAAACACAACCCCTGCACGACCCCCTACACTGCCCGAACACCACTGCACTGCCCTAAACCCTGAAACACCACCCCCAGCACGACCCCCTACACTGCACGAACACCACTGCACTGCCCTAAACCCTGAAACACTACCCCCAGCAAGACCCCCTACACTGCCCAAACACCACTACCCTAAACCCTGAAACACCACCCCCAGCAAGACCCCCTACACTGCCCGTACACCACTGCACTGCCCTAAACCCTGAAACACCACCCCCAGCATGACCCCCTACACTGCCCGAACACCACTGCACTGCCCTAAACCCTGAAACACCACTCCCAGCACGACCCCCTACACTGCCCGAACACCACTGCATTGCCCTAAACCATGAAACACCATCCCCAGCACGACCCCTACACTGCACGAACACCACTGCACTGCCCTAAACCCTGAAACACTACCCCCAGCAAGACCCCCTACACTGCCCGAACACCACTGCACTGCCCTAAACCCTGAAACACCACCCCCAGCAAGACCCCCTACACTGCCCGAACACCACTGCACTGCCCTAAACCCTGAAACACCAGCCCCAGCACGACCCCTACACTGCCCGAACACCACTGCACTGCCCTAAACCCTGAAACACCACCCCTGCACGACCCCCTACACTGCCCGAACACCACTGCACTGCCCTAAACCCTGAAACACCACCCCCAGCACGACCCCTACACTGCACGAACACCACTGCACTGCCCTAAACCCTGAAACACTACCCCCAGCAAGACCCCCTACACTGCCCGAACACCACTGCCCTAAACCCTGAAACACCAACCCCAGCAAGACCCCCTACACTGCCCGTACACCACTGCACTGCCCTAAACCCTGAAACACCACCCCCAGCATGACCCCCTACACTGCCCGAACACCACTGCACTGCCCTAAACCCTGAAACACCACCCCCAGCACGACCACCTACACTGCCCGAACACCACTGCACTGCCCTAAACCATGAAACACCAGCCCCAGCACGACCCCCTACACTGCCCGAACACCACTGCACTGCCCTAAACCCTGAAACACCACCCCCAGCACGACCCCCTACACTGCCCGAACACCACTGCACTGCCCTAAACCCTGAAACACCAGCCCCAGCACAACCCCGTACACTGCCCGAACACCACTGCACTGCCCTAAACCCTGAAACACCAGACCCAGCACGACCGCCTACACTGCCCGAAAACCACTGCACTGCCCTAAACCCTGAAACACCAGCCCCAGCACGACCCCTACACTGCCCGAACACCACTGCACTACCCTAAACCCTCAAACACCAGCCCCAGCACGACCCCCTACACTGCCCGAACACCACTGCACTGCCCTAAACCCTGAAACACCAGCCCCAGCAAGACCCCCTACACTGCCCGAACACCACTGCACTGCCCTAAACCCTGAAACACCACCCCCAGCAAGACCGCCTACACTGCCCGAACACCACTGCACTAAAGCCTGAAACACCACCCCCAGCAAGACCACCTACACTGGCCAAACACCACTGCACTGCCCTAAACCCTGAAACACCACCCCTTCACGACCCCTACACTGCCCAAACACCACTGCACTGCCCTAAACCCTGAAACACCACCCCTGCATGACCCCTTACACTGCCCGAACACCACTGCACTGCCCTAAACCCTGAAACACCACCCCTCAGCACGACACCCTACACTGCCCGAACACAACTGCACTGCCCTAAACCCTGAAACACCACCCCCAGCATGACCCCCTACACTGCCCGAACACCACTGCACTGCCCTAAACCCTGAAACACCACCCCCTGCACGACCTCCTACACTGCCGGAACACCACTGCACTGCCCTAAACCCTGAAACACCACCCCCAGCACGACCCCCTACACTGCCCGAACACCACTGCACTGCCCTAAACCCTGAAACATCAACCCCAGCAAGACCCCCTACACTGCCTGACCACCACTGCTCTAAACCCTGAAACAACACCCCCTACACTGCACGAACACCACTGCACTGCCCTAAACCCTGAAACACCACCTCCAGCAAAAACCCCTACACTGCCTGAACACCATTGCTCTGCCCTAAATCCTGAAACACTAGCCCCAGCATGACCCCCTACACTACCCAAACACCACTGCACTGCCCTAAAACCCTGAAACACCACCCCCAGCACGACCCCCTACACTGCCCGAACACCACTGCACTGCCCTAAACCCTGAAACACCAGCCCCAGCAAGACCCCCTACACTGCCCGAACACCACTGCACTGCCCTAGACTCTGAAACACCAGCCCCAGCAAGACCCCTAACACTGCCCGAACACCACTGCACTGCCCTAAACCCTGAAACACCAGCACCAGCATGACCCCCTACACTGCCCGAACACCACTGCACTGCCCTAAACCCTGAAACACCAGCCCCAGCACGACCACCTACACTGCCCGAACACCACTGCACTGCCCTAAACCCTGAAACACCAGCCCCAGCACAACCCCCTACACTGCCCGAACACCACTGCACTGCCCTAAACCCTGAAACACCAGCCCCAGCACGACCCCCTACACTGCCCGAACACCACTGCACTGCCCTAAACCCTGAAACACCACCCCCTGCATGACCCCCTACATTGCCCGAACACCACTGCACTGCCCTAAACCCTGAAACACCACCCCCTGCAGCACCCCCTACACTGCCCGAACACCACTGCACTGCCCTAAACCCTGAAACACCACCCCCAGCACGACCCCCTTTACTGCGCGAACACCACTGCACTGCCCCAAACCCTGAAACACCACCCCAGCACGACCCCCTACACTGCCCGAACACCACTGCCCTAAACCCTGAAACACCACCCCCTGCAGCACCCCCTACACTGCCCGAACACCACTGCACTGCCCTAAACCCTGAAACACCACCCCCAGCACGACCCCCTTTACTGCTCGAACACCACTGCACTGCCCCAAACCCTGAAACACCAGCCCCAGCACGACCCCCTACACTGCCCGAACACCACTGCACTGCCCTAAACCCTGAAACACCACCCCCTGCATGACTCCCTACATTGCCCGAACACCACTGACTGCCCTAAACCCTGAAACACCACCCCTGCAGCACCCCCTACACTGCCCGAACACCACTGCACTGCCCTAAACCCTGAAACACCACCCCCAGCACGACCCCTTTACTGCTCGAACACCACTGCACTGCCCCAAACCCTGAAACACCACCCCCAGCACGACCCCCTACACTGCCCGAACACCACTGCCCTAAACCCTGAAACACCACCCCCTGCACGACCCCCTACACTGCCCGAACACCACTGCACTGCCCTAAACCCTGAAACACCACCCCCTACACTGCCCGAACACCACTGCACTGCCCTAAACCCTGAAACACCACCCCCAGCACGACCCCCTACACTGCCCGAACACCACTGCACTGCCCTAAACCCTAAAACACCACCCCCAGCATTACCCCCTACACTGCCCAAACACCACTGCACTGCCCTAAACCCTAGAACACTACCCCAGCACGACCCCCTACACTACCCGAACACCACTGCACTACCCTAAACCCTAAAATACTACCCCCAGCACAACCCCCTACACTACCCGAACACGACTGCACTGCCCTAAACCCTCAAACACTCCCCCAGCACGACCCCTACACTACCCGAACACCACTGCACTGCCCTAAACCCTAAAACACTACCCCCGCATCACCCCTACACTACCCAAACACCAATGCACTACCCTAATCCCTAAAACACTACCCCCGCATGACCCCCTACACTACCCTAAACCCTAAAACACTACCCCCGCACGACTCCCTACACTACTCAAAGACCACTGCACTACCCTAAACCCTAAAACACGACCTCCTACACTACACAAACACCACTGCACTACCCTAAACCCTAAAACACTACCCCCTACACTACACAAACACCACTGCACTACCCTAAACCCTAAAACACTACCCCCAGCAGTACCCCTACACTACCCAAACACCACTGCACTAACCTAAACCCTAAAACACTACCCCCAGCAGTACCCCTACACTACCCAAACACCACTACACTACCCTAAATCACTACCCCCAGCACGATCCCCTACACTACCCAAACACCACTGCACTACCCTAAACCCTAAAACACTACCCCCAGCACGACCCTACACTACCCAAACACCACTGCACTACCCTAAACCCTAAAACACTCCCCCAGCACGACTCCCTACACTACCCAAACACCACTGCACTACCCTAAACCCTAAATCTACCCCCAGCATGACCCCCTACACTACACAAATACCACTGCACTACCCTAAACCCTAAAACACTACCCCCAGCACGACCCTCTTCACTACCTAAACACAACTGCACAATTTGTTACAGGCGTTGCAACGCAGGCCTGTGGTGCTTACTGGAAGTACCTAGTGGGCTAGTTGGGCCCCAGGGACCCTCAGGATTCAAGGTGACCTAATCCCCCAACTTAAAACGCACCACGGGGCGCGTTTGCACAGTGGTGAAGGGGGCGGGGCCTCAGGTGACATGTGCGCAAACACGCCCTGTGGTGCGTTTTAAGTTGGGGAATTAATTCCCTTTGATTCCTGAGGGACCCTGGGGGCCAACTAGCCCACCAGGTACCTTCAGTAAGCACAACAGAGTTGCGTTGCAGAGAGGTGAAAAAGGTGCGTGGCCTCGGAACGCCTCTCTGAAACTCAGCTCTGTGGTCCTAACTGTAGGTACCTGGGGGCTAGTTGGGCCCCAGGGACCCTCAGAATTCAAGGGGACTTAATCCCGCAACTTAAAACGCGCCACGGGGTGCGTTTGCACACATGTCACCTCAGGCGCCCCTCCCTTCACCACTGTGCAAACGCGCCCTGTAGCGCGTTTTAAGAGGTAGTTTTAATCCCCCTGCCCTATTATGTACTAGGGACTTGCAGAGGAGGTCATGCTAATCACAGGGGTACCCCAACGCATAGTGTTCCCTAGTGTATGTAGGTGTTTTCACTGTATTCTAAGTGTCTTTTAGCATAGCACTGGCTCTGGTTAGTCAGAGTCAGTTACCACCAGTACCCGTCTGAAAAAGTTGTGGGCACAGGATGATTTTGCAACAAGGCCTCTTTCTGCTCCTCTGTTGGTTCTTTCTGCACATCTTTTGCTTCTTTCTGTGCGTTTTTTCTTCTTTCTTCACATGTCCTACCTCTGTAGGCATAGTTAGAAACTAGCATTTAAAAACCTTTGAAATTCACTTAAAAATCATAGGTTTCAGGCACGTTATAGTTAGAAATTAGCATTTAAAAAACCTTTGAAATTCACTGAAGAAACCATAGGTTTCAGACACGTTATAGTTAGAAATTAGCATTTAAAAACCTTTGAAATTCACTGAAAAAACCATAGGTTTTAGGGACAGTTATAGTTAGTTGGACATTTCACTCGTACAAAACCATAGAAATTCCCCCGTTATAGTTAGTTCAGCTAACTATAACTCGCGCCCCGCAATGCACTGCTGATGACGTCACATATTACATCACTCATGACATGGTCAGTGACATCACTGATGACATCACTGATGACATCTCAAATGACATCACTGATGACATCATCCATGTGATAATTTCATGCATCTTCTCACACCCTAATATAACTTTTGATACACCCACTCTAAATTACAGACTGCCATTCTCAAAACCATAGACACTCCAACACCAAAAACTACATACCCACTCACTGATTCTTAGGTCTACACACACATCCACTCACTCACCCGTACAGTCACTCATACTTAGTCACTCAGTACAGGACTATCATATGCACTCATACACCTATATAAACACTCACACACCGCCACTCATCCATAGAGGTACTCACACACCTAGTCAGTCATGCAAAAACTTAATCACACACCCATTTACTCACCTATACAGTTATACACACACCAGCTCACTTACTCATACAAATACTAGCACATTCTTACGCTCTTATACAATCACTGATACAAGTACACACTCATCCATACAGCCACTCTCACAATCACACACTCTCACTTATAGCCATTTATATACTCCAACACACATATATACTGCCTTTCACATATGTAGTTACTCACACATGTACCACTGAGATATACATTCAATCACTAACACACCCATACACACACTCACCCACCCATACAGTCCATCACAGATGCACTCTTGAAACCATGCACCCAGTGAATCACCAACTCACACTTCTATGCACAGAGTCACACACACCCCACCCACACAAACACTCAGGCACCCATACAGATACTCAGACAATCAATCAATAACCCATGTAGACACTCATGTAGCTATTCAGAAAGCCATGCAGCCGCTTACAAACCAACAGACAGACGGATACAGACATTCACACAGTTTAGTCACTAACCCATGCATTCAGTAAGATACATTTAATCACTCACTTGTAGAGTCAGTCACTCACGTACTAAATCATCCATTCAGACACTTATACACCCACTCATTCTTCAATACGCCTTTCCCTATATATATTAAACATATTTAAACTTTACAGAAACACACAGTCACTGGATGATGTCATCAGTGATGTCATCAGTGATGTCATTTGAGATGTCATCAGTGATGTCATCAGTGATGTCACTGACCATGTCATGAGTGATGTAATATGTGACGTCATCAGCAGTGCATTGCGGGGCGCGAGTTATAGTTAGCTGAACTAACTATAACGGGGAATTTCTATGGTTTTGTACGAGTGAAATGTCCAACTAACTATAACTGTCCCTAAAACCTATGGTTTTTTCAGTGAATATATATATATATTCACTGAAATACCATAGGTTTCAGGGGCGTTATAGTTAGTTGGACATTTCACTCGTACAAAACCATAGAAATTCCCCGTTATAGTTAGTTCAGCTAACTATAACTCGCGCGCCCGCAATGCACTGCTGATGACGTCACATATTACATCACTCATGACATGGTCAGTGACATCACTCATGACATCACTGGTGACATCTCAAATGACATCACTGATGACATCACTGATGACATCATCCTTGTGATAGAGTGGCAGACCTCCTCTCACCCTAATATAACCTTTGATACACACACTCAAAAATACAAACTAACATTTTCAAAACAATGGACATACCAATACCAGTTACAACACACCTATTCAGTAATTCCAAGATCTACACACACATCCACTCATTCACCAACAGTCCCTATACAGTCACTCATACATGTACTCACTCATCATATGTACTCATACACCTATACATCCTGTTACACACCGCCACTCATCCATAGAGTTACTCACACACATAGTCACACATGCAAACAAAGTATCAAACATTCATTTACTTGCATATACAGTTATACACACACTACCACACTTACTTCTACAGAAACTTACACATACTTACTCTCTTAAACAATCACTTATAGAAACACCTACTTATTTGTACAGGAACTCTTCCAATCTCTCACTCTCACATATACTCACTTATATACACCAATATTCACATATACTAGTTTAAAACATATGTAGTTACTCATAAAGACACTATTGAGACAGTCATTCACTCACTAACACACCCATACACACATTCATCCACCTATACAGTCCTGCACACATGCTGTCTTCAACACATACAAACAGTGAGTCACTCATTCATGCATCTATGCACTAAGTAATACCCCCACCGAACCATACAGACACTCAGACACTCATACTGATACTCAAAAAACCAACTAATAACCCATATAGACACTCATGTAGCTACTCACCAACCCATGTAGCCACTTATACACAAAGTGAGAGACTGATACAGATATTTTCATATTTAAACATTACTCACTAACCCATGTATTCACTAAGATACACTTAATCAGTCAGTTATACAATCAATTTTACAAAAAAAATCATCCATTTAGACACTTATATACCCATTTATTCTTCCATCGACCTTGAGATATACATATATAAAACATATTTAATTTTCAGAAAAACACACATTCACTGGATGATGTCATCAGTGATGTCATTTGAGATGTCACCAGTGGTGTCATGAGTGATGTCACTGACCATGTCATGAGTGATGTAATATGTGACGTCATCAGCAGTGCATTGCAGGCGCGCAAGTTATAGTTAGCTGAACTAACTATAACGGGGGAATTTCTATGGTTTTGTACGAGTGAAATGTCCAACTAACTATAACGCCCCTGAAACCTATGGTTTTTTCAGTGAATTTCTAAGGTTTTTTAAATGCTAATTTCTAACTATAACGTGCCTGAAACCTATGGTTTTTTCAGTGAATATATATATATATTTATTATACTAGTATACATGTGAAAATGTCTCGGTCCGCCTGTTTGCCTCGGTGGCACGGAAAAAATGGGTGGAACTGACGTCAGCACATCGACGAGGTCCTCTTATGGCTCCGATGACGTCATACGGTGTCGCGAGCGGAACCGTGCTATTATGACGTCCTTGTTGACGTGGGTGAGCTAGGAAAGAATTTCCGTGGAATGCTGGTGCAGGGGATATTCACCTAAGTGTTCAGGCTAGTCCTTTGGGAGCAACTGTTTATGTTGCCACTCCAGAAACCAAAACCAGTGATCAGAGGGCAGAGGCCCTGCAGATGGCACACGAGGTGGGGTGCCCAGTCGTGTGCACCGGCGGGGCAGCGAAGTGACAAGCACCACAACCCACAAAAAAGGTAACGAGGGCACTGAATAACACAGGATCTTCTCTTTGTATCTGGCAGGAACAACGAAGTTAAAATGCCCTAGTACCAAAATGTAGAATTAGTGCTACAACGGTCTTCAAGAGGACCTGCGATGCCGCTTCTGCCTCCTGTACCCTGGAGGCGGCACATCGGTCACGCGGTACGGTCATACTGCGGTGGGACGCACACTCGTTGACCTCTCATGGCACTGCTCCACACTTCAGGGAGGACGCTTTCCATTAGCTATGTTTTCTGATGACGTTTCGCGCCGGCCCCGTCCAACAACAGAACTCCTTTAGATCCAAACAGACTCTTTCACTCTCTCACCGGAAGTGAAACCAGGCCACGCGGACACTTTCACAATACAACAGCCGGGAATGCACTTTTCGGTAAAAAAAACACATTCCTTCCTCCTAATTAATCAAATAAACGTCTCACTGAAGAACAGGGGCCAGCTTCGATCGGTAAGCAGCCGTTACAACGACTTTTTTACTTCGCGATACCATTACAACGCATGCATTACCACGCATGCGTTGTACATCGCAAAGTCATTACTACGCATTTTTAGAACGCATGGTCATTTACCACGCATGCCTTTACAATCGAATTTTGTTGTAAAGGTATGTATGGTAAATGACCATGCGTTCTAAAAACATGTAGATGATCCACGTCGTTGTAAGGAAACAGAGGCTGTTCCGTTTCCTCACAACGACATGCACCGCCCCTCAGACGACGTGAAGCAGGAACCACGAGGAGAGAGGAACCACGAGGAGTGAGAGGTAAGGGGGATTGGGCATGGGGTGGGGGTTTCTTTTCTAGGGTTTAGGGTAGTGCAGTGGTGTTTGGGTGGTATAGGGGGTCGTGCTGGGGGTAGTGTTTTAGGGTTTAGGGTAGTGCAGTGGTGTTTGGGTAGAGTAGGGGGTCGTGCTGGGGGTAGTGTTTTAGGGTTTAGGGTAGTGCAGTAGTGTAGGGGGTCATGCTGGGGGTAGTGTTTTAGGGTTTAGGGTAGTGCAGTGGTGTATGGGTAGTGTAGGGGGTCGAGCTGGGGTAGTGTTTTAGGGTAGTGCAGTGGTGTTTGAGTAGTGTAGTGGGTCATGCTGGTGGTAGTGTTTTAGGGTTTAGGGTAGTGCAGTGGTGTTTATGTAGTGTAGGGGGTCATGCTGGGGGTAGTGTTTTATGGTTTAGGGTAGTGCAGTGGTGTTTGGGTAGTGTAGGGGGTTGTGCTGGGGGTAGATTTAGGGTTTAGGGTAGTGCAGTGGTGTTTGGGTAGTGTAGGGAGTCGTGCTGGGGGTAGTGTCTTAGGGTTTAGGGTAGTGCAGTGGTGTTTGTGTAGTGTAGGGGTTGTGCTGGGGTAGTGTTTTAGGGTTTATGTTAGTGCAGTGGTGTTTGGGTAGTGTATGGGGTAGTGCTGGGGTAGTGTTTTAGGGTTTAGGGTAGTGCAGTGGTGTTTGTGTAGTGTAGGGGTTAGTGCTGTGGGTAGTGTTTTAGGGTTTAGGGTAGTGCAGTGGTGTTTGGGTAGTGTAGGGGTTCATGCTGGGGGTAGTGTTTTAGTGTTTAGGGTATGGCAGTGGTGTTTGGGTAGTGTAGGGGGTCGTGCTGGGGTAGATTTAGGGTTTAGGGTAGTGCAGTGGTGTTTGTGTTGTGAGGGGGTCGTGCTGGGGGTAGGGTTTAGAGTAGTGCAGTGGTGTTTGTACAGTGTAGGGGGGTTTAGGGTAGTGCAGTGGTGTTTGTGTAGTATAGGGGGTCATGCTGGGGTAGTGTTTTAGGGTTTAGGGTAGTGCAGTGGTGTTTGTGTACTGTAGGGGGTAGTGTTTTAGGGTTTAGGGTAGTGCAGTGGTGTTTGTGTAGTGTAGGGGGTCATGCTGTGGGTAGTGTTTTAGGGTTTAGGGTAGTGCAGTCGTGTTTGTGTAGTGTAGGGGTCGTGTTTTAGGGTATAGGGTAGTGCAGTGGTGTTTGGGTAGTGTAGGGTGTCATGCTGGGGTTAGTGTTTTAGGGTTTAGGGTTGTGCAGTGGTGTTTGGGTAGTGTAGGGGGTCGTGCTGGGTGTAGTGTTTTAGGGTTTAGGGTAGTGCAGTGGTGTTTGTGTACTGTAGGGGGTAGTGTTTTAGGGTTTAGGGTAGTGCAGTGGTGTTTGTGTAGTGTAGGGGTCATGCTGTGGGTAGTGTTTTAGGGTTTAGGGTAGTGCAGTCGTGTTTGTGTAGTGTAGGGGGTCGTGTTGTAGGGTATAGGGTAGTGCAGTGGTGTTTGGGTAGTGTAGGAGGTCATGCTGGGGTTAGTGTTTTAGGGTTTAGGGTAGTGCAGTGGTGTTTGGGTAGTGTAGGGTGTCGTACTGGGGGTAGTGTTTTAGGGGTTAGGGTAGTGCAGTGGTGTTTGTGTAGTGTGGGAGGTCATGCTGGGGGTAGATTTAGGGTTTAGTGTAGTGCAGTGGTGTTTGGGTAGTGTAGGGAGTCATGCTGGGGGTAGGGTTTTAGGGTTTGGGGTAGTCCAGTGGTGTTTGTGTAGTGTAGGGGGTCATGCTGGGGGTAGTGTTTTAGGGTTTAGGGTAGTGCAGTGGTGTTTGGGTAGTATAGGGGTAGTGCTGGGGTAATGTTTTGGGTTTACGGTAGTGCAGTGGTGTTTGTGTAGTGTAGGGGGTCATGCGGGGGGTAGTGTTTTAGGGTTTAGGGTAGTGCAGTCGTGTTTGTGTAGTGTAGGGGGTCGTGTTTTAGGGTATAGGGTAGTGCAGTGGTGTTTGGGTAGTGTAGGGTGTCATGCTGGGGTTAGTGTTTTAGGGTTTAGGGTTGTGCAGTGGTGTTTGGGTAGTGTAGGGGGTCGTGCTGGGTGTAGTGTTTTAGGGTTTAGGGTAGTGCAGTGGTGTTTGTGTACTGTAGGGGGTAGTGTTTTAGGGTTTAGGGTAGTGCAGTGGTGTTTGTGTAGTGTAGGGGGTCATGCTGTGGGTAGTGTTTTAGGGTTTAGGGTAGTGCAGTCGTGTTTGTGTAGTGTAGGGGGTCGTGTTGTAGGGTATAGGGTAGTGCAGTGGTGTTTGGGTAGTGTAGGGTGTCGTACTGGGGGTAGTGTTTTAGGGGTTAGGGTAGTGCAGTGGTGTTTGTGTAGTGTGGGAGGTCATGCTGGGGGTAGATTTAGGGTTTAGTGTAGTGCAGTGGTGTTTGGGTAGTGTAGGGGGTCGTGCTGGGGGTAGTGTGTTTGGGTTTAGGGTAGTGCAGTGGTGTTTGGGTGGTGTAGGGGGTCGTGCTGGGGTAGTGTTTTAGGGTTTAGGGTAGTGCAGTGGTGTTTGTGTAGTATAGGGGGTCATGCTGGGGGTAGTGTTTTATGGTTTAGGGTAGTGCAGTGGTGTTGGGTAGTGTAGGGGGTCGTGCTGGTGGTAGTGTTTTAGGGTTTAGGGTAGTGCAGTGGTGTTTGTGTAGTGTAGGGGGTCATGCTGGGGGTAGTGTTTTATGGTTTAGGTTAGTGCAGTGGTGTTGGGTAGTGTAGGGGGTCGTGCTGGGGGTAGATTTAGGGTTTAGGGTAGTGCAGTGGTGTTTGGGTAGTGTAGGGAGTCATGCTGGGGGTAGTGTTTTAGGGTTTAGGGTAGTGCAGGGGTGTTTGTGTAGTGTAGGGTGTTGTGCTTGGGGTAGTGTTTTAGGGTTTATGTTAGTGCAGTGGTGTTTGGGTAGTATAGGGGGTCGTGCTGGGGGTAGATTTAGGGTTTAGTGTAGTGCAGTGGTGTTTGGGTAGTGTAGGGAGTCATGCTGGGGGTAGGGTTTTAGGGTTTAGGGTAGTCCAGTGGTGTTTGTGTAGTGTAGGGAGTCGTGCTGGGGGTAGTGTTTTAGGGTTTAGGGTAGTGCAGTGGTGTTTGGGTAGTGTAGGGGGTCGTGCTGGGGGTAGTGTTTTAGGGTTTAGGGTAGTGCAGTGGTGTTTGTGTAGTGTAGGGGGTCATGCTGGGGGTAGTGTTTTAGGGTTTAGGGTAGTGCAGTGGTGTTTGGGTAGTATAGGGGGTAGTGCTGGGGTAATGTTTTGGGTTTACGGTAGTGCAGTGGTGTTTGTGTAGTGTAGGGGGTCGTGCGGGGGGTAGTGTTTTAGGGTTTACGGTAGTGCAGTGGTGTTTGTGTAGTGTAGGGGGTAGTGTTTTAGGGTTTAGGGTAGTGCAGTGGTGTTGGTGTACTGTAGGGGGTCGTGCTGTGTTCTAGTGTTTTAGGGTTTAGGGTAGTGCAGTGGTGTTGGTGTACTGTAGGGGGTCGTGTTTTAGGGTCGTGCAGTGGTGTTTGGGTAGTGTAGGGGGTCGTGCTGGGGGTAGTGTTTTTGGGTTTAGGGTAGTGCAGTGGTGTTTGGGTGGTGTAGGGGGTCGTGCTGGGGTAGTGTTTTAGGGTTTAGGGTAGTGCAGTGGTGTTTGTGTAGTATAGGGGGTCATGCTGGGGGTAGTGTTTTATGGTTTAGGGTAGTGCATTGGTGTTGGGTAGTGTAGGGGTCGTGCTGGTGGTAGTGTTTTAGGGTTTAGGGTAGTGCAGTGGTGTTTGTGTAGTGTAGGGGGTCATGCTGGGGGTAGTGTTTTATGGTTTAGGTTAGTGCAGTGGTGTTGGGTAGTGTAGGGGTCGTGCTGGGGGTAGATTTAGGGTTTAGGGTAGTGCAGTGGTGTTTGGGTAGTGTAGGGAGTCATGCTGGGGGTAGTGTTTTAGGGTTTAGGGTAGTGCAGGGGTGTTTGTGTAGTGTAGGGTGTTGTGCTTGGGGTAGTGTTTTAGGGTTTATGTTAGTGCAGTGGTGTTTGGGTAGTATAGGGGGTAGTGCTGGGGTAGTGTTTTAGGGTAGTGCAGTGGTGTTTGTGGAAGTGTAGGGTGTAGTGCTGGGGGTAGTGTTTTAGGGTTTAGGGTAGTGCAGTGGTGTTTGGGTAGTGTAGGGGTTCATGCTGGGGGTAGTGTTTTAGGGTTTAGGGTATGGCAGTGGTGTTTGGGTAGTGTAGGGGGTCGTGCTGGGGGAAGATTTAGGGTTTAGAGTAGTGCAGTGGTGTTTGTATAGTGTAGGGGGGTTTAGGGTAGTGCAGTGGTGTTTGTGTAGTGTAGGGGTCATGCTGGGGGTAGTGTTTTAGGGTTTAGGGTAGTGCAGTGGTGTTTGTGTAGTGTAGGGGGTAGTGTTTTAGGGTTTAGGGTAGTGCAGTGGTGTTTGTGTAGTGTAGGGGGTCATGCTGTGGGTAGTGTTTTAGGGTTTAGGGTAGTGCAGTCATGTTTGTGTAGTGTAGTGGGTCGTGTTTTAGGGTATAGGGTAGTGCAGTGGTGTTTTGGTAGTGTAGGGGGTCATGCTGGGGTTAGTGTTTTAGGGTAGTGCAGTGGTGTTTGGGTAGTGTAGGGGGTCGTGCTGGGAGTAGTGTTTTAGGGTTTAGGGTAGTGCAGTGGTGTTTGTGTAGTGTGGGAGGTCATGCTGGGGGTAGATTTAGGGTTTAGTGTAGTGCAGTGGTGTTTGGGTAGTGTAGGGAGTCGTGCTGGGGGTAGTGTTTTAGGGTTTAGGATAGTGCAGTGGTGCTTGTGTAGTATAGGGGGTCGTGCTGGGAGTAGTGTTTTAGGGTTTAGGGTAGTGCAGTGGTGTTTTTGTAGTGTAGGGGGTCATGTTTTAAGATGCAACACTCCAATACCTGACCAGTCTGCACTACATTAAACTGCAAAAAACTACAAATAAAAAGTGTTTTGCACACTTTTGTCATTGAGCTATATGTGGGCTACATCTGGGTGATATTTGTGCTACATTTGGGCTCTTTTTTCTCTGGTGGCCATCTTGGAAGACTTCTTTGTTATGAAGTTTCCTAATTTCCTCATTTACTGCAGTCTCCTCAGTAGGAAATGCTTTCAGTTTTTTACTTTGATTCCATCAAGAAGGCATTCAGATGTGTCACACATTTGCCATAAATTCAGAATGTTAGCACTCTAGTTGTTCATTAGATCACTGTATTAAAGCTACTGCTCACCAGGGAGTTAACTGGAAGTCTACTGCTGGTATTGAAAGTGATTGTTTCAGTCTGCATGTCAGAATTTTCTAATGAAATAGAAGAGGATTTGAGATCTCACTTAAAACATGCCCTACATTTTCTTTCTGCAGCACTAACCATAATTTCTATGGCAAAATGAACCCCCTCATTTTGTTCCTTTTTAAATTAAATGTTTTAAGTGTTACCAGTTTATTCCAATGAAGATGGCTTCAGGTGTGCCATAATTTTGTCATAAGTAAGACTGTTAGCTCTCTAGTTGTTCTTTAGAACACTCTGGGAAGCTGCAGTAGAACACAAAGGCATCAAATGACAGGCTGCTCCTGTTGAAATATAACAGGAAGATATTTGAGATCACACTTGAAACATGTCCTAATTTTTCTTTCTACAGCACTAACCATAATTTCTATGACAAAATGAACCCCATCATTTTGTTCCTTTTAAATTAAATGTTTTAAGTGTTACCAGTTTATTCCAATCAAGATGGCTTCAGGTGTGCCATACTTTTGTCATAAGTAAGGCTGTTAGCACTCTAGTTGTTCTTTAGAACACTCTGGGAAGCTGCAGTAGAACACAAAGGAATCAACTGACAGTCTCTGCCCTTGTTGGATGTACATGTTTTACTGAGAATGTCAGACTTCATTCTCACATGACTGCGAAAGATAATGTGAATTTACAGAAAATATGCTCTCATTTTAGCTTCTGGAGCACCTTCCAAAACTCTATGGGACAAGCATGTGAAAATAGTTTTCTCTCAAACATGATTCATGATATCCCAGCAGAAGGTTTTTCACAGGGTAAAATCACCTTAGAACACACCACAATTCCTGAAATTAGTATGGTCCCATCAACAAATGAATTCTAATGTTACTAAAGTCTGTTATCACCCTTTATAGTTCTCCTTTTGGTAACCCTCAAAATCTTTGATTCACTACAATGCATTTCAATGGGGTACTATCAGGTATATTGGTCCCAAGATGGCTGCCAGCAATTCCAGGATGAAGTGCTGACAGCCAATCAGATCTCACGATGACATGTGTGGTTAGGCTCCGCCCAGATATATATGTGATTTTACTTTTGATTTTCTCAGGAACTACTGAACGGATTTACACCATTTAACCAAAAGGCACGACTCTGAACCAAGGGCTACCTGTTTGCCAAATTTGGTGTAATTCCGTTCAGCAGTTCGGGCTGTAGCTGCGATGAAAGGTTCCTATGGAAAATTGCATGGGGAAAATACGTTTTGGGACCCCCCTTTTTTCTCGGCCCCCACTTGACAAATCACCCCGAGACTTTCAGGATAGGAGCGGACTGGAGCGCCCCACGAGTTTTGAAAATTTCGTGAAGATTCGTCAACCGGCGCAAGAGTTATTTCAAATAGAATGTTGCGGATTTCCTATGGAAAATAGGTTTTAACTATAACTACCTACTGGCGACCGCCAGTAGATAATATATATATATATATTCACTGAAAAAACCATAGGTTTCAGGGGCGTTATAGTTAGTTGGACATTTCACTCGTACAAAACCATAGAAATTCCCCCGTTATAGTTAGTTCAGCTAACTATAACTCGCGCGCCCGCAATGCACTGCTGATGACGTCACATATTACATCACTCATGACATGGTCAGTGACATCACTGATGACATCACTGATGACATCTCAAATGACATCACTGATGACATCACTGATGACATCATCCTTGTGATAGAGTGGCAGACCTCCTCTCACCCTAATATAACCTTTGATACACACACTCAAAAATACAAACTAACATTTTCAAAACAATGGACATACCAATACCAGTTACAACACACCTATTCATTAATTCCAAGATCTACACACACATCCACTCATTCACCAACAGTCCCTATACAGTCACTCATACATATACTCACTCATCATATGTACTCATACACCTATACATCCTGTTACACACCGCCAATCATCCATAGAGTTACTCACACACATAGTCACACATGCAAACAAAGTATCAAACATCCATTTACTTGCATATACAGTTATACACACACTACCACACTTCTACAGAAACTTACACATACTTACTCTCTTAAACAATCACTTATAGAAACACCTACTTATTTGTACAGGAACTCTTCCAATCTCTCACTCTCACATATACTCACTTATATACACCAATACTCACATATACTAGTTTAAAACATATGTAGTTACTCATAAAGACACTATTGAGACAGTCATTCACTCACTAACAGACCCATACACATACTCATCCACCTATACAGTCCTGCACACATGCTGTCTTCAACACATACAAACAGTGAGTCACTCATTCATGCATCTATGCACTAAGTAATACCCCCCACCGAACCATACAGACACTCAGACACTCATACTGATACTCAAAAAACCAACTAATAACCCATATAGACACTCATGTAGCTACTCACCAACCCATGCAGCCACTTATACACAAAGTGAGAGACTGATACAGATATTTTCATATTTAAACATTACTCACTAACCCATGTATTCACTAAGATACACTTAGTCAGTTATACAATCAATTTTACAAAGAAAAATCATCCATTTAGACACTTATATACCCATTTATTCTTCCATCGACCATGAGATATACATATATAAAACATATTTAATTTTCAGAAAAACACACATTCACTGGATGATGTCATCAGTGATGTCATCAGTGATGTCATGAGTGATGTCACTGACCATGTCATGAGTGATGTAATATGTGACGTCATCAGCAGTGCATTGCGAGGCGCGCGAGTTATAGTTAGCTGAACTAACTATAACGGGGGAATTTCTATGGTTTTGTACGAGTGAAATGTCCAACTAACTATAACGCCCCTGAAACCTATGGTTTTTTCAGTGAATTTCTAAGGTTTTTTAAATGCTAATTTCTAACTATAACGTGCCTGAAACCTATGGTTTTTTCAGTGAATTTCTAAGGTTTTTTAAATGCTAATTTCTAACTATAACGTGCCTGAAACCTATGGTTTTTTCAGTGAATATATATATATATTTATTATACTATGTATACATGTGAAAATGTCTCGGTCCCCTGTTTGCCTCGGTGGCACGGAAAAATGGGTGGAACTGACGTCAGCACGCCGACGAGGTCCTCTTATGGCTCCGATGACGTCATACGGTGTCGCGAGCGGAGCCGTGCTCGTTGACGTGGGAGAGCTAGGAGAGAATTTCCGTGGAATGCTGGTGCAGGGGATATTCACCTAAGTGTTCAGGCTAGTCCTTTGGGAGCAACTGTTTATGTTGCCACTCCAGAAACCGAAACCAGTGATCCGAGGGCAGAGGCCCTGCAGATGGCACACGAGGTGGGGTGCCCAGTCGTGTGCACCGGCGGGGCAGCGAAGTGACAAGCACCACAACCCACAAAAAAGGTAACGAGGGCACTGAATAACACAGGATCTTCTCTTTGTATCTGGCAGGAACAACGAAGTTAAAATGCCCTAGTACCAAAATGTAGAATTAGTGCTACAACGGTCTTCAAGAGGACCTGCGATGCCGCTTCTGCCTCCCGTACCCTGGAGGTGGCACATGGGTCACGCGGTACGGTCATACTGCGGTGGGACGCACACTCGTTGACCTCTCATGGCACTGCTCCACACTTCAGGGAGGACGCTTTCCATTAGCTATGTTTTCTGATGACATGTCGCGCCGGCCCCGTCCAACAACAGAACTCCTTTAGATCCAAACAGACTCTTCCACTCTCTCACCGGAAGTGAAACCAGGCCACGCGGACACTTTCACAATACAACAGCCGGGAATGCACTTTTCGGTAAAAAACCACATTCCTTCCTCCTAATTAATCAAATAAACGTCTCACTGAAGAACAGGGGCCAGCTTCGATCGGTAAACAGCCGTTACAACGACTTTTTACTTTGCGATACCATTACTACGCATTTTTAGAACGCATGGTCATTTACCACGCATGCCTTTACAACGAATTTTGTTGTAAAGGTATGTATGGTAAATGACCATGCGTTCTAAAAACATGTAGACGATCCATGTCGTTGTAAGGAAACAGAGGCTGTTCTGTTTCCTCACAACAACGTGCACCGCCCTCAGAGATGACGTGAAGCAGGAACCACGAGGAGAGAGGAACCATGAGGAGTGAGAGGTAAGGGGGATTGGGCATGGGGTGGGGGTTTCTTTTCTAGGGTTTAGGGTAGTGCAGTGGTGTTTGGGTGGTGTAGGGGGTCGTGCTGGGGGTAGTGTTTTAGGGTTTAGGGTAGTGCAGTGGTGTTTGGGTAGTGTAGGGGGTCGTGCTGGGGGTAGTGTTTTAGGGTTTAGGGTAGTGCAGTAGTGTAGGGGGTCGTGCTGGTGGTAGTGTTTTAGGGTTTAGGGTAGTGCAGTGGTGTATGGGTAGTGTAGGGGGTCGTGCTGGGGTAGTGTTTTAGGGTTTAGGGTAGTGCAGTGGTGTTTGAGTAGTGTAGGGGGTCATGCTGGTTATAGTGTTTTAGGGTTTAGGGTAGTGCAGTGGTGTTTGTGTAGTGTAGGGGGTCATGCTGGGGGTAGTGTTTTATGGTTTAGGGTAGTGCAGTGGTGTTTGGGTACTGTAGGGGTCGTGCTGGGGGTAGATTTAGGGTTTAGGGTAGTGCAGTGGTGTTTGGGTAGTGTAGGGAGTCATGCTGTGGGTAGTGTTTTAGGGTTTAGGGTAGTGCAGTGGTGTTTGTGTAGTGTGGGTGGTCATGCTGGGGTATATTTAGGGTTTAGTGTAGTGCAGTGGTGTTTGGGTAGTGTAGGGAGTCGTGCTGGTGGTAGTGTTTTAGGGTTTAGGGTAGTGCAGTTATGTTTGGGTAGTGTAGGGTGTCGTGCTGGGGGTAGTGTTTTAGCACTAATTTTTCTTTCTACAGCACTAACCATAATTTCTATGGCAAAATGAACCCCCTCATTTTGTTCCTTTTTAAATTAAATATTTTAAGTGTTACCAGTTTATTCCAATCAAGATGGCTTCAGGTGTGCCATACTTTTGTCATAAGTAAGACTGTTAGCGCTCTAGTTGTTCTTTAGAACACTCTGGGAAGCTGCAGTAGAACACAAAGGCATCAACTGACAGGCTGCTCCTGTTGAAATATAACAGGAAGATATTTGAGATCTCACTTAAAACATGTCCTAATTTTTCTTTCTACAGCACTAACCATAATTTCTATGACAAAATGAACCCCTCATTTTGTTCCTTTTTAAATTAAATGTTTTAAGTGTTACCAGTTTATTCCAATCAAGATGGCTTCAGGTGTGCCATAATTTTGTCATAAGTAAGACTGTTAGCGCTCTAGTTGTTCTTTAGAACACTCTGGGAAGCTGCAGTAGAACACAAAGTCATCAACTGACAGGCTGCTCCTGTTGAAATATAACAGGAAGATATTTGAGATCACACTTGAAACATGTCCTAATTTTTCTTTCTACAGCACTAACCATAATTCTATGACAAAATGAACCCCATCATTTTGTTCCTTTTTAAATTAAATGTTTTAAGTGTTACCAGTTTTGGGACCCCCCTTTTTTCTCGGCCCCCGCTTGCCGAATCACCCCGAGACTTTCAGGATAGGAGCGGACCGGAGCGCCCCAACAAGTTGGAAAATTTCGCGAAGATTCGTCAACCGGCGCCAACGTTATTTGAAATAGAATGTTGCGGATTTCCTATGGAAAATAGGTCCTAACTATAACTATCTACTGGCGACCGCCAGTAGATAATATATATATATATATATATATATATATATATATATATATATATATATATATATATTCAACAACTTCAGTCCCCGCCGCCGCACCACTCATCCCGGGTGCCGCCCATGCGGTGGTGAGCCGCAATAGATTCCTCCACTTTGACAAGGTTCGAGCCAAAAACAGACGCACTCACGGGTTGATGTTTCAGTAATTATTTAATGTTTAATTTTAATTATTTAATTATATAGTTATTTAATTATTTAATTATTTAATTTAACGGGGAGAAGAGTTGGCCTAACGGCTAGGGCGGTCGACCTCGAATCTGGGGAACTGGGTTAAAGTCTAGGCAATGACGCTTAACATCCTGTGATTCTGGGCAAATCACTTAATCTCCCCGTGCCTAACAAAAATGAATGTCCCCATGTAATGCAACTGGTGCTATGTAAAGCGCTCTGATACCTGATGATTTGGGTCAAGTTCGCGCTATATAAATATCTGTCAAAAAGAGAAAAAAAAATGTGCGGAACCCCCCGCACCGACAGACGCGTTTCGGCGTAAAGCCTTCTTCGATGTCGGTGTTCAAAACCAAATGCAAGCCAAAAACATATCATGTGACAATCATAGATATCAAAGACGGTTTAATAGCCTTTACCCAGGAAATCATGGCGGCCATCTTTAAGTATAATATAAACTTATAAAAAATGTGACAAAAAGTGCAAACAACAATCTTGTACAAATATTTACAATCCAAAGGTTAATCACCTATCGTGCATAGTCATTCATATATGAAATATGTACAGAGAAGATATCTTAAAAATCTATGAAAATCATAGCGAGGATTAACGCTTCGAGGACCCCAATGATAATGTTTCAGACACGCGTTCAATTGCACATCCTCAAGTTGCTTGAGCTAATACCCAATGAATCAAATTATGCCCTCAATGGGCAATTGATGTTATCTTCCGTTAGATACCTCATTCTGTTTCTAAGACATTATTTAATTTATGCACGGAAAAAATCATCATCTGGGCTTTAAAAAATTTATTCAGTGCATAATTGCGCCCTGAATGGGCCATTTCCATCATATCACAGTAATACCGAGCGTGGCAGTTAAATCATTGAATCCCCTCTTTCAAATTCACGTCATCTACTGGCATTGTTCAACACTGATGTAATTCAATATAACTAAAATAGTTCTTTCTAAAGTTGACTATATAGCATGACACTCCACGACTACAACACAATGCCTAATATTAATAAACAAATTTATTATTGAATTTGTTGAAAAGAAGGGAGAAGAAATATGTCAATGTCACTGTTCTATTTGTGTGGCGCAGGGGCAGCAAGGACGGCAGGGAAAGTATAGTCATGGGCATAGGTGTACGCTATTCAGTTTTCAGTCCAGATGTACCCACATCTCCTCATCATTGTTGAGGCCTAGAGGGGCCCTCGTCTGTAGTTTAATTATATATTTAGACTCCAGGATGCGCAGTTTTTTTATCCTGTCTCCCCCTCTCTCATCTCTACGCACTTGGTCCAAACAAAAGAAACTCGATAGATCCCTATTGCTCTGATGGACCTTTTCAAAGTGGCGAGCAACTGGATAATTACAGTCTTTATTGCTGATAGCCTGCATATGTTCCAAAATGCGCTTCTTGGTAGGATGGATCGTACTACCAATATACCGCTTGTTACACGTTCATACCAGACAATAAACAGTATATTCTGAATTGCAGTTTAACAGTAGGTTGATTTTCCACACCGAGTTGGGGTCATTCTCTCTGATCTTATATGTGGAGATTTTCTTGCTATATTTACAGGCTTTACACCTCATGCAGGGAAAAAATCCAGTAATTGGATCTTTTTTCGGAGGTGCTGGTTGGAAGTGGCTATGCACTAGGTGATCACCTATTGATTTCCCTCTTCTATAAGTGATAGTGGGTTTAGGTGAAATCACTCTGCTAAGGACTTGATCTGTTTGCAGGATGTTCCTGTTCTTTTTAAAGATTTGCACCATTTGTGCTGATTTGTTGTTATACTCAGTGATCATCCTTACCGGCTCTCTAGTCTCTTGCTTCTGTGTGCCCTCTTTATTTTTAGCCACTAACAATTGTGTCCTTTGCACTAGATTGACCTTTGTTTCAGCTACCCGCAGGCTATTAGTAGTATAGCCTCTAGCTTTGAAGCGTTTGAATGCCTCTGTTTTTGCATGTTGGTACTCGGCTTCTTTGGTACAATTCCGCTTCATGGGCAACAGTTCCCCATAGGGGATGTTGGTGATTAAACTCTTCGGATGATAGCTCCCTGCATATAAGATGGAGTCCCCTGATGTAGGTTTCCTATATAACCTGGTTAATAGCCTGTCTTTCTCCACATATACCTCCAAATCTAGGTAACATACTGTAGTCTCACTGATGTTAGCTGTGAAAAGCAAATTCAGCTCATTGTCATTCAATGACTCTATATACTCTTCAGCCGAAGAGCGGTTGCCTTGCCACACAACAAATAGGTTGTCGATATATCTTGCCCATAGGGCTATGTTATCGACCCATTTCTCAATCCTGCCTGCCCAGGCCACGTGCTTCTCCCACCAGCCTATGAACAAGTTTGCATAGCTGGGGGCGAAGCACGTGCCCATTGCAGTCCTTCGTTGTTGTCTCTATAGTTGTCCAGAGCAAATAAAAATATTATTTTCCAGACAAAACTTTACCATTTCTAGAAGCATGTGATTATGTGACTGGAATTTTAATGGTCTGTTGTCTAAAAACCACTTAACTGCATGAAGACCCTGAGTATGATTAATACAAGATAGAGACTTGTGATGTCTACGGTTATTAACATCATGTCCTCTTCCATTATAATCCCCTCAATTAATCTCAAAAAGTCCTGTGTATCACGTACATAGGATGCTAGATCCCTGACCAAAGGTGCTAAAAATAAGTCAATATAAATCGAAGTGTTCTCCAGAAGACTGTTTATCAATGCCACAATTGGTCTTCCTGGAGGATTGGTCAGGTCTTTGTGGACTTTTGGAAGGTGGTAGAATGTGGGAAGGACTGGATTCTCACATAGAAGAAAGAGATACTCATCATGTGTCAACATCCCTTCGCTTTCCCACTTTCGGAGGCATTGGTGGAAAACTTGTATGCAGTCCACATATTCGGATCTCTGTATTGGGATGTAACATTCAACATCGTCTAATTGTCTTTTAGACTCCTTGTAGTAATGTTCTTTATCAAAGACAACACTATTTCCCCTTTATCAGAGGGCTTAAAGACCAGAGTATTGTCTCTCTTTAATGCCTGCAACAGTCCCCATTGTTCCTGGGTGAGATTATACTGCTTTTTTTATGTTTCCTGTTGTTCATCAATGTCTTTAGGTCTGAGATGATGGCCTCATTAAAAACATCTATAGCATCATGCGGGATTTTAGGTATAGTCTTTGATTTCATTCGTAGATTGCTTCTCCCACCGGACTGGGTAATTCCTATCTTTTCCAGATCGCTGTGCGTATCTCCCAGAGTTATTGAATCACCACTCTCACTGGTGAGTTCCAGAGACTGTAAGATCTTTAATGTTTCCAGATCATGTCCGGTGAGAAGATCCATATCTGACCTTACATCCCCGATGTTTCCTGATGTTCTACTGGGTTGGAGTAAATTAATTTTCTGTAATTTTAGTTTGCGGATGTATTTGAAAAGATCTATGCGGATCTGTGCATAGTCTGGTTCCGTTGTGGGACAAAACGTTAGGCCTAGCTGTAACACCTTGATCTCTTCTGGTGTCAATACTTTCTTTGATGGATTTGTTACAGTCATTGTCTCTTGGGGGGTTACCATTTCCCTTTCCTCCCCCTGCTGCGGGTGACTCTTGGGGTAGGTGCTTCTCCCCCTTCCTTTCTTTCCCCTCTTGTTTTGCGTTTCTGGATTGCTGTTGTTCCGGAGGGTGGGTTCTCGATGCTGGTCGTTGTCTTGCCTCTCGCATGAACTTGTACTCCCGAAAATACCCCGGTTCACTCGCATTCAACCTATCATCCGCTCCTGTTGGCTGTTCACCCTCAGAGGTCTCCACCTCCGATTCTGACGTATCCCTGTTGGAGTGTATTACACCTCCCTGTTGGCCCATCTTTTTCCTCTGGATATCATATTTACGAGCGAATGTCAGTATGCGGCCAGTCGCATAATCATGTTCATCTGTTTGGAACTTTGTTTGCTTCCGCTTCCGAATTACTGCCTCATAGTCCTTAAGATGCTTCATCATGTTTTCTTTTAGCTCCTCATTTTGTTTTTTGTCCTTATCTTTATTGATCATCTCCTCGAGATTTTTAATCTCGATTAGCAGTTTGTCTCTATCACTCCAGGCATATTTTATTAAAATCCTCACCATGCCTTTGGCCGATTCTGTGGTGTGTTCGGACCAATACTTTAGTAGTTCTGGGTCGGGATTTTCGTACGAGGGAACTGTAAAAATACGCAATCCCCGTGGAATCCGTTCAAAGTCTAAATATTTTTGCAGGGAGGTTGCCTCCCACCACTTGCATATTTCTTTCTCATAGGTCTTTTCCAATGTCTGGTAAAGAATTCTCAGATTGCTTAACGGGGTACTGGCAGCACTGGCTCCCTTTGTTGCCCTCTTGCGTCCACTCGCACCCTGTCTAAAGATGTCTGCTGCTGCCTCTTCGCGTTCAGTAACTGATGACATGGTGTCTTAGATGCACGTTTTTTGGGGGGCCCGCTCATTAATTGAAAACCCTCGGGACTGTTGCTGATATCGTTGTATTTTGCACGTATTGTGCACAGTAAACGTCGTCACTCACCACCCTGTCCCCGCGATGAATCTGTGTCCTCCGACTCCGGACCGTCGAGAGTTCTCTAGTGGCGAAGTGGCTGCGTCACAGCGCATTGTAAAATTGGCGAGGCTACGCTAATGTAGCAGAAGCACTCTATTCCATCGCAGCAACGGGGCTAGCGGCCATAATCTCTTCAACAACTTCAGTCACCGCCGCTGCACCACTCATGGGGTGCCGCCCATGCGGTGGTGAGCCGCACTAGATTCCTCCACTTTGACAAGGTTCGAGCCAAAAACGGACTCACTCACGGGTTGATTTTTCAGTCATTATTTAATGTGCGGACCCCCCCCACACCGACAGACGCGTTTCGGTGTAAAGCCTTCTTCGATGTCGGCGTTCAAAATCAAATGCAGTGTTTAAATGCAAGCCAAAAATATATCATGTGACAATCATAGATATCAAAGACGGTTTCATAGCCTTTCCCCAGGAAATCATGGCGGCCATCTTTAAGTATAATATAAACTTATAAAAAATGTGACAAAAAGTGCAAACAACAATCTTGTACAAATATTTACAATCCAAAGGTTAATCACCTATCGTGCATAGTCATTCATATACGAAATATGTACAGAGGAGATATCTTAAAAATCCATGAAAATCATAGCGAGGATTAACTCTTTGAGGACCCCAATGATAATGTTTCAGACACGTGTTCAATTGCGCATCCTCAAGTAGCTTGAGCTAATACCCAATGAATCAAATTACGCCCTCAATGGGCAATTGATGTTATCTTCCGTTAGATACCTCATTCTGTTTCTAAGACATTATTTAATTTATGCACGAAATAAATCATCATCTGGGCTTTAAAAAATATATTCAGTTCATAATTGCTCCCTGAATGGGCCATTTCCATCATATCACAGTAATACAGAGCGTGGCAGTTAAATCATTGAATCCCCTCTTTCAAATTCACGTCATCTTCTGGCATTGTTCAACACTGATGTAATTCAATATAACTAAAATAGTTATTTTCTAAAGTTGACTATATAGCATGACATTCCACGACTACAACACAATGCCTAATATTAATAAACAAATGTATTATTGAATTTGTTGAAAAGAAGGGAGAAGAAATATGTCAATGTCACTGTTCTATTTGTGTGGCGCAAATGGACGAACCCCCAGGGCAGCAAGGACGGCAGGGAAAGTATAGTCATGGGCATAGGTGTGTGCTATTCAGTTTTCAGTCCAGATGTACCCACATCTCCTCATCATTGTTGAGGCCTAGAGGGGCCCTCGTCTGTAGTTTGATTATATATTTAGACTCCAGGATGCGCAGTTTTTTTATACTGTCTCCCCCTCTCTCATCTCTAGGCACTTGGTCCAAACAAAAGAAACTCAATAGATCCCTATTGCTCTGATGGACCTTTTCAAAGTGGCGAGCAACTGGATAATTAGTCTTTATTGCTGATAGCCCGCATATGTTCCAAAATGCGCTTCTTGGTAGGATGGATCGTACTACCAATATACCGCTTGTTACACGGCATACCAGACAATAAACAGTATATTCTGAATTGCAGTTTAACAGTAGGTTGATTTTCCACACCGAGTTGGGGTCATTCTCTCTGATCTTATATGTGGAGATGTTCTTGCTATGTTTACAGGCTTTACATCTCATGCAGGGAAAAAATCCAGTAATTGGATCTTTCTTCGGAGGTGCTGGTTGGAAGTGGCTATGCACTAGGTGATCACCTATTGATTTCCCTCTTCTTTAAGTGATAGTGGGTTTAGGTGAAATCACTCTGCTAAGGACTTTATCTGTTTGCAGGATGTTCCAGTTCTTTTGAAAGATTTGCACTATTTGTGAGTGCGTCCGTTTTTGGCTCGAACCTTGTCAAAGTGGAGGAATATATATATATATATATTCACTGAAAAAACCATAGGTTTCAGGCACGTTATAGTTAGAAATTAGCATTTAAAAAACCTTTGAAATTCACAGAAAAACCATAGGTTTCAGACACGTTATAGTTAGAAATTAGCATTTAAAAAACCTTTGAAATTCACTGAAAAAACCATAGGTTTTAGGGACAGTTATAGTTAGTTGGACATTTCACTCGTACAAAACCCGTGAAATTCCCCCTTTATAGTTAGTTCAGCTAACTATAACTCGCGCCCCGCAATGCACTGCTGATGACGTCACATATTACATCACTCATGACATGGTCAGTGACATCACTGATGACATCACTGATGACATCTCAAATGACATCACTGATGACATCATGCAGTGACTGTGTGTTTCTCTAAAGTTTAAATATTTTTAATATATATCGGAAAAGACGTATTGAAGAATGAGTGGGTGTATAAGTGTCTGTATGGATGATTTAGTAGGTGCGTGACTGACTCTATAAGTGAGTGATTTAACGTATCTTACTGAATGCATGGGTTAGTGACTAAACTGGGTGAATGTCTGTATCCGTCTGTCTGTTGCTGTATAAGTGACTGCATGTGTTTGTGAATAGCTACATGAGTGTGTATATGAGTTATTGAATGGTTGTCTGAGTATCTGTATGGGTGCCTGAGTGTTTGTGTGGGAGGGGTGTGTGCGACTCTGTGTATAGATGTGTGAGTGGGTGATTCACTGGGTGGATGGTTTCAAGAGTGCATCTGTGATAGACTGTATGGGTGGGTAAGTGTGTGTAAGAGTGTGTTAGTGAGTGAATGTATGTCCCAGTGGTACATGTGTGAGTAACTACATATGTGAAAGGCAGTATATATGTGTGTTGGAGTATATAAATAGCTATAAGCGAGAGTGAGTGATTGTGATAGTGGCTGTATGGATGAGTGTGTGCTTGTATCAGTGATTGTATAAGAGCATAACAATGTGCTAGTATTTGTATGATTAAGTGAGCTGGTGTGTGTATAACTGTATAGGTGAGTAAATGGCAGTGTGTTTAATTATTTGCATGACTGACTAGGTGTGTGAGTTCCTCTATGGATGAGTGGCGGTGTTTGAGTGTCTATATAGGAGTAAGAGTGCATATGATAGTCCTGTACTGAGTGACCATAAGTATGAGTGACTGTACGGGTGAGTGAGTGGATGTGTGTGTGTAGACCTAAGAATCAGTGAGTGGGTATGTAGTTATTGGTGTTGGAGTGTCTATGGTTTTGCGAATGGCAGTCTGTAATTTAGAGTGGGTGTATCAAAGGTTATATTAGGGTGTGAGGAGGTGCATCAGATTATCACGTGGATGATGTCATCAGTGATGTCATCAGTGATGTCATTTGAGATGTCATCAGTGATGTCACTGACCATGTCATGAGTGATGTAATATGTGACGTCATCAGCAGTGCATTGCGGGGCGCGAGTTATAGTTAGCTGAACTAACTATAACGGGGGAATTTCACGGGTTTTGTACGAGTGAAATGTCCAACTAACTATAACTGTCCCTAAAACCTATGGTTTTTTCAGTGAATTTCAAAGGTTTTTTAAATGCTAATTTCTAACTATAACGTGTCTGAAACCTATGGTTTTTTCAGTGAATTTCCAAGGTTTTGTAAATGACAATTTTTAAATGTATTAATTGTTATCTTTATTTTTGAGATACTGATTTACTACATTTTTGTAAACTATTTATTTTTTAAATTAAATTGTAATTACATTATACATTACATTACAAAATATACTTTCTCAGAATGAATTACTTTAGTTTAAATTCTTTGCAAATAGGCAATAGACTTTTAAGTACAGTAGTTACAGTTGTTGCAATGGGCAACACATTTCAAACACAATGCAACATTGAGCTCAATGTGAATTTCTAGTTAAATGCAATTAGTTACTTTATGGATTACTTTTCTAACCACAGGACTGGATCCTAGATTCAGTCCTGGGACATCTTTAAGGAATATTATTGTATTTTAAAAGTTGACACTTAGAAACTTTTTCACATAGAATCACCAATGTTATCCTATGGGAGGAAATTCACTTAGCAGGTAAGTAGTGTTATCGTTACTTTTTCGTACTCAGTGGTGGATCCTGGATCCAGCACTGGTGCATCTCCTGTAAACAGTTGAAAGAATGCGTTTAAGTCATACAGGCGATTTTTAAGGAATATTTGTAGTTTGTGAAAATCGACACCTTGAAACTTTTCTGCTGAAAACCAGACAATGGATTCCTATGGAAGGAAATACAAGTTACTGGTAAGTACGGTTAGAATTACTTTTCAGGGTCAGTGCTGGGCTAAAAGATGCAGCACTGGGTTCTCTCCTGATAACAGGTGAGTAAATCGGAATTCGTAGTTCGGCTGATTTTAGAGGAATATTCTAAAGTTCCAAAACTCCACACTTAGAAGAATTTCCAAGTGAAACCAGTCAATGTTAGCCTATGGAAGGAAATTCAAGTTACTGGTAAGTACAGTTAGAATTACTTTTCAGCGTCAGTGCTGGGCTTAAAGATGCAGCACAGGGTTCTCTCCTGATAACAGGTGAGTAAATCGGAATTCGTAGTTCGGCTGATTTTAGAGGAATATTCTAAAGTTCCAAAACTCCACACTTAGAAGAATTTCCAAGTGAAACCAGTCAATGTTAGCCTATGGAAGGAAATTCAAGTTACTGGTAAGTACGGTTAGAATTACTTTTCAGGGTCAGTGCTGGGCTAAAAGATGCAGCACTGGGTTCTCTCCTGATAACAGGTGAGTAATTCGGAATTCGTGAGTTCGGCTGATTTTAGAGGAATATTCTAAAGTTCCAAAACTCCACACTTAGAAGAATTTCCAAGTGAAACCAGTCAATGTTAGCCTATGGAAGGAAATTCAAGTTACTGGTAAGTACGGTTAGAATTACTTTTCAGGGTCAGTGCTGGGCTAAAAGATGCAGCACTGGGTTCTCTCCTGATAACAGGTGAGTAAATCGGAATTCGTAGTTCGGCTGATTTTAGAGGAATATTTGCACAATGGTGAAGGAAGGGGGTGGGGCCTGAGGTGACATGTCTGCAAACACGCCCTGTGGCGCGTTTTAAGTTGGAGAATTAATTCCTCCTCAATCCCGAGGGTCCCTAGGGGCCAACTAGCCCACCAGATACCTCCAGTATGCGCCAGAGAGCTGCGTTGCAGAGAGGTGTTCAGAGGCCACGCCCCTTTTTGCACCTCTCTGCAACGCAGCTCTGTGGTGCTTTCTGGATGTACCTGGTGGGCTAGTTGTCCCCCAGGGACCCTCAGGATTGAAGGGGATTTAATTCCCCATCTTAAAACACCCCACGGGGCCTGTTTGCACACATGTCATCTCAAGCCCCACCCCCTCCCTTCACCACTGTGCAAACGCGCCCCGTGGCGTGTTTTAAGTCGGGGGATTAACTCCCCTTCAATTCTGAGGGTCCCTGGGGTGCAACTAGCCCACCAGCTCCCTCCATTATGCGCCACAGAGCTGCTTTGCAGAGAGGTGTAAAAGGGGCGTGGCCTCAGAACACCTCTCTGCAACGCAGCCCCTGGCGCATACTGGAGGTTCCTGGTGGGCTAGTTGGCCCCCAGGGACCCCCAGTATTCAAGGGGAATTCGTTCCCCATCTGCAAACGCGCTATGGGGCGCGTTTGCAGAGTGGTGAAAGAAGGGGGCGTGGCCTCCGGCACGATGCCGGTGTTTTTTTTTTTTTTTTTTTTTTTAAGAAGGGGGTCTGTGTGGCCCCCCTTCTTTTTCTAATTTATTGGTCCTGGGGACCCCATCCCCCAGGGCCTGCCCCCTATTTATTTTTTTTAAATAAAAAACCAATTTGGAAGGGTGCCGCCTGGCCCCCCTCCCGAGGCCTTAATCGGCCCCGGGGACCCCATCCCCTGGGGCATGGCCTTTTTAAAAAAAAATTATTGTTTTGGAGGGGGGCTGCGTTGCCCCCCTCCTCAGGCCACTTATGGCCCCGGGGACCCCATCCCCCGGGGCCGGCCTTTTTTTTTTTTTTTTTTTTTTTTCAAACTTTTGGGGAAGGGGGCCGCGTGGCCCCCTTCCTGGGCCACTACTTGCCCCGGGGACCCCATCCCCCGGGGCTGGCCCTCTCCGTTGGGGACTGTGGGGGGGTCTCCAATCCCCCCACAGTACCGCTGGCTCCCCGCGTCCCTTGGGAGCCGGCATTGCTTTTCCACATGGGGAGCTGCTAAGATGCAGCTCCCCATGTGGAAAGCATTTGCTTGGATATTGGAAGCGAGAGCAGGCTTCCCTGCTCTCGCTCCAATATCCAAAGCAGTTTGCTATTACAGGACGGGAGCCGCGAGGCTCCCGTCCTGTCATAGCAAACTACAGTGTCCCGGGGGTAGGCACCCGGGACACTGCAGGAGCCGGCCCTGGGGGTGGCGGTCCCCAGGGCCATCAAGGGCTCCAGGAGGGGGGCCGCACGGCCCCCCTCCCTTGAATTGCACAGCCCCGGGGAGGTGGCGGTCCCCAGGTCATGTGGGGGGGCTCAAGTCCCCCCACATAGGTAATTTAAAAAAAATAAAAAGAAGCCCCGGGGTGGTGGTCCCCAGGGCTGCGGGAGGGCCGAGAGCCCTCCCGCATCATTTTTTTTATTAAAGCCCTGGGGGTGGCGGTCCCCGGGGCTTGGGGGGCCTTAGAGGCCCCCCACACATAAAACTTAACCCCCGCATGCCCCCGGGACTTGGCCCACCCGGGGGCCAATTACCAAAGAAGCGCGGGAGCCCGCGCTTTGTTTTTTTTTTTTTAATCGGCAGGATCCGCGCACCGTAAGCGCATCCTGCCGATTTAAAAAAAAAATGTTTTTGGCCCTGAGCAGGTCTAGGGGGTCAGGGTGTTTCTACCCTGCCCCCTTTTTGCGTATTGCGCACTTTTTTTACTGCTTTCTTGTTCCTCGGTTATACCGAGGAACAAGATGGCTGCCAACACTTCCTGGTTTGGAGTGTTGACAGCCAATTAGCATGCAGCTCGTGGTCGGGAGGGTGCGCGGATCCTCCGTGCCTCTAAATATCGAAACTTTTATTTTGGATTTTCTCAGCAACTACTGAACGGATTTACACCATTTTTAAAAAGGGTGCTTTCTGAACCAAGCACTACCTTTTTGGCAAATTTGGTGTAATTCCGTTCAGCAGTTTTTGCTGTAGCCTTGCATAAAGTTTCCTATGGGAAATCGATTTTTTCACTCTTATTTTTTGAATTTCTCCGCAACTACTGAACGGATTTACACCATTTTTAAAAAGGGTGCTTTCTGAACCAAGCGCTACCTTTTTGCAAAATTTGGTGTAATTCCGTTCAGCAGTTCGGGCTGTAGCCGTGGCTAAAATTTCCTATGGGAATTAACATGGAGAAAACGGAGAAAACGTGTTTTGGGACCCCCCTTTTTTCTCGGCCCCCGCTTGACGAATCAACCCGAGACTTTCAGGGTAGGAGCGGAGCGCCCCAACAAGTTGGAAGCTTTCGCGAAGATTCGTCAACTGGCGCAAGAGTTATTTCAAATAGAATGTTGCGGATTTCCTATGGATAAAGGTCCTAACTATAACTATCTACTGGCGACCGCCAGTAGATAATATATATATATATATATATATATACTGGAAATTCTTGCTCACGCCGCCGTGCTGCAAAGACTGTCCGCACTCCAGGTACTTCCAAAAGATGTTTATTCAATGCTGACGCATTTCAACCAAACGGTCTTTGTCAAAGCAAGAGATACAATGTATCAGTGTGCCCTACATCCTCTAGAGAGACACTGTAGTACATACATCAAGACAGAAAAAAGACTTGAGCAAAATAGATAGTGCATGCTAATCAGTCAACGGAAAAAGCACTCCACTCGTCAAATAAAATTTTGTAAATTTGTAAAGCACATGATAAAGTATGTAAACTAAATACAACGAAATTTAACTGAAAAACACAATATAAGGAAAAATAATGAGAATGTTTGTAATAATCTGTGATAATACATTTCATGAAGTGCCCTGGAGGCCATCAAATAGATCCAAAATATAGGTCGAGTGACCACATGAGGCGTACATGCTGGTGGTAAAAGCCTGGAATGGCCTCTACACCGTGAAGAGGGGAAAAGAGCGATCAGGGGAGGTGGATATGTCTGGAGGTCAAGTGACCGACGGAAGCAGAGATGCAACCGAAAGTGTGACACGTTAAGTACTGTTGTGTCCCAACCACCCACCGCTCCAAGTCCCGGATGGAATCAAAAGGTGACGAAACCAGGCAAGGAAACCATGCATGCGTGTCAGGTACTGTAGTGTCGGTGGACTGCTTCACCAACTAGTGTCGGGAAAAAGTAATAAGAAAAAGGTGCCCTGAATGAAAAACACAAAAAGTGGGCTGGGACACACTGGGTGTCTGCTGCCAGGACCTGGCCGAGGAGGAAGGAATAAAAAGGCGACCTCATCCAAAGGATGAGGGATGCTTGGGGACGAAAAAACTGTAGGGTGGGGGGAAAGGAGAGAGCCGGACAGGGTAACCACAGAGGGCGGGAAAAGAGAAGAACAAGGGAATCTACTCTGTAGAAAATGGAGAGAGAAAATTGGAGATTATAATAAGACAGAGACAGAAGAGGGAAAAGCAGATCACAAAAGCAGACCAAGCCTATCTACTATATCCCCGGGTGAACCCTGGTGAAAGGAAAGGAATGCTATCCTAGATGAACATGGAGCTCCTCATCCTGGTTGAGGCCTCCCGGGTGTTTGCTGTTGAGACTGATGATGGATCGGGATTCCAGTCTTCTAAGTGCACGTTCTCTGTCACCACCTCGTATCTTTGCCGGTACCCTGTCAATTCCAAAAAAGGAGATTTTGAGATTCTCAGTATCAGCAGGACAAGCAATGTGTTACAGTGTCTGGCCATCGGATACGTCACATCGTTGTTCCTGATGGCCCTAAGATGTTCAAGAACTCTCTTCTTAACAGGAAAAATGGTGCTCCCCACATACCTCAGACCACACACACAAATTAGAACATACACTACAAAATCAGTGTTGCAATTGATGAATGGTTTGATTTTGTGTTGTTTGCCATTTGGCAAGGATACCACCTTGACATTGGTGCGGTGGGTGCACGCTTTACACTTGCCACATTTGTAGAAGCCTGGGAGTTCCCTCAACCACGTACCCCCTTGCCTCTGGCCTGGCTCATTGATAGCGTGTACCAGCATGTCTCTTAAGGAGTTGCTCCTACAATACGTTATGTGAGGGCTGGGGCTGACCAGTTTGCCAATAGTAGGGTCCTTTTTAACCAAGTGCCAGTGTTTCCTAACCACGGCCTGTACTGCTGCATAGATAGAGTTGTAAGTTGTGATAAGCCTCATTTCTGGTTTGGTACCCCGCTTGGATTTGGGTTTGAGCAAAGTCTCTCTATTAATCTTTTTGACTTTGAGTCTGGCCTCTTCCACCACCTTGCGTGTGCAACCTCTCTGGTAGAATCTCCCCACCATCCTCCCCTCCTCCTGCTTATATGCCTCCACTGTGCTGCAATTTCGCTTGGCCCTAAGGAGTTCCCCATAGGGGATACTCCATTTGAGTTTCTGAGGGTGGTGGCTATTGGCATGCAGGATACTGTTACCCGCAGTCGCCTTTCTATGCAGGCTTGTCTGTATGATGTTGTTCTGCACTTCTACTACCACATCCAAGAAGTTTATTCTGCTGGTACTGGTTTTGCTGGTGAACTTCAGGTTCAGGTCGTTGATAGATATAGCGTTCAGAAATTCATCTTGGCTGTCTTGAGTGCCATCCCAAATAAGAAAAATGTCATCTATATACCTGGTCCAAAGGACCAGATGTTGTGTGTGTATGTCAAACCTCTCGGACCAAATACAGTCTGATTCCCACCAGCCCATAAACATGCAGGCATAACTGGGCGCAAAGCAACTGCCCATTGCAGTCCCGGTGAGTTGCCTATACCACTGATTACCAAACTTGAAATAGTTATTCTCCAGACAGAACTGGAGCATCTCCAGTAGGATCATGGTGTGGTCATATGAAGCTATGGGTCTGTCCCTAAAGAAATGCCTACATGCCTTCAAACCCAGATCGTGCTGGATGCATGTGTACAGTGAGACGACATCCACTGTTGCAAAGATGTAGCTGGATCCTCAGGGGATATCAGAGACCTTGGAAATGAAATCCATACTGTCACGGCAGTAAAAAGGTAAATTGCACACATATGGGAATAGAAAATGGTCGAGATAGACCGAAGCATTCTCTAGGAGACTGTCATTGGCTGAAATGATGGGTCTGCCTGGTGGGTTTGTGCTGTGTTTGTGGACTTTGGGCAACATATAGAAGCAGGGGGTCACAGGTTTCTTAACTGTTAAAAACAATAATTCATCCTGACTCAAAAGCCCCTGTGTGTGCCATTTAGAGAGCATGTTGTGAAAACAGTCAATCGTTAAACCATACTGGCCAGCATTAGTTTTGGCACAGCTGCCTGAAAAGTCCAGTTGTCTCTTGGCTTCAGCCATGTATTTCTTGACATCCCACAACACCACATTTCCCCCTTTATCAGAAGGCTTGATAATAAACAAGGTCGCTTTTTTCAGGGATTCCAGTGCTGCTTGTTGGCCTTTAGTAAGATTTCCCGCAGCACTGTTAATTTTACTAGCTCCTAGTTCAAAAATGTCACGTACAACTGCCATATATATAATATTCTCATTAAATCCTATCAAGAAAGATAATGAAATACATCCACATGAGGCAAATAACCCTCACAGCATCAAGAATGTGCCCCCTGTGACAGACGAAATTATCCGATAGCATCAGCAATACATGTGCCGAAATCAGCATGAAGTATCACTCACTGGCTTAAAATGTTTTGCAAAAACCTCTTTGTCCCTAAACAGTAGCTTGACGTATTCTGAAAAAAACACTGTGTCCCAAAACCAGGTTTCACGTTTAGTAAATAAACCCATTTTGCTCCAAACAGCAGCCTGTAATTTTCTGAATAAACACATATTTTGTCCCTACGAATAGATCCTTAATTGTGGTGCTCTGTTTATCCTAAAACACAAGCTTGCCATTTTCTGAAAATATAATATTTCCCCCCAATTTAATTGTTTTGAAGCAAATTAACAGAGTTTGTCCATCAACAGCAGCTCATTGTTTTCTGAAAAAACATATTGTTCCTCCAATGCAAGTCTTTAAATTTAAATTTGCCGTGGGTGGTTATGAGCACTGGCAGGACACCATTGACTTAAAATCTATTTGGGGCACCAAATCATGGCAGGTCCGAGGCACGGAAGCTTTACACCGTGCTTGCCTAATCCCGGCCCAAATTTTATTTTTAAATCATACAATCTATCAAATGACGTGTTTGGGTTTGGCTACTTCCAAACAATTAAATGCACCATCCATTCCCGTACTGTCTTCTACTCCTCACAAGAGCTTGCATTTCAATGTTTCCCTTGCCACTTTGCAAGCTTTGTTTCAAAACAATTCGTTTAATGTCTCTACGTTTGTTCAGTCACCCTGGTTGGCTTGGCCCATAGCATCAGATGCCTGCCAACTGCGTTTTCATGACTCAGCTCCTGGTTACAAACAGGATAGGCCAGATCCAAGGTTTTCTGACTCTTGTACTGTTACAACGTATTCTGTTGGTAAATTGTGTAAACAGTGGTTGCAGCACTCTTCATTAGATTCTGTGAAACAACATTTATCTCTCCTATCAGGTAACATTGATCTGTCCGATTTTGTTCTGGGGCCTCGTGGCCCTCGACCTAAGAGATTCATTTATGAAACTTATAATGAACTCTGGAAGCTTTCGCAAATTGAAGCTGCTTCCCGTCTTCGGGAGATAGACCAAGCAAATTTAGAAAAGGTGCTTGCTGTTGTTGACAATAGTATGAATACCCTGTCTTCCCGCATTTACACATTAGAGAATATTGTTTCCTCTGTTGTTGATATTGTGCAAGATGATGTTTCTGTGTTATATCATGGTCAGAATCAATTGCGTTCAGTTATGCAGTTTGCATGGACTTTGCAAACACTTAAAATGGGTAAAGTTCCTTGGCATTTTTTTAACACCTTTGCCTTATTCTTGCCGTTTAATTTAATTGAGAAACAGCAATTCATGTCCATGAAAGATGCAACATACACTCTCTTACATATCGAAAAAATAGAGCCCTTACCATTCTCTGTGGCGGAATTGTATTCTGCAGTGTGGCTAGTTCACGGGGTTATCGCTTTGCCTTTTTCTTTATTTGAGTTCAGTTCCTGCATGAAACATTATCCTGTTGGCCGTTTTCAGCCTTTAGGCAGTGCCTTCTTGCATGAACTTTGGTCCCTTCCTTTCATGTACCGATGTCTTAGGGACGGAAAGGAAGTTTTTCTCACAGGTGAGTCATGTGATTCTACTGTGGGTCATTCCCTGATTTGTAAAAACATTAAATTGCACGGGGCTTGTAATGTTTCGGCTCCGAATCTTGCTTGTGTTTTAAAGGGCATTCCTGCTCCTGCTATATCTCCTACTTTCACTGTGCTTGCAAATGGTAGCTATCTCCTTCTGAATAATGAGGACTGCTGTGGCATGCTGGCCGGCACACCCTATATTGTAACAGTTTCCCACAGGGTTGTCTGCTGCAAAAATGTGCTTTTTCCTCCCCCGCACGACATCATAGATAGTTCCATTTGGCCTTCCATTCCAACGTTGAAGGCGGATTTCAATAAATTGAGCAGAATAAAGGCGCTATTATTGAACCAGGAGGTTATGCTCACGTCCGCACGGGAGACATTTATCCTCCAGGTGGCTAGTACCCACAGTGAGATACAGGCCTTTTTGAACACAAACCTCCCACAACATTTCGGTGAGCAGATTCACCGCGTTTTCAATGCATCTCGCACCGAAGGTCTTGTGCACTTTTTTAAAGTTGTGGGCTCTGGCCTTGTTACCTCTTTTCAAACTATATTTGGTGTAATACCGGTTTTTATTCAATCTATTTTTTCCAGCGGCTTTCCTTTGCTCCTCGCCTTAGCGGCTGGTATATTTGCTTTTGGTCTGTTTGCTACGCAATGGCTGCACTTCCTGGGGCCCTCCTCGACCAAGGTCGACTCCTGATGCTCCGTGAACGCATGCTCATCGGCTTCGGCCTCCTACCATTGGCGACACTCAGTGTGTCCTATAGACTTTCTTTTCGCTTTGCGTATTTCACTTGCATCCGATGTCCTTTCTCTTGGTCCTTGGATTATTGCCTCTCCAATTCGTCTCTGTCTGACCCGGATTTTGGCCAGTTGATGGGTCCCTTAGAGGCCCATGAAAGAGACTGTTCCGGCGATGGCTTCATGGCGCGTGCGGCTGCACTTGGAACTTTGGCGCAATGGGATGTCTGGGCGGCTGCTCAGTCTCTCCTACAACAAAGTTATATTGAGTATCACGCAAGTTGTCCCGCAATGCTGATCCGTGCTCCCTCTTGTGAGGAACATGAATGCAGTTTTGATTTGTTGAACTGGATGGCGTCTCTTTTTTCAGACGGTTCCAACGATGTCCTCTTGGAAGGTGTGGCGCTTTTTTGCACTTACACTCTTATGGATTAGGGGGCCTCCGCTTTCAGCGTCCTCCATCTCTGGAATTTTTTTAATATTGACTTTTTTTTCCATTCACTGTCCTTCATGTGGACTTTTCCTAAATAGCCGTTTACATTCTGCTCCATCTATTTGAACTCTGTCTTCGCCTATGGACTGACCAGGGGAGGGTGTCGTGTGGTTTGTGGCCTCATTGTCTTCGTTGCTAAGTTGGCTTAGGCCTGGCTGCCATGATGCCTTTTTGCGCACGTTACTCTGTGACTTTGTTTTTCCAGACTCTGCTTGTGCCCTGCTATATTGGAACTGTCTGCCTTTTTGCCTTTCACCTTTTCTCCTGTTCCCTGTGGGTTTCGTCTGCACAACATGTACAAGGTCGAAAAACAACGTCCCTTGTTCTTGCTGATCTGGTCAGCCCCTCGCACTTAGACATAACACGAAGTACAGCTGCACTGGAGAAATTCGTATGCTTTTAATATTGTGATTTCAATGTTTAAGGCACTTGGAGAAAAACCTTTCCAGGGAGAAGAGCTGTGCTTGTCTGATGATGTAAACCTTGCATCTAGATATTGAGGTATGAGGGTCTGCCCGACAAAGCCCAGAGGTCTTCTATTTTTATAATAAACTAGTTATTAGCACGGGGAGGGTGGTAAGGCTATTTAGCCCGATATCCACTGTCTTTATATAATGCTGTCCCCGTTTGTATTCTATGAAATTGTAACTATGCTTATTATTTTATCATTATGCATTATGCTGATAGTACTGGCACGTGTACTGTATCTTAGAGCACGATAGTTGAAATAAACATTTTAAACTATACTGTGTCTCTTCTCACGCACGTTGTGGACAAGTATGAGTGAGTTATGAAAGTGTGTTCTTGCTCCCGCGAGTCCTGAGAGAGACTGTGTTCTGGGTTGTTTAATCATTGGTAGCTGCGCTGCTAATGAGACGCTAAAGCTAGTCGGATTGGGATTGTGGGTACTAAGGTGCATGGTTGGCTCGCCACTATACTCCGAGGTCCTATTATCCTGTGCATAGCTCTGTGTATGTGCAGAATTCCTACAACAATACACTTAATCGATATTGGTTTATTATTTTCTGAAAATACATTTATTTGTCCTTGAACTTCAGCTTTTCACTTTTGGCAATTGGCAGGTGTGTAATGTCGTGTGAGCATGTAATGATGGAACCTTTGTAGCTCCTAAAGGAATCCATAGAACTGTGACATAAGCGTTAGAGCGTAGTGAATTGTATGCAGGTTTAGAATGTTGAGTTCACAGTTACATGCAGAAGAATAAATTCATGTTATACTAGGCTCCGTGTGTGGCATAGTCATTGGCGAGTACCTGGCCTCAGGAGGACGCTACAACTGGCAATGAGATAGGGGATAAGTAACTGTGCTCTCCCAGAGAGTTTGCCATGGTCCAGCAAACTGCTCGTCCGTGCCACGTGTGCCTTCATCGAAGTGCGGAATCGACATTTGGCGTATGTGGAGTCAAAGCGCAGCCCCAGTTCCATGTAAAACATTTGAAGATAATGAAAGCATCGCTGAAAGGTACCGTGCTACTTCACAACTCAAAGTCAGGCATTCGTAAGGAGTAACAACGCTTGAGGTGGCTTAACCAGGTGTCGGACAACACCAAGAAATGCTTAAAGGCAAACTGATTGAAGAAACAGTCATCTGCTTACCAGTTCTGAGTAAAAAGAGTCATTCTGCCACGTGCTGGAGAGGGTGACCCCAGAGAAAGCACCCGGGGTTGTGCTTGCAGAGTTGTCCATATCTGAAGAGGCACCCCATCAAAGTTGCCGAGTAAGTCTCCTAAAAACACCAAAGATTTCAGAAGAGCAGAGAGCCGAGAACAGAAATCGTAATTATGACAGTTTGCTTTTCCCATGGAGACCAAGAAAGGGGTCCCGTTTCCTTTGTGTTATCAAAGATGATCCAGAGGCCAGCACGTCACATGGCCTCAGAGATGGTTTGCATGGACAAGATCACCAAGCAGTGGTGGAGAGAACTATACTCTCCATGTCAGTTTACAATGCTACTGCCTTCTTGAAACCACCACCGCCATTCGATACCGCCAACAAGCTGAATATTGGGGACAGATGGACTGCCTGAATAGAGACATTTGATGCTTTCATTGATGCGATTGAAGAAGCAGATAACAAGAAAATTATCAAGTACTTTAAGAATCTTGCTAGTGAAGGAGTGAAAGAAGTAATAAAGAAAATGCCACGAGCTGATGGAATTATTTAGTCAAATCAAAGCAGCCTTGAATCTCAAGTTCAATCCAATGCCAAATGTAGATTACGAAAGACACACCTTTAGTCAAGAAAGACAGAAAGCTGGTGAGACTATAAACAAATTCATTGAGAGACTGGATACACTAATCAAACACTGTAAGTTCAATTAATTTAATGATGAGGAAGCTATACGCCTCAGAGTGATTGACGGATGCTTGTCAGATTCGTTCAGACGATGAATGTTGAGAGAAACTCTTAGTCTGGAGCGAGTTCTCGTGGCTGCCAGAGCTAAACAGCATTCTGATCGACAAGCTGCTGACATGGAGGCCGGAGGTGCCTGGAGTGAGTCAGTCATGAACGTGAGAAGTAAGCCAAAGCACAAGACCAAGGGACACAGAGTGAATTCTCCACAGGAAAAAAGGTGTGCTTCCGGTGTGGATTTTCTTTTTCACATGAAGGTAAATGTAATGCCATTGAGCAGCTCTACAAAGGCTGTGGAAGAAAAAGTAGGTGTGTCACTGTGCAAAGACAAAATTGATGTCTGAACGTTCCAGAAGCGACGTTCGACGCACACTCATAAGGCCAAGCGACTGCATCAGCTGAGGCAAATTGACACCAAACGAGGTTGATCAACATCTAAATCTTCGTCAAATAGTTCTTCCATGTCAAAATCAAGGGAAAGTGAAGAAGATGGGTGTGCCATGTCGATGTTCACCTCAGAGAAGCATGCGCATGTTGACTGGCCGCTTGTGAGGAAAAACATCAGTCCAAGAGAAACCGACATGACAAAGCAACAAAGTTATTCAAACATTGTCCGAAGATCACACTAAAGGTCAATAGTTAATCAATACCTTTCATTATCGATAGTGGTGCATCAATAAATATTATGCCTGAGGAGAAATATAATGAACTGTCTCCAGTGCCTTGACTTACGCCATCGAAAACTAAAGTGTATACGTGGGCTGCATCGACACCACCCAAAAGTCAAGGGTCATTTGTGGCTAAGATGAAGCATAAGAAAACAAACGTACAAGCGCCCATTCATGTACTTCAAGGGACTTGCTTCAAGCGCCTGTTTACTCGGCTTCAGCACAGCTGCTGATATGTGGCTAATATCCACAACTCCCTGGGGTACTCCCAAAGTGGTAGTACCCAAAAAGGACAGTGAAGGAGCTGTATGCATCTGCGTGGATATGCGTCAAGCGAACAAGGCCATTGAAAGAGAATGACATCCAGGTCCGCACATTGCTGAAATGAAAACCCAATTGAATGGGGCAAAGGTATTCTCTCTGCAAAAAGGATATCAGTTGGAGCTCGAGAAATAGAGCAGGTACATTGCAACCTTTTCTACGCATGTTGTTCTGTTCCATTACAAGAAACTAAGGGCCTGATTTTGATGTTGGCAGAACCACGTCAGAGTGGGCTTTTTTGACAGTCATCCCGTCTGCCTAGCCAGCAGTCCGCCCACCCGATTTAGATGCTGCATTGAAATGGGCGAAGAGACTGTAGCGGTCCTGCCGACTCTGCCAGGACTTGGCTCCCCGCTTCTTCGACGGGATGGGCTGTAGGAGTCTGCGGCGGGACTTCAGCCAGGATTACTACCATTGGTATTTGGTTCTGGCGTGTTTCGGTGGTAATTCCAACGGGAATCCCTCCTACTTCGAGTCAGCAGAAATGGACGAAAAGGTGTGAATACTAACCTTTTTTAGGGAATCAGGCTGCAGTTTCCTCCTTTTCTCCTTTGTCCAGGTCCCCCCTGTCCTGCTGCACCTTGACCGTGATGGACTGGCACCCCATTTAGATGAACTGGAAGGCAAGTGTTGGTGGTGTGTGCGGGTATACATTGCATGGTGTGTGTATGTTGGTGGGGTGCAGTGCACAATGTAGTCATAATGCACACAACACATATCCCACAGACACATATGTAGACCTACACAACATATATGTGATTTACGTTAAAAAAGTCACTTACCTGTATCCCCACCTCCAGGGTCACCCCCGTCAGTTCTCCACCAACAGGACACTGACAGGCCAGCGGGAACATCGAGATCTGCTCAGCAGGACCCCGCCATCAGGACAGCAACGGTGGGCGGTTTGCCAGCACAGAAGACCACCATCACGGCGGTCTTCTGTCTATCGAGTATACATCTAGATAGGGCGGGCGGACCTCTGTCATCTCAACAGTGTTTCGGACACCGCAGCTGTGGTGGGCCAGTGGTTGGACCGCCAATATCTAAATCAGGCCCTACGTTTTGGTGTGTCATTAGCTGCAGTGATATTCCAAGATGTCATTCTACTTATCATACAGCCTGTCATGTATGCTTTCAATTATAGTGATGACATATTGGTTTTCGAGCTACATAAAAGGAGCATCACAAAGCTCTCACTCTAGTGTGTCAATTGCTCACTGATGCTGGTTTAACTTTGAATGCTGAGAAATGTGAGTTCCAAAAGACAAAGTTAAAATTCTTTGGCCATATCTTTTCTGATGGGGGCATGACAGCTGGTCCTGATAAAAGTGCAAGCACTGCCCACTGCCAGTCTCCCACACGATGTTTCCATGTTGCGTTCATTCCTTGGCATGGCCAGCTATTGCTCTCGATACATATGAGACTTTCCTACTGTCAGTGCGCCATTTAGAGACTTGACTAAAAAGAATGTTTCTTTCCTTTGGTCACATGAATGTGAGCAAAGCTTCCAGAAGATCAAGCAAGCTTTTGAGAACGCTACTGAAATAGCATATTTTGATCCAAAGTTTCATACTGAGGTTGTTGTTGATGCTAGCCCTGTTGGGTTGGCAGCCATCCTGGCACAGCGGACACCCAAATACTTGAAGACATATTGCCTCGTACGCCAGCCAAAGTTTGTCCCAAACTGAACATGCTTACTCACAACCTGAGAAAGACAGCTTGGCAGTGGTGTGGGCTTGTGAACATTTCCACGTCTTCTTGTGTGGGAAGCCCTTCACACTTGTGACCGATCATCAAGCATTATTGACTATCTTTGGAAATCCAAAAGCAAAAATGCCTCCTCACATTGAATTTGGGGTCTGCGATTGCAAGAGTACAACTACACCACCATGCATCGTCCAGGGAAAGATCAGAACCCTGCAGACTACTTTTCACGAGTGCCTCTACAATGCCCTGGCACCCCTTCTAAGACGGCTGAAGCCTACATAAATTTCTTAGTGAAATCAAGCTGCCATTTTGATAGAACAAATTGTCACTGCCACAATTTAAATAGTGACATGCTGAAACTGAAAGACATTATTACACATTAGTCTTGATACCATCCCCCTAGACCTGTTACCAGCGACCATAAATATCTAAAGTTTAAGAATGAACTCTCCGTCATGCAGGAAGGTATTATTTTGCAAGGGTCGAGAATTGTCATTCCAGAGAGTCTGCGACAATAGATAATCGAAGTGGCCCATGAGGGACATCGTGGAATTGTTGCCACCACCAAACTCTCCGAGACTGAGTCTGGTTTCCACATCTCGACGAAAGGGATGAAAAGGAATTAAAGCCCTGTCGACTATGCAAATGCCTGTCATCAAAAATCACTCAACACCCATTAAGCATGTCAGAGTTGCCAAGGCATGCATGGGAAAGAATTGCAGTGGACCTCTTCGGTCCTCTTGACAATGGACATCACCTCATGGTGATGATTGATGAACATTCCCATTTTCTTTTGGTCAAAGATCTCTCATCCATCACTCACGAATGTGTCATTGAGAGATTAGACAGCATCTTCGCAACCTGGGGTGATGCTGCAATTTTAAAGTCTGACAATGGCCCACCTTTCAACAGTCAGGAATTCAAAGACTTTCTCAGTCATTTTAAAGTGAAGCATCAGGATAGCACTCCTCTGGGCCACAGGCCAATGGCCTTGTCGAATGTTTCATGAGTACTCTAAAGAAAGCTGTCCAGTGTGCTGTACTAGAAATGCTTGACCTTAAAGCTGTTCTAAACTCCACTCTTCGAGCTTACCACTCAATCCCTCACTCGACCACAGGTGAGAGCCCTGCAACCTTGATGTTCAGGAGAGCCATGACAACCAAGTTACCTCAATGGACCAGCAGATGGGCAAATAGCGAGGAAGAAACACGCATGACAGACATGGGTCGTAAGAGGAAAATGAAAGCCTACGCTGACAAGCGTCAACATGCACAAGATGTCACCTTCATGAAAGGAGATCAAGTTCTTGTTCAACAGTATAGAAAAATAAAGTCCAGTGCTCCTTTCAATGCTTAATCCTTTCATGTTGTGACCAGCAAAGGACAAATGGTGACTGCCCAGCATCCTGGGAAGTCCATTACATGAGATTCCTCGTCAGGCACTGATGTCATTGCAGAGACTAAGTCTGAAAAGACAAGTGAAGAACCCTTGACTGCTGCTGTCGCTCCATCACCAAAGCCAGTCCAGGACATTTCTACTGCCAATCCCGACAGACACGGTCGGGACATATGATCCACGCGCCATGAAGACTCATTGAAGAGCTTTGATTTTATATATTTGTTAAAAAATTGCAATTTTTTATTTAACAAAGGGGGAGATGTAGTGTTGTGTGAACATGTCATGACGGAATCTTTGTGGCTTCTGATGGACTCTGTAGAACTGTGACGTAAGCGTTAGAGCGTAGTGAATTGAATGCAGGTTTAGAGTGTTGAGTTGCAGTTACACGCAGAAGAATAAAGACGTGTTATGCTAAGCTCCGTGTGTGGCATAGTCATTGAGGAGTACCAGGGCTGGGGAGGATGCTACAACATGCACTAATTAGATGCACAAATATCATCTTGCCATTGTAATGAGGTGTTCTGATTTCCGAATGCCCTAAATGGACAGGTACCTCCAAATATTCTCTGAGACAACCTCATATGCACACATACAGCAAGCCATCATATGCCAAGAACAGCTTTGTGTGCCTAGGTTCTTCCCCATATAGCTAGGTAACCCCATAATATGCCACCAACGCATTCCGGTATCATTATATTGCTAGCAATATTGTGACAGCTCATCAGTGGCACAATATGCATAGCATTGTGATTATATGCCAAGCATTACCATGATATAAGCACTGAGGACCGGAATAAAGACCATCAATGCTACCATGCTCTGCCGTGATATACACAGAAATTGCACGCTATGCTCAACAATGCCATGTAATGCTGTGATATGTCCTTTAATGGCTTCTTATACCCATTAACGGCATGATATGCAGAACAAGGCCACATAATGCCATTCTGTTCCCAGCAATGCACATTACATTTCCAGCTATTGCTTTTGATGTCATGATGCGAGTGATAATGTTGTTGTATGCCTGACAACGCTGTATAATTCCATGATATGCTCAGCAGTTCCATACAATGCCAAGATGTTCCTGCATACCATGCTAAACGTCAGACAATAGCATGTAATGTCGTGATATGCACAAATATAACTTGATATGCCTGGCAGTGCAATGCAAAGTCATGATATTACAGAACAATGCCATGAATTGTCCAGCAGTGTTGTGAACGTGATAAACACAGTTTTAATGTATATCCAGCAATGCACTGCGATATCATGATATGTCCATTTTTCCCCTCCTCCGAGTAATTTTCAACAACAGTATTTCTCAAGCAATACCTAGAGGGCCAGAGATACTGCCTCTTTAGTAGGCAGTCAGCATCAGAGAAAACAACCCAAACTTAAGCCAGTAGAAAGAAATCACTCTGCACACAACTCTGCCTAGAGGTCACCATCCTTCAGATTTCCACAAGCTCCCAGTGAGGTTCCACATTTGCGAGCTGAGTCTGCTCCTTCTGGCCCATCAAAGCGAGTATGGAAACACCATTGTGATGAAGGCAAGGCACCGAAAACAAGGGCTTCAGCTGAAGAGTAACAATTCATCTCAGCTGAACCTCTGTGTAAAGTCTCTAAAAGGGACAGACCACCTAACGAATGTGCTTAGTTGTTCTGTGGGCTACTTTCTTCTGCACTTCATGATTTAAGGGCAGCTATTCTAGCTATGATTTCTTTCACACCTTCTACACTTTCACCTTTTCTGACCTCTTCTGGGCTGACTGCACAGTCAGCTGAATCCTCAAAGACACAGAACCGGTGACAAAGGTACCATCCATGAAGACATCGTCAACAAAGACTTCATAGGTGAGGACACCATCAATGAAGACACTATCGACAAAGCCTTCATAGGTGAGGACACCATCAATGAAGACACCGTCGAGAAAGCCTTCATAGGTGAGGACACCATCAATGAAGACACTATCGACAAAGCCTTCATAGGTGAGGACACCAACAATGAAGACACCGTCGACAAAGCCTTCATAGGGGAGGACACCATCAATGAAGACACTATTGACAAAGCCTTCATAGGTGAGGACACCATCAATGAAGACACCATTGACAAAGCCTTTATAGGTGAGGACACCATCAATGAAGACACAGTCGACAAAGCCTTCATAGGTGAGGACACCATCAATGAAGACACAGTCGACAAAGCCTTCATAGGTGAGGACACCATCAATGAAGACACCATGGACAAAGCCTTTATAGGTGAGGACACCATCAATGAAGACACAGTCGACAAAGCCTTCATAGGTAAGGACACCATCAATGAAGACACCATGGACAAAGCCTTTATTATAGGTGAGGACACCATCAATGAAGACACAGTCGACAAAGCCTTCATAGGTGAGGACACCATCAATGAAGTCACCATGGACAAAGCCTTTATAGGTGAGGACACCATCAATGAAGACACAGTCGACAAAGCCTTCATAGGTGTGGACACCATCAATGAAGACACCATGGACAAAGCCACTTCAACAAAAAAAAAAAAAAAAAAAAACGATATGAACATCATGTTAGTTACAGGTAAGTAACTTGCTTCTTCTTATGCTTGAATGAGACGAGTAGCTACTCTTGGAAGGTACTGTGCACAGAGCCTTGCTGGTAGACTTAATGTACAGGGAGTGGATTCAAGCATGGATTGTGATATAGACCCATGTAGCTTGCCACTCACATATCTGGAAACAAAACTGTAAAAAGTGGCCAAACTGTCAACTGGTAAAAACTGGCAATTTGGAAGATAAACAAAGGAAGTAAGTTAGAGGTGCACATCTTCGTGTGCAACTGTACTTGAATGCCTCATTACCAAACCACCCTCACCCTTCTTCTGCTTTGTTGCAGGTGAGGGACAATCCACAGACTGCTGCACAGTTTGCAAAAACACTGCAAGAGCTAAGGGGGAAAATCAACTACAAATCAGTGCTGTTCTCCTGCCACATTCGGAAGGTGAGGGAACTTGGCTTTTTACCAAATGGACAAGAGTTTCACTGTCAGGTTTGACTGTCAAAGGCAAGTTCATTTCATTGAATGAGCAGCTAGGTTGGAGTGCATGCATAGCACTGTCATAGTCACGAGTAACACTGTCATAATGAACTTATACTTTCTGACTGTGCTATCAGGCAGGCTATGCTCCTTGGATGGGACTGACACAGGTAGATAATATTCTACAAATAGAGGTGTTACAACCAGGAAATACTCCATGAGGAGTGCAGACAAGCGTAGTTAATATTGAACAAATAGAACTGTCAAAGACACTTAGTATGTCACAACTAGGACTTAAACAGGTAGACAATATTCTGTAAATAGAACTGTCCCAGTCAGATGGTAGTCAATGAATATTACTTAAACAGACTGCTAATACTCCACAAATGGAGCTGCCACACATAGTCAACAAATGTACTGACACAGGTAGCCACTGCTCCACAAATACACTGGTCTAGCACATATACATATGCCTTAGTAAATGGAACTGTCTCACCAGATACTACTCTGTCAAGCTGGTTGATAATACTCCACAAATGGAAGTGTCAAAGTCACTTATTAATCCACCAATAGGTCAGTCTACGCTTCACAGAGAGAACTGTTTTAATTAGTACTCCATTATTAGGAATCCATATCCAGATAATGCTCCATGTAGAGGTTAATACTCCATAAATACTATATGAACAGGACAGCCAGAGTAAGGTGACAGTGCAGCTGTAGTACTAAGACAGTATTTTGTTTTTTATAGAATATTATGCGCAGCACGGCATAATACACTGAACATGGTAGATGCATCGGGTCCTTTAGCGGGGGACAGTAGGAGCGCAAGGCGGACCCTATTGGAGGTTTTTGTTCTCCCTCTGTCTCCCCTTCCTGCTTTTAAATTGTAACTTTTAAACTCCCATTCGGTAACAGCGCGCTACAATTTGCTCCCATTTCGCAACTTGGGTTCCTCTTTTAATTCCGGCTGTTTGATGTATTTCCTGACATATCCTGCCAAACAGCTATTATGCTATATTTCTATGTAATCTTATAGTCATGTTGCTCATTTAAGCATGGATATCTGATATATTATCTGACGTGTTTGTTCCGTACCTCAAAAGTCCTTTCCGCTTTTTAAATATTCTCATTTTACGACTACTTTCAAATTCTCATGTATGATTACAGTTTTGCGCATTATTCTTTTATTTACTTTTATGGTCTATTGTTTTTAAGACCGAATAAAGTTTTTGAATTTGACAGTATTATTTCACAAAGAGTACTTTTTCAGTTGCGTAATACCCCATGAATACGACTGAAAAAGTAAGCTAATAATCCACAAATCGAATGCTCATAGTCAGTTAGCAATCCATGAATAGACCTGACACAGGTAGTTAATACTCCACAAACAGAACCCTCACCGTGAGTTAATACTTCATGACTAATGTTGACACAGTGACTGATGATCATCGAAGTCCTAATAGTCCACGAACACTTCGGTTGTAGTCACTTAATAACCAGACTAGGATGGGCACGAGTAGCTAATATTTTACAAATAGGAATGGCACACTCGGTTAATACTCAATGAATCTTATTGACACGGTAGGTAATACTCCACAAATAGAGCTGTTAGTGTCAGTGGGCTCCTCCTTCGTTATAGGCTGCTATATGCCCCAATTTGCACCATCAGAGTATTTTGATGTCTTTCTCCAGGGTCCTTGCTGATTTGGATCCACAAGGGTAAAAGTCAGAAGTGGCTAGAACAGCGATTCTTAACCTGGGTCTGCAACGCCTACTCAAGGGGTCTCCGACTGATTAGAAAATTAAATAAAATTAGCAGGCTAATAATGTATACCCTATATACATACAAAAGTATAGACACACAAAAAAGCAAAATAGGAAAATTAAAATTTAAAACACTCTGTAAATGTGAAGGAATTTGAAATGGGAGACTAAAACCTAAGTTGTTGTCCTTAGCTTGATTTATGAGAGCAGCACATGTATAGCAGAGGAAATCTAGTATAGGTTAATTGTGGTTTCAAGTGAAGCATTGGTACGAGCCAAAAAAAGAGAGCATGTTTTAGGAGTAAAAGACAAAGTGATATTGTAGAGTTTGGTATAGTGTTTCCCCTTTAGAAATAAAACTCAGGGCCTGATTTAGACTTTTGTGGATGGGTATTTACCCCGTCAGATCCCAGTGTACTTTACTCTGTCGCCCTGAAGGAGTACCCCCATTCATATTTTGAGATGTCCCTCAGCCCAGGGGACGTTTCTTGCATTGGCAGGAACCGCCGTGACGGTTGTTACTGTAAATGCATTGTTACTTTGGTAGACGACTCCGTCAACGTGATGGAGCAGTGCAGCAAACTTTCAATGTTTTTTTTAATTTTCAAAAAGAAAATCCCAAAGAATGATTGTATTTCTGAAAATAAATAAAACCAATGACCCTCTCACCATTGGAGTTTCCCCTCATGGCATGGAGGTCACTTAACAGTTTTCACTGCCCCTTGCTGCCAGGTTTTACCTGGTGGTGACAGAAAGTGAAAGCTGGCCATTTGTCTGCCCACTCTAAATAGGGTGGGTGGACAAATGGCCAAACCTCCAACGGCCCTTACTCTGTCGGGCCGTCAGTGGTATATGTCAGTGACAAAGACGGAGTAGTCTCCACCATCAACATACAGAAGGTCCGTCCAACTTTAAATGTGGCAGAGAACCTTCAATTTGGCGATTATGGTACTCCATTGCTGTTATGACAGAGTACCCTCTCCGCAAAACTATAAACTGGGCCCTCAAATTTGAAAAGCTCCAACCCTCCCATTAAAATTAAAATTTTGATTTTTGCATTTATTTTTCTTTGTAGATTAAATAAAATATTTCATAATTTGTATATTTGTTTGATGCACGCTTGTTTCTGTATTTTTGAGTATTGCTTTGATGTTTAAATCAGCGATTGTGAACCTGGGGTTCGCAGACCCCTGGGGTCCAGAACACCTACTTAGGGGGTCCGCGACAGTTAGAAGATTAAATAATAATAGCAGATTAATAAAGTATACTATATGTACATATAAAGTGTAAACACACAGAAAAACAAAATTGAAAAATGACGATTTAAAATGGGAAGCTAAAAGTTGAGTTGATATTGATCGCTTGATTCGTGAAGCAGTGCAAGGCCACAAAGGAAATCTAGTATGGACGCTTTGTGGCCTCTATTGAAGCACTGCTATGAGCTGACAAAAAAGAGCAAGTCTTGGGAGTAAAAAGGACAAAGTGATATGCTAGAGTGTAGCATATTGTTTCCCCTATCAGAAATAAAACACATTTTTGAAAAGCTCCGACCTTTCCATTCAAATAAAAATTTCGAATTTTACATTTTTTTATTTCTGATTTACATGAATTATTTCATCATTTGTGTATCGATTTGATGCACACTTGTTTGTGTATTTTTGTGTATTGCTTTGATGTTTAAATCATAGAAGTTGCTGAAGTGGGGGTCCCTGGCATTTAGTAGTTAGTCATTGGGGTCCACAGAAGTCAAAAGGTTAAGAACCACTACTTTAAATCATAGAAATTGCTGAGGCAGGTGTCCCTGGCTCCAAGTAGTTATTCATTGGGGGTCTGCAGACTAGATCATTGCCCTAGATCCTTTATTGGACCACTCCGGCCCACTAGATAGGCACAGTGGGAGGGGCAGGGCTATATTGGATGACCTTATGGGTGACCACAGCCAGAGAAATCCGTGGCATATAACCCAGCTCAGATATAAGGACTTCACATTTGTGTCATGAGAACATAACTCTTTCTAATAGATACTTCTAGCCGCAGAATCCTCACCTCGTGAATGACCCCAGTATCCAGGTTGGATCCGGAGATTTTTTCTCAGCAATTCCCTCGTGTTCCATTAGGTGGCATCATGTGGCTCCTCGTTGGGTCCATCCTGCCTCGGAAGTGATGTCCGGGCCACAATATAACTGCTACCTCAATGCCTTGACATCAATGCCTTTCTTTCCGCACTTTCCAACGCAGAGCCAGAGTGCGCTCCCTCGATTTCTGTCACCTAACAGAGTTATTTTACTAAAATTTCTCCAGCGTCCAGGGGCATGTCTTCCCCCAAAACAACAGGTTTCAAACCCTGCAAAGAGTGCCACAAACAGATGCCAGTGATGGAACCTCACAAGATCTGTCTCTGGTGTCTGGGTTCCTCGCATGACTCGACACATGCACTCGGATGAACCCGAAAGTCATCCGAGACCGCAAGACCAAACTCTACATCACTGAGCACAGCAGGAAAGCTTGGAAGGCCCGGTCTCGCTCGAAGTCAAGGATGCGTTCTCGGTTCAGAGGCCATTTCTGAGACGGGTTGTCATCCCACTACAAGTCTTCAGGTAAGTCAAAAAGGAAGAAACACAAAAAGAAAAAATATGGCTCCCTACTTTCCGTCAACAAAAGGAGGGACTGGAAATAATTCAGGTCCAGCATACACACTCCCTTGTGTAGACTAATCAATATACAATAAGTATGCATTTCCTAAAGTTGTCGCTTGGGGGAACACCACTAGTGAATACCCATGACAAGGGCGGTCGGTGGAATGTGAATATTCAGGAGCAAAATCCGCCACCCACCCAGATGGGTGGCATGCTTCATCATTGGGCAGCTACTCATTAGGCCGGTGCTGCAGTGCCCAACAGGCCCCTCAAGGAAATACTAAAAATGACTACTAAGTGACATCATGCCACTATTTTATTGTAATGGTATTTCTTGTCAAGATTTAAAACAGAGTAAAATTAGACAGGAAATAATGAGCTGTTTTCTCTACAATGCCTAAGGGGCCTGATTATTACTCCAAAATAGTTGGAATTCTATACCTCTCTTCATGATAGTTTCAGTAAGGGACGGGCGTGGCCTGCAGGGGCAGCATGGCGGACGCATTTTAACATCGCTCCGTCTGCTATCCCTATACTCTGGCACACATATCCTGCATCGCCGCAGCTTACCAACACAGGGCTGTGCCTGCCGTGCCTGTAGACCCTCGGGAGCCTGCAGAAGCTGAATTGGGCTGCGACGGGCGATTTTCCGGCCCAGGAGGCGGTGCGGCGGAGAGAGGCAGGAGGGCCGCGGCAGACTTTTGGCAGGCAGGGCACGCGGGGCTGGGCCTCGGCTCGGCGCGGCCTGCTGGTTTCGGTTCCGGTGCCTGCTTCACTGCTGCGGGACAGAGGAGTGCATGACCGCTGTGAGGGGATTGCCCCCAGGATTTTGTAGGCGGTGAGAGGCGCCGGTTACGCAGCTCCTGAAGGCCTGACGACGAGGGTGAAGACTGCGAGGAGCCCGGCTCCGAACCACGGGCACGGAGGATGCTGTAGAGTGGCGCCCGCTGGATATATCTGGGCTGACCACGGAGAGGGAGAGCCCCGCTGGCTCCCCGATGGGCCTGGTGGGGGCGAGCGGTGCCTGGCTGTGACTGGCGAGAGTACCGATCGCGCAGCTCCCAAAGGTGCAGACGACGTGGGGGCAGACTACAAGGAGCCCCGGCCCCGATCCACGAGGAGTGGTGGATGCGGCAGAGTGGCGCCCGCTGGCCATACATGAGCTGACCACGAAGAGGGAGAGCCCCGCTGGTTCACGGTAGGCCTGGTGAGGGCGGGCGGTGCCTGGCCGTGACTGGCTGTCGAAGGAGTGCGGTGACTACTGCAAGGCAAAACGCCGGACGGAGCGGGCACGGGCCGGCCTGGATCGTGTAGCCAGCGGGGCAACGTGGCAGATAGTGGTGGCATTGACCTGGGGCACAAACTGGGCGCAAGCGGATGAGCGTTGTGGCTGCAAAGGAGTGCGCAGAGGTACCACGAGCAGCTGTGCTCTAATGCAGAAGAAAAGCACGGAGGGCAGGTGGAGCAGAGTGACACTCCGGGTGTTCCTGCGTTGCAGGGAGGAGAATAGACAACGCTTGACGGAACAAGGTTTGGATCAGTGTAAGGCCCATGAGTGAGGCCTGGTGAGGCAAGTGAACCTGTGGTAGGCCGGAAGGCCTGGTGAGCTGCGTGATGCAGTTGGCGCGTACCCCTGTGAACAGTGGTGAACCCGCTTGGTGTACTTGGTGGTGTGCGGGGGCCTGGGGCCAGCGTGTGCGGCGTTGGGGCACACTAGTTGCCCGGAAAAGTGTTTAGCCCACGCACCGGACTAGACAGCGGGACAAGGAATCAGCGTTGTGGGTGGTGCGCTGACTGCGCTAAGGTACGCCTGTGGTAAAATGACAGAAGACGTCGCTTGTGACTGTGCCAACACGCATTGCATGCCCGAGTTGCTGTTTACTCACCCGTGGCGGTGTACTGCCTTGTCACTCTTGCTGTCCCGAGCCATTGGTTGCCATTCGAGTGGGGCTAGGGACAAGGAGCAGAATGGGGCACACCAGGGGTGCCGGGTCGAGGACATCCTCGCAGGCTACAGGCGCCGGTGAGGTAGACCATCCGCACCAGTTGGAGGAGCAGAAGACCTCGCATGACCGCCTAGTTGCTATCCTGAAAGCAATCGAGTGCTCGCGCGCGTCAATGGAAGCCAAACTGGACAAGGTGGCTCTGGACCTTAATCAATAAAAGGGACACTGTTCCCGAGGAGGGGTGCAGCGTGTCACCCACTCGTTTGAGGAAAAGAAAGAGGAAAGGGGGATAAAGGGAAGCCTAGGTTTTAGAACCCACAAGTAAGAGGGAGAACAAGTCTTGCCTCTTGTTGCCCTCACACACCCCGAAGGATGTCATGCTTCATCATCGGGCGTTTGCTCCTCGTCGGGCCGGCGCTGCAATGCCCCTACGGGTCCCCGAAGGGTCACTTTGGCGGAGATCTTTTAAGAGAGAAATGCCGTATGATGCATGCGGGTGTGCTGGGAGGGTCCTATGTGGAGGGTGATGAGGTCCGTGCAACGAAATTAAAACTGACTAAGGGTTACCAAGAAAAGTGTTTAATGTGACGGTACCCTTGACAGAATAAAAAACCCGTAGGTTGTATGTTACCTCAATCGGCGCAATGTGCCCGGGTAACTGCAAAGTTAAGAGGTCGACATGTTTTGCGCCTGCGTGGTCACAAGGATCCTTGGCGCTTCTTCAGGACCGAAAAAACAAAGTACGGTGATGTGCACGTGGGAAGTGAAAGAAAGGGTAAGTACCCTCTACTGGTGTCAGGCAGGCCAGAGAACTGTGTACCCTACAGTAAGGCTACAACTAAATAGTTGAAACCACTCCTGATCACGACCTAGTCAAAGAATGGAGAATTACTCCAAAGGCTAAAAGCGTAGGACGCCCGCACCTTACCGGGAGTTTAGATCGGGTGCCGGCTCCTTAGCACCTACCCCGTCTGTCCGTACGGCTGCCTGGACCTTAACCTGCTGCACGCTGACCACCGAAACCTAAAGGACCGGGTCACCGCTGTGGAGCAGGAGGTAGCAGAACTGAAGCCGGCCACAGAATTCCAAGAAAAGCAGAAAAACGCTCATGAAGTTAGGATTAGATATCTGAAGGAATGGGTAGAAGATGTGGAAGGCCGCTCCCGAAGAAACAATGTCCGACTGATTGGATTGCGGGAGGGAGCGGAAGGACAAGACACGGTCACCTTCCTGGAGCAATGGCTTAAGACCATCCTGCCAAATACGGAGTTCTCCCCGTTTTTCACCATAGAAAGGGCGCATCGCGTCCCGGGCAGAAGGCCGGCCCCGGGCGACAGAGCAAGACCGCTTATCTTTAAAATGTTACATTTTAGGGATCGTGACGTGATCCTCCAAGAGGCAAGGAAACTGGATGAAGTCGCGTTCGAAAACACCAAAGTGCTGTTTTTTCCGGACTACACAATGAAAGTCCAACATCAGCGGGGGTCCTTCTTGCCTGTTAAACGTCAGCTCCGGCAACTAAATATCACTTATTCCCTGTTATTCCCAGCTAGACTCCGTGTAGTCTCTGACGGGAAGACGCGGTTTTTCGACACGCCTCAGGACACTTGGGATTGGTTGGAGACGTAGGGTCGGTACTCCGGACCGCGACCCACTGCTACAGCAGCTTTGTGGCCTGGAGGGGCTGGTAGGGGAGGGTCCCGACGGCGGCGACCTGGGAGGCGATCTCTTGGCTCATCAATAGCACCCGGACCAGATCTGCAGGGAGCAACAGGCGGCGGTCCGCATCGCGGAACAGCTGGCGGACACGGCAGAGCTGGAGGGCAGAGTTAACATTTCCTTTCACTCCTCTGGAGAGGAGGGCACATCGATAGCCGACTCATCTGATAAGGTCTCACTGATAATGCCAGATGTCACTCCTCAGACTGCGGATGGTATTGTATGAAATTGGCTAAACTAGACACTCCTCACTAGGGTAGTTGCCTGAACCACTGTGGGTGAAATCACTATATAGTCTGTTGTCTGTAAAAGCTAAGGTTGGAAAGGGGGAGATGCGCCGGGAGCGCCTCCACGCCCCGGGGGGTTGATCTACGTTATATGCTATGGCGATGCCTATCTAAATGACTTTGGGGGATTCATATTGGTACACCCTGCATGGCTGCACAACCCTCCGTTTTTCCCGTATAATGGGGACCTATGAAGCACGCGGTTGCGCTGCTGTTTTTTATGTTTGGGCGACACCTCAATGTTGTGAGGGTTGCTCCTATGCTGTTTTTCCCTTCCCTGGTTGGTGTATCCCGCTTCCCCTTCATTGCAGGAGTCTTTTGGGGGGACACTGGAGTTCTTGGAGCGCATATCCTACTGTCCATTTTTGAGACCTGGAAGGGTTGGGACATCAATTCTTATAGGTTTAGCGTAGCTTTTGGATGGGTCACGTGATACTGATGTGGAATGTGCAGGGTCTCCGGATGCCTACCCGCAAGTATGCTGTATATTCTTATCTTAAACGACATGGAGTGCATATAGCACTGCTGCAGGAAACACATTTAAACAAGGTGGAGATTGCTAAGCTGCAGTGCAGATGGAGGGGTAAAATTTAGGCCACTGATTATTCTCTATTTGCTAGAGGGGCGCTTATTTGGATACGCCCTGGGACACCTTTCGCAGCGGAAGAGGTCATCACTGATAGCGAGGGCAGGTATGTACTTATAAAGGGTAGATTGGATGGACGGCACATACTGCTGGGAAATGTGTATGCCCCAAATGTAGATCAAGGCCAGTTCTTTAATAAGCTGTCCCTGGTCATGAGAAACTGGTGTGACGTCCCGTGGCTACTGGGCGGAGACTTTAATAGTGTACTAGACACTGTGATTGATAGGTCCTTCCCTCCACTTAGGAGTACAGCCACCATGACTAACTCCACAGCTATGAATGGGTGGGCAGATGGATGGGATCTAGTTGATGTTTGGAGACATCGTAATCCTGAGATGAGGGTGTACTCCTTCTTTTCGATACCTCATAATTTGCATGTCCGATTGGACAGGTTCTTCGGATCCCCCTCTTTACTTCCATACGTTTCAAACTCGGAGTATTGGGGTCGCACGCACTCTGACCACAACCCTCATTGCGTTACGATGGCTTGGGATGGTGACATTCCTGGGGTTCCCACCTGCAGGCTGCAGCCGGCAATGCTGGAGTACTCAGTGTTCCGTGGGGCGGTTGGGGAGGCCTTAGAGGAGTATTTTGCACTTAACTCAGGGACTGCCTCTTCTTCTTTGGTGGAATGGGCGGCTATGAAGGTCACTCTACGAGGGAAGTGCCTGGGATTGGGCTGTGGGCTGAGACAACAGGTAGCATCAGACCTGCTCGATATAGAAAGAAAGCTACTGGCGTTGGAGTCCAAAGCTATTGAACATGTTGAGGAAATGCCCTCCTTGTTGGAAGCGCGCAAGAAGCATGCAGAGCTATTAGATCGGCAACCCTGTCTTAACTTTGCGGCGCATTCTACATCTGCGCATGCAAAAGCAGAGCGGTCGGGGCCCCTTCTTGCCTGGTTAATCAAACAGGAGCAATCGAGAGGGCCCATCGCTGCGCTCCGGTCTCCAGATGGAAAGCTTAACTTCACGCAGCTAGAAATCCATGGTGAAACGTCCTCGCATTTTACACAACTGTATAGGTCTACTCTGAGGGTTTCGGAGGCGACGATACAGGAATTCCTAGATAGGCTCCAATTTCCGGTCCTGACGCCGGAACAGCAGGAGGAACTAGATGCCCCGCTCACGCTTGATAAAATTAGAGGCTCTATGAAGGCCCTACCGTCCGGGAAAGTTCCGGACTGGATGGCTTCCCTCACGAGTTCTATAAGTCGTATGTAGACTCCCTAAGCCCGCAATTGCTGAAAGTAAATAGGGAGGTGCTTGAAAATCTCTCCCTCCTGGCCTCAATGACGGAGGCCACTTTGATTACTCTCCGCAAGCCGGGCAGAGATCTTACCTCCACGGGTGCGTATCGCCCACTGGCGCTATTGAAAGGCGATTACAAGATTCTGGCGGGCATACTAGCAAGCAGACTGGCGCCGGTAACTCCGCTATTGGTCCATAATGACCAAAATGGATTTGTGCCGGCCCGGAACACGTCACTTAACATCCGACGGCTATTTCGGGTGATGCACTGCGCTGCGGGGAACTGGCCTACAGCCGGTTGTGTCATACTTGACTTGGAGAAAGCTTTCGACACGGTCGAGTGGCCATTTATGTTTGCGGTGCTTCGTCGCTTTGGGTTCGGGCCATACATCCTAATCCTTATTAAATTACTATATGGGGCTCCTACAGTCAGGGTGCATCTGGGGAATCTGTTCTCCGACCCCATATTAATTGAAAGGGGAACCCGCCAGGGGTGCCCCCTCTCCCCATTGATATTTTCCCTGGTAATAGAACCACTAGCGATGGCGTTGCGCAGTTCGGCACAGGAATGGGGAATATACCTTGGGGATGGATTACACGCAGTCTCGCTTTATGCAGACGACATTTTATTATATGTAAAAGATCTGCGGGCGATCCCGAGTGTCATCCCTGATATGCTGAGATCCTTTGCATCATTTCTGGGTTGGGAGTGCACTGGGGAAAGTCATGCATATACCCCTTTACCATGGGAATGGAGGACCTTCAATGGGAGGTGGACGGGACAGTGGGGCATTGGCTACCGGTGTTGTTTATATAGTTGGGCATACACATTTACCATAATGACTGCGATCTCATGGATGGTAACATCACCAGGGCAGTCACAATGCTCAAATCCCAAATTGTTTTCTGGAAGTCGCTTAACCTTTCAGTTATAGGCAGGTTGGAATTAATAAAGATGGTCATTCTGCCGCGTCTTCTTTATTATTTTTCTAATCTCCCGCTTTGCCTACCGGTGTCCTTCTTTCGTTCCCTGAAGGGCATCATGAGGGATTTTATTTGGAATAACACACGGTGCAGGGTGGCTCTGACAAAGTTGTATTTGCCACGGTCACGTGGAGGGCTAGCTTTACCCAACTTCGAGCACTATTTCCTGGCATCTCAAATACTGTGGGTGTCAAGGTGGGTGGAAGGCCTGCACTTGTCAGATTCGGCGGAGCTGGACCCCGCGTACTCCGTGGAAAGAATGCTTTTCCTATTTCATCCCTGTAGTAAGTCGCATGGATTGCTCCCGTTATTAGTCCAAATTTCATGGAAATGTTTCCGCAGGGTGCTGCGCCTTACTAGGCATGTCACACCGTATGCGCCCGTTATATCTCTGCTGGGTATGCCGACAGTGAGAGGCCGAGTCCAGAATTCGGACCTCACAGGCTGGGTGGAGGCGGGATTAACCACACCATGGGACTTGTATGGAGAAGGCACACTATGGCCGTTCCTCACTATCTCGGAAGAGGATCGGGTTCCCCCGGGTCAATTCTTGAATTATGCCTCTTGGACTGCCATGATGCGGCGCTGGTGGGGTGACATAGTGCAGGAAACTCCAACACATCTCCCTATGCAATATATACATGTGATGGGTACAGGGCACCACCTAGTGAAGTGGTTTGCAGAGTCGATCCAAGAGCATACTCTAGCGGACTTAACGTCACTGCGGGCTAAATGGGAGGCTGATAGGGAGAGCCCATATTCTGAGAAGGAGTGGCCCATAGTTATGGAGAGCCCCAGACAGATCCCTAGAAATGCTTGTTTTAGATTGATTCAGTTTTATATTGTCCACAGGGCATACCTATCCCCAGACAAGATAAATAGGTACTTTCACAGGTCAGATGCGGGTTGTCCTCGCTGCAAGCTGTTGGATGCGGATCTGTTGCATATGCTCTGGTCCTGTCCTGACCTGCACTCATACTGGGATGGGGTGATCAGTGCGCTTGCTACTAGTACTGATAGAGAGATCCCGCGGACGTGGGAGGCATGTATTACTGGAGTATTCCCTAAGGGGAAAAAGCACAAAGCATCCTCTAGGTTTTTGGATTTGGGAGTGGTGGTGGCCAAACGGTTTATTACATGCCGCTGGAAGGCAGTAGAACCTCCACCGATGAAAGCATGGCTTCATTCAATGTTGAATTGGGTTAAGGCAGAAGCGGTTTCCCTGGTACGGGAAGACGCATTGGGCCTTCGCAAATTTCCTATTGCCACTGAATGGAATGGAATGTTGTGCATGCTTCAGGGGATGCTTGCACCGGACGACCCCTTGGATATTCCCAGTACTACTTAGTATTGTGCAATCTATGTTATGTTAAAATAAATTTATAAAGCGCACGTACACCGGGGTGGGTGGTTTCATGCCGCTACTTTGATTGATACCCAAGTCCTAGAAAATTATTCAGAAAGCCTGTCGAAATAGCCAGGTTTTAAGAAGGCTTCTGAAGCCAAGAAGATTGGTGCAGAAACGAATTTCAGAGGGGAGGGAGTTCCAGAATATGGGGGCCAAGATAGCAAACCTGGCACCACCAGTGCGCTTTAATTTAAAAGACGGAATGGACAAGAGTTGCTTGTGGGCTGAGCGAAGATTACGTGTGGGAGCGTACTTGTTAATCAAGTTGTTCACAAATTTAGGGCTTCTTCCATTGAGTGACTTAAAAATAAGGCACCCAACCTTGAAGGCGCAGCGCTGAACCACCGGAAGCCAATGTAGTTTCTTTAGGAGAGGAGTAACATGATGGTACCTAGGTTGATGAACAATCAGACGTGCGACCTGATTTTGTACCATCTGCAGACGTTTTGATAAGTAGAAGGGGATGCCAAAGTATAGTGAATTAGCATAATCAACATGGGACATGACCATGGCAATAATCACCTGAATCCGAGCTTCGTGGGTAAGAAATCTGCAGATCTTTTTTATTTTCCTGAGTTGGAAAAAGCAGGTGGAAACCACTGACCCAATCTGAGGCTTCATAGTGAGATCCTGACTGATTATTACTCCCAGGCTCTTAGCCGAGCTAGATGGAGAGGGGGACTGACCCAGCTCCCTGGGCCAAAAGTGAGGGCCCCAGGGATTTTTAGAGATGCCGCCTGTTAAAACCAACTCCGTCTTGTCCGGATTGAGTTTTAGATGGTTACTGTTCATCCACTGACTAATGAACAGCATAGTAGACTGAAAGGCATAGACCGACTGCGAGGATTTGTTGATGGAAAAAATAAGTTGGAAATCGTCAGCATAGTTAAATGTACAGACTTGGCGCTCTTTCAGGGCTCGGACAAGAGGGAGAAGGTAAAGATTGAACAGCAGGGGGGAAAGTGAAGAACCCTGAGGGACTCCGCACAAAATTCTCATTCTGGGGGCAGTAAACTGGGCAGTACAAACCGTCTGGGATCGATTTTCCAAAAAGGAGCTAATCCAGCCCAGAGCAAGTCCTGAAATTCCTGCGTCCTTCACACGGTCGATCAAAAGATTATGGTCAACCGTGTCGAAGGCCGCGGAGAGATCAAGCAGGACGAGAGCCTGTGAGGAACCCCCATCGACCTCACTACGGAGAGTGTCCAACACTGTAAGGATCACCGCCTCGGTAGAATGAGCCGGGCGAAACCCTGCTTGGTGGGAATCAAGAAATTCGGATTCCTCCAAGAAGTCAGTGAGACATCTCGTAACATAGGCTTCCAAGACCTTGGCTAGGTAAGGAAGGAGGGAAATTGGTCGATAGTTGGTTAAGATTAGCGGATCCGCGCCCACCTTTTTCAAAAGGGGGACAACGATTGCCTCCTTAAAAATCTATGTGTCACACTGTGGCCCAAGCTGTGAGCTGTAAAGTACTGTATGTCCCATATACCCTGAACTGACATCTGTACCTTCCACATGGTCAAAACACACCAATACACAGCAGTAGAAACTGTATTTCCCGGTACCGCTTGAGGCCCAGGTATTTATCTTCCTCTATTAAGCTCCTGATTCCCTTCCCCTTCCCCCCTGTTGGTTGAATTATTGTATTAGATGTTATCAATAAAACTGTTTGACTGATTAAGCATATTGATGTGATATGGCGGAGTGAAGCCATCTGAGTTGTATATATGCAATTTATATATTTATGCAAAGTATAGCTGTACACTATCCTAACATGGATGGACAGTCCAACTGAAGGAAATTTGAGGTTATTTGGAAGAATAGAAATGCTATTTGTTGTTAACCAGGTTGAACTGACGGCAGCGATGCCCTAAAGTCATTGTGATACCGATTCGCATACTCTGTCAGGTATATTGTTTACCGGGTCCACATGGTAACATGTAAGATTGTCAAATGCTTGTTTCCTTTTGTTTTTTTGCTTTTCTTATGTACAAAAACTTAATAAACAGATCAAACAAAAAAAATGATAGTTTCAGTAAGAGATATTGGCTCCACCACACTTCACAGGTGGTTTATTCGGATTGGGCACTGTACCAATTTGGACACCTGTCCCAGTCCCCTGTAGAATAGGTAATTTGACGGTCCTGATTATTTGCCACAGATCATTCATGACTTTGTTTAACGTAAGAAATTTGTTGATCCATATTGAACTCTATCCCTTGAGATAAACAAGAAGAAACGTTATTTCCTGTCTAGTTTTGCTCTGTTTTCAATCTTGACAAGAATCACCATTATAATAAAATAGTGACAAGGTGGCTGAGTCATTTTTATTGTTTCACTCACTTCCCTTCCAATTTACACTTTTAGTACCTTCAGTATAGGCTTGCTACAGCGTACCATTTAAAAGATCTCCACCAAAGAGCCCCCTCGAGGGGCCCATTGGGCATTGCAGCACCGGGCCAATAAGGAGCTGCCCAATGATGGAGCATGCCATCCATATGGGAGGGTGAGGGTTCTTTCCCCTTCTTTCCAGCACCTCATGAGGAGAAGTCGCACATACATCAGGTTATAAGGGTATCTCCTAGTCTTGATCTCTGTCCCCCACTTTGGAATCGATCCCTGTGCTGGTCCCGATCCTCTGCCATGCCTCTGGGCCCCACAGATCCAAGAAGGCATTCAGTTGAGTTGCCACCAGCAGACCTGTCCCTGGCTGTGCATCTTGACCCAGTTTCAGGGTCCGGACAACTTCAGGGCCAATGCCTGTTCTGACTCCTCATCTTTCCTCTTGCCGCACCCAACACCCAAGAGCCTTGTGGTTCAGGCCTTCACCAGTATGTTGAACCCAAATGTGTTCCTGACCACCCCGTCAGACAGGGAGTCAAAATGCATGGAGGCATTTGAAAAACAAATTTTCTCATCTGCTAGTCTTGCACTCAGATCTGTAACCTCAAGTTGGCCCCTGCGGTGTTACTCGCAAGCATTGTGGGATATGGTGGCCGATATCTTGCCAGCAGTCCCTAATGACCTTTGCGTCAACCTCCAACAGATAATTCAGGATGGCCATGGTGCAGCAAAGTACATAATAAGGTAGACCTGGACCCTAGTGACTGTCTGGGTAGGGCAGTTGGTACCAACATGGTGTTTGTCCATTAATCACTCATGCCCTTTGACGGCATTTGTCTCTTTAAAGACGAGGTGGACTCGGTGCTAGAGTGCTTTAAGGAAAGCAAGGCAACAGCTGACTCTCTTGGTCTAGCGCTACCCACACAGCAGTTTCCCCAACAATACCACACCTTTCGAGGCTTCGGAACAGGCTTAAACCAGAGAGCTCGACAAACCATGCTTCAGAAACAACAGACCTCCCAGGCCTTTCGAGACAGAAGTTCAGTATCAAAGGACAACAAACTACCCAGTCTCTGCCCCCCCCTCACCACCACCACTGTGAAACCCTTTTAGCTTACCATTAGTGGTGCACTGTCACCGGGTTGTAGGTCGAACAAGTTATTACCTCCACACGTCGCAAAGCATCACATTGGACAGTTAGGTCCACCAAATATTCCTACATGGTTATACCCTACCCTTCCTTTCCACCATTCCAAACATTCCACTTACACCACAACAGCTTCTAGGGGGACCACTTGTCCATTCTCTGAAGGGAAGTTTAAGCTTTCTAGGACATGGGAATCGTAGAGAGGGTACCGGTATCAAAGGTTGAGAATGGATGCTACTCTCACTACTTTCTGGTGCTGAAGAAAAATGGAGGACTTCATCCGATTCTAGAACTACGCCCTCTGTATTTCTTCTTCAAGAAGGAAAAGTTCAAGAAGCTCATCTGAGCCCAAGTTCTGTCTGCCCTGGCTGCAGGCGACTGGATAGATGACACTGGATTTACAGGATGCCTATTTCCAAATTTCCATCCTGCATTCCCACAGACATTACCTGTGATTTCAGGTAGGCCAGGGGCATTTTCATTTCCCAGTTCTGGACTTCGGCCTCACCAGTGCCACTTGGGTGTTTACCAAAGTGATGGTGGTGGTCGATGCCCATCTTCGGAGGTTTGGAATACCAGTCTTCCCATACCTCGATGACTGGTTACTGAAGGTGTGCTCGCCTCAAACCACCACCAGACAATGGGTGACCTCTTGACATGCCAATGATTTTATATTAACCAACCAAAGTAACACCAGCTCCTTCACAGAGCCTCCCTTTCATCAGAACACTGTGCTGTTTCCGACCTCAACGAGTCTAGGACATCCGGGCTATGATACAGATGTTTCCACCTTTGACCTGGGTTTGAGTGAGAACTCAGCACCAAGGGAAACTCTGAGATTCCATCCAAGTGATGTCAGAGGAGACTGCAACAGGTCTACAGCACTGGCTGCTGTACTGCAGTTGTACCAATGGAAAAAACCTCTCCCTACCCAACCCAGAGCCGAGGGTCATGACAGATGGATCACTGATCGCTGTTGGGTTGGGGAGATCATCTGGAGAGGAGATTAAAGGACTCTGATATCCTGTGGAAGCCCCCATGAACATCAACTTGTTAGAATTACAGGCGATTCGCTTGACATGGAAACCTTCCTCCTGTCCATCTAGGAAGAATAGAGGCAGGTTCTCACAGACAATACAACCGCCATGTGGTACTGCAGCAAGCACGGCAGAGTGGAGTTGTGGGTCCTTTCCCAGGCGGATCAGCACCTCTGGGGCTGCCTGAGTCGTCAGGACACCTCCCTGGTTGTATAACACCTGGTAGGATCTTTTAATGCCAGGGCAGACTAACTCAGCCAACGTTCCCAAGCAGATCACGAATGGTGACTACACTCTGAGAGGTGCAGGGATTCTTCGCATTGGGGAGAACCCTGCCAAGGTCTTTTTGCCACTAACGAGACGCAGTGACCAAACTCTTTTGCGTAGGAGTTCCCAAGGCAATTTTTCCTCAGAGATGCCTTTCTGTTGGACTGGACCTCAGAACTCCTGTTTGCCTTTCCACCTCTACCTCTGCCTCTCCTGCCCAAAGTTATGAAGAAGATCAGGAACAACTTGGCCCAAGTCATCCCAGTGGCTCCATATTGGACCAGAAACATTTGGCACCCAAAACTTCTGGCTATGAGCATCTGTCCTCTTATCCGGCTGCCACGCTGCCTCTTCAGGAGAACCTTCTGTTGCAGCAGCAGGGCACAGTCCAGCACCCAAACCTATGCAAGTTACACCTCCATGGTTTGAGTTTAAACAGGGACATTTGACTGCTTTTGACCTCCCGCACAATATTGTAAACGCCTTCCTGACTGCTAGGTGTCCCTCCACCAAAACTAACTATGCTGGATGCTGGGAAATATTTGTTGTGTGCTGTTCTTCTAGGTATATCTAGCACAGGAAGCCCAGTTATCTGACATCCTTCTTTTCTTCCTATCATTAGCCCAGTAAGGCCTTGCTGTGACCATAGTTCCACATCGGGAGGTCTATCACCCTGCTGGCATTCTTTGCCCCATCTCATCCATTCAAGAAGGAAGAAAGATTTCCTCGCTTAGACCCTAAGAGAGCTCTGAGCTCCTACATTGATCGCACCAGGCACCATCAGGTGGATAATCAGCCAGTCACTGGATTCTCTGGGAAAAAGATGGGTAAGGCAGTGCAGAAATGTACTATCTACAGATGAATTGTCCTTTGTTTAAAGATCTGGTATGGAGTGTCCAAGAAACGGCCCCCAGAAGAACTGTGGGCTCATTCCACCAGAGCCATGGCTTCTACCTCTGCGCTGGCAAGTTGAGCTCCTGTCTTGGACATCTGCTTGACTGTGACTCGGGCATCAGTATACACATTCACGAAAGCACTACTGTCTGGATAGCAGGTCCTGTGAGAGGGGCACTTTTCATGCTCAGTCCTGTAGGACTTCTTGGTCTGCACCATTCCACAGACCCACCATCTGGGGAGGTACTGCTTTGGTATTTATTCACAAAGTGAGGAATCTGTGATTAGAAGTATTCATCAAAAGAAAAAGTTACTTACTTTCGGTAACACTCTTTCTGGTGGATACTTTAACTAACCGCAGATTCCTCACCAACCCTCCCACCTCCCTGTTCCTTTTTCTCCGTTTTAAAAAGGTCCAAATTAGAGACTTGTATGCTGTAAAATCTGATTAATGAGGGCTGTGCATTCAACGGCACAGACAAATATCAGGTAGAAACTGACGTTACATGTGGAAGTGGCAGATATATGTGGCACTGGTGTCACTTCCGAGGTGGAACTGACCTGATGCGGAGATGCACAATGCCACGAGAAGGAATTAATGAGAAAAATCTTCCTATCCAATCTGGCACCTGGGGGTATTTACAAGGTTCTGCGATTAGATAAAGTATCCACCAAAAATAGTGTTACTAGCTGTAAGTAACTTTTTCTTCTAGTTGTAGAGTTCAGAGCTGGCCTTGAGTTGCTACAGTGCCACCAGTTCTTCCTGTACTTATGTTTATTCTCCAACTCACTAAGATAGCCTGTTAGTTTCTCTATTACCAAGTTCCAATCCATTCTTTTGAGTTTAGCTGCTAGATTTTCTTACTTGACCCCCAGTTATCTTCGCAACTTCCAGTTTCCACTCTCGAGACCCCCCCCTGAGATGGCTGGAGGTAGGTATGCCTAAATGTCACACTTCAGGTGTTACCAGTTAAGACCCGGGGGTAGACTTGCCAACTCCTCCACCAAAGTCGCTATCAGCCTCTTTCTGCCAGTCTACACTGTAGGGTGGGATTGTATGTGTCATAATAGCAGCAGTGACCTCCACTGTGATGGATCGAAGGCCAATTCACAGGTTCTCTTACAGTGTAGGCCCTCATCTGGGTGAATGCCTCTCTGTGTCGCTACATGGACTCTGCTATCCCTGCTGGGGCGGGGTTATCCATCCAGCTCTGGAAAGGCTGCTGCAAACCATGGAGCCTAAGAACACAGTCTCAGCCCCCACAGTCTCCCGCGTGGACTGCCGACTGCTCCTCCATCCACCACCTCCTCTGGAGGTCACAGTGCCCTGTAGTCACAAGTATAGACCACCTGGTGGCCTTTTACCTCTGCCTCTCCTGGATTCCCACATCATGGCCTTCTCTCGCCTGAGAAGGCGCCCTGCCTATGCAGCTGTGGTCACGTAGATACTAGAAGGGCTCCAGCACAGCAGGTCATGGCTTGTGAGGTGGTACCGGGCCAGCCTCAGTCAACTCTTCCTCTCAGCCCAGCTCCAAAGGGGCCCCACCAGGCTACAAGGTCTCCCAGCAGCTCTGTCCAGGTAGTCCACTCAGCATCACTTTTTGTCAAGGGCACTGTAAGAGGGGCCCATGGTGGTGGGAGCCCCAACACCTTCCGCCCCTCCAAGAACCGCTGTCTGCCCCTTAGGTGCCCACAATCTTGGGCCCACCTTGCTCTGGTCTCCTGCAGTACTCCCCTCTGCATCAGACCATGTGATCCCCAGATGATTGGTCCTAGGGGCCCGAAGATCCTGGGAGCTAGTCCTCGCGACAGACCAGATGGGCAGATGGCAGGGAATACTCCGGGCCGCTGTGCATCGGCCCTCTTTGCAAGCTGGCTACGCCTTCTCCTAACCTCTCGGCCCCAACTCCGGGAATTTTAGACAAAATTATATAAAATATATATAGATGATAAAATGTTAACATTTCTTTTAAAAAACAAAGAATTGTGTTTCAAAATCGACAGTCTTCCTTTAAAATAGGGTGGCTCAGCTCGTCTGTCTCCTCCCCATTCGAGGATTGATTCTCTCACATCCCCCAGCAAAATTCAATTACAAACAATGAATGTGTTGTGCATAGTGCACCAGTCTAAGTGATGTACGCGCTACCGCTGAATCTAGCCAAATTGATTAACAAACTCATATCCAGTCATACTTACTTGCCAGAGTAATAGCACCAGGGGGTATGCAGCAAAAACATTAATCGCTAATTAGCCCCATTTTTCTTGCCTGCCCAGGGGCATGAGCGGAATGTAAACATTGACAGAGGATGGCTTTAGCGAAGCTCTGAACGGGAGAAGTGTTTTCACAAAAACACCCCTTTAGCACATTGCTTCTGCTCTGTTTGCTGCTGAAGTGTGTATGATCCTGCAATCAACAGCGAAACGTTCCTGCTGCACTTTTACCAGCTCCAAATGGGGGAATGCCTTGGATGATTAATTTATCTTTCCCTCCCCTAGCATTGGCAAAACGTCAGCATTTGTTTTCTCAAGACCAATTGTCAATGTTCACGGTAGAAATATGTATTACATTAATCCCAACATGTGTAAGAGTAAATTTGGTGTGTTTCTGGGATGGGCACTGTTAGACCTGGCATCTTTTGGCATGTTTCCCCTGTCTTTTTGCTTTCTGGCCTCCTGGTTTTGACTCTGTTTTTGCTGGTTTAGTGTCTCTGTGCACTTTCTCACTGAAGTCCAGTGTTAAAGTGCAAGTGCTTCTATTGTAAATTGTATTATGGATTCCATGTTTCCATGATTGCCATATTTGATTTACTGGTAAGTCCCTAGTAAAGTGCGCTGAGAGTGCCAGGGCCTGTAAATCAAATGCTGCTAGTGGGCCTGCAGCACTGATTGTGCCACCCACACGGGCAGCCTTTCAAAGAGTTCTCAGACCTGCTACTGCAGTGTCTGCGCGCAGTTTTTATTGCTATGTCGACTTGGCAAGTGTCCCCACTTGCCGAGCCCTAACCTTCCCTTTTATTACATGTGAGCCACCCCTAATGTAGGCCCAAGGTACCCCTATGGCCAGGGTGCAGTGTATTTGAAAGGTAGGACATGTACTGCTAGTGAAATACAGTATATTTCGTTTTTCACTATTGAAAGGCTATCTGTCCCATATGATAGAATGGAAAGTACGGGATAACATTTTACAAGTATATCTTCCCATTGGGACAAGATAGAGAAATAGAGTTTAGTATGCCTGAACTCAGAATGTAGAAATGCGTCTTTTAGTAAAGATGATTTTTATGTTCTGTGTTTGAAAATGCCACTTTTAAAAAGTAGGTATTTTCTTGCTTAGCCATCCTGTGTGCCTCTGCTGGGTTATGGTTTGACTGTCTGGCTGTGGAGTGACAGGGGCTGGGGATGTGCAGTCTCTTCAGACAGCCACGGGGAGTCGAGGTGTGTCCTGCCTTTCCTGGATGAGTCAGGGCTGAGCTGAATGGGTGTGGGCTGCATTTAGAGTAGTGGGAGATTTCCTTGCACCTGAATGGGCCTGGTCTGCCTTGGACAATGAGTCTCGACCTCCTGCCAGGAAGCTGGGCCAGAGAGGACCAAACTGGTTTGGACTGAGCACAGACACTCTCTGCCCAAGAGAACAAAGAGAAACTGAGTATAAATATTGGGGCCCAGACCCCAAAACTTCAGAACTTGCTTGGATCAAGGAACCTGCCTAGAAGAAGAGCTGGAAGAACTGGCAGGAGGAGTACTGCCCCTTTACTGTGTTGTTGCTTTGCTGGGTTGGCTTGCAGTCGCTGCTTCTGCCTTGGGCTGTGAAAGGAGTGGACTGAACTTTCTTCACTTGTCGCTGAGTATCTCCAAGGGCTTGAAATAGAGCTAGCCTCCTGTTCACAAAGTCTCAGGGACAGCAAAGACTTCACTTACCTCTGTGTACCCCCTCTGTTGTATTCCTCTTAGGGTGTCCATACACGGGCTTTCCTGTATCATGTCCTTATATAGGCACAATTCGCCCTGCCCTTATATAGGCATAAAATCCCAGTCCTTATTTAGGCATTAAACCGTGCACTCCAAATACAGGCATGGTCTCCGACATCCGCCACCCTAACGTCACAACGAGTTCTTGAAGAACAGACCCTTAGGCTTCGGGAATTTCCCTAGCACAGGACTATTGATTTCTTCAAGGACTCATCTATTATGCATGAACCATTATACCTTAGGGGTTCATTCATGACGTCTTCCGCTGACCGATTCACGTCAATGCTAACATTGTGAGGTACCTCTCAGGTATAAATATACCTTCCCTAGCCCTTGTAAACTAGAGGAGACCTCGACTTCAGAGGAGCCTGTTTCCCTGCATGACGCACTGAGAAGACGCTTTCATCCCTGCACGCAGAGAGTCCAGCTTCCAGTGATCTAACTTCCCTTGCGGGGTGTTGGAGTTCGAGTCTGGCAAAGAGATTCCCACCTCTCTCATTCTAAAGGTATGGAGCTGACTAGAACCTAGAGGGACTCTTGGCATACTTGGCATACTTGGCATACTAGGCATACTAGACTTAACATACTCTTAGTATACCATAGTAAGGAATACTTCACCTACTTCATACCTCTCCCTACACCTAAGTTAGGTTAGGCATATTGGGGTAGAACTAGCTTAGAAACGCATCGTATGAGTACTCGCATTTTTTAGTCTGTGTTATTTATGTGAATGAATATCTGCTAAAAGATAATGCTATCGCAGTATTATTTATTTCTACTGCTTACGCTGTACATTATTTATCTCGCATACTGTCTTGTGATCGTAACAGCACATTTAACTTACACAAGAAACAAGACTGTTCAATAAACCTTTTATTGAAACGCCTGTCTATTTCTTTCTGTGTAACTTTGAGGAAAACTAAGCATGCACGATTGAGCTGAGTGAAATACTTATCTATTGTTTCCACGACTCTGGGACACGTTCTGATTCTAAAGGGAAACAAAGTTGTCATGTTTTGCGGCTGCCAGAAACTACTCCCTTCTTGTCGTCAAGGAGTTTCTAGTGGCCTCTGAGCTAGCTGGCACAAGTAATTAAGTTTAATATACTCGATAGGGACATACTGACCTTAGTCCTATGTCAAACCTATAGGGGATATTATTCCAATGCGCAGAGCCTATTAGGGAAATAGGAGCTACACTACATGGCGCCCAATGTTTGGTAAGGCGGTAATTTAACGCTAGATACTGAGTAACTCAGCCGTGCTTTTTCTCTCAAAGACCCCTACCCATATACTCCAAAAGACGTCTGGAGTGGGCAGGGTTAAGTGATGCAGCAGAGCGGGTAGGTGAGCCGGACTGCTCTGAGCGGGAGCAGCGACACTACGTTGAGTGTCCATATACTCCGCTGCGGTCTGATGAAGCAGCACTTGAATCCTTAAGAGGTTGGCTGCTTTTCTCCGGGGCAACGTCCTACCGAGAGAAGAAGTGGTATGTAGAACCACACCACACACTGTAGATAGTTTTCATTTAGTCACTAGGTCCTGAGGAATCGCCAACTGATCTATTAGAGACATTTTATAGGCGAGAAACATGTTGACCACTAAGGGGTAGAGCGTAATTTGTCAGATTAAAACAAAATAGTCGCCCTCCTTCTTCTTTTTACTTTTTATTCAGGTTGTGACCTCTCCAGAATAAAAATAATTATAGAGGATTCCCTTACCTGTTTTAACCCACAAACCACATCTACATCTTACCAGGCCCCTCACACCCACGGCACCTATACGGCAAGGAACAAAAGATCTCCGATAAAGAGCCCCTTTATGGGTGCCCGTCGAGCATTGCAGCGCCGGCTCGACGAGGAGCAGACCCATATGATGAAGTATGACACCTAGCTTGCTGGGTGTGTGAGGGTCCTAGTTCCGAAAGGAGGTATTCCCCACCTCCCCACCACTCTGAGTACTAACCAGGTGGCCAACTTGCCACCCAGGAACACCGTACCTCTTTTGTCTTCCAGGGTTAAGTATCCACCACGGCTACATAGGGAAACACCCTATATATTAGCTGTTTGGTTTGCTCAACGTTGAAGGATACAGTGTTCCAAAATATTGTGCACCTTATCTTTGTTTCCTTGAAACTTGTTCTACATTTTTCAAAAAACAAAATGACTGAAGCCGGAAACGGTGAAGCTGCGGCTGATCCAGCCCAAGCAGCAGTTTTTAACATTACAGGTTTAAATGAAACCGAGGAGGGTGTTATAGACATCGCTCCAAACTTAAGAAGAGCCATCACTCTAAAACTTATAAAACATGGCCTACCACCAAGAGGCGGTAGAGCAGTTTTCGTGATAGAGGCACACGAATCCTTTCAGACAGAGGTATTCTATTCATGGGTAATATTTCCTGAATCCAATCCAGTAACACACATGTTTCACTTCTACAAAGAAGATGATCCACCAGAGGAATATATTCCTTTCGAGGATATTGAAATTCCACTAACATACCAGGAGCATCAGCTCTGGTTTAAAGGCGCCCTAAAACATCACAGAAACATTACCAGGCTCGGTCCACTAGGTAGACCAGGAGCAACATGGCCGATTCTAGCCGGCTACACACCTCATCCTGAACTGGATATAATGTCAGATGAGAAATTACTTATTCAACTTACAGAGTTAATAAAAATCTACAGACAATTGGTCCAATATGTCATGCGGACCTTCACAGTCCAGCAACCATTGACACTTCCAAATCCAACTCCCCAACAGGGGAATACACTAAAAATTACACCACAGACTCTCTACGCAGTCATGGGTAAAATGCCCACAAAACGTGAGCAAATTCCATTCTGGATAGCTCAAAAAATTACTCAAATCGAAGCAGTATTTCCAAATACTAGCCCATATGAGAAACACAGAATCCTAACAATCAGTTTACCGATGGGGATCACACCACAACTGGAAGACTGCACCACTTGGGGCTCAGTCTTTGCTGCCATCTATACTAAAACACATGGCATTCCGTCAATTGCGGTAATACCTGATGTCCTGAAACAAATTCAAAATGAATACGGGGCAGAGCCTGCTCTAAATTTAGGTATGAAATTACTGACAAATTTCGACCAGGTCTCAACAATAATATTATCTAATATTAAAGGGGAGGCAGCAGCAGTGGCGATCCGCCAACGATTAAGGGAATTCGATGTTACAGAACATCAAACTGAGCTACCCAGAATTATAGAACAATCATATGCAGAATTAGGCAGAGATAGTTTGGGTGGAAGACCAGTGAAACCAAAACTATCTGAAAGTCCTGAGAAGGACTCCATAAAACAAACCCCTACATCTTCTAAAAAGAAGTGGGAGTCTACTAAACAAAAATCAAACGAGAAACGTTCTCAATCCCGGGGTAGGTCTCCTCAAAAGGAGCCCTCTGAAAGGAGGTATAACCTCAGGAATAGGGATAATTTGAGAAAACCTGACAGGTATCAAGATAATGATACACGTTCCTCTCGTCCCTTTCAGATCTCATCACAGACTTCGGAAAGAAGAGGACGATCAGAACATAGAGAAGAACGCGTGAAATACAAAGAAGAAAAACACGCTCCAAAAAACAAAACAAAACCTCAATTCTCCAAAAAGAAAGTAGCAGGTCTGAAGATCAGACATGCCGAGAATACTGAGAACACAACTCAAGAACGGAGAATGGGCTCAGACAATGCTGGACAGTGCAGCAGAAGTCACAATAGTTCGCCAGAACCTGAAGGAACTTCTGGAGATAGTGGACTTGAATGAGTACATTACAGTTGAGACTGTAGACACCAGGGTTAGTACTCCACAAAGGTTATATGAAATAACACTCCGGATGGAGGGAGACAAACCTAGACAGGTGAAAGCACTTTTTTGGGAAAGACTATCAAGGGGCTATGACATACTTCTAGCAGAAAAAGACTGGCCACCACAATTTGTCAGGGAGTGCCCACACGGCGAGGACATTATTATGCCTGCCTTCTCCAACCATATTCCAATTCATCTAAAATATACATATGCCAGGAAATGGGCAGTAGCCCAGGCCCCAGCACTATATAAAAATCATGTAGGATGGGATGAGGACTCACCTCACCATAAACTACATCTGAAACATGAACCAACTGCACAAAGGCAGTACCCAATAAAGTAAGAAGCTAAAAAACAGGTCAAGGAGATCTTAGATCAACTTGAATACCAAGGGGTGATTGAAACATGCACCTCCTCAATGAACAATCCTTTGTTTCCTCTCTCCAAACCAGACAATACATATCGTCTAGTTTTGGATTACAGACACCTAAACACTTGTTCTAAAACTTTTGCAGTGCAAAATGCACATAGCACAGCATTAATGAATAACATTGTGCGTAAAAAATACAAAACAACATTAGACATCTCGAATGGTTTCTTTTGTCAAAACATAGCACCTGAAAGCAGGTACTTAACAGCATTCTCCATAATGGGGACCCAGCGTCACTTTTGTCGACTCCCACAAGGGTTCAAGAACAGCCCAGGTTTATTCTCAGCGAGGGTAACGGAGTTACTACAAATTTATGACAATGAGGCATTGTCCTATGTCGATGACATCTATCTGACAGACGATGACCTGGACAAACACTTGAACAGGGTAAGCACCATTATACTGGGCTTCGCCTCTGAGGGCTACAAGTTCAACTTTAAAAGTCCCGAATTGCCCATCTCAATGTCCTATTTCTAGGATATGAGCTTTCAAGTGAAGGCAAGAGCTTGGCAGCTAACTTTTTAGAAAAGTGTGCGCTGCTCCAACCTCCAAAAACGCTAAAAAACTTACAATCCATCCTGGGTTTCCTAAACTTTGGAAGAACATACATTCTAAATTACGCAGAAAGGGTTAAACCTCTCTACGCATTAATCAAACCTGATTTTTCTATCAGAAACTGGACACAAGAACACACAGAAATCTTGCGTTCACTCCAGGCTAACATGTCAGCAACAAATCACTTACAAACACGCGTAAGTCAACGCAATTTGGTGATCCGAATAATTTCGGGTCAATGCGGATTCACCTACTTAACCTTCAATGAGGGTGAGAAAATACCAATCGCATACAAATCTTATTTGTACACACAAGCGGAAATGCGCTTCAGTTCAACTGAAAAAATTCTAACAGCAGTTCAAACCGCTGTAGCAAAAGAAAGAGCCTTAGCCCAAAGGAAACGCATTATTGTCGTAACCCCAGTACCGGCTTTAGAAGCGGTCACAAGAGCAAGCATTCCAAATGCTAAAGCATTACATCCAAGATGGATACAATGTGTTAATTCTCTTGCTGCAACAGATGTTGAATATGTTTTTGATCCTGATTTAAAAACACCGCATTCCTGCAATATGAACAAGAATGTCCTCTGCCTACTAAAATTCTGCCTCTCGATCAGTACGAATTCATAATTTACACTGACGGATCCGCACAACCCGCAACAGGGAGTAAGCAAGCTTACAGTGCAGCGTGTGCAATCGTTAAAGGTCGCATGCGAGATGGCATCTTCAGACCTATGGTCACAAAAACACAATCTCTAGGGGATTGTACAGCTCAGCGAGCTGAACTACAAGCATTCAAACTGGCACTTGAAAGTACAGATCGAGAATTCCCCACACTGATAGTGTGCGATTCCTTTTACTGTGTTCAGTCGTATAATGACTATATACAAAACTGGCTTGAAAATGGTTTCAAAGATGCGAAAGGTGGCACAATAAAGCACAAAATGCTTTGGGAACAAGTAGTTCAGTTGAAAAACGAACTACCAAAGGCTCACGTGATCCACACACTGAGTCAGCAACGTGATGGCGTTCACGTTGTAGAGAATTCATTGGCTGACGAAGCCGCAAAGGGGGCTGTTCAGACGGCTTCCGTAGCTGCGATCACTCGTTCAAAAACAAAAATAGACGGTGAGATAATGTTGGCTGTCAATGCTTCAAGCAAAGGCAGCAGTGCAGCGTTACCAAAAAAGTTTCCACTCAAGTACTCTTATGTAATTGATGCGAACAACGTTCCTTTTGCTCGAATCCCTGGAGTGGGGGATAGGGTAATCCCAAACAAGGAACGTAGATTAGGACTAATCCTAGCAGCACACGAAGGGATAGCTTCTGCCCATGCAGGTGTTTCTGCAACAGTATCTTTACTCAAGCAAAGATATTGGTGGCCTGGCATTAGAAAACAATCAAAGAACTATGTTTTAGAATGTGATATATGCCAACAGATGAAAGTCTCCACAGTGAAACGCCCTGCGCAGACACCCCTGTTAATTTCAGACAAACCATTAGCTTGTGCTTATCTGGACCACTGCGGTCCCTTGCAAAGGGACGGTAACTATAAATATATCATGGTTGCAGTGGATTCATGCTCTAGGTTCCTAGGGATATGGCCTCAGCGCTCGGCTGATGCTCGAACTGTTATAAAAGATTTGCGAGTCTTTATCGGCACATACGCAATAGGCACGCTACATTCTGACCAGGGCCCTGCGTTTAGCTCTCGGGCTTACAAAGAAGCCATGGCCAGTCTGGGCGTTCCATTGCGGTACTCCTCTCCATTCCATCCTGAGGGAAATTCGGTTGTGGAAAGGAAAAACCGGGACATAAAGCAGTCTATAACAGCTAGGGTATTAGGTTCAGGTGATGGGTGGGTCAAACATCTTAATGGGGTCCAACGCTCATTGAATAATCTGCCAAGAAGTTCTCTAGGGGGGTCACTCCATATGAGGTCCTATTTGGGACAAGAATGTGGGTACCAGATCTCGATGACGTAGGCACAGTGGTGGAAAATAAAACATTTGATATCAAAGATCGTTTGGCTGTTTTACAGGAACTGAATGAGTTAAGAACGAAACAAAGCAACGTATCCCTACAGCCAACCACCACTGGGGAAAAAACGGCGGTCCCAGCAAGGCATGTCTGGATTCCAAAAGTTGGGGATCTAGTCAGAGAAAAAATTGCGGACAAGAAGGAATTTGGACCTTCTTACAGACAACCAGTACCTGTCCTAGCAGTTCAAGGAACAAGAACGGTACTTCTGCCGCCCCTTGCTGGAAGAAAGGAGAAAATATTTGTGTCCATCGACCTCATCAAACCACAGCATGTGGCCAATACTAAATAGTAGGCCTCGTGGACTCCGACCTAGTAGCAGACACACTCCTCTCGCTACTATCCAAGAGGTTCAGACTGAAAGACTGATAACAATCGAGAATTCAGCTGTAACAGATGGAGGACTAAGCAACAACGCTATGGAACTCATCCCTCTTGAAAATCAAATAACAGTTCGTCCAAATACACCTGTCTACACCAATGTAGCAAGTGATCAACTGGTTCCAGCGATTTGTACAAATCCTGATGCAATTCAAAAATTGATAGAACTGCTTCTGGCTATTTCATTAACTTTGATACGTTCTCAGACGATCCAAGTGAACCTGAAACGACGCCAGCATCATTGAAATTCAAGCAGCAAGTACAAGACTTTCTTCACTTTCTGAAAAAGACTTATTTGGTTTCTCCATGGATTGAACTCTGGATTACATCTGGACTTTTTGTTTTCCTGCTCTGGCTAGCTTTGGTTACAACTGTGAGCGTGCTTATAAGTGGCAGATACATCCATGTGAACACTGAAGGAAAAGACGTGAACGTACTTTTGAGACCTCATAAATCTTCCCATCGTGAAGCAAGAGACTTGTCATCAGTGAACATCACAGCTGTTCCTATACAGGATGGTATAGTGTGGGACAAAACAGATTTTGATATCTTCGGCCCGACGGAACAATTGAACATTCCACATTTGTTTAAAATTTCACTAAGTGATCTAATTACGTCCAGTACCTATTCAGATGATTGGGACTTTGAGACTGTTAATGACATAATGTTTGACTTAGACAAATCTGCTGCATTTTCTAAAAATGAATATTTAGAGGGTTCAACAGACTATGAAGAGCTGTATTGCTATAACCATTATGGTCATCATTATTTGCATAAATCTGCATATCCTAGAAATGTGTTTATGTTTAACCAATGGGAGCATTGTCCTACACCACCACACGGTAGTTCAAAAACATTTGCTAACAAGTTTCCATATTTTTCAGGATACAATACATCTAATCCAGAAATGTTTTACTATAAAAATGTAAACAAGACAGGGCTGAAAATTATGTTAACAAATACAAAACAGATTTATTCTGCATTATTTAATGCCCAACTGTCTAGACAGGGTTTCGACTTTTGGAAAGACACAAAAAACTGTCTGGGGTACTAAAGATTGGCAAGTGCAAGGGATAGAAGCTTTATTTAGAGCCTGCATCATCCCTGAACAAATAATGTTTTTGAATTAAACTGTCCAACAAACATCTTGTCTTGGACTAGCCAAGATCAAAGAGATGAACACACCTTCTGTACCAACACCTGCCACTGATAATAATACACAGGCAGTGGTGACAGTTGACAATATACTACAACTCAACAGATCTAATCCTGATTGGAAAAAATGGTTGATCTGGCCCACAGAACACGAACAGCTGTCAGGAAAGATTCCTGAATAAAACTCAGGGCTTTACTATTCATAGGCCAGACCCAAGATACGTCCAAAGACAGCATCCGGGGGTAGTAACAACATACAGTGTAGGTAAAATAATGCCTCGATTGGCTTCAGAAATCTACACTACAGGATGTGAAACAACACTTATCCTTACTTAAAGAAGACGCAGACCTTAGGGAATTCTTGCTTGGACCAAGAAAACCGCGTCAAAAACGTTTCATATATGCCGGCATTTATGCTGCCTATAATGAAGCATGGAAAGTATCACAGATGGAGACTGCAGAACGAATACGTGAACTTGATCGTATTAATTTAGAGAAAACACTCTCTGTGGTCGACAATGGGTTAACAACTTTGTCCTCCAGAATATATTCATTGGATGGCATTGTATCCTCAGCTATCGACATACTAGAACAAGATTTGGCGATGTTACAGCAAGGCCATCTCAATTACGTTCTATTGTGTTATTAAGCTGGACGCTGCAATCTTTGAGAGCGGGCTATGTGCCTTGGAGTTTCATCAACACATCGGCTCTGTTTGCAGAATACAATCTAACTGATAAACAGATCAAACTGGCACAAAGAGGAGCGAAGTATACAGTGCTGAGCATTGAAAAACTGGAAAAGTTACCATTCACAGTGGCAGAAAAACCAGCTACAGAATGGCTCATTCATGGCAAAATCACATTACCTGTGACTACTTTTCAGTTTCAGTATTGCCTCACACAAATGCAAGCAGGCAAATATGAAAGGTTGGGTAAGGAATACATTAAGACATCTTGGGATTTACCGTATACATATAGATGTTGGAGTGGGGATCGTGAAGTGTTTTTGAGCGGTACACACTGTAAACGTGCACTGAGCGGTTCACTTATATGTCAGGACATTTATTTACACGGGGCTTGTAATGGTTCTGTGGCAAATTTGTCTTGCCATCAGCAGGGTACACCAGCTGCTGTGATTAATCCAACGTTTGGACAACTTTCTAATGGGAGTTACCTCATGTTGAATGATCAGAGTTGCTGCGGCATGCTGCCAGGCATCCCATATCTAGTAACGGTCAACTCCAGGGTCACTTGCTGTATGCAAGTATTGTTTTCCCCAATAGACACAGTCAGGGAGTCGCATTTGTGGCCTTCGCTGAACGTCTCTTTTTATAAGATTTGATACTTTAAGCAGAATGAAAGCCATGCTTTTACAGCAAACAGTGCCTTTGACCTCGGCCAAAGAAACCTATGATCTACAAGTAGCAAGGACTTCGGCTGAGATACAGACTTTAATACGTACAAACTGCCCTATACATTTCGTAGAAATGATAACACGTATCTTCAACATGTCTGATACAAGTGGAATTGTACATGTATTTAAGAGCATCTGTACCGGTCTGTTAGCACTTTTCCAGGCAATACTCGGAATCATCCCGAACTTTGCATATTCGGTGTTTGGTGGCATACCATTAATTCTAGCATGTTTACACCAGACCCGTAAACTGACTCTGATTCAGCCCACAGTGTTCCAGAGATGCAGTAACAATTTGGCCTTCATACTTCAAAAACTTGGAACTCTTCCAAAAATTGAACTTTTTCCCATTTTTTCGAACTAAAATGGCACTTCAATCTGCTTCAAGTAGAACTAGCCTTATAGTACAGACTTCGCGGTACTTCCTCAGACACTTTTTCATCGTGTTAGTCTAAACAAGTTTATTAATTTCCATAACATGAAATGAGTTTTGATTTTGAAAAAACTTATCGATCATTTTTTCTCACATGTAAATATTAGTGCTTATTTCGTTCAAATTGCATTTTTATTTTAAAATATGCCTGAAATGAAATGCAATGCTTAAAATGTACAATACCTTTTGCATTCTAATGGCTTTTTTAAATGCCTTTTTAAACGGTTTTTAAGAAATATTTTAGCAATATGCGGTACTCCATTTAATGTTTAGCATTTTAAATGTTTAGCATTTTAGTATTATCGTACACACGAAAGTGGAGTGGGTGTTGTATTCCTCTTAGGGTGTCCATACACGGGCTTTCCTGTATCATGTCCTTATATAGGCACAATTCGCCCTGCCCTTATATAGGCATAAAATCCCAGTCCTTATTTAGGCATTAAACCGTGCACTCCAAATACAGGCATGGTCTCCGACATCCGTCCACCCTAATGTCACAACGAGTTCTTGAAGAACAGACCCTTAGGCTTCGGGAATTTCCTAGCACAGGACTATTGATTTCTTCAAGGACTCATCTATTATGCATGAACCATTATACCTTAGGGGTTCATTCATGACGTCTTCCGCTGACCGATTCACGTCAATGCTAACATTGTGAGGTACCTCTCAGGTATAAATATACCTTCCCTAGCCCTTGTAAACTAGAGGAGACCTCGACTTCAGAGGAGCCCGTTTCCCGGCCTGACACACTGAGAAGACGCTGTCATCCCCTGCACGCAGAGAGTCCAGCTTCCAGTGATCTAACTTCCCTTGCGGGGTGTTGGAGTTCGAGTCTGGCAAAGAGATTCCCACTCTCTCATTCTAAAGGTATGGAGCTGACTAGAACCTAGAGGGACTCTTGGCATACTTGGCATACTAGGCATACTAGGCATACTAGACTTAACATACTCTTAGTATACCATAGTAAGGAATACTTCACCTACTTCATACCTCTCCCTACACCTAGGTTAGGTTAGGCATATTGGGGTAGAACTAGCTTAGAAACGCATCGTATGAGTACTTGCATTTTTTAGTCTGTGTTATTTATGTGAATGAATATCTGCTAAAAAATAATGCTATCGCAGTATTATTTATTTCTACTGCTTACGCTGTACATTATTTATCTTGCATACTGTCTTGTGATCGTAACAGCACATTTAACTTACACAAGAAACAAGACTGTTCAATAAACCTTTTATTGAAACGCCCGTTTATTTCTTTCAATCAATCAATCAATCAATCACAGAATTTGTAGAGCGCACTACTTACCCGCGAGGGTCTCAAGGCGCTGGGGAGAGGGAAGGGGGGGGGGGTGCTGCTACTGGTCGAACAGCCAGGTCTTGAGTAGCCTCCTGAAGGTCAGCAGGTCTTGGGTCTGTCGTAGAGCTTAGTGGAAGGGTGTTCCAGGTGTTGGCGTAACTTGGCGTAACTTGTGTAACTTTGAGGAAAACTAAGCATGCACGATTGAGCTGAGTGAAATAGTTATCTATTGTTTCCACGACTCTGGGACACGTTCTGATTCTAAAGGGAAACAAAGTTGTCATGTTTTGCGGCTGCCAGAAACTACTCCCTTCTTGTCGTCAAGGAGTTTCTAGTGGCCTCTGAGCTAGCTGGCACAAGTAATTAAGTTTAATATACTCGATAGGGACATACTGACCTTAGTCCTATGTCAAACCTATAGGGGATATTATTCCAATGCGCAGGGCCTATTAGGGAAATAGGAGCTACACTACACCTCTGGAACCATGGGTTTCAGTTGCCACATAGGGGGAAAGCAGCCGACACCGTCACTGACACCGCTGCTGGCTCCGTGTCCTGAAGGCACCGCAGAAGGCACTGCATTCCGGGCCAACCAACGCCAGCTCCCACCAACCGGCACTGCCACTTGCACCATGACCTGTCAGCACCGCAACAAGCACCGCCCCGCTTCGCACCGCAGCGCTGGTCTCACCGACACCGCTGGACAACTGTCACCGAGCCGCTGCCTGCACCGCAACTTGAGGGCACTGCACGCAGCTACGCTTCACATCACAACCGCAACGGTTGCCACGACTGGCCCGCACCGACGCAGTCGGCCGGAACCAAAGGTACTGTTTATGAGTCTACTGACACTGACGCCGGTCCGCACCAACGCGGTCGGTCATAACTGTTAGATTCTCTTGTTTTCAGCACCACAGTACCCCGGATGGAGCTAACGGCTTTAAGGAACTGCATTTTAAAGTCAATCTTGCAAAGTGCATATTTTTGATTACTGTATGTTGGTCTTTTATTGTTTTGGTCTTGTTTGCCCAGATAGATATTGGTTATTTTTCTAAAACTGGTGTGGTGTCCTTTTGTAGTATTTTCACTGTATTACTGTATGTTATGAGCAAATGCTTCACTCACTGCCTCTGAGATAAGCCTGACTGGTAGTGCCAAGCTACCAAGGGGGTGAGCAGGGGTTATTTCAGTAGTGTATCCCCCTTATCCTGACTAAAAGGAAGCGTCCATATTTGAATAAAGGTGCAAACCATTTCCAACTAGAGACCCCCATTTCTAACAGGCACCAATCTAAAAATGTATTGTAAAAATACACATTTGGAAGTGTGTGGGGTCCTTCATTTGGACTTACCCCCTCCCCATCACCCAGGGAATGTCCTAATGCAGCAGCTCTTAACCTTTTCACTTACATGGACATCAAATGAATAACTCCTGGGAGCCAGGGAGTCCCGCCTCAGCAGTTTCTATGATTTATAGATGTAAAGTGCGCTGGGAACCCTACATTTGAAAATGTGGCAATTTTGGTGTGAGGCACATTTCCACATTCAAAGGTGTGTTTTACGGACATAAAATTCAACTACTTCCGATTCTGTCATAAGGAGGCAAATTTTACATTCATGATTTCATGAAATTTACTAATGATGTTTACTCAACTACCCGAGGCACCCTAGGCTGCTAAAATAAAAAAAAATGAAATCAAACGGTGAATGGCAACCATTAAAGCACTTAAAATCTATTCTTTCTTTTTCAGAATCCCATTGTTTACTAAAACTCTTTTTAAAGAATGTATATTTTGTGGATTCAGTTAAACCCCGGATCAAGGATCACAACAAACATAAGGGGTCATTTACAGGTTGTAGATGCAGGGCATCCATCAAAAAAATTGGCAGATGCCTGCCCCCAAACTTTCCATTCCCTCCTCCATTTTGAGTTGGGGGAAACCACTTTGTTTATAAGTGGTGGAGCTGCAGCCAGCTCTTCTGTAGAAAGCAACCTGCCAAGAGGCCTGTGGCCCCAGGACTGCTGGCCTTATAACTTCGGAAAGCTCACCTTTTTTTATGGTGGGCAGTGCCTAATTTGAGCCGGTGGTTTCCGGTGCTCGGCACCAGCACTTAATTGCCAGCACGGGGACTTTTGACAGTCTGCCACATTGTGGCGCTGTATATCTCATTTAGAGATCAGGACAAGAACAGTTATTTATTCGTTCAATATAACGTAAAAATTATTAATACCTGCCACCCAAACCATTCTTATAGCATTGGGGGCCTGGAATAGTCTGAATTGTCACCCTTGTAGCAGTGTGATGGTTATTTGCTGTGTTGGTACCGTCATTGACAGCGCTGGCAAGGGCAATAGGTGTATCAAGCTGCAGTTGCCTCCTTTCGAGGGCTCTGGCACTTCTGTTTTTTATTTTTACAAATTAAGCACTGTGGGGTTTCTGGCTTCCTCTTGGATGTCTCCCTGACAGCAGCGTGTGCAGCAGGACTTCACCCTGAGCTTGACTCAGATCAAACTGCATTGTAGTACCAGAGGCAGAGGTCAGCCTTGTGCCTGGGGGTGCTGCTCAGTACCTTTCTATCCCCTCTGCCTTTGCTCTTCTTTCCTGTGTTTTCTTTTGTGTGAAAATAGTATCATTTCTCACTGTCGCGTTGACGTCAATTGAGCCTGGCAATTTCAGAAGGGGAATGATTAAAAATGTTTAAATCTCTGGAAAAAAACTTAAAATAGGCAGTCTTATTTCAAAATAAGGAGTGTGGATTGATCTACCTCTGCCTCCAAATGGTCTGATATCACCTCTGAGCAAAACACAATCCCAAACAATGCTGATGTTGTGTGTGGTTGAGGTAGCTCTCTTACTAACGTGTTTCTTCCTGAAACTAGGGGAGGTGGTTACAACTACAGTAGACAGTCACTCTTGTTAGGGTCACTAACAAAGAGAATGTGGAAGAGAAAATTGAGTAGCAGTTGACCTGCGTTCTGCCGGCTTGCCCGATGGGGGAGGTGCAGAATGGAGGGGTTCAAAGGGCATGGCTCCAGCGAAGCTGTTAGAGGGAGAAGTCTTGTCACAAAAATTCATCTCTAGCTTATTGCTTCTGCTGTGTTTAACTGCTGGGCAAATGCAACTCAATAATCAATGCTAGCTAACTATTCCATCTGTGATAGAGGGCTGATTGCCCTGTTTCTTGTCTGTGCCGGGGGCTGCCTTGTATGATCAATTTATCTTACCTCTCTGCAGCTTCAGCAAAACATTTACATGCTTCTCTCTTAGAGGACATTGCAGATGTTCACTGTGATAATCTTTGTGGCAGTACAGTTAAGGATCGAAAAATACACTTAAGCCGCCTGCCTTTAAGAAAATTCAATTAATGCCTGGAAATTGATTGTGAAAACACAAAGGTGCATGTTTGAGATTATTCCTCGGTTTGGCATCATCACTTCCACCCTCTTGAACTGTCCACAGTCCATATACCTAAACCATAAACTTCTTCCACAATCAAGAGCTACAAGAAAATTGCTTCCCAGCTCTTCCAAAGGCCACCACCTCCTTTGACACAGATTCAGCTGCATTTGGGTATGGGAGCCAGGAGACAAACCTCTGTCAGGATGATTTTGATGCTCATAAGTTGTTGTACGTTCTTTCTGCCTCTGGTCTTTAAAAATATACCTATCCATCACTTAGAGTATTCTTTCATGCTTTATGTCGCTCTCATTGTGATACGTTTCTGTTTGTAAATGTAAATGAGGCCACTTTGACATTGAAGCGAGGGTTTGGATATATGCAGGGATCTACTGTGTAAGCATGAAAAAGTGGGAAAACCAAAAGTGAGAAACATTAAGCTTGGAAAAACACTGCCGCCCTTCGAGACCTGGGTGGCTAGAGGTGCGAGCGTCCCTGGAGAGTGATATGCCCCTGACATCTGTATGGTCAATTCGGGTCCGAAATGCTGAGACTACATTGGTGGCACGCGTCCCACTGGCCCGCCCCACTCCAAGCAAGATCGGAGTGGCGGTGGGAATGGAGGGGGGAATAAAACCAGGCCCAGAAGCACTAAAAGCACCGAGATGCAGTCTGTGGCAGGGCGGGACAGTTGTTTTTTCTCACTTTTAGTTTCCTAATTTCCTGCTCTATTTTGTTTTACTTTGAACGTAAATTAGTGTGTACATCTATCCCATACTTAACAGCCAACTTATGTCCCCTGCCAATCTTGACAGGTTCTTGTCCAGAAAACACACCAAGATCAGCATCTCTTAGTGCCACAGCAATTTGGCTATTGTAGTTGGCAGTCTCCTTAAATGGTCGGAGAACACAAGGCTTATTGAGCATCAGCTGCCACTCAGCTGCCGTGAAGAATACCTATGCAGTGTTACTGTCGCTGTAGCCCCTTGCTATATGATTTTTCTTGCAGCATGGAATTTTGGCAGGTTGGTGAACTTCAGCTGGCAGAGTGGCAACATGTGGCACCTCCGAAATGTTCTTGTAATATTTCTGATAATGTGTTAATGAGCTGAAATGCAAGGTGATCTTGTGACCCGCCACAAAAACCTCCCTGTAAGCCTAGAATTGGGTGACAAACTGTGTTACCACAAGATGTATACTGATGTAATCCAAAAGAAGTCCAGAGGTAGCCATGTAGTAGGTTGTAGGTAAGAGGTTTATTAAGCTTGGTTACAGGTTGGTAAGTAGGATGATAGGTTCAGTAGTTCATTAGTTGAGCCCCACCAGGAGCAGCATCCTTGCTGCTCAGCCCACACACTCCAACTGTCTCTCTCTCCAGTCCACCTGGCACTCCAGCATTCCACTACCTCATCAGACATTCTAACATTCCACACACACATCACATTCATACTGGCTGAGCAGCTGGAAACAGGTAGCTAAGGAAAAGGATGTAAAGAAACATTACAAGTTACAACATATACCGTATGTAAACCTTGAAGCAGGAGCCCCATTGCGACCATGAGCACCACAAACCCAGTTGTAATTGTGGGGGAATTAGCTTCCTCCACTTTTTCTCATAAGTGAACTTCCTTGTGGAAATTACCATCAAACAATTCATGTCTAAGGTAGTATATTGAGAAATAGATTGAACATTACCATGATTCAATGCCTGACTAGTCTGAGATGCCTCCTGAGTGTGGCAGTCAAAAGTAAAGTCCTCATGGAACTTTTACAGCCTTGTATTTGAGTCCTTGACCCCTGGGCCATGTGTCCAAGGTAAGGGGGCATTACTGACCTCTCACATGTTTAGCGTTTTCCCGAAGTGATAACCACTTTCTGTTACACCTTGGATATAGTATGGCAAGAGTTACATTGACCTCTTTATTCCAGGTCTGGCATTGTGCCAACATGCTCAGCCAAGCACTCTCTGATATTTGTGGCTGCACTGAAGTGAATTGATGCCATCGGCCTGGAACATTGAGTTACCGCTTGAGTTAACAGCACTGGATCCTTCATCATGGAGTCACATGATTGAATCATTCCCTGCTGTGTAGGTGTGAGCCTCTAATCACCTTTAATAGCAGTGCCCAACACCAATGAGAAATAGAAACAACTGAAGAGCATTGACTTTAGTGGCTAATGTACCTCATAGAAAGTGACCCAAACTTCCACCAATGAGGGGGAGATGCGCTGAACTCACCGAGTCCACCATAGTTCAGGTTTAAACCCCACATAAGAACCAGGGTCCCAGCAGAACTCCGCTCATTTTGCTCTTCCAAGTGTCTAGAAATCTATATTTTCAACTTCCTGTGCCACCTCAGCCCCTTGGGCAGCTTTTTCTAGTGGAATTGTTGTCTATAGGAATATTTTTAGCGAGGGAATTCTGCCCTGCTCGGAATGGCAATAAGGTCATCTGTAGAAGAGCTGCTGAGACAGCTGATTTTGTAGATAAGGTTGATAAAATGTTTGAAAAAAAGTGAGATCCATGCCCTCTTACCCCCTCGAAAGAACAGTAGGTAGTGAGCCTGAAGACTTCCTTGTGACCTAGCAATCTCCTTGTCTGCTGTAATATGTTAAAGTTCCTTGTCAATGTGCCATCCAAACAAAGCCTCTCCATCGTGTTAATTCCACTCATCTCAAATTAAAGTACCTTCTCACTCTACACTGTATACAACGCAGGAACACTGCACTCACATGCACAGTCACCTGCATACGCAATTTCAACATAGCATTCATAAAATTCAACACAGTATGCCAGAAACAACGCAAACAATTATTCTCTGCAAAATTGAAGGCCTACTCACCCCTCTGCTAGACACACACAACAGCACACACATGCATGCTTAAACTAAAATATTCTGGCAACTCACATTTCCTAACACTGCACCAAAATTGTATAACATGACATAGCATTGAAATACTAAACATTGCAATAACAAAATACAATCGACAGTCACAATTTAACAACAATTTCTGCAAGTGAGTCAAGTCCTCCACCCTGGTGAGCGATTCCTCACCCAAATTAATTTCCAAAAATTCAGCACAGTACAGAACTCTTACAATTACACTGCATTCCTTGCAAAGATCACAAAAGCACATATTGTTTCTCGCCCGCACCACTTCCTGATGCACATTAGTCAGATCAGACTCCTTGGTGATTACACCATTCTGCCAGCGCACTTGACGCAGTTTGCACTTCGACGACGCTGCGGAAACAGCATGCTTCCTGGTTCCTTGTGCCAAGCCAATATAAGCACTTGCTGCCTGGACCAATGAGTTGTAAGGTTCCTTTCAGCCAATAAGGGAAATGCTAGATGGAGGTCCGTCACAATGCAGAAACTCCTGGTGACGCCACATTAAGGTAGGCAATACATGGTATTCAAGGAATGCAACGAGAACGCATGAGATGTCGTCGCTCTCCTACAAGGTGCTGTTGTTTCCAAAGCCAAACAGTGCTCGTACGGACAGTAAGCCTGTCACGTTGCCTTCAAATCCAAACAGAGCTCGCGCATACGGTAAAGCGGGGCTTATCTCCGTAGTACGTTGACAATATGCATGTCTCCATGGCAACGTCGGTGAATCCAGCAAATTCGGTGTGCACAATTACACGCGCCTCCTTTAGCAACGCATTACTGGTAAACATGCACTTTTGAAAAATGACACTGCGCTGTAAATTTACAACAATGGTGTGCGTGTTAGTCAATTTCACAAAGTGCTGCTGTAGTCCAAAGCAGCACATGAAATTCCTACAAGTGGCAATCCAATGTACTGTCGTGTAGTTCCTAGGACCCCCCAGAAACTGCGCGTTTTGGATGACCTAAACTGAGGGCTTGGTGTGCAGACAGACTCTGGAAACCCCCACAGGATGAGTCAGCCGTTAGACCTGCCAGCTCTTCAGTGCCACTATCACCCCTCTGTACTATACAGTGTGGTAGGTAGTTTCTGGCAACCACTTGAACATGACAACCCCGATCCCTCAAGTATCGTGGAAACAATAAAGTATCTTTCCATCAGTCACTGGTGCTTGCTTTTCTCAGAATACATTGAATGATGCTTGGAATGGTTTCAATAAGTATTTATTGGTGAGGGGGCGCTAGAGGGCGCACTGCGGAATGGCTGCCTTCTAAGACAGCTCCGCCGGTCAGGCCCAAAATGCGGTAAAAAAAGCGTTCAGCGGACACAAAATCGGCCGCAAATGGCAGGACTAAAGATCGGAAGGTTTTGGCCCTGAAGCGAGCAGAACGGGAGACTGGCAGCACGCAGCAAACGCCGATAATTTGTAAACGACAGCCGGGCGCGCGACGTGATCTGTAATGTGCAAGATGGCGGCGCCCTGAAGTGCGGGTGACTCGGAGCAGGCGCGGAGCGGAGTGCGGAGGTGGGACACATCGCAGTGAGTGTACGCCCTGTGTATCATGCGACTGTGGGGAAAGAGCTCGCACTGAACTGCCAGGGCGCGTTGGAGGCACTGCATGGAGACGGTGGGGCGTTTATGGTGAGGAATCCCGCGAATCGGCATAAAATGGCAGGCATAACTTTCAAGCCACCAGCTATTCATTAGAAACTAAGGGGCATATTTACAAGCCCCTATTGCCACCACGTCACTTTTCTTGATGTTGTGGTGGTGATAGGGGCTTCGCCTTATTCACAAGGCGGCGTACAGAGCCATAAATAGCGGAGCTTCAATATAGCGTGGCACCTGGGTTGGAGATCAACTTGCGCCCTGCCTCACTGTGGTGACTTAAAATGCGAAGTCCCTGCTGGCGATGCCTTGATTCCCAGCTCCTGTGACTGTGTTTTGACCCTCGCGCCCACTGCATCGCGCTTGAAACTGGGAGGTGTATGGAGGTAAAAGGCGGCAAATCTCGTATGGAGGTTGAAATATAGCGCGTACTCTCCAGACATGCTGTGAAATCCTGTATGGGCGCCATTTGAATTACACGTGAAGCTGGTGCTGCCACTGTTCGGTCATGGGGTGGTGAAGAGGGTGGACTGTGCCATCTACGTTCTCTCTGTCCTGGTGGCCCCTGTTCTGCGCGGCTCGTTGCATGTGGCTGATGGGATTGCAGTGAATCACTAATTGCACCAAGAGCCTGGCAGGTGAGGGTCACGTCTACGGAGTGGCTGCGTGTTTGGCCCTTTCACCAGATGATCCATCTCCGTGGCGAGGAGAGCCGGTTCTGGAGTGGCGCATCACTACCTGTTACGCGCGACTTCCACTGATGGTTGGTCGTGTGCTATGCTGTGGAGTGACGGTTGATTAACGGCAGAAGGGCTCAAGTAATAGGATGGTCATTCTTTGTGGAGCGGTAAACTACACACCACCACACGCGCACCAAGGCAATCACCGATACTTTACTTCCAAGACTGCAGTGCTTAATAACGCGACAATGGGGAAGCCGGACAAGCAGCAGTCCAAAACTACCATTCGAAACGAAAAGGCACACCAAGGGTGCGACGGCGCATTCGGACACCGAACTTGAAACTGAAAATGCAGCACGTACTGGCATGGAAGGTGTTCTGCAGGCAATACAACAAAGTCTACAGGACATTAATGGAAAATTGGACACCATCACCCTACGGGTCGGCAATATGGCGGCTAAATTGGACAAGCACGGAGAGCGTCTTGTTGAGGCCGAAAATCGTATCACTGCGGTGGAGGATGAGTCGCATGTCACGACCCAAAAATTCACGGAGATGGAGCAACTGCTGGAAGTTATCAAAAATAAAGCGGAGGATTTAGAAGCGAGATCTCGACGCAATAACATCAGAATTGCGGGAGTTCCGGAGTCCACAAACACTGGACGGATGGAAACTTATGTAGAGGAAATGCTTCGCAGCATGTTTGGTGCAGAACACTTTTCAGCGGTCTTCCTGATAGAACACGCGCATAGATCCCTGGCCCCGCGACCGAAGCCTGGCGCCACTCCGAGACCTATTATCGCCCGTGTCCTCAATTATAGAGATCGCGATGTCATTTTGAGGCTGGCTCGAGAGAAGCAGCAGATCAACTACGAGGGTAATGCATTGGAGTTCTACCCAGACTTCACTATGACGGTCCAACTTGCGCGAAAAGAATTCAACCCAGCGAAAAAGAAACTGCGAGAACTAGGAATAGAGTACGCTATGCTTTATCCAGCCCGGCTGAGGGTAACACATGAGGGCCGCTCTACGCTTCTCCAGACACCGAGAGCAGCACAAGACTTTCTTAAGAAAATCAACAACAAACGTAAAGAACAAAAACGAGCGGAGCAGAACCAAGAATCGGAATAAGCGCCCTTAGGGGGGAAGGATATCCTTGGATCTCGGACATTATGGACTGGTAAGGCATGTGGGTGCACTGTGATAACAGATTGAACTGCTGACACACTCGTGCAGCTACGTAGGCTCAAGGTATCAGCGCCATCCGAAGGTTATTGCAGGCGGCTAAGGACAGACCTATGATCTGCCAAGCCTACGTTAGCTCAGAAACCAGAACTGATGGTGCGTCCTATGGCTAACTAATGTACTTGAGGTCACGAATGGGGGCGCTATCTGCTTCAGATGGGAGTATCTATACCCTACATATTTGTTCTGATCTTGTCAGGGATGATAGATGCTGTAAGCCTGCGTGAATAGACTACCTGATTGACCCTGCTGATTTACAATTAATGGACAGTACTGTGTCTGTGGATGGGGAGCCGAGGGAGATTTATGCGGGTTATGGTATTGTGATTGCACCATGCACGCAGATGAAGAAACTATAGCTCTGTTGTTTGTCTGGACCCCCAAGTTGTACATCGCTGCCAACTGTCTCGGTTATATGGGGGTGTGGTGGGCACTTCGCTACAGCGTATTGTACAAACCAGGTATAGCCATATGGCGGGCATTATGGTAACCCATATGTTGTAGGAAATGTTTAGTCTGCATTACTAATGTATACCTGACCACATCCACTATGCTGGATGGAGGTGTGTGCACTTGGCGGATCCCCTAAGCGGGTGTTCCCCAATCAAAGTTAGGTTATGTTGTTTCTTTCCTCAGGGGAATGTCTTTGCCATGGTTGGGATGCTGAAGTGGGTGGTGGGTGGGAGGGTTGGTGTTGGGAACTGTTATGCAGGCCAATGTACTTGAGAAACATCGCTGAAATCCAGAGTAACATCAAGATGCGCAACGCCATTAGTTTTTTTCTAGAAAACGGGAGAGGTGCATGCTGCAAAATTTACACTTTAATGCAATGGACATCAATGGCTAGAGATGACCACTGAGAGGTTACAACCTAAGCACTTAAACTTGTTAACTTGGAATGTTAGAGGGCTTAATAACCCGAAAAAAATTCGGCAAATATTTGCATACTTTGACAGGCTACAAGTCGACATTGCTCTCCTTTAGGAAACACATATTGCACCTAACTCTAACACTCACATCGGGCGCAGGTGGGCAGAGACAATACACAGTTCGTCATACTCCTCCTACTCTAGAGGGGTCATTATACTGATTAAAAAAGGATTGCAATTTAATATAGATGCTACCATCACGGATGAGTTGGGGCGCTATGTTATTATAACGGGAACACTAAGGGGGCAGAGACTCGCTTTAATTAATACATATGGCCCAAATATAGACGACCCTGAATTTCATCATACATTATGGCGCAAAATTAACGACTTACCGGACATCCCCTTGCTTTGGGGGGGTGATTTTAATATTGCACTACATGACGATCTTGACAGGTCAGGAACATCAGTAGAACCTCACACAAGGGCACTACGCAAATTAAAAGATATTATAACCGATATGCGTCTTACTGATATTTGGAGAACCCGAAACCCTGGGCGTATGGAGGCCACGCATACGTCAGCAGCACATAACAGTTGGTCCTGTATAGATTACTGGTTGGGTTCTGACGACATATTACTATGGACGCGGTCCGTGAATCACCTACCCAGAACACTGTCCGATCACAACCCAGTACTAATTTCCATGACTATACTACACTATGTACCGCCCCCTTATAGCTGGGGGTTCAATGCGAAAGCATTACTAGATTCAGTGTATACTGACACCATTAGTCAAGCTATCACAGAGTACTTTGACCTCAATAAACCCACTACTGAGGATCCTGGCCTGCTATGGGAGGCTTTTAAAGCTACTATTCGGGGAGTCTGCATAAGTACCAATGCTGGCATTCTCAAAGATATACGAAGGCAGCTCTCTATGCGCGAGGACCAGCTACGCACACTGGAACATGAATACGAGTGTACACAAAGCACAAAGATATTGGGTGACATTAGGGTTGTACTGTCAGAATACCAAACATATGCAGAAGACGAACTCAAATACATAGCAAAGCGTCAGATAGCGAGATCCTACGGTGAAGGAGGTAGACCTGGTAGGATTTTGGCAGCTAAAATATGTTCAGGTCATGCACCGCAGGTTGTCCGGGCGGTCAGGGATGCAAATGGGGAACTGCAACATGATGCACAGGGAATATTGAGGGAATTCATGAACACATATGGAAAGTTATATGCTTCGCAGCCCATAGCTTCCCCAGACACTAAGGGCCTGATTCACAGAACTAACTTACGTGAAATACGTAAAGTTAGTAATTTTCGGTATTCACAGAATACACTTACCACTACTAACTTTATGTCCGCTCCCGGGCCGGAGATTCCGGCCCAGAGGCGGAAATTCCGCCACAGGGCCGGAATCTCCGGCCCGGGAGCAGACATAAAGTTAGTAGTGGTAAGTGTATTCTGTGAATACCGAAAATTACTAACTTTACGTATTTCACGTAAGTTAGTTCTGTGAATCAGGCCCAATAATGGACTACCTAGCAGATGTAGCGATAGCGTGGTTATCAGATGCGCAGAGAGACTACCTGTCATTACCGATCACAGTGGAAGAGGTAACAGAAGTTATTAAATCTCTACCAAATGGTAAAGCGCCAGGCCCAGATGGGTTCACATGTGAATTTTATAAGTCTTTTTTGATCAGTTAGCGCCTCATTTGGTAGAGATGTACGGGGATGCTCATGATAAGCAGCTACTACCGACAACACTGAGAGAAGCCATGTTAATTGCCCTTTTAAAGCCTAACAAAGACCCGGAATATTGTGATTCTTATAGGCCATTGTCCCTAATTAATGTAGATACCAAGATCTTAGCCAAACTCCTTGCCATTCGACTGCAACCACTGATGACCAATTTAATACTGCCGGACCAATCAGGGTTTATTCCCTCAAGGTCAACAGCCCATAACACCAGAACACTCTTTGCGCTTTCGCATTACTTGATTCCCACTACTAAAGCCGCTGCGATTCTCTTAGATGCTGCTAAAGCATTTGATTCTATTGAATGGTCATACTTGCACACGGTTTTACGGCGAATGGGATTCCCCCCTATTTTCCTACAATGGATACAAATACTATACACTGCGCCAACGGCGCGTATCAGAGTCAACAAATACATATCTGAAGCCATACCTATCGCTAGGGGGACACGGCAAAGGCTGCCCACTGTCCCCGTTGTTATTTGCGATAGCGCTTGAACCATTGGCATGTAAGATTCGGCAGGGACATCACTATTCAGCGCTTCAATTCCCGCAGAGGCCTTTGCATATATCGTTATATGCAGATGATATGATGTTATATGTACGAGACCCTGAGAAACATCTGAATCCTCTACTGAGGGAATATATTAAGTTTGGGCAACAGTCTGGACTCAAAATAAATTGGTCCAAATCACTAATTATACCATTAACAGACACTACACAACCGCACTCAACGGAATATCCATTAGAGTGGCAATCGGAGCCAGTAAGATCTCTCGGTGTTTGGTATCACCGTGACCCAGAAGTTGTAATCCGCACCAATTATGGCAGGGCAATTAGTGTGCTGGAAGATAAAATAGGGCGGTGGATTCAACTACCACTATCGCTGGCTGACCGACTTGCCATTGTAAAGATGGTTATCTTACCAAAATTATTGTACCTTTTTAATAATATTCCGATTAAGCCCCCGGCAGAGAGTTTTCCGTAGGATATCCACCATGGTGCTTCGCCTGATATGGGCGGGTAAACAGGCCCGGATCGAGCTACGCGCTCTTACATTGCCCTATTCACAAGGAGGGCTCAAGGTCCCGGATTTTTTACTTTATTATCTATGCGCACAAGCGCAATACGCGCATTTTTGGTATCATCAGATCCCTTACCTCACTCATGTCGCCATTGAAGAAGGCGATGCCCTACCAACTCCGTTAAATGCTATCATAACGCACTGCAGGCCTCCACTTCATAATCGAGACATAAATACTATAGATACGACAAATAGTGCTTGGCGTGTAATGGGTCGAAAGGCACATAAGCTGCCGCTGTACGCCCCTGCACTGCCGATACATTATCATCCAGAACTATCGGTTACCCAGGAAGAGGTGGGCATGGGTCTGCTAAGACAAGTGGGCATTGATACCATGGGGGATTTATACTGCAATGGTGTTTTTAAATCGCTTGATGAGCTTTCATTCATAAGTAATCAGACGTTATTGTTTAGATTTACGTATCATAGACTACAGGGAGCAATAAAGAAATTATATCCATCCTACCCTGAGGAGCCACCACAATTGTCCACGTTACAGCTACTGATCACAACTCCTACTGCTAAACACATGGTGTCTAGGCTATATGTTAAATTACAGGAAGACATAGCGGACACTACACACAAAGCATTGGAGAAGTGGAACGATAGTCTAGATGATCCATTGACAGAGGAGGAATGGGCTATAACCTGCTCACTGACTGGTTTGTTAACACCCAATGGGAACCTACGTATGTTACACTATAAGTACCTTCACCAGACCTATTATACCCCTGCAAGGCTTTGTAGGTATGGACTACGAACAGATTCTAAATGTCAACGCTGCAATGCCGAAATAGCAGATTTCATACACCTTGCATGGTCTTGTGCAGCAGTGACAGAGTTTTGGGTAAAAGTAACACAGATGTTGGGTACTATGGTGGGCATCAATGTTGAATGCACTGTTCGTACATGCCTACTGGGTCTAGTTCCTGATGTGTGTGCCACTAAACGCAAGTTTTGTGTAATTGCGTTACTCCTGGCCAAACGCAGAATATCATTGTGTTGGGGCAGTAGAAGGGCTCCAAAGGTTAGGCAATGGATCCAAGATTTGACGTATTGTAAAGACACCTTGCAAACGTATGAGGAGGAGCTACCCACGGGTTCAAAGCCTAGAGATTACTGGAAATATTTGACTGAATATTTGCAAATGTACCAAGTTGACTAATTGTGTTTAACAGCTGTACTGTAGAAAATGTGTTTACAGGTAACAATGTAAAGTTGCAAAAACTGGATGATGGATGTTGTTGTACAACGGTCTATGTTAATCACATGTTGGACATTGTATGTCTTTGAAAATGCTAATAAATAAAAAAAAATTTTTAAAAAAAGTATTTATTGGTCAAGCGTCAGTCTAGTATGAAACATGTTAGCTGCGACAATCAAAAGACAGGAGCAGACAAATGTAATGGCTAGAACCAATATCGTAAAAAGTAGATACATTTCTACCATAGTGCTAATAAGATGAATAAAAGCATATTACATAAAACAATAGCATTGGTGTACTCCTATGATGCGTATCCTACCTAACCGTGCCTAGCCTAGAGGTGTAGGTGAAGCATGTATGCGTAAGTGCTAGGATATGTCCTAATGGAACCTAATGGAACCTATTGGAGCCAAGAATTCCCCGGGGAAGTGCTAACCCCTCACCTGATGGTTCTGAATGAAGGACCCCTTCTCTGCATCGAGGATGGCACCCCACAAGGGATGTCAGGTCTCTGTCTGTCGAAGAATCAGCCTGCAGAGCCTCGGTCTTCCTCTGCTCGGTAAGGGGGAGTGACAGTCTTTTATAGTAAAGTGGTCACTCCAGGGTTTTTCTAGAACCGATATGTTTTAAAAACATTCGCTAATCCTTTTCTAAACAAACATGAGCATATGCAGCTGGCTGTTGGCCATGAATGAAAAAAGTGGTGACCCTTGTACAGAATAAATCTACCGTGCCTGCGGACATGATTTGTGTACGTCAGGTACAGAGATTAAGATAAGGTACCAAGAGCCTGATGTCAGAGAGACAGAAGTCAGCTACTGGGTAAAAGGTCACCTGTGTGAGACCGTTATGTCGTGTGGATGGGACGCAATGTATGTAATCGGTATATATATGATGGAACTAACCTAAGGGACATGACAGTACCAAATTGTAGGCTCCTAATCAAAGGAGATAATATAAGCACAATCCGGGCTTTTTGGTGGCAAATTTAACAGTCTAAATCAATTTGGTTTACTGCACCACACTGAATCAATCCCAGCTTCAAAATTCCAGCAAGGCCACCATAGGTATGTCTGCACCAACTGCCGGTACACTTTCGAAACGCTAGAGTCACTCTTCCTTTGACCATAGGCTGCCCGGTGTAAAAGACACTGGTGGGGCTTCTAGGGCATTTCTCTTTCCTCAGGCATCAATCTTCTTCTTATTATTTCCTTGTAGACTTCATCTTTCCCTGTAATCTCCTTTCAGACATAGGTTAATTTCCAACTTGTCTCCATTGTTACAATCAAAGATGGATCCTCAGTAGGCAGCAGAAGTGGCCCGTGCAGGTAAGAGCGGGGGAAAGGAGTCGATAGACGACGAGGTAAAAAACTTTTTTTTTTTTAAACTTACTTTGCAAGATAAGTGTTTTTCTTTTTTTTCTATTTTATTTTACCTCGTTGACGTCTGTCGACTTTCCCCCACCCCGCCCCCCTAGCCCACCACTCTTACCTGCACGGGCCGCTCCTGGTAGGCAGGTAGCATAGGTTGGATAATTAAGTTTATTTGAAGAATAAAGTCTTAATTACAGGTCACAGTTGAAATATCAATGCCCCACCAGGTGCAGCATCCTGCAGCTCAACCCACTCTCTCCAACTGATCTCTCCAGGCATGCATAAACATTCTATGACATCACACACACACACACTGGCTGGCTGAGCAGCAGGTATCACGGAAACTAGGAAGAGAGAATGCATTATACCTAAATCAGGATGTAACCGAAAGCACCTATTCTTCACCTGCCTGTTTTCTTTGCTCTCGATTTACAGATCAACCGCTTCAATAAGAGCAGGGATCGGGCCATCCTGATCACTGATCAGCACCTCTACAAACTGGCGCCCAGCAAGCAATTCAAGGTGCTGAAATGCATCTCCCTAAACAAGGTGAGCCCTAGGATCGTGGCAAGTGGGTACCAACATCTATAACTTAATCTTGTGTAAATTTGATCCAGTGTTTTCATCGTTTGTGATGAGACGTTGGGAGTGCAAAGTGTTAGGTTGCGCACATGCGGTTAAGTTATCTCTTTTAAGCTTCCCAAGTAACATCTAGGGTGTGTTCTCCAATTCTGATTTCTCCATGTCTGCTGTTCTGTGTCCAAGATGCAATGGTGTCGTTTATCTGGCACATTGTGCTCCATTCTAGAGGTATCATTCCAGGTTCTGTGTCCAGTTGTGGAGAATACCTGTGGTAGAAGTAATAATATTGAATTTATAAAGCATAACAGTACTAAATAAAATGTACCTTCTAGGTGCTAAATAGCATAAAGATTACACTATATGACAAGCACTGGCAAAGCCAATAGACTGCGCCTTTAGGCCCTTTTGGATTTGCCATTGTCTTTTGGCGATACTGTACAGCATTGGCAAAAAACATTTTCTGCTGGTGCTATGCAGCACTGGCCAAGAAGAAAAAAGAAAAAATAGGCCTGATGATGTCGTTTTGTAGGCATGTGCATGATTGATGATGTCTGTGTATGGATGTTTTGCAACGTATTCACTTGCCCATAAACTCACACTTGCGCTATTTTTTTTAAATTTACCTATCTTAGATGTATTGGTAAATAAAAAAAGTTAAACTGGAATTGGGCAAATGCCCTTTTTTTAACGTGGAGCGGCCGGTAGCAATTTACTGCCGAGTCCTCTAAGAAAATAAAATATATAAAAAGAAAAAGTTGGGGGCAATGGAGGAGCGGGTGAGGGGAGAAATAAAATAACTTTGAGTGCATGGTTGGCGGGCGACGCACACAAGAGAGAGAGAGAGCAGCACACGAGGGATACAGCAACATGGATAGCAGGGTGAGAAGCACAAGAAGGGGAGAGCTGGAAAACACATGCACTCTCATTGAGAGCTTAACCAAATAGAAAAAAAGTAGTTCCCTAAAAATGAGAAGGGGAAGAATACAAGTCAGGGAATCAAAAAGAGTGTAAAGATCCTGTGATCCGGGGAGGGCCAAACAAAATATGAGGAAGGCAAGCTAACGAACAATGAGAGTGACAATAAAGCCATCTAAACATAAAGACCTGTTCATAAAAGACTCCTCTTCTTGAGGTATTCGTATAAATGGCGGCAGGGATTCCCTTACTCTTTTTCTACCACTCCTCACTTTTATTAAAGGTGGTGTCCTACCACTTTACAGCCTAATTTTTCTAAAATCTCTTTGCAACTGACAGTCACAAAACCACATACCCCCTATATACAAAGGGGTGTATCTTAAATAGTGTGATAAACACCGGTTACACCAATCTAAGTGTCACCTTTAACAAAAAAATGTGAAAGGACAAGATGGCACCTCACGTGCGCACCACCAATCGAGCTTGCTGATTGGTACTCACCAGCTATGCTCACTTTTCTCATCATTGGTCACCATCTTGCCTTAAATAATACGTGTCCCAAAAATTCGTGCCCGAAATTATAATGCCATTTGTAATGTGTATTTCACAATTACCACAAAAACATGACCCTGTGACAATAAAATTGAAATAAGTAGCACAATTACCAACTTTAATCTTCACTTGTGCACTTATTCAAGTTTTAAAACCGGCTGCTTTTACGCAGACCTTTGCCAACATGTTTCATTGCCCCTATCACTTCAAGGCAATTTCGTCAGGGCTGGGTCATCAATCGGACACTGGTGACTTTATATATAATGACTGTCAGAAGCAAAAAGAATATGCACCAGTTATTAAAAACTCACTCTTCAAGAATTTTAAATACACATCATTACAACATATTACGAATATTAATTACCATGTGGAAGCTTATGTCAATCGTACCAGCTCTCCACTCCGTCAACCTGAGGAGACTTCCAATCGTGAGTCCCTCTCTGTGGGTGTACACTCAATTGTAGTACAAATTCTAAACATAGAAAAACAACTGATAAACATCTCGTTTCATATGCAAAGCGGAGGCCACTCTCACACCTTAGCCTTCCTACAATTAGCAATAATTACCCCATCGTAATCTCACTATTTTCATAAAAAGCCTGCTATCCTTTACAAGACTAGCATCTCGCGCTCCATACACTAACTTACTTGAAGCCTCAAAACGTGCACGAAACAACCTTACCGCCTTCTTTTTCAAGGAGCGCATTACATCAACCCTCACTCCCGATACCGGGTAGCAGCGATTTAAAAAAATTAATCCCGCTACGCCTCGCATCACGTCACAACACGGACGTAATCCTCACGTGACTTCGATGCCCGGTAGTAATCCTCACGTGACCTAAGTGCCAACTATGGCGGCCATATTGAACTTCCCATCGTTAGCCACACATAAAACTGTTTTCAATTGCATAATTGCTGGTAACTCCAACAACATATCACCTACCCCTTTTTTCTCATTACTTTTTTGGAGGGACATAGGGGATATTCTCTCAATAACCTTTCTTGTTCCACACTGTTCTTAGCACACACAATCTCCTGTAATGTAATGAGGCATCATTTCACATCTTCGCCTCAAATACTGAAAATTTTGGAAAATTTTAAAAAGATCTCGCCCTCTCGGACACCAACAGAAACAAAACAGGGTTTTAAAGAAAAGGACCATCTGTGATGTTTAATTTCTGACTTTGTTCCATTCAATAAAGTCATTTAACCCAATTTGGTCACATTTCTCCTGAAAAATCCAACGCGCCTCCTTAGTGGCCAGAACCCTGTCTATATTATATGGGTCCCCCCCCACTTTTTCTAGCACCACCCACGTGAAGGAATGTTTCTGCTCATTGTAATGTTGTACCAGTTTAGTAGACAATTTTCCCGATTTTATGGTACTCAGATGTTCCTGTATTCTCACTTTGATTTTCCGTGTAGTGAGCCCTATATAATGTAATCCACACTGACATGCCAGCCTATATACAACATTCATCGTATTACAGTTGCTAAAATGGGTCAAATGCCATAGTCTCCCAGATCGCAAGACCACCTCCAGCGTCTTTCTCGTAAGTTTACATACTGAACATATCCCACACGGGTAATGTCCTGGAGGGACAGTGGTCTCTTTCTGTGATGGTTTAGGACGGGAATGTACCAATTTGTCCTTAAGATTACTGGACCGTCTAAAAGCAAATCTAGGGGTTGGCATTTTAAAATCAGTTGTGGACAATAAAGTCCAATGTTTCCTTATTGATTGTCTAATCTGAGTTGCCAATGGATCAAAAGTCATCACAATTGGTAAACAGTCATCCTTCCCCTAACATTCTTTTCCAAAAGAGCACTACGTGGAGTATTTAACGCTCTTTTTCTTGCCTGGTTCACAATTTTCCGAGGGTAACTTCTCTGTCTCAATTTTACACACAGTCCTTCTGACTGTTCCAAATATGATGCTGTGGTGGAGCAGTTTCTGCGGTACCGCAGAAACTGCCCCACCGGCAAATTATCACGTAAAGCCCTCGGGTGGCATGAATGGTAGTGCAAGAGGGAGTTTTTATCAGTCATTTTTTGATGTACTCCTGTACACAATGTATCATTCTCCACCGTAATGTCCAAGTCCAGGTATACAACCCTCCGACTACTATGTGTCCATGTAAACCGGAGGCTTGCAATGTAGGGTTGAATTTCAGGAAACTATGAGAAAAATAAAACTTAAAAAGTTTTTTTCAAACAAACCACAAGATCCCCCGTCTCTTTTTAGCACTACCCTCAAAAAGCCATCCCAATTTTGCCCATCCAATACCATGGTGGGCTCTAAAGTTGTGGTATTCGAAAATAAGGTTCTGGAGGACATTACAGCATTGGAGCAAAAGAATAGACAAAAAAGATTTAACAACATGAGTCAGGAGGACTGGCGAGCGGTTAATAGTTTACAGAATAACCACTTGCTCACAATAAAATCGGCCGATAAAGGCGGGGCAGTGGTTGTTATGAATACTGTGGACTATGATGCAGAGGTCTTGAGACTTCTGGGTGCACGCAATAATTATCAACCATTGGTGCGTGACCCAGTTAATGAACTTCAAGGCATTATCAAAGAAATGGTAGGAATAGCTAAAGAAAAAAGATGGATTACAACAAAGGAAGCCGATTTTCTGATTAATGATAAACCTAGAACACCGGCATTCTATATCCTGCCTAAAATACATAAACCTCAGCGTCCCCCTCCAGGTCGTCCTATAGTATCTGGGATTCAGTCGGTTCTAGAACCGCTATCCCAGTTATCGGATTTTTTCCTTAGAGAATCAGTGGTAAATCAAAGATCTTTTATTCAAGACACCACAGATGTCTTAAAGGTGTTGGAAGATACCCATTTTGACTCTTCTTGTGAACTTTTGGTTACAATTGATATAGAGTCATTATATACCTGTATACCTCAAGACGCCACGCTGGTGGCAGCAGCACGTGCCTTGAGGGAACAGGAATGGTTCTATGATACACCACAATCTTTTGTACTCCAATGCATTGAACTGGCACTAACCCGCAACTATTTTTCTTACAAAGATGACCTGTATTTACAAACTACGGGTACATCTATGGGCGCAACTTTTGCGCCTAGTCTGGCCTGCATATATGTAGGCCAGTTTGAGGAGAATTGCGTTTACCATCAGTCTAACCCCTTCCAGAGGAATATCCGACTCTGGAAGAGGTATAAAGACGATGTGCTATGCATTTGGTCGGGTGGAGAGGAGTCTCTGCTTGAGTTTCTCAATTGGCTGAATGGCCAGGATGCAAGCCTCCGGTTTACATGGACACATAGTAGTCGGAGGGTTGTATACCTGGACTTGGACATTACGGTGGAGAATGATACATTGTGTACAGGAGTACATCAAAAAATGACTGATAAAAACTCCCTCTTGCACTACCATTCATGCCACCCGAGGGCTTTACGTGATAATTTGCCGGTGGGGCAGTTTCTGCGGTACCGCAGAAACTGCTCCACCACAGCATCATATTTGGAACAGTCAGAAGGACTGTGTGTAAAATTGAGACAGAGAAGTTACCCTCGGAAAATTGTGAACCAGGCAAGAAAAAGAACGTTAAATACTCCACGTAGTGCTCTTTTGGAAAAGAATGTTAGGGGGAAGGATGACTGTTTACCAATTGTGATGACTTTTGATCCATTGGCAACTCAGATTAGACAATCAATAAGGAAACATTGGACTTTATTGTCCACGACTGATTTTAAAATGCCACCCCCTAGATTTGCTTTTAGACGGTCCAGTAATCTTAAGGACAAATTGGTACATTCCCGTCCTAAACCATCACAGAAAGAGACCACTGTCCCTCCAGGACATTACCCATGTGGGATATGTTCAGTATGTAAACTTACGAGAAAGACGCTGGAGGTGGTCTTGCAATCTGGGAGAATATGGCATTTGACCCATTTTAGCAACTGTAATACGATGAATGTTGTATATAGGCTGACATGTCAGTGTGGATTACATTATATAGGGCTCACTACACGGAAAATCAAAGTGAGAATACAGGAACATCTGAGTACCATAAAATCGGGAAAATTGTCTACTAAACTGGTACAACATTGCAATGAGCAGAAACATTCCTTCACGTGGGTGGTGCTAGAAAAAGTGGGGGGGGACCCATATAATATAGACAGGGTTCTGGCCACTAAGGAGGCGCGTTGGATTTTTCAGGAGAAATGTGACCAAATTGGGTTAAATGACTTTATTGAATGGAACAAAGTCAGAAATTAAACATCACAGATGGTCCTTTTCTGAAAACCCTGTTTTGTTTCTGTTGGTGTCCGAGAGGGCGAGATCTTTTTAAAATTTTCCAAAATTTTCAGTATTTGAGGCGAAGATGTGAAATGATGCCTCATTACATTACAGGAGATTGTGTGTGCTAAGAACAGTGTGGAACAAGAACGGTTATTGAGAGACTATCCCCTATGTCCCCCCAAAAAAGTAATGAGAAAAAAAAAGGGGTAGGTGATATGTTGTTGGAGTTACCAGCAATTATGCAATTGAAAACAGTTTTATGTGTGGCTAACGATGGGAAGTTCAATATGGCCGCCATAGTTGGCACTTAGGTCACGTGAGGATTACTACCGGGCATCGAAGTCACGTGAGGATTACGTCCGTGCTGTGACGTGATGCGAGGCGTAGCGGGATGAATTTTTTTAAATCGCTGCTACCCGGTATCGGGAGTGAGGGTTGATGTAACGCGCTCCTTGAAAAAGAAGGCGTGTAAGGTTGTTCCGTGCACGTTTTGAGGCTTCAAGTAAGTTAGTGTATGGAGCGCCAGATGCTGGTCTTGTAAAGGATAGCAGGCTTTTTATGAAAATAGTGAGATTACGATGGGGTAATTATTGCTAATTGTAGGAAGGCTAAGGTGTGAGAGTGGCCTCCGCCTTGCATATGAAACGAGATGTTTATCAGTTGTTTTTCTATGTTTAGAATTTGCACTACAATTGAGTGTACGCCCACAGAGAGGGACTCACGATTGGAAGTCTCCTCAGGTTGACGGAGTGGAGAGCTGGTACGATTGACATAAGCTTCCACATGGTAATTAATATTCGTAATATGTTGTAATGATGTGTATTTAAAATTCTTGAAGAGTGAGTTTTTAATAACTGGTGCATATTCTTTTTGCTTCTGACAGTCATTATATATAAAGTCACCAGTGTCCGATTGATGACCCAGCCCTGACGAAATTGCCTTGAAGTGATAGGGGCAATGAAACATGTTGGCAAAGGTCTGCGTAAAAGCAGCCGGTTTTAAAACTTGAATAAGTGCACAAGTGAAGATTAAAGTTAGTAATTGTGCTACTTATTTCAATTTTATTTTCACAGGGTCATGTTTTTGTGGTAATTGTGAAATACACATTACAAATGGCATTATAATTTCGGGCACGAATTTTTGGGACACGTATTATTTAAGGCAAGATGGTGGCTAATGATGAGAAAAGTGAGCATAGCTGGTGAGTACCAATCAGCAAGCTCGATTGGTGGTGCGCACGTGAGGTGCCATCTTGTCCTTTCACATTTTTTTGTTAAAGGTGACACTTAGATTGGTGTAACCGGTGTTTATCACACTATTTAAGATACACCCCTTTGTATATAGGGGGTATGTGGTTTTGTGACTGTCAGTTGCAAAGAGATTTTAGAAAAATGAGGCTGTAAAGTGGTAGGACACCACCTTTAATAAAAGTGAGGAGTGGTAGAAAAAGAGTAAAGGAATCCCTGCCGCCACTTATACGAATACCTCAAGAAGAGGAGTCTTTTATGAACAGGTCTTTATGTTTAGATGATATGTTGAGAGGAGGGCGACCTGTCCATTTTTTTCCCTCTGTAGCTCCTTATTGATTGAATGACAATAAAGCCAGCCAATGATAAGAATGGGCAGGCTGTAAGCAGTTATTCTGGAGGTTGGAGTACTGTCCCACGAGCTGGGGCTGATACCTCCAGAAAGATAAAGGTAGATTAAAGATAGAGTACAAGAGAGCTATGCAGGTGGTTCAAGTTCCGCATTAGGAACCTTATGGAGCGAACTGCAAGATTCTTTATTGCATTTATTTTTTTATTTATTTTAGCATACTTCACATAATGAGTACACCAGTACAAAGACAATATAAAGGTTAATTATAGCAAAAATCTACTTAAGCCAACAAATAAGCCTAGAGAAGAACTTTAAATGCCGATAATTAAGGAACAGGTCTTACATAAAGATGTTTATTCTTCATCAGAGAAGCAAGATGTGAGATATGCAATATCTTGGATATCAATACACTGGAGGGAGAGGTCGGATAAAACAGAGACATTTAAAGGCTAGGAGTGGAGTATAAGAACAGCAGAAGACAAGGAAGGGTTCAATAAAGATATTTAAATCTCTATGGAGGTGGGCGTACTCCCATGGAGGTGTGCCTCTATGGTTAGTCAAACACAAGGAGATGATGGACGGAGCGCTGAAACTTTTCAGACACTCACCCCCGTCACAGATCTGGGTTGAATCCATCATCGTTCTTTAGCTCACTTCGCCACCTCAGTTCAGACCCAGCCATATGCAAATCAGTCTTGACCTTGTGCCTCATGGGAACAGTCCAGCCCAAACTGCCAACAGGTAAAAGAATGTGTCTGCCCCTAGAGCTTAAGGATGCAGATATGACCAGTTGGCTGGAGTGGTTCTAACTCAGGGGCATTTTGTGCTTTTGGCAGGTGACTGGCATGAGCATCACAAGCGGGAAGGACCAGCTGGTGGTCTTTCACTCGGAGAAGCAAGACGATATGGCCTTCTGCCTCCACAAGATGCAGCCAGAGAGCGAGAGCCGCGTGGGCGAGCTGGTGGGTGTGCTGGCAGACCACTTTAAATCGTAAGTGATGCATGGGTACCCTACATGGTGGCACCCACCTAGAGCATACACTGTCAGGCTGGTTCAAAGGAGAAGGCTCACGGATGAAAGTTCACATCAGAGCGATCGATCTGACTCACATCAGTCAGAAATTGAAATAGCAAAAAAGGTGCAGGATATTTATCAGTGTCTTTATCTTCTCTAGGCTAATATTTATTTATTTATCATTTATTTATCAATTTTGAGGTCTTATAAACTGCAAACCTGAAACAATAAGGATCATTGAACAGTAGGTTCAAGTTAGAAACAAGCATAATCTAGTACAAAAGTAAGAGAAATGTGGTGAAACACATAACTTAAGAATCAAAGACCAAAGGAAATTGAGTAAAATAAAAATATCAACGAATTTTGAATGAATTGTAAGATGATTTGGGAAGCTACTAATAAAACTCAATAAATGGACACGCCTAAATTAAAGATTCTGTTCACTAGCATCACTGTAAAACAATCCAATCAAGTTTCATAGCACATGCACTTGGGACTGTACATGAAGACCTTTGCCCAATGCACATAATTTCAAACATTGTCCATGTTTGCGCTGTATTCTTTCCTGATCCAAGATGGCAGCAGTATCAAAGTTTTTTTAATGAGGAGTCATGAGTTTGACCAGGCTGGTCCAGCTTCTGGTTTACAGTGAAAAGCTTTGAGATGCTGGATTCATTTGGAGTCTCACAGCAAAGCCATCACATGGCACCAGCTAAAAAAATAACAGCACCACATAATATGGCAGAAGAGATAATACAATAACCACTTATTTTTATAACACTGTATATTACACTTCTAAGCATTGTGTAAAGGAGCTGTGACCATTACCATGTCAATAGTACTCCATTTACTGATCTTGGAATGTTGGGATGGCTTTGCCGGGGTTCAAAACTGGGATCCATATCACAGCAGCGGGCACAGGCGAGCATTAAACCTCTCACCCTTCTTGCCGACTTGATCATAACACGGTCTGATATTACAGTAAATAACTTAACCCTCGGTTTTACTACTCCCCCAATCACATGTGCAGTGAACACAGCTTGAATCAACACACTGCGTTAAACGGGTCCAAGGGCGCCTCAGACAGAGATTACATTTCGAAGCCACACACAAGGCTAAGTAGACACAACATTACTAGGTAAGGTGATAGAGTTCTTGCATTTAGATGCACGGCTAACAGCAATATATATTGATTAGCTCTTGTGTCAGCTCACTGTAGTAAACATTCACAGCAGACCTAGGCGCTGTCGGTGCAAGTTATACAAGCAAGTGGTATGAAGCAGCTTGTGTGAGCCCACGGTATTTAGCATCAGAGCTGCGTTCAGCACACTACATGAAACAGTTTCAATCAGTGCACAGTAGCAAAGATGTCTGTCAGTGCAGTTTGATCAGTACTCTGTACCGGCATTAAAGGACATCACATATAAAGGATATATAAAGGTCATATCATTCCCTCAACACACCCTTTCCGAATAAGTATCTGGGCTTTGAGAAATCTCTCTGGAACTAACTTTGAATATTTCTCCGTCCTGATTGGCGTATCTGCTGATCCCATTTCTCCACATGGTATGCAAAGCTACACCCTAGCTCTGATGAAGATCGCTTACTTCATTGGTGGATGATGATCTTTCATATTGCTGGGGTATAAAGGCAAGCTAGCTCGCCTTTACCTAGGATTCTTAGTTACACTGTGTGAATATGAATACAACATTTCCTAGCTGTCATAAAGGAAAGTTTTCAATTCTGTTAAGGACACTGAGGCAAGCATTATGTTATTCCTTCTTTGATTTATTCAACACAGCAGCCACAATGAACATTTAAATATCAAGAAACTACCTTTACCATGAACACCAGGGAAGGTAGAAATAAAAAATAATCATAACCTCCAATAAATAGGAAGTTCATGTCATATAGTCCTTTGTTTATGTTTTGTCTCCCTCTTTCTTTGTGTGACGATCATCATGTGATTCGAGTTTTCTACTCCTGTTTAGAGGTATCAGCATCTGTGGAGACAGAGAGTGTATAAATAGGAGAACCACCAAGTAACCTATCCGCTTGTAATTCCAATACTGACAACATCATACAATAATTTAGGAATAAGTCATAAACCTAGTGAAACAATCATGAACAATTCAGAACAGTTTAATCAGAAAGTCATTACTCACTCAGAATGAAAACATCACACATCAAACTCATTTCAAAAACCCTCCAATCAGTGGGCGGTAATAATCCTCACCTCTGTGTCCTTAATAGAATTGAAAACTTTCCTTTATGACAGCTAGGAAATATTTGTATTCTATGCGAGGATAATGCTAGTTCAAAGCTTACTCACCACCAATGAAGCCATGCTGATTATCGGCTTAAAGTAGAAACTCTTAAAGGTAGCATCGGAAGACGTCTGCTGCATTAATAATATCCTCCAAACGGGCACCCTCCCAAAAGCCTTGGGAGCCATGGCACCTCTTGCATGTGTAACAAAAAGGCAGGTGTCAATGCCCGCTTTCTGCATAACCCATGGGGCTATGGTTGGAGAAGAAACCGCCTTGAAAGGCTTCTTGATAGACATAAGGAGCTGCCTCTCCCCTGGGGGTCTCAACTCGCCTGTTATTGCCTCATATGCTTTAACACAACTGACATCACAAAGTTTGGGAGTGTCAGAAAAGAGGGATAAGAAATTACCCTACTGTGTGTCTTCATTTGCTTAGAGAAAAAGTGACCCATCCGAGGTAAAAACTCTACCTGTAGCCCGAACATCCGAAACTCTGTAACAGGAGACTAAGTATAGAAGCTTGGCCAACTTACCAGCGATCTCCTTCCTGGTGAGATACATATTACTTTGCCAGGATAGAAAAAGGTTAAGCACTGTTAGAAATGGGATTTTTGGTAGGCTAGGGCATGTGCCAAAGCCAGGCAGAAACCACCACTCTAGTCAGGATAAGGGAGTTACACTCCTAAAATAACCCCTGCTCAACCCCTTGGTAGCTTGGCCCGAGCAGTCAGGCTTATCTTAGAGGCAGTGTTTAAAGCATTTGCACATAACCAACAGTAATACTGTGTAAGCACTACAAAAGGACACCACACCAGTTTTGAAAAATTTCCAATATTTTTATATACTTAAGGCAAGACCAAAAACGATAAAAATCCACAATACAGTACTTAAAAATCTTCAGTTATCAAAATATACTTGAAAAACAGTTCCTTGATGTCGATAGCTCCGTCCGGGGCTATCACGGCGTCGAGAACAAACAAATCCAAACAGTTCTGGCTGACCGCGGCGTCGCGGGCCAGCTACGGTGTCAGGAAGACCCGCAAACAATACCTTTTAGAAATGCTGGGCGTCGGCGACCTCTCGTTGAGCTTCGGAAAGCACGGCGTCCGCAGGCATCGGTTCCAGAGGTCGGTGCAGGAGTCGTCGGGGCCCTCGAAGTCACACGCGTTGCAGATCGAACTCCTCTCTGTTGAAGTCAGGAGCGCTGGCGTCGGGTGCTGCGGTGTGAAGTGCAGCGGTGCGGCGTGCGGTGCCCTCAGGTCACGGTGCGAGCTGCGGCTCAGTGGCGGCGTCAGATGGCGTCGTCGGTGAGACCAGGGTCGCGGTGCAAAGTGAATGCGGTGCTTGTCGTGGTGCTGGCAGATCGCGGTGCAAGCAGTGGCGTTGTCGTTGCTGAAGCGCTGTCATCGGCTGACGAACGGGAGTCAATGGCGCAGGCGTCGGTAGGCCAAGTCTGCGGTGCGGGATGAGGGCGGTGCGTCGTGTAACTTTACAAGCGGTGCCCTCGAACCACGGTGCAAGCAGCGGCGTAGATTTCGGCGTGGAGCGGCCTCGTTGGGGATACCAAGGCGTCGTCGTGAAGCAAGGCGGTGCGGATTGCGGTGCCCACAGGTCGCGGTGCGAGCAGCGGCTCGTGGCGGCGTCAGCAGGCGTGGTCGGTGAGACCAGGGTCACGGTGCGGCGTTGTGGCGGTGCCCTCTGCGGTGCCTTCAGGACACAGAGTCGGCAGCGGCGTAGTCAGGTTGCTTCTTCTTCTGTTGCAGCACAAAACACACAGTCCCCAGTGCTGAGGGCGGAAGAGCTTGAAGTCTTTGCTGTTCCTGAGACTTCTTGAACAGGGGGCAAGCTCTACCTCAAGCACTGTAGAAACTCACAAAAGTAGATTGCAGAAAGTTAAGTCCAGTCCTTTCACTGCCCAAAACAGAAGCAGCCACTGCAGGCCAACACAGCAAAGTGGTAGTTCCTCCTCACAGCTTCTCCAGCTCTTCTTCTTGGCAGTCTTCTTGGTCCAAAAGAGTTCTAAAAGTCAGAGGTCTGGGCCCCAATATTTATATCCCAAAATCCTGTGATCTCTTAGGCAGAGAGTGTCTGTGCCCAGCCAGAACCATTTCTGCCTTCTCTGGTGTGACTTCCTGGCAGGAGGTGGAGACGGCATGGTCAGAGGCAGACCAGGCCCTTTGAGGTGCAAGGAAATCTCCTCCCCCTTCCCCAGTTGCAGCTCAGGTCTATTCAGCCCTTTCCTGACCCACCTAGACTATCTGGAGCCACTCCTGCTCCCCAGCCTTCTGTCATCCAAAACCCAGACAGGCAATCCACATTCCAGCAGAGGCACACGGGATGACTGAGCAAGAAAATACCTACTTTCTAAAAATGGTATTTTCAAACACAGAATGTAAAAATCACCTTCACTAAAAGATGCATCTTTAGATTCTGAGTTCAGGCATACTAAACTTTATTTTCCTACCTAACTCTCCAGGCCAATTATGTTTATAAGATGTTCTAAACAAACTCCCCATTCTGTCCTATGGGGAACAGGTAGCCTTGCAATAGCGAAAAACGAAATTGGCCGTAATTCACTATCAGGACATGCCACACACACCAGGGCATGTCCTACCTTTCACATACACTGCACCCGGCCCACAGGGGTACCTTGGGCCTACCTTAGGGGTGGCTGACATGTAAGAAAAGGGAAGGTGAGGGACTGGCAAGTGTGTGCACTGGCCAGAGTCGACATGGCAGTTACAAACTGCGCGCAGACTCCGCAATGGCGGGTCTGAGTTACCTTTTCAGGGCTACTCACGTGGGTGGCACAATCAGTGCTGCAGGCCCGCTAGTAGCATTTGATTCACAGGCCCTGGCACACTCAGTGCACTTTACTAGGGACTAACAGGTAAATCAAATATCCAATCATGGAAACACCAATCCATAACACAATTTACCACAGGAGCACTTGCACTTTACCACTGATCAGCAGTGAGAAAAGTGCGCAGAAACACTACGCCAGCAAAAACAGAGTCAAAACCAGGAGGTCAGAAAGCAAAAACTCAGGGGAAACACGCCAAAAGATGCCAAGTCTAACAAGCACTCTATTAATATCCCATAGAGACAAATACCCCTCAACAATTTTCGCACCAGAGGATGTTCCTCCACCGGGAGCCCCTCAATAGGATCTTGGCCAGCTGAAATTGCCGACCGGAAGGAGTTTACTGACCGGTAAGCTATGCCTTTTGCTGCCATGTCAGACAGGAATTTCAACACCGGGACAACGTCAGAGCCCACAGGATCCAGATCCCGTTGCATACACCAACCAACCCATTTGAACCAGGTAGAGTTGTATCTGTGTACTGTGGAAGACGCCCATGCCTTTGTGAGGAGAGCCTGAGCTTGTTCTGAAAGGCCCAGGACTTGCCATCTTCTCCGGTGATCTGCCTTACCATGAGACGGAGAGTCTGTTCCACTACCAGGTTGTAGCGGTTCCCCAACGGATCTCACAGGAGGTCGAGATACAGGGGTTAAAGGATTGGAGAATCCCAAGAAAGTTCCATCCTAACTGGGCACCATGCTTGAGATCCCAAAGGGGAGTCACCAGAACCAGTTCTGCCTGTTGCCTCTGGACCTGCACTGATATTCGGGTGATCATAAAGAACGGGGAAATGCGTACCCCTTCTCCAGACTCCAATCTTGTAGAAATGGCCGTCGCTGCCGCCAGCGGATCCAGCCTCCAGCTAAAGAATTGGACCAGTTGATGATCCAGGCCAGATGCAAATAGGTCCACCGTGAAAGGACCCAATCTGCAGACCAGGGACTGAAAGATCCTGGGGTTGAGTTTCCACATGTTCACATCCTGCAGATATCTGGAGTTCCAGGCCGCTACCATATTGGAAGAGCCTGGAAGATGTTCCGCTGTCAACGAGACCTTGTCAGCAAGGCAGTACCTGCCCTGGCTAGGTCTGATGGTGCTTTTGACTTCGTGCCTCCAAGATGGTTGATATAACAGATCGCGGACACATTGTCCATCTTCAGGAGGACACAACATTGGATCTTGTCCTTGGTCCAGCAACGAACCGCAAAGGAGCCTGCCAGTAGCACCAGACAGTTAATGTGAACAGTTCTTTCTTGAGAAGACCAACTTCCTCCTGTGGACAAATATCCACGGGTGCCCTCCCAGGCCATCATGCTGGCATCTGACTCGATGATGAGGTCCGGGCTGGAGACGAATATGTCCCTCCCGTTCCACCTGTCCATTTGGGATAGCCAACACTGCATCTCTTCCTTGGCCTCTGGAGTGAGTGGCGCCGATTCCACATAGGATAGGCCGTGTCTGAGTTGGAAGACCTTCAGGCGCTGTAAGGGACGATAGTGCAGGGGCCCTGGAAATATCGCCTGGATAGAAGAGGCCCACTATCCATGCTACCTGGTGCAGCGACGTCTTGGATTTCGCTAAAGTCTTGCAAAGTCTGCCTGATCTTTGACAACTTCCCGGAGGGAAGGCTAAGAGAGGACTCCACCGAGTTTATGACAAAACCAAGGAAGGTAAGAGACTGTGTCGGAATGAGCTGGGACTTCTCTGTATTGATGATGAAACCCAGGGACTCAAGAAGGGACACTGCCAGTTGTAATTGCTGTGAGAGACATGAGGGCATTGGCCCATCAAGAGGATGACGTCTAGGTAGACTATCAAATGAACTCCCCTGGTCAAGCTCAGGGATTAGAATGACCTTGCCTTCCAGAGAATGGCAAGGGCATTCTGCCCTGAGGCAGTTCTGAACCTCCTTGTCTAGGGGCTTTCTGAGCTGGGCCACCATGTAGGAAGCCACCTTGGGTGCCGGACCCACTCAGAGGATCAAGGGTGCATTTAAATATCTGTGTCCAACATGTCGCCTTCCAACATGTTAGAGGCGCTGGAGGAGAACCACCCAGGAAAGGGCGCCATGGCCTAGATTGCTCACCCTCCATGTTTCACTCCACCTGGGAGTCATCAGAGTCTATATGGGGGCGGGGGGAGTGCATGCATGTCATGGCTCCCCGAAGGGATTGGGGGGCTGTTACTGGGATGAGGAGTATCCATGGCCAGGAAGGCCCGCTTAAGCCGGTCAAAGGCATGGCATCAGTATCTAGTAGTGGGTCATGCTTATGTTTTGCCTTGGACTTGCCTGACTGAGGGAGTGGCTGCCCATGAGGTTGTGCACCCAAGGGGGCACCAAAGCCATCCCTCTCAAAGAGGGGTAAAGGGCAGACCACAGCCAGCCATTGCAATGTTCTCTCATAGGGCTCCATGGCATAGGACATCATCTTATGGATGCACGTGTCCACCGTGTCATAAAATTCTTCGTCCAGTGGGAAGTACTGGACTTGCTCTTCCTCCATGAAGGAGGCATCTTCACCCTGCATAGCAGGATGTTGTGGCGCTGGGGTTACCAAGCGCAATCAAGCACAGCGGGTCTCAATGCAGAAAGGGGAGTCCCCCAGGACATTAGATTCACCCATACAGTAACTGGGCAGGGCCTGGGTGTGTGTCCCCAAACAGGCGCTTCAAGCGCTAAATTTATATGGCAATACGGACCCTGAAACGGGCATCACACTGCATGGTGCAAGCTCACTCCTCGTGCACTACAGACCCTGAGAAAAGCAGGGCGTCTCACTCCAGGCCCAGCGCCATCAAAAACAAGCATTTGCAATGCAATAGGTCTCGCATTACTGATAGTTTGAGGTATTGGCGTTGCAAATAATAATGCAACGCCAATAGCTCATACTTTCAGTAATGCAAGACCTAGTGCATTGCAAATGAATGCATAGTGAGCCAGGAACCAGCATTGTATGTCTCAGTGCAGGACTGCAAGCTGCTCCTAGAGCTCCCTAGTGAGCAAGGCACCAGCACTGCATGTCTAGGTGCAGTACCGCAAGCTGTTCCTAGAGGTCCCTAGTGAGCAAGGCACCAGCACTGCTTGCCTAGGTGCAGCACCGCAAGCTGCTCCTAAAGGTCCCTAATGAGCATCATAAACTTTGAAGATATGGTAAATCCACCCTGCCCATAATGCATTGCATGCAAGACAGTACCAAGAGTACATTCAAATAGCTATGTCCATATATACAATTAGTAGCTTTGAAATGTGACAAAAGAATTATTATATTAATTCCGGATTAGGTTGTACTCTATGTGGAGCTGATGAAGGGAAATTTATAGAAAGTCTAATATAAATGTGAGATGTGGTAGGTGCAGTACTGCAAGCTGCTGCTAGAGGTCCCTAGTGAGCATCATAAACTTTGAAGATATAGTAAATCCACCCTACCCATAATGCATTGCGTGCAAGACAGTACCACAGTGCATTCAATCTATACAATTAGTAGCTTTGAAATGTGACAAAAGAATTATTACATTAATTCCGGATTAGGTTGTACTCTATGTGGAGCTGATGAAGGGAAATGTATAGAAGGTCTAATATAAATGTGAGATGTGCTAGGGAGTAAAGCAACCACTGCCAGCCTTCGTTTAGGACCAAGTGAGTGTCCTGTCTGAAGGCCTTTAGGAAAATAGTGCCTTGGGGCGTAACAACACATGTAATAGGGTGTGTCCTCATGGGAGGTTACAAAAAAAGACGGGGCGGTATTAAGTAGGGACTACAAAGCCTAATGACCAATGAAAAGCCACCATTTACAAAGGACAGGGACAGGAGTCAATTAAAAAGATGGGCAGGAAGTAGGCGGAGCTTTATGCACATATCCTGAATACAGCATGTCTCGAAGAGACAGCTAAAGCGCTGCCTAGGCGAGACCTAAAAAGCCTCAGAGATCTGTCATTGACACCGTGTTTGAAAAGAACAGAAGTGAGCATGCCGATCGCAGAGCAAAAGAGGATCATGTCTCTTCAAGAGTGCAACGTGCCCTCTAGTGGCAGGAGAGAGCACCGCACACCACGCCCGCTGCAATGTACTCACGTAGCCAAATGCCATTAAGTAAAATGAAAAGCACAATAAATATCCGAGTCCAGTCAGAGACTCAAAGACCTGACGGCTGCGGAGCAGCGAAGAAGAGGCAGACTGAACATAAACAAAGGACTATAAGATATGAACTCCCTATTGATTGGATGTTATGATTGATGTTTTTAATATCTACCTTCCCTTGTGTTAATGGGAAAGGTAGTTTATTAATATGTTAATGTTCCTTGTGGCTGGTGTGTTGAATAAAGCGAAGAAGGAACAGCATAATCCTCGCTTCCGGTCCTGACATAGAATCTACATAGAAGAGGGAGGACTGTAAAATAATGAGGTAAATAGATCTCACAATTTTGGACCTTAGACAGCTGAGCTAGCTAGCTTTTACAACTCATACAGCAGTGCTATCACTTGGTTCAGACATCAACAGGTTACACCAAACAGTCTCAGTTCTCTGACAGCAGTAGTTGGCTCCATACCGTCCCAGAAGTGGCAGAACTGAACAGCACATAAGCACAGCCCAGTGCACTGATGTGTTTCTTTCTTTCTGATGGATACTTCTAACTGCAAATTCTTCACCTTGTGAATATCACCAGGGGGCAGACTGATCTTGAAGATTTTTACAGCATAGCCCATGCATGCCAGTAGGTGGTGTTGTGTGACTCTGTGTCACCTCGTTTCACCCAGAAAGTGGGAGTTGGAGGTACTCCTGAGCGCTCATGTTAATCCCTTTCTTTCTGCACCTTATGTACGCCGATCCAAAGCTAGCTCCTAACCTTTTCACGTCAGTTGACAAGTGTTTTGTCAAAATCCTTAATTTCCAGTGTTCAAGGGAACATATCCCCTTCTAAAACTACAGGGTTTTAACCTTGTAGAGACTGTTGCAAACAGATTTCTGTGCCAGGCCCCAAGGTGGTGTATCTCTGGTGTATAGTTTCGGGCCACATCTCCAAGTCATGCAAGGAGTGTGCCTTTATAAATCCAGAGGCGATCTGGGAACAAGAAGCCAAGCTGTATATTGCAGAGCATCAGAAAAAGTTATGTAAGTCCCAGTCCAACTCAAAGTCAAGTGAGGGGATCCATTCATTCCTGCAACAGATCATCATCTTGGTCTGTCTTTGGGTAAGTCGAAGCACAAGAAGACCAAAGAAGACTAGTCCCAGTCTAGCCACTCTCTTCCTGAGAATTAAAAAGGACTCCAAGGTGCCTCCTGGTATCACTTGCAGTCCACTGCCAAGGAGCTGATTCCAGTGCTGATCCTAATGTACCCCAAATTGCAGGGTCCATCGGCGATATTGCAACTGATTAAGACTTTCAAAAAGGCCATGTTGCAAACATTTGGCACTCTTCCGGTTACCACTGGCGTGCCTATGGGCCTTAGAGGTCTCCAGTTGGATTACTGCCAACTGATCTGTTCTTGGTGCTGTCTATGCCTCTTGAGCCCTTTTCAGGTTCAACTCCGACTCTGGAGCCTATTTCAAATCCAGCACCAAGATCCACACCAGTTCCTGCCATGTCGATGGAGGCCCAACACGGCTGACACCAGAGGGCGGTACCTTTCCTATTGTCATGTCTGACTCCAAACTGAATGCTGACACACATCGACCTGGTTCATTCTGACTCTAATAAAGTATTACCTTTACCTCTGAGCTCCCCTCCAGCTCTCCAATAACTTCTTGGACCTGACTCAGGCCAGCTTTCCATGACGATGGCGATGATGGGGCTGAACCCATAATATGATGACAGCAATTTCTACTTGGAACTACAAGAGGCTAGTGGGTCCCCTGATACTGGGCTGGGTTCTTCCACTGGCCCCTCAACAAAAAAGACAGCTCCATTTGCTGTGGCCAGCGGACGCAGGGCTGAAGTCCTGGACCTACAGGTGCCTACTAATGATGGAAAAAACAATGCTGTCACAGAAGTTTTGCAACCTGGGCAGTGTTTGTCCAAGACCTTGTTGCTATTCAACAACACCCTGATTGCCACTCTAATGGTACCTAGGAAAAGCCTTGCTCTTGCCCACCTGTCCACAAGCAGGTAGTCCAATGCAACAGGCCTGCTTGAAGTGATCCTGCTTTACTGACACATCATCCTTTACCTGAGATCAGGCATCTACCAGTACAGCTAATCCCGAATTACTAACTAAAAACCCCACTCCTCCAAACAGAGATCAAAAAGAATTGAGGCATTCGGGAAACAAGTGTTCTCCTCAGCTAGTGTATCCCTTCAGTCAGTCAACACAGCTGTTTACTGGGACATGGTTGCCGAGATCTTGCCAGCCATCCCAGTGGATTTCCATGCTAACCTGGCACAAACTATTCAGGATGGCCGGGACACAGCAAAATGTGTCATCAGATAAGGACTGGACACCACGGATTGCTTTTGCAGAGGAGTTGGGACTATCGTACTGCTCCACCACCACACATGTATGAGATCCACAGAGGGGGGCGTGGCCAACCGCCGAGCATGGCGACCACGACTTGACGGAGCTCCGCTGCAGGATCCTTTAATCCTGCTGAAATAGTTGGAACAGGGGGTCCAATACTGCTGATACTCCCTTCTACCGATCCCTGAATAAGGCGGCATGATACTGGCCCGCTGAGAAACTGCTACGCGAGGTACGCACAGAGAAAAATCGTCAGAAGAGTGTATGCACAAGTTGGGGCCTAGCTGAGCAGGAGACGGAGGCCCTGGACAGCAAGCCAAGACACCGGAGGCCGCAAAGCGGCACTGATACGCACACACCGCTGCCGCTGAATCCTAGTGGAGAAGCGCTAGAACATCAAACGACCTGAACGGGCACCCGCCGCAAGGAGACACAGCCTGAAAGTCCGAGGACGAGCTGCGATGTCTGCTTGGACCCGGGCGCGTTGCGGGGTCCTGCGGATCTGCGTGCTACGGAGCACACCAGCCTGAACAAAGGCGCTTCCACTAGCTGCATTGGAGACGACACCCCTTCAATAACAGGCGGCGGACCGGAGAAATACTGGAGGCGCCGGTCGGGACTGGGGCGGGCCCTAAGGCTGGGCGGCGACTGAGGCAGAGACGAGCTGGGTCGTCAACCGAGGACCGCCGGAACAGCATGGCCGCAGCTACCGGGCCCCGCACACGCATCCCGGGGCCGGGTCCAAGCCGAAGAGCGGTGTAATAACTGCACCGCGCTCCCAGTGAACTGCGGGGGAAGCTGACGTAGAACATCCACGATCTGGAACACACAGAATTAGCACGATTTGCGGCGCGTGAGCGCCTATGGAGTTGGCCCCCCTCCCTTCCCTCCCCACCCCGCAAGAAAGTCTGGTGCCTGCCGAGCATAATAATAGCCGGTGGGGGGGCGTGACGGAGGCGGACGTGGGAAGGAGCCATACTGCAACCCAATCTAGGGTATAAGCTGGGACACCACGTGTATGTACTACGGCAAGAACAACCAACATGGGGCGCATGAAAGGGAGGAACGTGGAACAGCCCCAAACGGAATATCAGGTACAGGGAGACTTAGAGGAGGGTTCGCAAGCATCGTCAATAAGTTGTGTCCCGCCAACCAACGAAGAGCCGGTTCTGGACAAACTGGACTTAATCCTACAAGAGATACGGGACTCACGCAAATCCCTGGAACAGCAAATAGGATCCCTAAACGTAGGTTTTACACTTTTGAAAGCGGATCATGAAAAACCGGCGGACACAGTCAAAAACAACAAGCAGATGCTGCTGGAAATCCTGCCACAACATAAAGGACATGCAGAGACCCTGACTTGCATGCAAAAACAATTGTTGACTCTTCAAGACAGAGCGGAGGATGTAGAAGGTAGGGCACGCCGCAATAACATCCACGTACTGGGCCTGCCGGAACGGACAGAGGGTGCCAACGCGACGCAGTTCATGGAGCAGTGGTCCCGCGACCAGTTCGCCCCTGAGGGTCTGTCTCCTTTCTTTTGTGTGGAGAGGGCTCACCAAATTCCACCGGGCAGGCCAACGGCGGGGGCACCGCCAAGAACAATGATCGCCCGTATTCTCAACTACAGAGACCGAGATATTCTATTACAGAAGGCCAGAGAGAACGCGCCCATCCATTATGAAAACCAACGTATCTCGCTGTACCCGGACTACACGATCATGGTACAAAAACAACGAGCATCATATGTGCCCCTGAAGAAGAAACTCCAAGAACTGCAACTTAAATATGCCCTAATATTTCCCGCCCAGCTAAAAATCCTGCACAACCATAAATCCTACTTCTTCGACAGCCCAGAGGAAGCAAACGACTGGCTTGAGACCACCCTGCCGTCACAGACTCTGGATGCACTAGACCAAAAGATACGTAGTGCAACACAACGCCCACCAAGAAAGCGACCGTGGAGAAATGGAATGCCCCGCAATCCTGAGAGACGGGGACCTTCCCCGGAACAGACAATACGAGACCAAGCCTCAGCAATTGCTGCCGTGTCAGCCATGCAGGATCCGAACTCACCTTCTCCTTCAACATAATCCGAAGACACCATAGAACCCTCTGACTCTGAAAGCCACGACCCGCTGTTCCCAACCATCACCCCACAAACAGTACAAACGCTCTTCGGGTGATGCAGCAGGGTTCGGACATCACCGAACACTGTTGTGGACCAGGAACCTATGAAGAAGGGAAGTAAGACTGTTGTAATCCATTTCCTAATGTAATTTTACCCCCAGGTATCCTTTTGATGATGTGCCAAGATTGGGTCCTCGCTGGTGTGTAGCTCCGTCGGGTAAGGAGACGAAATGGGACCTATAGGTGCCCCCCCCCCCACACACAAGTATCGTAATACTTATCCGAGGGGAAGTTCGCAAGGTTTTGTTTATTGTTTGGACTAGCAATGTTCCTGTGCTTGTCCTAGCATTGAGGGGTTTAAGTAGTTTGAAGTTTTGGGAGGGAGGCTCACCGTCGATTAGTGCAATCACTCTTGCGGTACAGGCCCAAACTGACGTAACACACACAAATAATATCAGATATGCCTACACAAGGTAAATATAATATAGTGACCTGGAATGTTCGGGGAATGGGATCGGTACACAAACGACACCGGATACACGCCCAATTGAATAGGAGAAAAGCGCACATAGCGCTATTACAGGAGACCCACCTAGCAGCTAGCGAAATAACTAAACTACGCAAGAAATGGAGAGGACAAATCTATAGCACGTCCTATTCTGCCTTTGCCAGAGGGACCCTAATTTGGGTGAGACATGGTGTGCCATTTATACAAATAGAGCAACGTGTAGACCAACAAGGTAGATACACAGTAGTACACGGGACACTTGATGGAGAACACTTAATCCTGGGTAGTATCTATGCTCCAAATTACGACCAAGACAAATTCCTCACTAGCCTGAATACTACCTTAGCAGACTGGGCGGATATCCCGTGGGCATTGGGTGGTGATTATAATGCAATATTGGATACCCAGCTGGATCGTTCCCACTCCCCGGTTCGCAGGGCGTATCCCTTAAACAAACAGAATTCCTGAAAACTTGGGCGGAGTGGTGGCTACTGGAGGATGTGTGGTGCCTTCGCAACCCTATTAACCGTGAGTACTCCTTCTATTCCCCGGCGCATCTACTTCACACTAGACTGGACAGAATCTTCTGCTCTGCCGCTATCACTCCACAAATCCACCACACCACCTACTTAGGGAAGACCCTATCGGACCACAACCCACTAGAAATCACTCTGGAATGGGGGAAGATTCCCACCCCGGTCCCCACCTGGAGACTGTGGCCACAACTGTTGGAAGATGCGGTCTTCAGAGACCGGCTAGATACAGGTATTTCCAACTACTTCAACGAAAACTCTAACTCCGCCTCATCCCGCTCCATTGAATGGGATGCATTTAAGACATCTTGAAAAAAGATTAATGCTGTTCCTTTGGAGAGAGTCAAATCGAGGGAATATCAACCAACCTGACCGAAATAGTTCAAAGTTGGGAATCCATTTTGTTGGATTATAATGCCCTCACACACCTGGAAGGGTGTCATGCTTCATCATCGGGCTGCTCCTCGTCGGGGCGGCGGTGCAATCCCCGACGGGCTCCCTATAGTAGGGGCACTTTAACGGAGATCTTTTTCCATCAGCCGGTGGGTGATGTAGGGAGTAAGGGGACTTATTGTGTGTAGATGTATAGTATTTATAGTGAATCTAAAATAGGGCTGGGAGTACCAACGACCAAACCTTTAATCAAAAGGCCTCCTACCCTAAGTAAAAGAAGTGATATAAGGCGCTCAGCTGAGGATTATGTCTCTAGTTATGGCGCTCTTATAGAAGTAAGGTCAACATGTTTCTCGCCATATAACCTATGTGTGGGCGATTCGTCAGGACCATTAAAGAAAAACGAATTAAAACTATCTACAACTAAAATCAGATGGTCTGTGGCTACACACTCACAACCATACGACTCACTAGTCAAATACCTGGTAGTACTGGAACTACCTGTAGGAAGAGAATACATAAATTAGTACATTGCAGTAGTGGGTGTGAATAATCTCTTGTATTCCCTGTGAGTGTTGACTCTCAATTTATCGTGGTGAGCAAAAAACACATTAGTGAGTATTGAGTCCTTGTCTGGATGTGGCATTTTGTGGGTTATGCAGCAATCATAGATCCGTTTTCATGTCACAGACACAAGCAACTTGTCCGTGTGTTTTTCATTGGGGTATATGTCTTCCCTACGGATGATTCTCCCGGTTCTTTAAGTTTAAGTTTGAGAGGGACATGCTCTATGCCATTACACTCGTTACCGCAGTACTCCTTAGAGGTCACCGAGTGATTTTGGAGCGTGTAATACCGTGACGGTATGCCGGGCTCACCGTGCCGAGCATACCAGTTTATCCTAACGCATTACGCTCCCTGCATTTAGCATAGCACTTCATCCTAACATTGAGTTGTATGCCTTACTATAACTTAGACTGCAGGGTATGTAAGAGTTAATGGGCTCATTTTACTTCCAGGGCCGATAATCAAACTTGGGTTGACAATAATAACTACATGCATATCCAATTGTCCAGCTAAAGCTTCACTTAGCCTTGTTATTTGTGATTCAAGCTAATACCTCAGTGTTTGTTTTTTCTTTCATGTTCTGAACCTAGTACATGAGGATCTTCTTGTGTTGAAAATCCTACCGGGCACTGTGAAGCCTGGTTAGTTTACTAATTAGGGTGAGTACGAGTGCTCAGCCCTGCTCTGCTGCTGTGTGCCACCATGAGTGTAGTTCACTATAGTTCACGTGTACACTCACCGTGTGGCACTTTTCTTTTATTGTTTTTTGCTCACCACGATAAATTGAGAGTCAACACTCACAGGGAATACAAGAGATTATTCACACCCACTACTGCAATGTACTAATTTATGTATTCTCTTCCTACAGGTAGTTCCAGTACTACCAGGTATTTGACTAGTGAGTCGTATGGTTGTGAGTGTGTAGCCACAGACCATCTGATTTTAGTTGTAGATAGTTTTAATTCGTTTTTCTTTAATGGTCCTGACGAATCGCCCACACATAGGTTATATGGCGAGAAACATGTTGAATGAAATGAATGAAATTTGTACTTGTAAAGCGCACCCATACCCCCAAAGGGGTGTCCAGGCGCTGTACGCATACCGCTGTGGAACCCTTCCTGGCTTTTCCCTGTGAAATGTCCACTCCTGGGCACCCCCAGGGTGAAGCCAGGCATCCCAGCGCTGTTGGGGCCGTTGTGGAGATTAAGCAAGCTATTGCCCAGAGTTGCAGAGTGGGACCCATGATTAGAATAGGCACCGAGGCGAGAATTATCAGGTCCGAGGAAATTGAGCCCAAGACCCGCCGAGGCGGGAATTGAACCCTGGTCCCGGGCCAGATCTCTGCATCAGGGTCTGCCGCTCTAACCATTGAGCCACACTTCTCCACCTTACTTCTATAAGAGCGCCATAACTAGAGACATAATCCTCAGCTGAGCGCCTTATATCACTTCTTTTACTTAGGGTAGGAGGCCTTTTGATTAAAGGTTTGGTCGTTGGTACTCCCAGCACTATTTTAGATTCACTATAAATACTATACATCTACACACAATAAGTCCCCTTACCCCCACATCACCGACCGGCTGATGGAAAAAGATCTCCGTTAAAGTGCCCCTACTATAGGGAGCCCGTCGGGGATTGCACCGCCGCCCCGACGAGGAGCAGCCCGATGATGAAGCATGACACCCTTCCAGGTGTGTGAGGGCATTATAATCCAACAAAATGGATTCCCAACTTTGAACTATTTCGGTCAGGTTGGTTGATATTTCCTCGATTTGACTCTCTCCAAAGGAACAGCATTAATCTTTTTTCAAGATTTCTACTAGGGCATTTATGCTGGACCTCCCCAAAAGCCCTTTTGTCCCCTCTTTGATTACATGCATTTAAGACAGTAATGCGAGGTACATCCATAGGGGTAATGGTAGGGGCACGACAAGAAATTAATAGAAAACTCATAACACTAGAAGCCACCCTACAGGAACTGGAACGGGACGCGACTGCCGCCGGTGCCAGTCAAACCCAATTACAAGAAGGCAGGATTAGACACGCCGAACTCCTTGAAGACCTATGTTTAATAGATTACAGGGCATACACCCAATGCTCTCACGCTGAGGCGGATAAGTCAGGCACTTTGCTGGCTCGCCTTTTGCGCGACGCACCCCCCCCCCCGGTAACGATACCAGAAGTATCACTGCAGGACGGCTCAAGGGTGCACACACGAGCAGCAATAAACAAAGCATTCAAGGACTACTACGAGAAGTTATATAGCGCGCCAGCACCGGTGCCGCCAGAACAAGTAAACAGATTCCTGGACGGCTTACACTACCCTAAACTGACGAGGGCAGCCCAGACGGACCTGGAGGGTCCCATCACTAAGATGGAAATTAGAGAGGCCATAGGGGAACTCCCACGCAACAAGACACCAGGTTTAGACGGATTGCCGGTGGAATTTTACTCCACCTATGTAGGAAAGTTGACGCCACACCTTGAACGCTTATATAAGGCAGCGCAAGAAACAAACACGCTCCCATTATCAACGATGCAGGCACTAGTCATATCACTCCCTAAGCCAAATAGGGACCCACGGGATATGGCGGGATATCGCCCCCTGTCCCTCCTATCCACAGAGTACAAGATACTTAGCAAAATACTGCCCGCCGACTTCTTCCCTACCTTCTAAACTGATCCACTTGGACCAATGCGGCTTTGTCCCGGGCCGCAATACGTCCTTGAACATACACCGTTTGCATTGCGTCCTGGAGGCGGCAGCCAAACTATCTGATAAAACAGGGTGCATCTCTCTTGATCTCCAGCAGGCGTTTGACACAATACACTGGGAATACATGTTTATAACACTGAGCAAATTTGGCATACCACCTAAATATATACAATGGGTCAAACTCTTGTACACTGCTCCCACAGCCCGGGTTTGTACGGGATCTCATATTTCTGACCCGTACCCGGTGGTGAGAGGAACTAGGCAGGGGTGCCCCCTCTCACCAATCCTGTTTGTCCTGGCCCTGGAGCCCCTCCTTCTAAAACTCCGGACGGAGGCCGGGGAAAGGGGGAATCTCTTAGGAGGAACTCAACATGTAGTATCAGCCTATGCGGACGATTTAATATTATACCTACAGGATTTAATGGGGGACATTGAGCCCATCCCCTCTATTTTTCGACAATTTGAAATCATCTCTGGGTTAGCAATTAACGCTACGAAATCGCATGCCTTTTACATGTCGCACAGGGAAAACCCGGAACATATTTCCTTTGGCACTATAAATCTGAATGTTGCACCACACACCTTTAAATACTTGGGAATCCAAATATATAGGACATCTCAGGATCTGCTTGAGGGCAACCTCATGAAAACTATTCGATCGATAAAAACTCAGATCGCATTCTGGACGTCACTTCCCCTCTCGGTGATGGGGAGAGTAGCTATATCCAAGATGGTCCTGCTCCCCAGGCTGCTATACTAATTTACTAACCTGCCGCTCTTAATCCCATACAGCATCTTTCACACACTAGACGCCCTACTCACGGGCCTCATATGGGGGAAGGGTCGTAGGAGAATCAGCCTGGCAAAACTCAGGTTGAGGCCCGAGGAGGGAGGACTAGGGGCCCCCAATTTCAGAGCATACTGCATAGCCAGCCAGTTGCAGTGGTTATCGTATTGGCTGGCCGGGCGTAACCTGCATGAAATTGACTACACGTCGCAGACACTGGCCCAGGGATCGCTACACACACTTCTCCTGCCAGGTGCCCGGTTGCCTCCTGCAGCCCCACCTTTACTTAAAGTTGCCCTGGTCTACTGGGAACCGTCTCTGCAATACACTAAGAAAGTTACCACATACTCCGACAATATCCCGCTGCTAGGCATACCAACCACCACGGGACCGATTACTAACCGTCGCATCCTTCAATGGACGCAGAAGGGGGTGGAAACAGTAGGTAGTTTATTCACAGATGGCGTGCTAGCGGATCATAATAACTTCGCCCAGGCCCAGGGAGTCCCCCAGACACAATTTCTACTCCACGCCGCAATCACACACTATGTTAAGAAAACATTGGTCCCCTAATGGGGAGGAACCCCCGAAACATGAACTAGTACATGCAGTACACTTGATGGGTAAGGGAAGACACTTGGTCCGTTGGCTCTACAGGGGCACCCGGGCACATGCAGGAATTTCACTGGACCCTCTGCGTGCGAAATGGGAAGGAGACATCGGGCGGAGCCTCACCGATAAGGAATGGGTAGCTGCCCTAGAGTTCCCCAAGAAAATATCCCGAAATGTTAAATTCAAGTACATCCAATATATGGTGTTACACAGGGCATATCTCACACCGCACCGCCTGAACTGCATATACGCAGACGCCCAGCTCAGTTGCCCTAGGTGCGGGACGGCAGATGCGGACTTACCTCACATGCTATGGAACTGTCCAAAATTAGGGATGTTCTGGGCCAAAATAAGAGAAATATTACGGGACACAACAGGCACATCGGCATGGGGCGCAGCAGAAAGCTGCCTTCTGGGCATACACCCTCGCCCGAAAAACCAGAAAACACAATATAGATTTGCGGACTTGGCCATATTATTAGCGAAGAGGGCCATTACCATGAGATGGAAGTCAGCCTTCCCTCCTCAGATACACTCGTGGCACGCAGAGATGATCCGTGGGGAGTGGCGGAGAGCGTCACGCTTCGACGAGAGGAACAAAGAGGGCAGCGCAAGATACCCATCTCCATGGAGTGGGACCGCATGTTAGAATCGGTAAAGGCTACTGACATAACAGAACCTGCAAGCTCTTAGACAGTGTAGAGTATTCCCGGGATGCACTACGAGATCAGAGCACTTCCACCCAGCAATATAGCACATTCCAGGCCACACAGGTATGATATAGGCAATACTGAGAGAAACGCTACCTATTGGAGCACTGTACAGAACAATAGGTGGCAACATGCATAAGGGTGAGCCTAACAGGAGGGTGGAGGGAAGGGAGTCTGTTTTGTTAACTTAAGACTGAAATGAGAACTGTAAACGTGGTCAAGTTTATTAATCCGTTACCAATACGAGGGTACACAGTGGGCATGGATGTGCGCCATTGGCTTTACAGAGACTAATTGAAGGAATAGACCTGCAGACTCAGCAGAACTCTATAGCATCATACTGACCTACCTGTATATGATATGCCAACGGCCCACTGCCGTCTATACAAGTGTAAATGATATGTTTATATGTACCGTCAATAAGTATAAAATTCAATAAAATTGTGTTACAAAAAATGAGATCCACAGACTTCTCTGGTGACGTCCAGGGGACACTTAAGGATATGACTTTTGACGGGTCTCACTTGTTTGCCGAGAAGGCTGATTCCACATAGAAGGGCACCAAACAAAGCAGAGCCAGAGAGTACTCCCTGTGCATCTTTTCACCTGCAAGGCAGTTTGTTTCCTACACAGTTTCACCGCTTTTGGGGCCTTTGCCAAGGGGTTGGCATACATGCACCACCAAAGCCTATCTCCCCGTCAACCCGCACCCCTGTCCTTCTGGGGTTGTGGATCCAGTAGGCAATGTCTTGGTTCTCAAGGACAGCAAACCTTCCAGTCCCACGCCCCTCTGACATCTGCATCCAAGCCTCTTTAATTTGCTGTTAGCGGTACATGACCGTCCTGTGGGAGGCAGGATCTGGCACTCCTCGAGGGGGAGGCATGGGGGGGGGGGGGGTAGGCCACAACATTCGACAGATGGATCCTGCAGATCGTTCAGTGGTACTATGCCCAGCCATTCCTTTCCTATCTCTGGCATCTTCCACCCACACCGGAGCAGCGTTCGGAGAAGCACCTGTCCATTTTGCTGCAGAAGTACTGGCTCTTTTGGTGAAAGGTGACATAGAGAAAGTGCCGGTCCTGGAAATGGGGACTGAATGTTACTCCCGCTATTTCCTAGTTCTGAAAAAGGAGGGAGGCCTTTGTTCTAATATAGATCTTCAACTTCTTCATGCAAAAGCAGAAATTCAAGATTCTCATACTGCCACATGTTCTATCGTGGATTGAGGAGACTGGATGGTAGTGCTGGACCTAAAGGACGCCTATTTCCATGTCCCCAACCTGAGTCCCACAGTCGCTATTTGAGGTTCAAGGTGGGCCAGGAGCATTGTCAGTTTGCCTTACTTCCCTTCATTTTCCAGTGTAATACCATGTTATGTGTATTTGTAAAGCACCCTATCATCTGCAAGGGTATCCTGACGCTGAACATGTGTGTGTGCTTAGCCCCGGCTCTGGTAGGTTGGTTAATTGAAATGCCAGGATTTCAGCTTTTTGCAGAATTCAAGAAGAGAGGAATAATACTCTGATGTGGAGTTGTAAGCCATTCCACGTTTTAGGAGTGATGTAAGAAAACACGAATCTTCCTGGTCTGATCCTATGTATGCATGGGATGTGAGCGAGTAGGAGTTCTGTGGAGTGGAGGTGTCTGAGTGGTTGGTGGAAGGAGATGTGACTGTTCAGGTAGGTGGGGCCTAAGTTTAGTACCGCCTTGAATGTGTGTATGAGGAGTTTGAAATGAGCGTGTTTGTGAATCGTGAGCTAGAGGAGCTCTCTAAGGCTTGGTGTGATGTGACTTTTGTGTGGTAGGTTGAGGATGAGTCTGGCTGCTGAGTTCTGGATGGTTTGCAGGTTTCTAGTGAGTTGTTTGGTGATCCGGACATACAGGGTGTTCCGTAGTCCAACATGCTGGTGTCTAGGGCACAAGAGACCGTTTTTCTAGAGTTGCTTGGGAGCCATTTGAAGATCTTGTTCAGCATCGTCAGGGTGTTGAAGCAGGATGCAGTGATAGCGTTGACTTGTGGTCATGTCTAGATTGCTGTTGATGATTATTTTGAGGTCCCTGGCATGGGTGCTGGGTGTGGGTGTGAGTGTGGGTCTGAGTTCGCCGGGCCACCAGCTGAAGTCCCTTGGTGAGGTGTTGTTTCTGAACATCACTATTTCTGTCTTGTCAGTGTTGAGACAGTTGTCTTTCATCCAGATAGCGACTTCGGTCATGCAGGCGGCAAACTTGTTTCTTGTGTTGGGAGTCTTCTCCAAGAGGGAGAGTATGAGTTGTGTGTCATTGGCACTGGAGAGGATGTTGATGTTGTATGTGCAGATGACGTTGGCCAGAGGGATAAGGTATTCATTGAAGAGAGTGTGGCTGAGGTATTAACCTTGATGCACTCTCAGATGAGTTTGCAAGGAGTAAGATCTAGCGGAAAGCAGGTTATTGAATGCCAATGTCGTGCAGGCACCTGATGAGAATGGGTTGTGAAATTGTGTCAAATGCTGCACAGAGATCCAGGAGAATGAGGGCAGCCATGTCTCTCTTTCAAGGATCATACAGATGTTTCCTTTGGCAACGATAAGTGCTGTTTCTGTACTGTGGTTGGGCCTGAATCCGGATCACGTGGCGTTGAGGAGCTGGTGGTTTCTGAGGTGGCTGGTGTAGCATCAGTTGATTAGTTTTTCTAAAACCTTTGCCGGGTATTGTAGGAGGGAGCTGGATCTGTATTAGGAAAGTGTGGCTGGATCAGCAGATGGCTTCTTGACGGTGGCATGTTTGCCGGTGTCTAGGAATGTGACTGAAGTCAACGGAGGCATTGAGGATGGGTGTTAGTGCTTCACTGGTAGGTAGGAGACCTATGATGAAGGCATGGTGGGGGCAAAGGTCACCCAAGGGTCACTTGGGGCCCCCGAGAGGATAGTCTTCATGGTAGCAGCAATTTTGACGGTGGTGACGGCAGTCCACATGGTCAATGTTCGGTCTTCGGCCATGATGGGAAGTTGAGTTGTGATGGTGTTGGGGTCCTGTTGTGGGTCAAAGTTGCTGTATATGTAGGTGATTTTATTAAGGAAGAATTCTAAGAGCTTGTTGCAAAGATCTTGTGAGGGGGTGATGTTTCTGGGGGTGGCAGGAGGCGTGGTGAAATCTTTAATGATGGCAAAGATTTATTTGCTGCTTTAATGCCAGCATCAATGCTATCTGCAACAGCTGTGCGCTTGGTATTCCGTGTCTGCTGGTGGTAGCGTCTTCTGATTTGAAGATGTCTTTATCTGTGGTGTCTTGACTTGTTCTCCATTTGCACTCCAGTTGCTTGCAGTGGCATTTCATCAGCCTAAGTTCCTCTGTGTACCAACTGGGCTGTGGTCAGTCTCTTGCCATTGGATTGCGCTTGAGGGGAGCCAGGGTGTTGGCAGATGCGGTGATCTAGCTGTTGAGGTTCTTGATGGCTTTTGGCTAGTTGCTGGTGTGCTCGGTCTGTTGCACGGAGAGGATGGAAGCCCACTCCTCTTCTGTGATGCTTTTTCAGCTGCAACAGGTTTCAGCTGGTAGGTCTGTGGTGGTGTGGGTTGGGTATGATGCAACTGATGAGGGGGTGGTCTGTCCAGGTCATGGCTGTTGGCTTGTCGACTGTGATGTTGCTGATTGTAGAAAATCGGGTCCAATAGATGTCCGGTGCAGTGGTTGGGTTTGGTAACGTGCTGTTTGAGACTAGTGAGACCACCTAGAGGGAGACCAAATTGCCACCTGCCTTTACTATTATGAAGGCGGAAATATCTTACTACAATGTAAAGAATTTTAACAAAAAACGTCCTGGATCGAGAATTCAAAAAATACACTACATCCTAATATAAGTCCTTTTTGAGTTTATTAAATCATTCAAGTACCATATAAAAAATATATAGTATATAATAAATAATTAATACAACAGTAAGTGTGCCAAAAACAAATATCAAGTTTTTTCTTTTTTCCTTTTCTTTTTTCTACTTTTTCTACCCCTTATTATTCTCTCTCTCACCCACCACATTCAAATTCAATCACTCATACCTCAACCAACAATCTCACTCATCCCACATCTATATTCATACCACTTAAGGCAGAAGTTCATATGTACATCAATACGGGCGACAGGAACGAAAAATTATACAAATGGTAGTGACAAATTTACATAGAGGAAAATATTTTCATCAGTCCATAGGATCAGGCCAGAGGTTTTGTGTATACTTTGTATCAAGGCAATTAGATCTGGTAGGAATGGCCCTGTATTAAGTGTTCGTTTATATATTGATAAAACATTTCTTCATACTTAATTACTTAAGAGAGTTACAGACATTCCTGTTACACCATGAACCTGTGCCGACGCGCGTTTCGGTAGGGGCCAATAATGGGGCCAGAACCTTCCTCAGGGCACAATAGTTAATTTCAATTTTGTATTGACGAGGGGTGCGGGGACTATAGATGAGGGCACACTACATAGTTTTCCTTGAGTATTCAGATCTTCTCAATATTTTAGAGATTTGGAAGAATAGGGCCCAAGACGTATTACAGGAATGTCTGTAACTCTCTTAAGTAATTAAAATCCTTATCCTTTGGAGGGACCGATGGCCAGAGATTCTTTGGATCTGGAGCAATGTTTTACCTGCAGTTTGCAGGGGACTAGTGCCACTAGTCCAGTGGAGTCTTCGGGTGCTTCAGGCTTCCAATGAGGTCCCTCTGTCTGGGGAAACTGATAGTTTGCCTAGGATGAGTCTTGATCAGGCCGTTGCAAAAGCATTGCCACAGGTGCAGGGTATCCCACTTTTGCTTTGTGCAAGTCTTGTTGTCACTTGTTTGGGTCTCTTCTTCTGTCCTCTTTGATTAAGGTTGTTCAGAACTGACATTCTGGTGTCAGGCGTTTTCCTTAAAACCTAGATTTAGGGGAGTAAATGGTGAGGGAGCCAGTAGCCAACGGGCTGCTAGTCCCTACAGCTAGTCTGCCCCTAAGGTGACCACACCCGGGGGTGTGGGTCACCTTTTCTACCCTAAACTCTATATTCTGCCACTCCTAAAGTTGGTAGGAATTGAATGTTATTGTACAGACAAGGCTGCCCATCCTGGAGGTGTGGCTAGCCTTCTGGGGGTGTACACCTCCTTAAATAACTAATTTCCCACCTGCCCGGGTGCTAATGTGCCTTGGGCAGGGGGAGGGCTGTTCCCTCCACTGGGAGTCAGCCCTGATGCTTATCAGAGGTGGTGAAGCCTTTGAGGCTCACCATCTTGATGTGCCACCTCACTAGCCTGCTTGGGAGGAGGAAGGTGTGACCTCCTTCCTGCCCAAGCGTTTGTTCCCGACTCCTGGGAGTGATCACACTGCCTGGCAGGAGGTCACAATCCTGTCTTGGCAGCAGCAAATGCTGGAAGCGAGGGCTTGCCAGCCAGAGCACAGAAAAGCTGAGGCAACCAGGTGGGCAACCTCTAAGGTAGCCACCTGTGTGCATGCCATATCACCCAAGACAAGAGATTCATGTCAGGGGCGAGAAGGCACATTGTTTGACACCAAACATGGCATATTTCGATGGTACCATAATGGAGCTGGCAACCTTGAGAATGCCCTGGTGTCTGCCCATGTTATCCTATGGACTGCTAAAACTTATAATAGTTTCCAATGGGGAACGCCACTATAGCGACATATAGGCTTGCATGTATATGTCCTCACCTTAATATAATGCACCTTGCCTCCTGGATTCAGGAGGCCTTCCTTACGGGTGCCTGACATATATTAAAATTTGTGTATTGACTGTGCCACACATGGTGAAGGTCAGTCAAATTCAAGCAGTTTACACTTCTCCTGCAGTCTGCAATGGCAGGCCTGCTGTAAGTGGTTTACGTGGGTCACTCAGGGTGGCACAAAACCGTGCTGCAGACCACTTTACCACCTATACCATGGGTATCCCTGGTACCATATACTTAGGACTTATAAGGGGGTAAAGTGTTTGCCAATTTGGGACTACCAAGTTGAACATAACAGTTTTGGGAGAGAGCCCAGGCACTGGGATCTGGGCAGCAGACTCCAGTGCACTATCAGCGTAATAACCATCAGCATTTGTAGCAAAAACCGGTGGAGTGACGATACAAAAGGGGCACTTTACAACAGAGGCTATGCCCGAAAGCTGGCATACAGGCAGAGACAGCCTTCACAACAAGTGATTTGACAGACAGCGCAGTCCTATTGGGACCTCAGACGTGTATCTGGCAGGCAACATGGGGGAGAGCAGGGGCACCAGTCTTCCATCTTCTCCTCCCATGCTACAGCGGCCAACAAACCACTTTAATTTTCCCTCAGTGACGCATGTCTACCCAGTGGGAGACAGGGTCCAACACTTACTTTCAAGATGGTGTTGAACTCCAGAGAGGCCGCGTGGGGATCAATATGTCTCCTGGTCTCACTTCCATTCTTCATCGGAACCAATTCTATCCCAGGTTCCAACGCACTCTGACTTTAAAGGACTGCTGGTGGCCTTACAGAAAGTGCAAGCCTTCAAGGAGGCTACGTTCTTAATCTTTGGCCCTTTACGGGCTTCGTCTAGCATGCCTTCGGTACCCAAGGAACCACAAGGGCCTCGAGTCAGACTTCATGCTTTCATTTTATGTTATGTTAAAAGTTTTTAAAGCGCAATGGTTGCTCCCAGATGCAGAGGTCATAAAAAGAGAGAGATTGCCTAAAAAGGAGAAGACTGGAACGTAAGTAGAAGAACAGTACAAGAGGGGTCAAAAAAGTTAGGTTGGCCTAAACAACCATGTTCTAAGTTTCTTCCTGAAGGTTTTTTCAAGAGGTTTTTGTCTCAAGTGAAGGGGCAAGGAGGTCCACAGCTTCAAAGCCTGAAAACCAAAGGAGCAACCACCAAGCAAGATCTTTAATGATGGGCACTGCTGCCAGTGCAGCGTCTGTCGATCTGAGTCTTCTACTGGGTTGGTGGGGTTTAACTAATGAAAACAGATAATGAGGGCCTTTGCCGTTAAAGATTCTGTGGCAGAAGCACATGGCTTTGAAGGAGATTCTTTTGCTCAATGGCAGCCAATGTCCTCCTCTGTGCCATCTGTGCCTCTTGGAGCCACATCAGGTCCTGCACCAACTTCCATGCCTGCTTCAGCACCACCAATCATGCCAGTCCCATTCACATCAAGGCCCATGCCGACACCATCGATGCTAGAGAAGGATGTACCGCCTGAAGTGCTATCTGACTCCAAATTGAATCCGCTACGACCCCTACCAAAGTCGTTTGTACACTTGGGCCAAACACTGTTCTGGTCTGCCCATCAATAGACAGGTTGCCCTTCATCATTGCCCTGCATCTGGCGACCCTGCTTTCCTAACACAGAATCCTACTCCGGAAAGCCTGGGGGTCAAAGCTTCCACCAACAGGTGTCGTTACAATGCTTTCCCTAAAACTCATCCCAATTGTTAGTGCAACTGAATTGAGACTTTTGTCAAGGAAAGTTTCCTCCACAAGCCATGCTGTTAGATTGGTCAGTAATGTCTTTATGCCCATTATTCTCAAGCCCTTAAGGATACAGTGGTGCATGTTTTACCAACTGTTCCAGATGAATTTCAAGCATCTCTCACACAGGCTATTCAGGACAGCCATAATGCGGAAAACTTTGTAATATACTGAGGTTTGATCAAGACTGATTGCTTGATATATGCCAAGGACACCACTGAGGCCTTCCGTTCCCACGTCTGGACAAGAACTACAGGTTTTTCCAGGGATGTTCAGGCATCTTTAATGGATATGCCTTTTGAAGGATCCTGTCTTTGGGGATAAAGGTGACTCAGCCTTGGAACTCTTTAAACAGAGCCACAGCGCATTCCTTGGCGCTGTCTTCTCCCATGGGGCAATTCTACCAGCAACTAAGGTAGAGGTTTTCCTACCATCAACACCAGACTCTTCCTCCAGTCCAGCAGGGCTTTTCAGCCCCTTCATGGTCAGGGCCACATTCCCAGAGACATTGAGGTCAGCAGGGGCAACGTGCAGCTCAGTCCCCTGCACCTCCAGCAGCCCCAACCGCAAAACCACTTCAGTGTGTCCTTGTCAGCACACAGACACCCTATTGAAGGCAAGATCCAATATTTCCTCCAGGGGTGGCAGACCATCACAACACACAAGTGGGTCCTACAAATTAACCGCCAAGGCTATACCCTTCCCTTTCTTTCTAACACGCTCCACCTTCCACCACCTTCATAGCAGCTGATGGAGGACCATCTGTTCTTATGGCAGGGTACCAATAGGGGTCGGGTACCGGTCTTTCTCTATCTCAATGACTGGATTCTGAAGGTGGGTTCGCCCCAGGCAGTCATCAACCACCTCTAGAAGATGGCGAACCTCCTAATATCTTTGGGGTTCACTATGAGTAAACTGAAGTCACACCTGACTTATTCGCTGACACTCCCTTTCATTGGAGTCATTCTGGATATGGTATGGTTTTGTGCCTTTCCCCTGTAATGGGCGGTCCATGACATTCGGGATCCCGATGTTTCAGCCTCTGTCCTTGATCTTAGTGCGAATTACTGTGAGGCTGCTGGGATGGTTGGTCTCCGGCATCCTGCTTGTGTCACATGCCTGATGGCACATGTGGGCTCTGCAGTGGGACCTGAAATTTCCAGTAGACACAACAACAGGGAACTCTATCGATTATATCCAGATTTCTGAGGATACTGCAAGAATCTGCAGTAGCTGCTTCTGGATGCCAGTTGGGTCAGTGGCAAACTGCTCTCCTTGCCCCACCGAAAGCTGTTGTTGTTTGCGGATGCATCATTTCTGGGTTTAGGAGGCCATCTGGGAGATGTAGAGATCAGAGGACTCTGGTTTCCGGCGGAGACTAGCTCCACATCAACTTGTTGGAGTTAAGAGCGATTTGCTTGCCTACCATCAAAGGACAGTTGATGCAGATGCTTATGGAAAACACCACCACTATGTGGTACAACAACAAGCAGGGTGGGGTAGGGTCCTGGACCCTCTGCTAGGAGGCCTGTGCCATTGGAAGTGCTTGGAGACTGAGTGGTGTAAGTTGACCTCCTTCATCCTGCAACCTGAGGTTGTTGATGTCATCCTGGCAGTGAGGTGTCCCTTCATTAAACTGATGTGCACCAGCCATGGGTACAAATTTGTGGATTTGGTGTGGCACCCAACAAAGTAGGTTTGCTGTTTGTATTGACCCTCGCCCAACTCTTTCAGCCTCCTTGCTGTTGCCGGATCAGCCTTTGTTATTTAAATCACCTATTGTTGCTGGAAACTGTTGTGTCATCATGGGATTAACCAACCTATCCTCCTGCTGTCAACAGACTATTCGCATGAAGATATTGACCTGCTCCTCGGGACCGATCCTTTTTTAATCCCACCCATCTCCTGAAAGTCTAGTTGTGAAGGCCTATTGCTTTCCAAAACAGGTATGGGGGCTTTCCTATTACTACAGCGGATAGGGTGTCAAAAAGACTGGAAGCATGGGGAAAGATGGTCTTTTCGGCTGGGAGTATTGAATTAAAGTCTCTAAATGCAACTTGCCTTTTAGGAAGGTACACTCATGCACTTTGGGATATGGCTCAGCAGGTCATTCCTCATCTACTGGACCACCTTAAGGACCATTTTAGTAAGGTGGTCAAGAATAGCCAAGACACATCCAGGAATGTCATAAATGCAGGCCTAAATACTGATGATTCAGTAGCAGAGGCCATGGGTGTGTCAGTTTCCTTCCATTGCCATACCTGGCTATGTTAATCAGGGTTTTCCTCAGATGTGCAAGCCACACTAATGGATTTGGCTTTTGGTGGCAAAAAACTTTTCTGTCACAAGCCAACTCAGTATTAGAATTTTTCAAACCCTGGAAGGCTACTGCACACTCCATTAGCCTCCAGACTCCATAAATAGATTCCAGACAGTTCTAGAAGTTTTGTGGCTATGGTAGGGGCTACGAACCACAATACAAGACGTTTGACTTGCTGCAAAGGGAATTTCTTTTTTCTGGTGCTCCGATGAGTGGGCATGCTACCTTATCTTGTGGATATGAGCCAGTTACTGTACACCTCTCCCACTGCACACATTTGTGCCAATGGACTTGTCTCGGATCGAGTAATAATAAGGCACAGCACTAGACAGGGTTGCCCCCTCTCATATCTTGTTTGCCCTAGCAGTGGGGCATTTAGGTTACAGCAGCACTATTCTGATTTCTCCCCAAACTAATCGTAAGCTGCTTGTATCACTATATGCTGACTAAATGGTGGCCTATGTGCTTAGTCCTAGGAATAATTTATCCCTTATTATCAGAGAATGTATAGAATTTGGATTTCACTCTGGTGTACAAATTAATTGGAATATGTCCCTAGTATTTTCTCTTACATCCTTCACCAAAGCATGCTCTCTTGAGTTTCCAGTCGAGTGATGTGACGGCTCGGTAAAATATCTGAGAATCTGGGTTAGTTGAAACCCACAGGGGCCGTATTACAGAGAGTGTCCTAGGGGCGCAACGGGCATGTGCGCCCTCGGTGCACTTTAGTATTACAGAAGGGGCCGCAGATGCCCCTTCTGTAGTACACATAGCGCTGTCGCACATGTAGCACTAGTGCTATCTCAAAAAGGCATTCCTACATTCAGGGGCGGATTGGTAATGCGGGCACTCGGGCATTGGCCGAAGAGCCGGTGTCTCAGTGCCCTCTGTGGGCCGTTTTTTCCCCCTTTCCCAGTCCACAGAGAGCACTGGACAGGGAGAGGAAAGCAGCCTCGCTGTGCGGCCGATCAGCGATGATCAGCTGTGGCCTCTCCTTGCCCTCTGCCCTGCCAAGCAATCACGCTGATGGTGGGCTAGGGAGGGTTGATTGTGTGCCAGAATCGGCCTCCCAGGGGGCCAGGTGTTGCTCAGGCCATTGAACCATTTTCACCTCGGCCCCCCTGGGGCCCACGCAGCCCTGAAACAGTGTTTCCATTAACACCTCACCCACAGCCCTTCTCATTCAGGGCATAGTGGGCGAGGAAGAATGGGTCTCGCTGTGGGGGCCAGGTAATGTTGGGAACTGGCACCATCTTCACCTTAGCCTCCCTCCCACCCCCATGGATGGCCCAGCAGCTGTGTTTTTTGCTTTATCCCCTCTCCTGCCAGGCCATTGCCCAGAGGCAGTGAAGGGCTGGGGAGGGCTGTGTAAGTTACAAATAGCTGGGGTCTCACTGTTTTTAAGGTGCTCCTGCGCTGGAGGGCTGGGGCATAATTTTTTAAGAGAAAGGGGCCTCGCTGCTTTTCAGGTGCTTCTGCCCTGGAGGGCTGGGGGCTAATTTTTGAAGAGAAAGGGGCCTCGCTGCTTTTCAGGTGCTCCTGCCCTGGAGGGCTGGGGGCTAATTTTTGAAGAGAAAGGGGCCTCGCTGCTTTTCAGGTGCTCCTGCCCTGGAGGGATGGGGAATCATTTTTTAATAGAAAGGGGCCTCGCTGCTTTTCAGGTGCTCCTGCTCTGGAGGGCTGGGGAATCATTTTTTAATAGAAAGGGGCCTCGCTGCTTTTCAGGTGCTTCTGCCCTGGAGGGCTGGGGAATAATTTTTGAAGAGAAAGGGGCCTCGCTGCTTTTCAGGTGCTTCTGCCCTGGAGGGCTGGGGAATCATTTTATAATAGAAAGGGGCCTCGCTGCTTTTCAGGTGCTCCTGCCCTGGATGGCTGGGGAATAATTTTTTTATAGAAAGGGGCCTCGCTGCTTTTCAGGTGCTTCTGCCCTGGAGGGCTGGGGAATCCTTTTTTAGAAGAAAGGGGCCTCGCTGTTTTTCAGGTGCTCCTGCGCTGGAGGGCTAGGAAATAATTTTGTAATAGAAAGGGGCCTCCTGTTTTTTAGGTGCTCCTGTTCTGGAGGCCTGGGGAATATTTTTTTAATAGAAAGGGGCCTCGCTGTTTTTCAGGTGCTCCTGCCCTGGAGGGCTGGGGAATAATTTTTTAGGAGAAAGGGGCCTCGCTGTTTTTCAGGTGCTCCTGCGCTGGAGGGCTGGGGAATAATTTTGTAATAGAAAGGGACTTCCCTGTTTTTCAGGTGCTCCTGTCCTGGAGGGCTGGGGAATAATTTTGTAATAGAAAGGGGCCTTGCTGTTTTTCAGTTGCTCAGCTTGTAGGACATTGTCACCTTGGCCCTGTGTCCTTCCCAAGAACAATATCCTCCCACTTACATTCCTTGTGTGTTTCATGAAAGGGCACGCCCCGCGAATGTGGGCCATGCCCCGCGAATGTGGGCCACTTTTTTCGTCAGTGCCCGGGCCAAATTATGATCCCAATCCGACCCTGCCTACATTTGCATAGGGGTGTGCCCCCCCCGCCGACATCCCCTTGCAGACGGGTGCAGTCACTCACTGGAATCTTGAGCCCATAACGAGCCTAGCTGTCATGTGTATTTTGTCTGCAAACCTCGCTCTACCCTCATGCACAAAGACGTAAATGCAAAGCATTAGGATTTCAGGTAACAGGGAGAGACAAATAGATACCCATTTAGTGGCGGATTTGTACAAAGTGAAACCAGAAATCGTGGATTAATCACTGCTTTCCTGCTCAACCAAACTGTGTGACCTTAGGCAAAGATTTTATTTTATTTATCCTCCAGTTTCTTCACTATCGCATATGAAAGCACCTTCAAATATGTGAATTGAGAATACCAGCTGTACAAATACATATTGTGTTTGATTTAACAGACTCTACCTGCAAGGATTTGCGCCAAGTACAAGGTTCCCATGACAGCTGTTTTGCCACTTAGTTCACTAATGGCACTGTCACCAGGGTTGGGGAGGGGCCAGGAATGGCTATAGCTTGATGTTTAAAAACGATCACTTTTAATAAGTACTTCTTTGTGCGGTGCTATAATAGCAGTGTGCACGTTATCTATTTCAAGTTCCTTCATAGAATGTACCATACACCACATAGTATGATGAAATGTGGTCTTAGGGAAAATGTGCAGTGTCTGAGGTGTAAGGCCCTTGTTGCTGATTTTTAGGTCTCGCCCTGAGCCAGCGCTTGCGCTGGTCTGGGCGAGACATTTAGTCAGTGGGCTTTCAGAAATGCGACCACAGCTTTTTGTGTGGCATTCTGCGCGCGATTACGCGCACAGGCTCGAGCGCCATCGGGCTTTCCTCTCGCTCTCCCGCGCGCGCCTTGCTCTGCCTCTCTGTCTTGCTCGCCCCTCCCCCTCCCCCACCAGAGCTGCCATCTGGCTTTCTCTGCACGCACCACTCGCGTGCTTGTTTTCTTTAACTTTCGCGGCCCCGCGGCCGCGTCACTTTCGCGGCCGCGCGGCCAATGCTTGTTGTTGCTGCAACTAACGCACACTACACCAGCCACATTGAAAATCCGCCGCACACTGATATATGTCATTCTTTAAGTAATTCTTGAACTTAAATCGAAGACGTTGCTTGTGCGGGTTGGACTGATGAGCCATTACTAGCCATAAAAAGAAAAAAAATGACAAAGCTGCCACCCCTTCACGGAGGACCTGTATGAAGTAAGTTCTTAACTATGTTTAATCTTGGTAAGAGCCTCAGTGTTGTAAAACCCGAATGTGTTTGAAGAAGAACTGAGGGGGAAGGCAAATGAGGGAACGTGCATTCCTGAGGCAATGGGGACCTCTAGTGGCTGTTAACCGTACTTGCCTTTTATCTTACATGTGACTTCATTGAAGGTACCTGGCTTTATAATTTGAAGTTCTAATGGGATTAAGATTCCCGTGAGGTGATGCTCGACATTGGGGTGTGAAAAATAATTAGCAGTGTTTCATCTTGCTGTATTGTTTTGTAGTTGCATTAATAAGACGCTTCATACTCTTCAGAAGGAACGGAAGTACTTGTGCTTTACCTTAATTTATCGTTGTGCCAGGTTAAAACAAGCATTTGCAATGCAATAGGTCTCGCAGTTACGGAGTTTCAGCTATTGGCATTGTAAATAACAATGCCTTTTATTTATGTTTTTAAAACAAAAACAAAAATAAAAGGCATTATTATTTGCAATGTCAATAGCTCAAACACGCGTAAATGCGAGACCTATTGGATTGCAAATGCTTGTTTACACTTGGCATGAGAGTGCCATAGAATCCGAGCTATTTGGCATAAGATCACTTCGACATTAACCCGTATGACCTCACACCGCATTGACCTGGCCCCCCACACATGTCTATATGGGATGGTTAGGGAAATTTGCTGCAATATTGAGCAGACGGGTCAGGCACTGTTGCATTAAATTGCCATGTTTAATCTGTCAATAGTGTTGATAAGCTCTGATAAGAGAACAATGAAATGCTGTAGTTCAGAGAATCACACCATGGAAGGAATGGGGATGTCACTCTGCCCTCTATTGAGGTTTCTGGCTCACACCTCAGTCTGCACCGAGTCGTGGTATAACCTATGTACTGAGAATACACTGTAAAATTCATAGGATGTATTGTGCTCAATTATAATATACTGTTTGCAACTTACTGAAGCGCAGAGTTATATTTAAAAAAGTAGGGGCCCTAAACTCGCTGTGTTTGATTTGCTTTCTATGTTTTTTTGTCTTCTTTCCATTTACAAGTTAGTTATTCGGCTCTAAAAAATTAGGGGAAACTGTCCGATTGTGTTCACGATTGAGACCTCCGTAAATGATATAAGTTAGATTGCTCCCTCCCACAGCCAAGACATCAGTGTGGATATTGATATCCAAAAAGCTTTGTGCTTCTAATGACACAGTGTTTCTAAAAATCAATAGCAGGTCTATAAAAATATAGAAGAGAAAATAAATATCAGGCAGAGCTTGTAAAAGGCTAGTAGGTGCCAAGCAGAATCAGTCATGTACCAGACATTATGTATTTTTTATTTTATTTAATGGTTTATTATTGGTTCTATTTCAGTAATGTAAAGATGATATATGTAAGTGTATATTACAGAGTGGCGGTTTCCACTCTGTATAGTTACGATTACTGGAAATAGGAATTCCTCTGATTTTTTGGCCCTTAATCACTTTGCGCCTGATTGATGAATCTTCGCAAACCTTTGCAGACCTATTGCACCTGTTACATTATAAAGGACTGAAAGTTTGGTGGCGTTTGGTCAAGGGGGTGCAAAGGAAAAAAGGGGATCCCAAAACAGACTTCTACTCCAATGCATTTTACATAGACTATTGCATTTCACGTCGCGCAAAAAAGGTCAGTCGGATTTTGATGCCATATAGCAAGATTGACGATTATGGTGTGCAGATAATCCTTTTTGTGGTTGCGACTAAAAAGGGTAAGTATATTTCAAGTTATTATCATTTTAAACTTAGTGATATCGGTTGACGCTGTAGTTTCGAAGTACTACCGCTGTACAAAGCGATGACAAGTCATTATGTGCTTGAATAATGTCTGTCTTTATAAAAACTGCAGGCAGCCATGTTGTTTTAAGGCAACTTTGCCGGTATTCTAGCCCAGGGCCTTCAGTATAGGTAAGAATTAGGTTTCATATATTTTCCCTAACTATTACTACTTACTTTAAGTGATAATAAGTAGGAAAATATAATGATACATTTCTATATATTTTAAAAAAATATCACAGAGTACTGAGGTATTATTACCCAAGTACTGCATGGGTAGTACCAAGGTACCTTAAAAAGAATAACAAAAAAAATATGTACGAAAATTGAAAAACACTGTTATACACAATATTTTACATATACAGTGGGCCTGATTCACAGAACTAACTTACGTCAAAAACGTAAAGTTAGTACTTTTTAGTATTCACAGAATGAACTTACTCATTTCGGTATTCACAGAAGTTAGTAGTCCTAACTTTAGGACACCTAAATGCCTTCTGTGAATACCGAAAGTCTTAAAGTTAGGATTTTTCTCAGTTTAGGAGTAGTAAAGTTAGGACTCCTAACTTCAGGACTCCTAAATGCCTTCTGTGAATACCAAAAGTCTTGAAGTTAGGATTTTTCTCAGTTTAGGAGTCGTAAAGTTAGGACTCCTAACTTTAGGACTCCTAAATGCCTTCTGTGAATACCGAAAGTCTTGAAGTTAGGATTTTTCTCAGTTTAGGAGTAGTAAAGTTAGGACTCCTAACTTCAGGACTCCTAAATGCCTTCTGTGAATACGAAAAGTCTTGAAGTTAGGATTTTTCTCATTTTAGGAGTCGTAAAGTTAGGACTCCTAACTTTAGGACTCCTAAATGCCTTCTGTGAATACCGAAAGTCTTGAAGTTAGGATTTTTCTCAGTTTAGGAGTAGTAAAGTTAGGACTCCTAACTTTACTACTCTAAACTGAGAAAAATCCTAACTTTAAGACTTTCGGTATTCATAGAAGGCATTTAGGAGTCCTAAAGTTAGGACTACTAACTTCTGTGAATACCGAAATGAGTAAGTTCATTCTGTGAATACCAAAATGAGTAAGTGTATTCTGTGAATACCAAAAGTACTAACTTTACGTTTTTGACGTAAGTTAGTTCTGTGAATCAGGCCCAGTGTCTTTACAATTTTTTACATATTTTATTATGTAAAAAAAAAGTCAGCGCATTACCGTGGTAATACCTACAAATTCCTCCAATTAACGAGACCTTAATAAATAACACTCAATATTATGATTTGAAACATATTTTCATTTAAAACACAAAAACTCTTGAAATTCCATGAAAAAACCCAAGGTTAGAGATAAATTATAGTTAGGAAATCTTTATTTATTCTTTCCATACAAACCATGCTTAAACTACACAAACATTAGAAAATCTAAAGTTATAGTTATAACTTTAATTTAGAATTATACACAGCCTTCTAATTACTATAAGTTGGACACTTACGTACACAGTGTTACTTATAACTTACATTTTAACTTAACACACCACCTTCAAATTACTGTAAGTTGGACACCTCCCTACACAGTGTTTTCACCTCACTCGCCATACTACATGAACTATAACTTGCGCCTTCTCAATGCATTGATTATACACTTTCATATAACATCGCTTATACCATGTCAAATCATAGCTTTCATAACAGTTATAACATCTCAATTGAGATGTTTTTTCAGAACACCATGCTTGGAAGAGTTGCAAGTTATAGTTAATGTGTTATGGCCCCCCTTCCAGAGCCTTATTAGGCCCCGGGGACCTCACCCTCAGCAATGTGGGCAGGGAAACAGAACAGAAGTCTGCTCCCAGCCGGCGGGAGCATGTTTAAAACTCCCACCGGTTGTTAGCAGGCTTGCCTTCCCTGCCCGCACTACTGCAGGCAGGGAAGGCATGTTTGCTCTCATTTGGCGGGAGAGTTAAAGATACTCCCGCCAGGGAGGAGCAAACATATGCTTCCCTGCCCGCATCAGTACCAACTGGGGAAACTACTGTGTCCCAGAGGTGGCCTCCCCGGGACACAGTAACTGAGCCAGCCCTAGTGGATGGAGTTCCTGGGGCCTTTAAGGCTCAGGGAGGTGTCCGCATGGCCCCCCTCCATTTAAACTTAGTGGCTTGGAGAGGGGGCCCCCTCCCTGTCGTTTTAACCAATCGGCCCTGGAGGATGGGGTCCTCTGGCCTGAAGGGCTCAGGAGGAGGGCCTTGCGACCCCCCCTCACCATTTTACCACATTTCAGCCCCGGGGATGGGGTCCCTCGGGCCGAAAATGGGCATGGAGAGAGGACCCACTCACCCCCTCCCCAAATTATTCAATAATTGACAGGCTGCAACTATTATTTGTTTTGCTGCAATTCCACTGGACTCCTGCGGGTTGGCGTCAAAGATTTATGCTTTTTTTATTTTGGCCCCGGTGCGGGGTCCCTCTGGGTCCCCCTCACAGAGCCTACCTTGCCCCCTTGTATTATTTTCTTTTAAAACTTCAGGAGGACAGGGGACAAATCCTTGAGTCTCATTATGGCTGCCAGCAATATTTTTCTAATGTTGCTGGCAGCCAATCAGAGCACTCAAGCCATCTGGCCCAGGGGAAAAAAAGCTCTCTGGTTCAATCAGAATACACTTTTTTAAATTGGGTTTGAGGGACTCGCGAGTCCCTCGGACCCAACCATCCGGATATACAAATATATTTATATCTTAATTTCTCAAAAACTACTGAACGGATATACACCAAATCACAAAAAACATAATCTGCGGAAAAAGATATAGCTTCCTTTCAAATTTGATGTCATTCCGTTCAGCAGTTTTTGCGGTAGCGCTGCCAAATAAGTATATGAAAAATGCATGGTGATTTTGTGTTTTGGGACCCCGCTTTATTGTTCGGACCCCGAAGGACGGATCACCCCGAAACTTTCCGTGCACGAACTAGGCAAACAAGAGCACTTTTTTGAAAGTTTCATGGAGATTCGACTCACGGCGCTAAAGTTATTATTAACACACAAAAAACGCATTTCCTATGGAAACATAATCCTAACTATAATTACCCAGTGGCCACTGGGTAATATGGATATTTATTAATATTCATATACAGTGCAATTATAAAAAAAAACCTAGCTATGGTATCATTACCTTAAAATAAAATTCCAAAATTTGGATAAGGCCCTAGTCATCCGAGTTCATCTTTATTTTAAGTGGGGATAAAGTGTATATACTGTCTCATAATTTACACACCTGCCAAGCAGAGACACCGGTACATAGCTGAATTATCTACAGAGTAAGATTTTGTAAGTAATATTATATTGGCACATAAATTATATCTAACTCTTGATTTAATTCCTTATATAGAGATTATCACATGTAAAAAACAGTACATCATTCTTCGCTGCTTAACATGATAAATTTTATACAGCCAATTTGTGTATAGCAGCAGAAGGTCGCTTTTTCAAGAAATATCGATATAGGAGAGAGAAGCAAAATTGTAGTCCTGTTCGAGCTGGGTGATAAATGGTTTAGAATATCAGTATAACTGGAGAAAAGGATGTACATACATACTTTATGAAGTAAGCATCCGCATGCCATATATTGTATTTCTAAAACATGCAATTCTGTAATCCCTGTATAAAGGTCAGTCTGTATTTTTTTTTTAATTAGCCACTTGCGACACACCCAGTTGCAGATTATAACCTCTTCCGTGCGTCGGACGGCCCCCAGCCGTCTGACGTCACGGTGGGCGTGTGCGGACGGCCGGGGGCAGTCCGATTCGCGCACGCGTAGAATTCGCCCGCACAGCGGGGGAATGTGCGCCGCAGCGAAGCGGTTAAAGAAAAGAACTGGACTGTTATAGGTTACTACAGTCGAGTTCTGAGTCACAATGCCTGCTGCAAGAGCCAGCAGGTGAGGTGGAAGGCAGGTCAGGTCACAGAGCATAAATGAAGCAGCTGTTTAAAGCAAAGACAACAGAACTTGCTTTTCTTTCCTCTGCTTTATTTTTCAGAGAGAATATGTTTCTTTTTCACCCTCTTTAAATAGTTAAAGAAAAGCTAAAATCTTTCTGCATGTCTCTATACATTCCGAGCTACTGCAGCTTTATTAAAAAAAACGACTTGTATTGAACTGTTTCTAATATCTGTTTGCAACAAACACCTAGCAGGTTTTTGATATGTTTAATTTTGCACAAAAGGTTTTCATTTTTATTCTTCATGTTTGCAAACATGCTCACTCGTTCATATGAAAGAGCTACGCACCGAGGTTTAAGTGGCTTGTGGGAGAGGTGATGGTATGGCCATGTATTATCTGGGATAAAGTGCGCCCTGGCATACATGAGAAGGATATTGCAAGTCATCGCAGGGTTCCATAACCATATAAAGAAAGTTGGCTTTCGGCTTCGCTCTTCTATATGGTTCTGGAACTCCTCAGTGACTTGCACTATCCGTATAATGTGCGACAGGGTTGCTTTATCCCTTATATAACATGACTTAGAAGAACCCATAATGTGGTTTCTCATAAAAGAAAATTGAGTAGAAATTGACTGGCAGAGTATCCACTTGCCCCTCAAACAATATAACATTTTAGTGCAAGATGATTATTTATTTATTTATTTGGACGTTTTGGAAAGCATCACGTGTCATCTGGGCCCCTTCTGAACACTGCATCCATCGTGCAGAATAAAACCAGTGCATGGGTGTTGAGTCCAGCCAGCTGCGTAGGGAGAACCTAGAGCTAGTAAGTATTCTTCGAGAGCTCCCGTGTGTCTATTTCTGTCTCCCACTGGCAAGATACAGCCTTTGAAAGGCGGTTAGAGCAGGGGGAAAGTCCCAGACATGTTGAGCTGAGCATGGGAAAGGCTTCATTGCCTGGTACAATCATTCACAAATCAGGGAGAGGCAATAAAAAATTACTATGACAAAACCAGCCCCTTGACAGAGAGATCCTCTGAAACGCCTGCAGTACAGAGGCATGGCCAGTGAAGCGCCAGTCTGTGAGAGGCCTGCAGGCCTATTTCATTGCAGTCACTGGCATGTCAGGCAGGGCCCTGGAAGGATGATGCTGGGATCAATGAATTGTCAGTCACTAGCCAGGCCGGGCCTCTGAAGGGCCCCTAGGCTGTCACTATCAGACACGTGTGAAAGGCCACTATGACTGAAGCAGGGCCAATCACACAGTCCGAGCCTGAGGTTTGTGGGCTGAGACGGCGATGGTGCTAACATGAGCGTCGAAAAATACCTGTCACGTGCCAGGGAGAACCTCGGGGGGTCAGCGCAGACAGGAGTAAGGCCACCACGTGTGACGCTCTGATGTTACCTGTTTCTCGAGTCAAAAGCCTATTTTCGAAAGAAGCCATTGTGGTGAGTGCAGGGGCGTAAAAAGAAGGTCCGAGAACTGCACGCTAGCCGAGGGAGAGCTGACATTCTTCCTTTATACCAGAGCCACCCGCTATCCAATCACATTCAGGAAGTGGAGAAATAATGCAGGAAATTGCTTTTCAACCAGGAATGTTGGAATGTGGAAGGCAGGTCAGGTCCACAGCTTCTTAGGCTTTGACCATCCAGCAGCAGGCATGGATTTCAAAGATTCAGGCAGGGTCCTGGGGTGAAATAACACGTTGTAATGCAGCATTTGTATAGTGCTTCATACCCAGTCAAGGCCACCACGCGCTCCGATTCTCATTGATTCGTGTTTGGAAGTGTATGGTTTGGTAGGGTGTAAAATACCCTATAAGAGCAGGGCTTTAAGTGGGATGAAAAAACTGGGCTGGTGTTTACAAGGGGCGAGACGTAAGGAGCGTCACTGGAAATCATTTCCAAGAGGTGTGGCCTATATAATAAAGAGCGTGGCTAAAACCATGTAATCTAAAATCTGTTTCTTCCTATAGCATTCCACTGGACCAGCGTTTTGATTCCTCTCTGTCAGCTTTCTGTTATTGCATCCAGATGTATCAGAGAGTAAAGGGCATGCACCTAAAACAAGTCAAAGCAATTGGTTTTCCCAGTGCTTGTTAGCAGTATCATATAAATGAGTAAGAACAGTGATTTTGTTATAAATAATTAGAATTGAAAATATTCTGAAAATATGAGACTGTGAATTAAACATTACTAAGGTTTATGGAAGGGGTGGCAGTCTTTTGGAATATCTCCATCATGCCTGCTATTCCCTTCACATCACTTGTCTTTGCAGTCTCTACGTTAGGCACGTGTGCTTCTCTCTCCCCACATCTTTCTGAAATCCTTCATCTGCATATCTCGCACCTCATCTCTTTCCTCTTCAAAACCCTCTTTTCGCTCTCTCCTGAATGTACTTGTTGCACCTCCTTCACTATCCCCCTACACATGCAACGCATCCGCTTACTTTGGAGCACTGCATCGTCTTTTACTTTTGTTCTGGCACTATAATATGGAATCACAATTACATTTGGCACATGTGACCATTGCTCTGTATGAGAGGCCAAAGACTGAATGAGCATGTGTTCTGAACACCTTTAGGACGCTGCTGTGAGAACCTTGCACTGCCTTTGGCTTAATTTCCAGAGCTCTGAATTGTGCTCTGTTGAAAACACCCACCCAATCACACAGACACGAAGAGGCGACCCAGTTTATGTTACGCACTATGGGCCATATGTAGGTAATCTGGAAATACCGATTCCTAATTACCGAATTTTACCGAATCGGTATTTAGCAATCGGTATTCCCGATGTACGTAATAATTCGGTAAATAATACCGAATCGGTAAAAATCGGTAAATATTTACCGAATCCACAATACCGATCGGTTTTTCAGAATTGGCAAATACCGAATCGGCAAATACCTAATCGGTAAATACCGATTCGGTAATTCAAAAAAACAGCAATTGAGGAATCAGCCAATCCTGTGCAACCACCACCCCTCCCAACCAGGAAGTGGCCACACCCAGGCAGGTGCACACAAGCAGAACCTTCTGGAGAGGCTGGGAGTGCAGAGGAGAGCAACAGAGCCACTGCCTGAACCTCGTCTGCAAATCTTGCACAATGGACAGCCAGGACACAGAAAGAGAAGGAGGGGAAAGGAAGAGGAAACTGAAATTCAGTCAGAGGAAACTGCATGTCCTTGTGGAGGAGGTAGTGAAGCAGCACACAAAGCTGTTTGGAAAGCAGTCCCTGCAAGTTGCAGAGTCAGTAAAAAGGAACATCTGGCTTGAAATCCAGTCTCAGGTGAATGCCATTGGAGTGACCCCCCCGGGACATTGATGTGCTCAAGAAGCGGTGGTATGACATCAGGATCATCACCAAGAGGAAGATGGCTGATCTAAATAAACAAGCCAGGCTGACAGGAGGAAGGAACAGGGCACCTGCCCTGACTAAACTTGAGCGGCTCGTGGAGTCCACGATAGAGCCAGAAAGTGTCTGTGGGATCGGGGATGCAGACAGCTCTGCCAGGGCTGCTTCCAAACAAGGTAAGAAGCATGCACAGCATTGTGCCCCCCCTTCCCCTATCCCAAATCCCCAATTGGGCTATGTAAATCCCACTCCAGTACAGATTTTTGTTCAAACCAGCAATGCATTATGGGAGATGTAGTCAGTGAAACCCCTATCATGACAGGAATCGCACTGAACAACAAGGCATGTGACACACATCAGCGATAAGCAGGCAGAAGACAATGAGATAGTGTGGCAGAAATGTATATTTATTCTTGCAATGCAGGGCTGCAGGTACACTGAGCTAATGTACAATTTCTGTCCACAGGCAAGACATCGCGCAGGACTGCTCAGGACAAGGGAGAGAGGGCACCCGGAAGGACATCACAGAGAAGGCCAGTACGAGTGCAGGGCACACAACACCACCACAGCCAGCCTCACCACCACAGCCAGCCTCACCACCACAGCCAGCCTGTCCACTACTGCTAGCCTCGCCACCACAGCTAGCCTCGCCACTACTGCTAGCCTCACCAGCATCAACACCACCTGCAGTGCTTAGACCTAGGAGGCGTGCTGTTGCCAGACTGCTGGAGTTTGAGTCCTCCTCAGAAGACTCGAGGGGGGGGGGAACATCTACTGTGCCACTGGATGGTAGCAATGCTGGTTTGCTGTCCACTTCTGAGGGAGCACACACAGGTGCCAGACGCTGCCGCAGGGCTCGTGTGAGCAGTCCACCTCCACAGGGTGAGAGCCATGGTGTCTTCGGAGGGCTGGAGGCAACCATGGTGAAGGTGCAGCGCCTACAAGGCAAGGCAATTCAGTCAGTCCAGCGACAAATGAGGCGCCTCAATGACAACATGACCAACATTGACAAGGGCATAAGCTCAATGGCTGAGGGCATGAAGGAGATGGCTGCGGGCATGCGGGACATGTCCCAGTCTGTGATGCTGCTGTGCAGCAAAATGGATGAGGACAGAGTCACACGGCGCAGGGAGAGGCAGAAAATGGAGCACCATACGAGGGCAGTGAACCGCCTAGCAACTGCCACTTCTCTGCTATGCAGGCGCTCCATGGCCATGCAGGAGAGGCTGGCGCACTGCAGCACTGATGTCTCTAGGGGGCTGGTAAAGGTGACCACTGCTCTTGAAGTGCTGCTTACAAGTCAGTCTGCCACTACTGGTGCTGTGGAAGTTGGGGACAGCGAGGACACGACCAGTCGGAGCAGCATTACCCCCCCTGTAACAGACACCCGGAGGAGCAGCAGACGGCATGGGGCTGCCACTGGTTCCACAGCCAGTGAGGACAGTCAGTTAATGGCATCCAGTACTGTTGTGCGTGGCCGCAGACGCTGATGCAGCCCACACTTTCAGGACAGAATTGGGTGAAGTAACCCATGACTTCCTACTATGGATGTCACAAATTGGAATGCCAAGTTTGGCCGTTTGTGTTGTGGCGTAGTGCCCAGAAATTAAAACTACGTCATTACATTCAACAACTGGCTGTGTCTCCTTACTTACTTAAAAATAGTTGCATGTGATCTCTGCCCGTCTCTGTCTCCCATCTGTTGCTGGTGGCACTCCTGCTGTGTTGGGCTCTGGCTGTGCTAATTCATCATCATTGTCCTCAAAATCAGTTAATTCCACTTCTGTACCTTTCTTTGTGGCAAGGTTGTGCAGCATTGCACAAGTTGCAATGATTTTGCAGCAGATGATGGGTGTGTACTGACGTGCGCCTCCGCTTTTGTGGAGGCAGCGGAACCTGCTTTTCAATAGTCCAAACGTGCGCTCCACAACGTTGCGTGTTGATTTGTGTGCCACATTGTATCGTCTCTCACTCAGGGTTGATGGGTTTAGGTAGGGAGTGAGGATAAATGACCGCACGGCATATGCACTATCGCCTAGGTGAGGAAGAGAGTCCCATTAGTCACATACACCAATACACATTCATCTGCAGTAAGTATGTGTGAGTGTCACAGTGATTTACCTAGCAGGTATCCTTCTCCAAATTCTCCCGCAGCCAGGCGTGTGTAGATCCCACTGTTCTGGAAGATGTATGAGTCGTGGGTGCTCCCAGGAAATTTGGCCACGATGTCAGTGATTATGTTGGCAGCATCGCAGATTACCTGCACATTTATGGAGTGGGTGGACTTTCTGTTCCTGTAGATATACTCAGTGGCTGCTGGTGGGCAGATTGGAAAGTGTGTGCCATCAATACAGCCTATGACATGCGGGAACTGTGCCATCTGGTAAAAGTCTGTCTTGGTTTTCAGCAGTTCCGCCTGTGTGTTTGGGAAGCTAATGTAGTGATGCATTCTCTGCATCATGGCATCCAGGAACTTTCTGAAGAAACGGGACAGGCAACTCTGAGACACCCCGCCTACCGCAGCTATCACCCCTGGTAACTGCCAGATGCGAGTAGATGTAGGCTACAGAGCACCTGCACATGTGGTGGTATGGCGTGCGCCCTTGGTGTTGGGTGCTCCAGGAGTGGGTGCAAGTCCCTTATCAAGTCCAGGATGGTGTGGGGGTGTAGCCTGTACCTTTCATGGATCTCAGCCTCAGTCTGTTGGAAGAGTGTGATGCGCTGTCTGTAAATGCGCTCCTCCCGTCTCCAGATCCTCACTCCTGCTGCCTTTAGACGTAGCCGCCTTGCAATCACATAGAAAGCCGCCATAGTGATCACACTGTTGCATTTTGGGATTGCTTATATACGCTGTAGATGATTACCACCTGCTTTCAGTCAGTGTTAATTACCGACTCTTAAATACCGAATTTCATGTAATTCGGTATTACCGATTTTACCTACATCTCTTTTTTCGTTTTTACCGTTTCTTATTTACCGATTCGGTAATTAAGGAATCGGTCATTCCGAATCGGTAATTTTGAATTCGGTAATGATGAATCGGTATTTACCGATTCATAATTACCGAATCCTTCTTTTTAGCCTCCTACATCTCAATTGCCTAAATACCGGTCGGTAACGGGAGATTTACCGAATTTCGGCCGTTACCGACCGGTATTTAGCTACCTACATATGGCCCTATGCGAGGATAATATTCTGCATGAAAAAAACAACCACAGAAACACATCGTGGAAAAAGCAACACTCTCAGGGAATGGAAGATTAGGTAAAACCTGTGAAATGTAAACAGGTTATACTTGGATTCCCTTAATGTTTTTACTCTCATTATCGGTGTCAACTTAAGTATTGTGAGGATCCCCTGCAATAAATGTTTTAGGGGCCCCTGTTTGGATCAACTTTGAATTTTACTACCCATTTTTTGCTAATTCAAGTCCTATGTTTTCTAACTTATTGATTATATGCTAAATGTTACTATACAGAAATGCACATAAGTGAGCTAGAGAGAAACTTCACTTTCCCACGTGGGCCCTTGGAAGGTGGGGGCCCTGGGCAATTGCCAACTTTGCCTATGCTTTAAAGTGCCCCATGTCATTGTTCTGGAATTGATTAATGCTTATGCGTGTAAAGTTAAGGACATCAATTTAATGCCCAGAAGGGGCAGTTTCAATTCCAGTTTTCAATTACTGCTAGGTGAGACCCGCAGGGCTGAAGGAGGTGACCAATTAGGGCCACCCGGGTCACTCGCGACCACCTCTCAGCCTTCCTCCAAAGAAGAGTCGGTCAGACAGTATAGAATACAAACCAAGTTATTTATTAGTATTCGCTCGAGCGGAGTCCAGTCTGACTAGCCTCCTAAGATGCTACCGAGGGGACTGACCCTCACCAATATTACATCAGTTGTTATACATTTCCAATACCCAGGAAGACCCGCCCAAAACTGGAAAATTCCAGTTAGAGCAGGCTAACAAAGGAGACACAGAAGATGAGTTACGCTCCAGGGATCGGGTACATGTTATCTTTACCTCAAGGTTACTCTGTCAAAGCCCGCTACTGTAAGCATGAGAACGGGCCTATCTAACAAGGAAGGTATGCAAAGGCACATTCATCTATTCATTAAGACAGCGAAGCTCAACCTTGGAGAAATACAAAAAGAAATATCGGAGCTGTTTTCTGCTCAGGCAGACAAAATGAGACAGGAGTTAGTTTCGCTCATCACACAAGATGGCGGCTGTTGGCAAAATGGTGCCGCAAATGCTAACTTAAGCACAATGCCAATAGGGGGAGCCGATTGGAAGTATTTTTCCAGTCCAACAGACCCCCCTTTTTGCATTTGCTAAATAATTTTGCTACTATGGACATCTAGGACTCTCTGTATTATGCAATGGACATATTGCAAATCCAAACATACACCATCAGTACTCGAAAATGCCCTAGTCTATGCACATCAAATCCTAGATATCCTGCATCATCATGGCCTTGCCCTTAGGGTCATGTTCCAGGGGTTTGGGGCTAGGTGTCAATATTTTCATACAGCAGGCACAACAGGCAGGACGGCAGTGTATACACAGACAGCATGTTAAGTTGATACCAGCTATGGCGATCAGTAAGATAATAATCTTCCAACCCCAGGATGTGAATAGGCACCAAAACCACCCAGTGAGAGACCATGTACCATTCTCTTGGTGTATGTCAGAGGCAAGCCTATGGAGCTTCTGTATAGCAGCATACACATTCGGGGCGTGGTCCGGTATGTATACACAGCAACTACTGCCGATGACACGGCAGGCCCCACCCTGATCAGCAAGGATGACGACTAACACCATCCTGTTTTGAAGGGCAACAAGTCTCGTAAACTGGAGTTCAGCTGTAATATTAGTCAGAATTCCAGCCGTTGCATTTATTACCCCTTCCACCACCCTAGTGAGTCTTTGAATATTGAGACTATTGGACATGGGGTCCCAAAAGGGAACAATACCCTTCATAGCATCAGTGAACTGCTGCAATGTGGTATCTGTCTGATCTATGTCTGCAGTGTCAATAACTCGTCTAACACATGGCAGATGAACACCCCTGCGTTGTAGTCGGTGATCCCTATGGTATTTGGATGGCGCTATATACACCGGGGGAAGGAGAGAGGAGAGATAGCATATTCCAGACCATCCTCGAGGGAGCCAAACATAGGCCTGGGACCCACAGACAAAGTAAACATTGTGAGGGGGCAGCAGAGGTGGGCTATTTGCAGTACTCAGTACATAGGCGTAATTGCAATTACTCACCCCACCCCTATTTTTCCTTTCCCTTTAACACAGAAACTCGCTGTCGTATTAACCACCGGCACTGGCATTGCCACATCACGAGTAATATTACGCATCTGAAAAGACTTAAAGTATTCAGTGACATTGAAATCCCAAAAATCAGACATTTCATTTCGAAGCCATGTTACGTTTTGTTCTCTTTCGTAGACATTCATGCAAGCTGTCGGAGACAATGTGTCTGGTGTCCCTTGTTCCCCTGGGGTAAACCCCTGATGCACACGTATATACTCTAAGACAGTTTCGTAATCAGCTAACATCATATTCATAGTATCTGAATGATAATGAGCGTATACCATAGTGAAGAGCTGAAACCAGCCTTCACAACTTTCGAGGTAAGAAAAGGGCATGGACAACAACACGTCATTCTTGTGTGTCACAGAAGGGAGCAGACAAAAGATCCAGCAATTTGTGACATTGGACGTACCATGTGCCTGATGCAACATTTGGAGGAACACGTTATCTACATATGTCTTTCTGTGTTCACCTTTGTGAGGAGCCAGGGTGACAAACATATGTTCAGGGGGAACAGGTGATGTACCAATCAAAGAGTGCACAGGATATTTTTCTTCTAGAAACCACATTATTCCAAGTACTGCTAGTAGGGAAATCAGGACAATTACTATAAAAATTACTTTACCCTTTTTCGACCAACTGGGCCAACCAACCACAACCCTCTCCAAACGTGGTGCTGCAAAAGGCTGTTTCTCCTCAACAATTGGGCGGCCAAAAGGATACATGGTGATCAGACGGGAAAAACGCAATGTAATGGTGTTGATGACAAGGAAACAATAGGATGGGCAAAGAATTCCCAGCGTCCTTCTGAGCCTCGCTGGCAGACTCCTATTGTTCATCTATGATGGGGCAGCGCGATCACAGCCCGTTGAAGAAATCCCACGTTGTCCAGGATAGGGCACCCCCCTTTTCGGGAAGACACCCTCAGCTTATCCTGTCCAGTGTCTCGGACAATGCACCAATCTCCCTTTCCCTAAGCTATCGTTGGTACCGCGGACAGGGTACATGCACCCTATTCTTCATCCTCGCAGTCCATCCCTACTAATCTGACTTTTCCTTTGGTGCACTGTCCCTCCGTCAGGGGCTCAAATTGTACCTAGCCACTCCGGGCACAGAGTGATCAATGAACAGGGGCTCAAATTCAGAGGGGCCAAGGGACTGGGGCTCAAGCACTGGTGGGCCAGGTGGAGGAGGACCCTGGATGGCCCTTATTTCTGGGGGGACCGCCTCATTCAATACTGCATCATTCTCCTCCTCTGTTTGCACCCACGTCAGTCGGGCATCCGAAAAAGGGATGAAGCGTGGCACCTTCTCCGTCTCGTGATCACCTATGCTATCGATCACCCACTGATCATAGGGGAGAGGTAACGGCACCTTCCGGCAATGGTTTGTGTGTATCCAGTTCTTCCGACCGGTCACCTTAACAGCACTCCTGGTGGCAAGAAGTACCTGCAGAGGCCCCTTCCAACGGGGCTCCAGGCTTCCCCTTCTCTGGAAGTGCTGCACAAGGATGAAGTCACCAGGTCGGATGTTATGCCCGGGCCCCTCTGTTTGAGGTGGCAACGTCTCTTGTATCTGTTGATGAATAGAACGCAGATTTTTAGTAAATTCATAAAGATAATCCACTAACAGAGGATACTCAATGTCTGAAAAGTGTTTTGGTCGCGGGACGCCCCAAACATTTGCTGAGCGGCCGAACACGACCTCATATGAGGACAATCCTGTCCTAGTGTGAGACGTAGCTCTGGTTGACAGAAGAGCTAACGGTAAAGCACCTGGCCACTCAAATCCTGTGCTTTCCTGAATTTTTGCCAGTTTCAGTTTGAGAGTACCATTGTACTTCTCAACAAAACCTGCTGACTGGGGGTGGTGTGCAGCGTGGAACTTCTGCCTAATGTGTAGCCCATCACACACCAACTGGATGACTTTTGAATTGAAATGACTGCCATTGTCACTCCAGATCAAGTGAGGTAAACCGAAGCGAGGGAAAAACTCCTTCAGGAGGGCTTTCAACGTCGCCAAGGCTGTATTCTCCTTAGTGGGGTATGCCTCAACCCATTTACTGAATGCGCAAACAACCACTAACACATATTTCAAATTGTTGACCCGTTCCATCTCAATGTAGTCCATCTGAAGGACTTCAAAAGGGAAAGAAGGGGATGCAAAATTGCCAGGGGGTGTAGGAGTGCCTTTTCCAGGATTGTACATCATGCATACCATACAATATTTGACCAAGTGAGCAGCTGTTTTGGGGATGTTATCATTCTGCCACACGGGGTCTAGTAGTCTGCATATGCCCTTGGCGCTAATGTGAGCTGGCCCGTGCGCCATGGTGACTACAGGGAGGACATAGGCGTCCGGCAGCATCCACCTTTGCTTCCCTGACTTATCCGACCAGCACCCATCCTCATCTAAACGTGCTGTGCTTTCCTGCCATATTGCTAACTCCTCAATTGTTGCCTTGCTTTGTATCTCTTTCACGCTGTCCAGTGTATCCTCAAACATCGTAACTTTGGGTACCCATCTAGCAGGACCTACCACAAACATCTTTTTCATCTTCGTTCGAGCCGTCTCCTTAGCTATTTGGTCTGCAAATGCATTTCCCCTCCCCACAACATCAGTAATTGCCCTGTGGGCGCTGCACTCCACTATTGCTAACCTTTTGGGGAGTGTCAGGGCTGACAAAAGCCTGTGTATCAAGGGGCCATTCTGGATCTATAACCAGTGTGAAGTCAGGAATCCTCTCTCCGCCCAGAACAGCCCAAAATTGTGGGCAACCCCAAAGACGTACTGGCTGTCAGTATAAATATTGACAGTCAGTCCCTCACTTAACTCACAAGCTCGAAGAAGGGCAACTAACTCTGCAGCTTGGGCCGATTGATAGGGAACTCGTGATGTCTCGACTACTGTGTGTAGGGTAGTTATGGCATATGCCGCAGTTGTTGTGCCATCCGGTAATTTGAAACAAGAGCCATCGACATATAGCTCCCCTTGGGGTTCAGATAGGGGAACATCAGTCAGGTCTACCCGTCCCTTCGTCTCCTCTTCAGTCCGAAAAATACAATCATGTATGTCTATTTCCTCACTTTCAGAAGGGAGGGATAGTAACATGGCTGGGTTCAGGGTGGCACATCTTTTTATCGTGATGTGTGGTGCAAACAGGGTCAGTTCATAACCAGTCAGATGTGGACTGGTGAGCTGCTGTGTCTTTGTTTTGTTCAAAAGTTTATCCACAGCATGAGGTACCATAACTGTGAGATCGGTATCAAGGACGAGCCCTGCCGATTGTCGGATAGAGACAGCCGTGGCCGCGATCGCTCTTAGACAGCTCAGGAGGGCTCTGGCGACAGGGTCAAGCAAAGCAGAGAAATAAGCACACGTCCTCTGCTTACCTCCAAAGGCTTGTGTTAAGACAGAAAGCGCGTGACCAGCTGTCTCGTGTACATACAACACGAACGGCTTAGTGTAGTCTGGAGTGCCAAGCACAGGCGCAGAGCAAAGCACAACCTTTAATTGCTCAAAAGCTTGTTGACATTCAGGCGTCCAGGGCAAGGGTTCATGCACATCTTTAGTGGTTAGCTGCAACAGTGGCTTTGTTAGTAAGGAAAAGGTAGGAATCCAGTGCCGACAATACGAAGTAATGCCTATGAAACCTTGCACATCCCGCTGAGTCTTAGCGATGGGCATTTTGACAATAGCACTAATGCTTTCAGGTGTTAGCCTCCTTCCCTCCTTCGACAGTACGTGACCTAGGTAGGTGACCTCCTGTCGACAATATTGGAATTTTGAAAGGGACGCTTTATGCCCGTGATGAGCCAAATGCAGCAACAATTTAACCGTTGCATCTTTGCAACCTTCTTCAGTGTCCAAAGCAATCAAGAGATCGTCCACGTACTGCAGTAATTCATTACCTGGGGGAAGTGTGAGGGAATCCAATTGGCCTTTTAAAGCTTGACTATATATGCTAGGACTTTCAGTATAGCCCTGAGGAGCTCAACAGAATCTAAAGCTTCTGCCGGCCAGGGTGAATGCAAATAGGTGCCTGCTATCTGGATGAATGGGAATGCTAAAGAAAGCATTTTTCAAATCAATAACAGAAAAGAATTTGGCAGAGGAAGGAATCATTGTCAGAAGGGCAGTGATGTCGGGGACCACCCACTGGGAACTGAGGGACCACAATCTTATTAACCTCACGCAGATCAATCACAAAACGATAGACATCAGGATGATCATCAGAGGTACCCGAGGGTGCCCTCTTAAGAATGGGAAGAATAGGGCTATTACATACGTTCGCAGTCATCTCCTCAACAACCCCTGACTTAATCAAGTCCTGTATAATCTGCAATAGAGCTCGCTCCCCTGCTTGTGGTATTTTGTACTGAGGAATACGAGGCAAAACAGCATTGTCTTTGATCTTAATAGAGACTGGAGGTATCTGTAACAGCCCTACGTCCGTATCACCTGTAGCCCACAACGTGGGCGGCACATCATTGAACTCAGCAGGGAGGAGCGCATCTTTAGACAAACACTGCTTGGTGCTAACCACATTAGGACCCATCGTCATATAGACACCTGCCGGGGAACAATAAATGGGTGGCATACAACTTCTTCAACAAATCCATTCCCATCAAATTCTCACCGCAATTGGACGTCAGCAAAAATGGTGATTCAACAGTAAAGGGACCAACGGTCAGGGCAAGGGGTTTGGGTATGGGGCTCACAACCGGTACACCAGAAAAGCCTACCGAAACATTATTATGGCCAGACAGGGCTGCCCCGGGATCAGTGAATGAGAAACAGAGCTGTTCATTGCGCCTGTATCCACCAAGAATTGCTTAGCTGAGCCCTGCAAGTCAGCAGTAACATAAGGTCCGCGCTGATCTACAGGTATCTGAACTGGTCCCTCGCCCTGTCCCTGGCTGTCCTAACCATGGAACAACCCAATCACTTCATCCAAATCGTAGTCATCATGATAGTACTGTCGCCCTCGAGGGTCATCAAAATAGTTCTGATCAGAGCGACCCTGCTGTTCCTCATTTTCCTGACCTCCGTCATGACCACCTGCTCCTCGACCCTGTCCACATGAACCCCGTCCTCTAGGGGCCGCAACCTTCTGCAACAACGTCGGGCACTCACTGCGCCAGTGTCCCTCCTCCTTACAGTATGCACACTGATTCGGCCCCATAGGCGTGGCATTTTTGCTAGTGCGGGGCAGCTGTCGGGCCGGACCAATGCCTTGTCCTCCCCCGTTCCCCCTAGATACCTGCTGCATCAACACATTCGTTTTTAACTCCTTATTTTTCTTCTCCACCTTCTCCTTCTCTTCGTTCTCTCTATGCTCATAATACTGTGCCATACTCAATATCACTGATGGGGAGGAGGTAGTCCAAGTGCTCTCCGAAGCCTGTAACCAAGTCGCGATCTCGGGAAGCAGGTTCGTAACAAATCTATTAACGAACAATGGTACACCTCCTTCCATTGACAAATCCTGTCCGCTGAAATCCAAAAACACACCTTCAAACCTAGTGAAAAAATCAGATACACTTTCATCTTTCTTCTGACGACATGCTGTTAACTTGTTCCAATCTACTCTTCTAGGTGGAATAAGAGAGTGCATGTAGGTAATAATACGACCCGGCAAAGCTAGTATCTCAGCCTTAGGCTTCTCACCAGGCTTCCTCTCTCTATCCCATGCCCTGATATCATCCCAAGTGCCACCCAACTCCACAACATGGTCCTGTGTATGCACCTGCCGCCAAATATCAACTGGCACTAACAAACCAAAAAACATCTCAATGTCTGCCAACGTCATCACCGTCGACGACGCAGCCTCTGTCAGTTCTTTATAATATACAGTTGGATTTTTCCTAGGTTCGGGTAAGTGAGTCTTGAGAGACAAAACCTCACTCCTTTTCCATGGAGTATAAACCAATTGTTCTTGGAAACGGGCCTCTACTCGCTGTCTGACGACAGCATATTGCTGATCACGCAGCTCTGGTATCTCAGGGTGAAAAATAGGATGTACTTCCCTCATCAGAATCTGGGACCCTGTTGTCGGGCTCTTCTGATGCAATCTGCCTCGATAACCAATCAGCATTGCAACATTACTGAAAACGTCGTTAGGGGCCATGTCAGCAGCCTACACACGGTCCCAGATGTCAAAAATGTCTGGGGTGCAACACCATTGAAAAACTGTTCCCACAACCCAATCAGTGTAGCCGACATATGCTTGAGGGCATGCTGCAGTACAAACGGTTCATACTCTTCCAACACACTCCACACATCCTCCACGCTGTAAATCGGACTCCGGGCCCACTGGGCAGCCTGATTAGCTACCATCTTTTTCTCTGCATCTCCAACATCAGATCGAATCAGCACCCGCCCCAATTGCTCCCGTGCAGTCACCCAGTCCCCCTCGTCCAGTCCACGCACCGGCGTCCCAATACTCAGCAAGGTCGGGGAAGAGAGATGCGGGGAAGACACAATAGCTGAAGGGGCAGGCACCAGAGTTATTTATGGCTGTGTTGAGGGTGTGAGGGATGGAGAGTGTGAGTAAGCTGAAACAATTGGCGTAGCAAGGAGACTGACAGTCGTCGCAGCCGCGGCATGTGATGCCAGAAAAAGAACAGAAGGTGCTGTAGCCGAAGCAGCTGGGTCAAGAACAGGAGAACCAGAGGCAGAGGCAGGAGGGGCAGAAGACTCGGGCTGCGGGGCAGCAGGGTATATTTTCTGCGGGGCATATGGAGGTGGAGGTCGAGTGTCTAGCAGTTCTTCCACAAATGTATCGCCTTCCTCTCGGGCAACATATGATTTGTCGCATTGCAATCAAAACTTTCTATCAGCACACTCTACACCTCTTTCTATTTTCTCTCTATCATATGCTGCTGCTTTCTGGGTTACTGTCTGCATCTTTCCTCTTCGGGCCTCTTTCTCTGCTTTCATTCGTCTTTGCCTTGCTTCCTTTTGCCATACCTGAAGATAATCAAACATCGACTGCCTACTTCATTTGGCAAACAATTTATCCTGCAAGAAATTAAATTTTTGTTCATCGAAGGTACCTGTTAGCGGCCACTGCAGCTCGGCATTGTCCCTCGTATATTTGTGCCATAATGTACTAAACATAATAGGGCCAAGGCCATGCTTGACGTACATGTCGAAGTTCGGGGTGCCTTCCGTAGGCACAGGCTGCCTTTCCTCCAATCAAGCATCAGCGGAACAACAACGGCACCCCAAACAACACAACTTGCTCAAACAGGGCATCTTAAGAGGAGACAGGTTCACTATTCGTGCCAGACGAATAGTTCGCAAATATCTTTCAAAAGGTCGGTCCTCTGACCGTGTCAAAGAAAGAAAACCAAAAGTCAGTCCTCAGACTGCACCAAAGAAACCAATCAGAGTCGACACCACAAAACTAAAGCCGGCCAGATCCCAGGCATTTTCAAAAGTAGGCCAAATCCATTATGTTGCCTGGCAAAGTGTCCGCAGACACTCTGTATCTAAATCGGTCCGCAGACCTACCAAGTACAAATCAAATGGTCTTCAGACCATACCAAATATTATTCAAAATGGCGCCATATTCACAAAGAACCAAGACAAACTCACCTGGTGCACACAGGTCGAAGAAATGTATTCTCCACTGCCGACTCTTCGGACCAAACGGTCAGATCCAAGGGTTTTGCCTTTCAGGACCCCAGCCGGGATGACCACTGGGCGAGGCACCACCCGATCAGACAGGCGGAGCAGCTGCGAGTACTAGGCTCTATTGTGCAAGGATCCCCGATCCGCCCATCCGACCCGACCTGGCTCCGTCCTCCTCACACATCCGCGGGCAAGGATGGGTCAGCCCGATGGAGTCCCTGTTCGAGCGCCAACTGAAGGAGGTGACCCGATTATGGCCACCCGGGTCACTCACGACCACCTCTCAGCCTTCCGCCAAATGAAGAGTCGGTCAGACAGTAGAGAATACAAACCAAGTTATTTATTAGTATTCCCTCGAGCGGAGTCCATTCTGACTAGCCTCCTAAGATACTACCAAGGGGACTGACCCTCACCAATATTACATCAGTTGTTATACATTTCCAATGCCCAGCAAGACCCGCCCAAAACTGGAAAATTCCAGTTGGAGCAGGATAACAAAGGAGACACAGAAGATGAGTTATGCTCCTGGGATCGGGTACATGTTATATCTACCTCAAGGTTACTCTGTCCGTGCCCGCTACTGTAAGCATGAGAACGGGCCTATCTAACAAGGAAGGTATGCAAAGGCACATTCATGTATTCATTAAGACAGCGAAGCTCAACCTTGGAGAAATACAAAAAGAAATATCGGAGCTGTTTTCTGCTGAGGCAGACAAAATGAGACAGGAGTTATTTTCGCTCATCACACAAGATGGTGGCTGTGGGCAAAATGGTGCCGCAAATGCTAACTTAAGCACAATGCCAATAGGGGGAGCCGATTGGAAGTATTTTTCCAGTCCAACAGGGCCCCTCAAACATAATGCCTTGTGAATGGGAGATGTTATTGGAGATGCGTGAGGCCAAAGGCGTGCTCCAAACATGATGCCGGGAACTCACTTCACTACGCATTCATGTGAGATGTTGCACATAGTCTGAGAGGAGTTGCAGACATACTTATTTACCAATTTTTTGTGAACTGCGGATAGTGACGTGTTTATTGTGAAAGGAACATTCAAGGGGCTTATTTACAAGTTCCCTGCACCGCCGGTGCGTCACTTTTGTGACGCACCTGAGGCGCATTTTTCTGCCCCATATTTACAAGGACTGGAAAAGCCACCCTGCGTGGCTTTTCCTGTCCTTGTAAATACGGCCCCTGTACACGCAGCATTTTGCGTGAAAGGGGTGTTGCATGGCTGTTGCTGTGGGTGTTCCCACGTAATACCCGTGGAACCAGAAACATTTCCAGATTTACGAGAAATTGTAAATCTGGAAATGCGTCTGAATGCTACGCCTTCCTTCCTTTCCTCTTTCTATGCGTGCTGCAGAATGCAACACACATGGAACGAGGAAATCACCTCTAATGATTGTTCATGTGCAGGAAGGTGTCCCTTCCTTCACATAAACAATCATTTAAACAAGCATTGGCATAGCCAATAGGTCTCGCCTTTGGGACCTTATAAGTGTTTAGTTATCCAGCACAATATCCTTGGTGCAACAACATCAACTGTTGCATGGCTAAACACTTATAAGGTCCCAAAGGCAAGACCTATTGGCTATGCCAATGCTTGTTCTTGCATTGCCACTGCTGTGGCAGGCAAAGTGAGACTATTATCCCTTGCTTAGGTCCTGCTTGGAGCGGCTGACTCTTGAATTTATCTCCATTTATCTACCAGCACCGTAGTATGGCATCCAGATCTAGTTATTTTGAGGAATAGTGTCATAGCCAGTGACAGAATTTCATCTCATTGTGAAGTGAAACTAGAGACTTTTTGTTCCACTTCAGAGTATACTGCATACCAGTCTTTCTTCCCACATTGTTCAGTTTACTCGCATGCTCATGTATACCTTTTGCCCATACAAAACTTGGTACCTCAGCTTCTCCTACAGTCGCCTTACCATCCGGAACCTCAGATCGGATACTGCTATTTTATTTCACCCAAGGGCCCCAACTTTCACACCAGTGAAAACAAAACTTTGGGGACTTGGAATGCAAGTGTATTTTAAATTAATGGCTGTTTCAGTCTAAGAGAAAGAAAGTGTTTTATATCATACACTGTTTGATTTCATATTTGGCAGAAATAAAGTTAAAAGGCGGTTTAGCCAAAACCATTACTGCGCAATGATGACAAAAACGTAGTGACACCTCCAAGGGGGTAAAACGCTCTGTTGAGTTGTTTACATGCAGAGACGTGAAGCCGGACCCTGTACTGTGCCGGTAGTGAGTGAGTATGTGCACGTGCCCATTTGTTGGATTCGGTTGAGCCTAAAACGTTAAATAAATGAATGGAACTTCCTGCCCGGTGGGTGCTCAGTGCACTTCGGCTCAGTACGCAGCTTTCTAAAATATCGTTTTGTAATATAAGGGACACGACCGGTTTGTTTTATTTTCAGAACGTTTCCATTAGAAGATAAGTTAAAGAAAGACAAGTACCTGGAGAAGGAGGGCGCGCAGAGTGTGCTGTTCTCTTGCTTTCAGCTCTCTAATGAAAGCTCCTACCCTGAGCGGGGTGCGGTTCACAAATTGCCTGTGAGCTGATGTAAAGTGAGAGCAACTCTTCCGGGTGACGTCAGTCTGGACGCAGCGTCAGAACACATTATGGCAGCAATACACAAGACTGATTAAACAACAGCCTTCAGTGGATCATTGTAGCTGCATCCGAGCAGAATAACATCATGACAAGGTAAAGTCTGTGTACGGGGAAATCCCCTCTTAAAGCGGCAGCACCTCGACATTAGATGATTCAGTCAGTAATGCAGACAAATGACAAAAGCTCAGGGTGACTAGATTTTGAAAAACAAAAATCAGGATTCCACAAACATAAGTAGGAGTACAGTTTAGCATAGATTTAATGGCACAGAATGACTCAACTACAGCGCTCACCACCATGAGAAACAAAGACAAGGACCAACTAAGGGAAATTAAATCAAATATTTCCAAAGAGTATGATCTGTGCTAAGAAAATTGCTTTGTGCTGTTAATTCATCACTAGAGAAAATATGAAAACCCGCCTCCTCTCTAACTGGGCCATGTACTTAATTTACTGAAATTAGCAGAGACAAATGGTGACAAGCATTGGCCGCGCGGCCGTGAAACTGACACGGCCGCGCGGCCGTGAAAGTGAAAGTAATCGTGAGGAGCGGGTTTTGGAAGTGCAAACAGTGGCTTTTGCTGGCGACCAGCTTGCGTTCACGCGAGCGTCCAGATGGCGAGGGAAGCCATATGGCGCCTGATCGCGCGTGCACGCTCGCGTGAACTCAGGCTAGTCGCCAGCAAAAGCCACTGTTTGCACTTCCAAAACCCGCTTACTAAAACTCTCGCCAGAGCAGCGCATGCGCTGGCTCAGGCGAGACCTAAAAATGACTAATGCAGCACACATTGAAGCTGACAAACGCCATTACAGGAACATCTTCCTGCACATAAACAATCATCCCCATGACGCAGGCATCCTTGCACCATGGTGCATGGGTGCCTGCGTCGGACCATGGCAGCCAATTCTGCACTAGAGCAGGGGAAAGCACAGGGATGCGACATATTATTGTAAATATGTTGCATCCATGTTCTTTGAAAGTGCCGCAGCGTGGCGCAGCTAAAGCAAGCACTTGAGGTGCCGCGCTGCGGCACTTTCTTGTAAATGAGGCCCCAAGTCTTTAGTACAGGAAGAGCGCATTGGTGCCAAGTGCAGCTCAAAACAAAAGGCACAAACAGTCTTCTGTTTTCTTATTGTGAGAGCACCCTGGGCAAGGCCTTCCCTAAGCACAAGACGGTGCTGCTACTGTTGACTTGTTTTGCTGCTGCACAGGAATGATGCTCATGGGTACATATTCAGATTAGCAGTAGGGGTAAGCCAATAGTTGTGACCTTTCTATTGTGTATGTAGAAATATGTACTCCACGTGGTGTGAAGAAACGGACATCACAGGTTCCAGTAGTGTTACGGATGTACAGTGTAGGGAAGGGGGACTTTTTACTAACACCCACTAATTTGTTGCAAGATAAGTTAGTTGGTGTATGTCCATGCTTAGTTATTTGTTTATTTGTTGAACTCTTTAGGACAGAAACCAGGCCCTAACAGGCAACTAAGCACTGTATCCAAATGGATGCAGCACAGAGAGGTGCACTGTAATAGGGTGGGTGGAATTTTAATTCTCAGTCATGGATTCTTCGTTAATATTATAAATACTATTTCCCCGCTTGTACAGGACCCCAAACACTTTTTATTGGCAATGATAAATAAAACTCTCTAATCATGAAAAATAATGCTTATGGTAAGGCAAAATTTAGTTTCCATTCTTTTCACTAGAAACTAAAAATCATGGAGGCACACCTGGGGCCAATCGAAATTGTAATAAATAGCGAGGGAAATGTGGCCGCAATGAACTGTTTTCCTGTTATGTGGCCTCTGATGAGAAGCGAGAGTGCTTCGAAACGCGTAAGGCCAAGGGATGAAGCATCTGGATGGAAAGCTGCATGTTTTCAAATAAAGGTTTTGGAAACCTACCTGCGAGTGGTGTGCGGCCTCATATCTGAGCACTTTGGGTAAATATATATATATATATATTCACTGAAAAAACCATAGGTTTCAGGGGCGTTATAGTTAGTTGGACATTTCACTCGTACAAAACCAGAGAAATTCCCCGTTATAGTTAGTTCAGCTAACTATAACTCGCGCCCCGCAATGCACTGCTGATGACGTCACATATTACATCACTCATGACATGGTCAGTGACATCACTGATGACATCACTGATGACATCTCAAATGACATCACTGATGATATCACTGATGACATCATCCAGTGACTGTTTCTGTAAAGTTTAAATATGTTTAATATATATAGGGAAAGGCGTATTGAAGAATGAGTGGGTGTATAAGTGTCTGAATGGATGATTTAGTAGGTGCGTGACTGACTCTATAAGTGAGTGATTAAACGTATCTTACTGAATGCATGGGTTAGTGACTAAACTGTGTGAATGTCTGTATCCGTCTGTCTGTTGGTGTGTAAGCGGCTGCATGGGTTTGTGAATAGCTACATGAGTGTCTACATGGGTTATTGATTGGTTGTCTGAGTATCTGTATGGGTGCCTGAGTGTTTGTGTGGGTGGGGTGTGTGTGACTCTGTGCATAGATGTGTGAGTGGGTGATTCACTGAGTGCATGGTTTCAAGAGTGCATCTGTGATGGACTGTATAGGTGGGTGAGTGTGTGTATGGGTGTGTTAGTGAGTGAATGTATATCTCAGTGGTACATGTGTGAGTAACTACATATGTGAAAGGCAGTATATATGTGTGTTGGAGTATATAAATGGCTATAAGTGAGAGTGGGTGATTGTGAGAGTGGCTGTATGGATGAGTGTGTACTTGTATCAGTGATTGTATAAGAGCGTAAGAATGTGCTAGTATTTGTATGAGTAAGTGAGCTGGTGTGTGTATAACTGTATAGGTGAGTAAATGGCAGTGTGATTAATTATTTGCATGACTGACTAGGTGTGTGAGTACCTCTATGGATGAGTGGCGGTGTTTGAGTGTGTATATAGTGTCTATATAGGTGTATGAGTGCATATGATAGTCCTGTACTGAGTGACCGTAAGTATGAGTGACTGTACGGGTGAGTGAGTGGATGTGTGTGTAGCCCTAAGAATCAGTGAGTGTGTATGTAGTTATTGGTGTTGGAGTGTCTATGGTTTTGAGAATGGCAGTCTGTAATTTAGAGTGGGTGTATCAAAAGTTATATTAGGGTGTGAGAAGATGCATGAAATTATCACATGGATGATATCATCAGTGATGTCATTTGAGATGTCATCAGTGATGTCATCAGTGATGTCACTGACCATGTCATGAGTGATGTAATATGTGTCGTCATCAGCAGTGCATTGCGGGCGCGAGTTATAGTTAGCTGAACTAACTATAATGGGGAATTTCTCTGGTTTTGTACGAGTGAAATGTCCAACTAACTATAACGCCCCTGAAACCTATGGTTTATTCAGTGAATTTCTAAGGTTTTTAAATGCTAATTTCTAACTATAACGTGCCTGAAACCTATGGTTTTTCAGTGAATTTCAAAGGTTTTTAAATGCTAATTTCTAACTATAACATGCCTGAAACCTATGGTTTTTCAGTGAATTTCAAAGGTTTTTTAAATGCTAATTTCTAACTATAACGTGCCTGAAACCTATGGTTTTTTAAGTGAATTTCAAAGGTTTTTAAATGATAGTTTCTAACTATGCCTACAGAGGTAGGACATGTGAAGAAAGAAGAAAAAACGCACAGAAAGAAGCAAAAGAAATGCAGAAAGAAGCAACAGAAGTCCACAAAGACGAAGAAAAGTGCAGGAAGAAGCAAGACATGTGCAGAAAGAACCAACAGAGGAGCAGAAAGAGGCCTTGTTGCAAAATCATCCTGTGCCCACAACTTTTTCAGACGGGTACTGGTGGTAACTGACTCGGACTAACCAGGCCTAGAGCCAGTGCTATGCTAAAAGACACTTAGAATACAGTGAAAACACCTACATACACTAGGGAACACTATGCGTTGGGGTACCCCTGTGATTAGCATGACCTCCTCTGTAAGGCCCTAGTACATAATATGGCAGGGGAATTAAAACTACCTCTAAGTCAGAGGTGCAGAAATATGCTACTTTAACTAGTAGTCGCGTTTGCAGAGTGGTGGAGAAAGGGTTCTGGGCGTCCAACCAACGCTCGGGAAGTCCGCTGCGTAGGACTTACAGGAGGTACCAGGAGGGATTCTTGGCCCTCCAAACTCCCTCAGGACAAAATTGGACTTCATCCCCCATCCCGTAGTCTGCCACGAGGCACGTTTACAGAGTGGTAGAAAAAGGGGGCCATGGCCTCCGAAGACGTCTTAGCAATCCCACTGTGTGGGACTTACTGGAGGTAACAAGAGGGGTAGTTGGCCCCCAAGGACATCCTTGGGGGCCAACTTCCCAAACTATTACCTCCAGTCAGTCCCACACAGCAGCACTGGTAAGTACTCGTACCAGGCCACGCCCACTTTGCCCACCCCTCTACAAACGCGCTTCCTGGCGCGCTCTTGGATGGGGATTGAAGTCCCCTTCACTGCTGGGGGTCCTTTAGGGGCCAACTAGCCTACCTTTTACCTCCAGTAAGCCCCCAGGATTGGTGAGAGGTAGACAAAGGCCATGCCCCCTTTCTCCACCACTCTGCAAACGCGCCCCATGGCGCGTTGTAAGTTGGGGGATTAAGTCCCCTTGAATCCTGAGGGTCCCTGGGGTACAACTAGCCCACCAGGTACCTCCAGTAAGCGCCACAGAGCTGCATTGCAGAGAGGTGTAAAAAGTGGTGTGACCTGGACCACCTCTCTGCAACGCAGCGCAGTGGTGCTTACTGGAAGCACCTGGTGGGCTAGTTGGCCCCCAGGGGCCCTCAGGATTGAAAGGGAATTAATTCCCCAACTTAAAAGGCGCCACAGGGCGTGTTTGCACACATGTCACCTCAGGCCCCGCCCCCTCCCTTTACCACTGTGCAAACACGCCCCGTGGCACGTTTTAAGTTGCGGGATAAATTCCCCTTGAATCCTGAGGGTCCCTGGGGTTCAACTAGCCCACCAGGTACCCCCAGTAAGCGTCACAGAGCTGCGTTGCAGAGAGGTGTAAAAAGGGGCGTGGCCTGGATCACCTCTCTGCAACGCAGGCCTGTGGCGCTTACTGGAGGTACCTGGTGGGCTAGTTGGCCCCCAGGGGCCCTCAGGATTGAAGGGGAATTAATTCCCCAACTTAAAATGCGCCACAGGGCGTGTTTGCACACATATCACCTCAGGCCCCGCCCCCTCCTTTCACCACTGTGCAAACGCGCCCCGTGGCACGTTTTAAGTTGGGGGATAAAGTTCCCTTGAAACCTGAATGGGAAGGGGGCCGCGTGGGCCCCCCTCCCGGGCCACTTCTAGCCCCGGGGACCCCATCCCCCAGGGCAGGCCCTATCCGTTGGGGACCGTGGGGGGAGCCCCAATGCCTCACGATTGGGAGTGAAGTTACACTCCTTGTTCCGGACGCACAGCTTGAGTCAATACAAACGATTCCACAAAGTTAGCCACGTTCAATAAAGTTTTATTCCTTCTGTTCCACAATTTCCTTAGTACTCATTTCATTAGGTCACATGAGAGACGCAATATATTTATACTTCTAATGCAGCAGATATGCCAATCCAGGCCTTTTTCTGAAGCAAGAACAATACATTTATCATCCTCTGTAGTAAGTGTCATTCCCAATGCATTTCGGACTTATTTTAGTCCTTCGTCAGGGGTTCACTACAAATTAAACAACACCAACATTAGATTCAATGTTCAGCTCTTAATACATTCATCTATCAACAATACATCTCGCAGTTCATGCCTTGTTGTAACAGTCCCACCTGATCAACGTTTTCCCTCTAATAGCGTGACTACGCGCTATCAACAAAGTGCCCAAACAAACTTCATCCCATTACATGACCCTTCCCTAATTTACCTTCACCTTTCTAACCTCACCCAATACGTAGAACGTCGTGTCTTACATTATTTAAGTCACTAGCCCTCTGTCTGTTCGTTTAACCTTCCCAAACAATTCCCTCGGCTGCACTTTTAAAACAAAATGCTTACAAGAGCATTTCAACTGTTTATCATGTTTCGCCTCAACTTAGAGCTCCATGAGCTCGTGGAAACATTATGCAGTGCTAACCCAGTCCCCATAGATCAAATCATCGTCCCAATGCCCCCACGGTCCCGCCGGCTACCCCCGTCCTGCAGGAGCCGGCATTGCTTTTCCACATGGGGAGCTGCTAACATGCAGCTCCCCTTGTGGAAAAGCAATCTGCTGCTTCATTGAAGCGAGAGCAGGTTTCCCTGCTCTCGCTTCAATGTAAGCAAAGCAGTTCTGCAATGACAGGGCGGGAGCCGCGCGGCTCCCGCCCTGTCATTGCAAGCAGCAGTGTCCCGGGGTGGGCACCCGGGACACTGCAGGAGCCGGCCCTGGGGGTGGGGGTCCCCAGGGCCATCACGGGCTCCAGGAGGGGGCCGCGCGGCCCCCTCCCACCTATTGCACAGCCCCAGGGAGGTGGTGGTCCCGGGGCTCGGGGGTCCGTCACGGACCCCGGATTTGAATATTAGTGCCCGGGGAGGTGGCGGTACCCGGGCGTGTGGGGGCTCGAGCCCCCCACACAGGTCTATTTAAAAAAGCCCCGGGGGTGGCGATCCCCGGGGCTTGGGGAGCCTTGGAGGCCCCCAGCACATTAAAATAAGAAGCCCCGGGGGTGGCGGTCCCCGGGGCTGCGGGGGGCCATGTGCCCCCGCAAATGTTTATAGAAAGCCCCGGGGGTGGCGGTCCCCGGGGCTGCGGGGGCCTCCCTGGGCCCCCGCAATTACATTATTGAATGCCGCAGGGGGGCCATGTGCCCCCCCACGATTATAATTAATAAAAGCCCCGGGGGGTGGCGGTCCCCGGGGCTTGGGGGGGCCTTGGAGGCCCCCCAACACATTAAAAATAAGAAGCCCCGGGGGGTGGCGGTCCCCGGGGCTGCGGGGGGGCCATGTGCCCCAGAAAATGTTTATGGAAAGCCCCGGGGGTGGGGGTCCCCGGGGCTGCGGGGGTCCATCACGGACCCCCGAATTTGAATATTAGTGCCCCTAGGGAGGTGGCGGTCCCCGGGGCATGTGGGGGGGGCTCGAGCCCCCCCACACAGGTCTATTTTAAAAAAAAATTAAAGGCCCGGGGAATGGCGATCCCCGGGGCTTGGGGGGGCCTTGCAGGCCCCCCGACACATTAAAAATAAGAAGCCCCCCCATTAAGGAGAAACCCACGTCCACCATTTACCGTAAATTAATAAATAATATGCCAGACTCCCTGATACATCTTAGAGCTGCCTGGACTAGAGATCTTGGCAGCCTGGACGATGATGACTGGCAGGATGCGCTGCAGGGTCCCAGGGAAATCGCAATACGCTCACGGTTCCGTCTGGTGCAGTTTAAAATCCTCCATCGCACCTATTATCCACGCACACACCTGTACGCCTGGGGAAGGAGTCAGACAACGCTGTGTGTACGGGGTTGCCAAGGGGAGGGTACCTTCTTCCACATCTTGTGGGATTGTCCAGAGATTATCCCCTTTTGGCTGAAGGTTACGGACACTCTGACTAGTGTAGTGGGAAAGACTGTCCCTATGGACCCGAAGTGGCTGCTATTAATGATCAGAGGTGACACTGATTGGCCGAGGTATATGGCTATATGGCTGGTCCTAGCGGTAGGGGTAGCAAAGCGCAATCTCACACGGTGCTGGGGGCGCGGATGCCCCCGCAATTGGACGACTGGAAGCGAGATCTAGACTGGTGCCAAAGAGCGGAGGAAACTGTTTACAATAGTAGGGGGTGTACCAATAAGTGGAAGAAGGTGTGAGCGCCCTGGCGGAAGTACAGGAATTCTGAGGTTGATGTAGTGGGCTGAATGACGGGGTGTTATCCTGGTCCTTGTTGCTCCCACGTGACATGTTTAACGTTGATCTGTGTAATATCTCCAACTGTGATTTATTGGTACTCTTATGTATTGTATGGTCTCACGAGCGTTATTAATAAAAAGATTTTCAAAAAAAAAAAAAAAAAATAAGAAGCCCCAGGGGGTGGTGGTCCCCGGGGGGGCCATGTGCCCCCCGCAAATGTTTATAGAAAGCCCCGGGGGTGGTGGTCCCCGGGGCTGCGGGGGCCTCCCTGGGCCCCCGCAATTACATTATTGAATGCCGCAGGGGGGCCATGTGCCCCCCCACGATTATAATTAATAAAAGCCCCGGCGGTGGCGGTCCCCGGGGCTTGGGGGGGCCTTGGAGGCCCCCCGACACATTAAAAATAAGAAGCCCCGGGGGGTGGCGTTCCCCGGGGCTGGGGGGGGCCATGTGCCCCCCGCAAATGTTTATGGAAATTTTCTGAAAAACACATTCACTGGATGATGTCATCAGTGATGTCATGAGTGATGTCACTGACCATGTCATGAGTGATGTAATATGTGACGTCATCAGCAGTGCATTGCTGGCGCGCGAGTTATAGTTAGCTGAACTAACTATAACGGGGGAATTTCTATGGTTTTGTATGCAGTGAAATGTCCAACTAACTATAACGCCCCTGAAACCTATGGTTTTTTCAGTGAATTTCTAAGGTTTTTTAAATGTTAATTTCTAACTATAACGTGCCTGAAACCTATGGTTTTTTCAGTGAATTTCTAAGGTTTTTTAAATGCTAATTTCTAACTATAACGTGCCTGAAACCTATAGTATTTTCAGTGAATATATATATATTTATTATACTATGTATACATGTGAAAATGTCTCGGTCCCCTGTTTGCCTCGGTGGCACGGAAAAAATGGGTGGAACTGACGTCAGCACGCTGACAAGGTCCTCTTATGGCTCCGATGACGTCATACGGTGTCGCGAGCGGAGCCGTGCTCGTTGACGTGGGAGAGCTAGGAAAGAATTTCCGTGGAATGCTGGTGCAGGGGCTATTCACCTAAGTGTTCAGGCTAGTCCTTTGGAGCAACTGTTTATGTTGCCACTCCAGAAACCGAAACCAGTGATCCGAGGGCAGAGGCCCTGCAGATGGCACACGAGGTGGGGTGCCCAGTCGTGTGCACCGGCGGGGCAGCGAAGTGACAAGCACCACAACCCACAAAAAGGTAACGAGGGCACTGAATAACACAGGATCTTCTCTTTGTATCTGGCAGGAACAACGAAGTTAAAATGCCCTAGTACCAAAATGTAGAATTAGTGCTACAACGGTCTACAAGAGGACCTGCGATGCCGCTTCTGTCTCCCGTACCCTGGAGGCGGCACATGGGTCACGCAGTACGGTCATACCTCGGTGGGACGCACACTCGTTGACCTCTCATGGCACTGCTCCACACTTCAGGGAGGATGCTTTCCATTAGCTATGTTTTCTGATGACATGTCGCGCCGGCCCCGCCCAACAACAGAACTCCTTTAGATCCAAACAGACTCTTCCACTCTCTCACCGGAAGTGAAACCAGGCCACGCGGACACTTTCACAATACAACAGCCGGGAATGCACTTTTCGGTAAAAAAACACATTCCTTCCTCCTAATTAATCAAATAAACGTCTCACTGAAGAACAGGGGCCAGCTTCGATCGGTAAACAGCCGTTACAACGACTTTTTACTTTGCGATACCATTACAACGCATGCATTACCACGCATGCGTTGTACATCACGAAGTCATTACTACGCATTTTTTAGAACGCATGGTCATTTACCACGCATGCCTTTACAACGAATTTTGTTGTAAAGGTATGTATGGTAAATGACCATGCGTTCTAAAACATGTAGACGATCCATGTCGTTGTAAGGAAACAGAGGCTGTTCTGTTTCCTCACAAAGACGTGCACCGCCCCTCAGAGATGACGTGAAGCAGGAACCACGAGGAGAGAGGAACCATGAGGAGTGAGAGGTAAGGGGTATTGGGCATTGGGTGGGGGTTTCTTTTCTAGGGTTTAGGGTAGTGCAGTGGTGTTTGGGTGGTGTAGGGGCTCATGCTGGGGGTAGTGTTTTAGGGTTTAGGGTAGTGCAGTGGTGTTTGGGTAGTGTAGGGGGTCGTGCTGGGGTAGTGTTTTAGGGTTTAGGGTAGTGCAGTAGTGTAGGGGGTCGTGCTGGTGGTGATGTTTCAGGGTTTAGGGCAGTGAGTGGTGTTTGGGTAGTGTAGGGGTCATGCTGGGGGTAGATTTAGGGTTTAGGGTAGTGCAGTGGTGTTTGGGTAGTGTAGGGAGTCGTGCTGGGTGTAGTGTTTTAGGGTTTAGGGTAGTGCAGTGGTGTTTGTGTAGTGTAGGGGGTTGTGCTGGGGGTAGTGTTTTAGGGTTTATGTTAGTGCAGTGGTGTTTGTGTAGTGAAGAAGGTCATGCTGTGGGTAGATTTAGGGTTTAGGGTAGTGCAGTGGTGTTTGGGTAGTGTAGGGAGTCATGCTGTGGGTAGTGTTTTAGGGTTTAGGGTAGTGCAGTCGTGTTTGTGTAGTGTAGGGGGTCGTGTTTTAGGGTATAGGGTAGTGCAGTGGTGTTTGTGTAGTGTGGGTGGTCATGCTGGGGGTATATTTAGGGTTTAGTGTAGTGCAGTGGTGTTTGGGTAGTGTAGGAGTCGTGCTGGTGGTAGTGTTTTAGGGTTTAGGGTAGTGCAGTTATGTTTGGGTAGTGTAGGGTGTTGTGCTGGGGGTAGTGTTTTAGCACTTATTTTTCTTTCTACAGCACTAACTATAATTTCTATGGCAAAATTAACCCCCTTATTTTGTTCCTTTTTAAATTAAATGTTTTAAGTGTTACCAGTTTATTCCAATCAAGATGGCTTCAGGTGTGCCATACTTTTGTCATAAGTAAGGCTGTTAGCACTCTAGTTGTTCTTTAGAACACTCTGGGAAGCTGCAGTGGAACACAAAGGAATCAACTGACAGTCTCTGCCCTTGTTGGATGTACATGTTTTACTGAGAATGTCAGACTTCATTCTCACATGACTGAGAAAGATAATGTGAATTTACAGAAAATATGCTCTCATTTTAGCTTCTGGAGCACCTTCCAAAACTGTATGGGACAAGCATGTGAAAATAGTTTTCTCTCAAACATGATTCATGATATCCCAGCAGAAGGTTTTTCACAGGGTGTGCCATACTTTTGTCATAAGTAAGGCTGTTAGCGCTCTAGTTGTTCTTTAGAACACTCTGGGAAGCTGCAGTAGAACACAAAGGCATCAACTGACAGGCTGCTCCTGTTGAAATATAACAGGAAGATATTTGAGATCTCACTTAAAACATGTCCTAATTTTTCTTTCTACAGCACTAACCATAATTTCTATGAGTGGTGCAGTGGTGTTTGTGTAGTGTGGGTGGTCATGCTGGGGGTATATTTAGGGTTTAGTGTAGTGCAGTGGTGTTTGGGTAGTGTAGGGAGTCGTGCTGGTGGTAGTGTTTTAGGGTTTAGGGTAGTGCAGTTATGTTTGGGTAGTGTAGGGTGTTGTGCTGGGGGTAGTGTTTTAGCACTTATTTTTCTTTCTACAGCACTAACTATAATTTCTATGGCAAAATGAACCCCCTCATTTTGTTCCTTTTAAATTAAATGTTTTAAGAGTTACCAGTTTATTCCAATCAAGATGGCTTCAGGTGTGCCATAATTTTGTCATAAGTAAGACTGTTAGCGCTCTAGTTGTTCTTTAGAACACTCTGGGAAGCTGCAGTAGAACACAAAGGCATCAACTGACAGGCTGCTCCTGTTGAAATATAACAGGAAGATATTTGAGATCACACTTGAAACATGTCCTAATTTTTCTTTCTACAGCACTAACCATAATTTCTATGACAAAATGAACCCCATCATTTTGTTCCTTTTTAAATTAAATGTTTTAAGTGTTACCAGTTTATTCCAATCAAGATGGCTTCAGGTGTGCCATACTTTTTGTCATAAGTAAGGCTGTTAGCACTCTAGTTGTTCTTTAGAACACTCTGGGAAGCTGCAGTAGAACATAAAGGAATCAACTGACAGTCTCTGCCCTTGTTGGATGTACATGTTTTACTGAGAATGTCAGACTTCATTCTCACATGACTGAGAAAGATAATGTGAATTTACAGAAAATATGCTCTCATTTTAGCTTCTGGAGCACCTTCCAAAACTATGGGACAAGCATGTGAAAATAGTTTTCTCTCAAACATGATTCATGATATCCCAGCAGAAGGTTTTTCACAGGGTAAAATCACCTTAGAACACACCACAATTCCTGAAATTAGTATGGTACCATCAACAAATGAATTCTAATGTAACTAAAGTCTGTTATCACCCTTTATAGTTCTCCTTTTGGTAACCCTCAAAATCTTCGATTCACTACAATGCATTTCAATGGGGTACTATCATTTATATTGGTCCCAAGATGGCTGCCAGCAATTCCAGGATGAAGTGCTGACAGCCAATCAGATCTCACGATGACATGTGTGGTTAGGCTCCGCCCAGATATATATGTGTTTTCTTTTTCAAATTTCTCAGGAACTACTGAACGGATTTACACCATTTAAGCAAAAGGCACGACCCTGAACCAAGGGCTACCTTTTTGGCAAATTTGGTGTCATTCCGTTCAGCAGTTCGGGCTGTAGCTGCGACTAAAGGTTCCTATGGAAAATTGCATGGGGAAAACACGTTTTGGGCCCCCCTTTTTTCTCGGCCCCCGCTTGCCGAATCACCCCGAGACTTTCAGGATAGGAGCGGACCGGAGCGCCCCAACAAGTTGGAAAATTTTGCGAAGATTCGTCAACCGGCGCCAAAGTTATTTCAAATGGAATGGTGCGGATTTCCTATGGAAAATAGGTCCTAACTATAACTATCTACTGGCGACAGCCAGTAGATAATATATATATATATATATATTTATATTTATATATATATATATATTCACTGAAAAAACCATAGGTTTTAGGGACAGTTATAGTTAGTTGGACATTTCACTCGTACAAAACCTGTGAAATTCCCCGTTATAGTTAGTTCAGCTAACTATAACTCGCGCCCACAATGCACTGCTGATGACGTCACATATTACATCACTCATGACATGGTCAGTGACATCACTGATGACATCACTGATGACATCTCAAATGACATCACTGATGACATCATCCAGTGACTGTGTGTTTCTGTAAAGTTTAAATATGTTTAATATATATAGGGAAAGGCGTATTGAAGAATGAGTGGGTGTATAAGTGTCTGAATGGATGATTTAGTACGTGAGTGACTGACTACAAGTGAGTGATTAAACGTATCTTACTGAATGCATGGGTTAGTGACTAAACTGTGTGAATGTCTGTATCCGTCTGTTTGTTGGTGTGTAAGTGGATGCATGGATTTGCGAATAGCTACATGAGTGTCTATATGGGTTATTGATTGGTTCTCTGAGTATCTGTATGGCTGCCTGAGTGTTTGTGTGGGTGGGGTGTGTGTGACTCTATACATAGATGTGTGAGTGGGTGATTCACTGGGTGCATGATTTCAAGAGTGCATCTGTGATGGACTGCTTGGGTGGGTGAGTGTGTGTATGGGTGTGTTAGTGATTGAATGTATATCTCAGTGGTACATGTGTGAGTAACTACATATGTGAAAGGCAGTATATATGTGTGTTGGAGTATATAAATAGCTATAAGCGAGAGTGAGTGATTGTGATAGTGGCTGTATGGATGAGTGTGTGCTTGTATCAGTGATTGTATAAGAGCGTAAGAATGTGCTAGTATTTGTATGAGTAAGTGAGCTGGTGTGTGTATAACTGTATAGGTGAGTAAATGGCAGTGTGTTTAATTATTTGCATGACTGACTAGGTGTGTGAGTACCTCTATGGATGAGTGGCGGTGTTTGAGTGTGTATATAGGAGTATGAGTGCATATGATAGTCCTGTACTGAGTGACCGTAAGTATGAGTGACTGTACGGGTGAGTGAGTGGATGTGTGCGTAGACCTAAGAATCAGTGAGTGGGTATGTAGTTATTGGTGTTGGAGTGTGTATGGTTTTGCGAATGGCAGTGTGTAATTTAGAGTGGGTGTATCAAAGGTTATATTAGGGTGTGAGGAGGTGCATCAGATTATCACGTGGATGATGTCATCAGTGATGTCATTTGAGATGTCATCAGTGATGTCATCAGTGATGTCACTGACCATGTCATGAGTGATGTAATATGTGACGTCATCAGCAGTGCATTGCGGGGCGCGAGTTATAGTTAGCTGAACTAACTATAACGGGGAATTTCACGGGTTTTGTACGAGTGAAATGTCCAACTAACTATAACTGTCCCTAAAACCTATGGTTTTTTCAGTGAATTTCAAAGGTTTTTAAATGCTAATTTCTAACTATAACGTGTCTGAAACCTATGGTTTTTTCAGTGAATTTCAAAGGTTTTTAAATGCTAATTTCTAACTATAACGTGCCTGAAACCTATGGTTTTTTCAGTGAATTTCAAAGGTTTTTAAATGCTAATTCCTAACTATAACATGTCTGAAACCTACGTTTTTTCAGTGAATTTCAAAGGTTTTGTAAATGACAATTTTTAAATGTATTAATTGTTATATTAATTTTTGTCATACTGATTTACTACATTTTTAGAAACAATTTTTTTTTACATATTTTATTTTTTAAATTACATTGTCATTACATTATACATTACATTACAAAAAATACTTTATGAGAATGAATTACTTTAGTTTAAATACTTTGCACATAGGCAATAGACTTTTAAGTACAGTAGTTACAGTTGTTGCAATGGGCAACACATTTTCAAACACAATGCAACATTCAGCTCAATGTGAATTTCTAGTTAAATGCAATTAGTTACTTTATGGATTACTTTTCTAACCACAGAACTGGATCCTAGATTCAGTCCTGGGACATCTCCTGTAAACAGTTGAGTAAAAGCGTTTTGGTTACAGTAGTGATTTTTAAGGAATATTATTGTATTTTAAAAGTTGACACTTAGAAACTTTTTCACATAGAATCACCAATGTTATCCTATGGAAGGAAATTCACTTAGCAGGTAAAAACTGTTATCGTTACTTTTTCTTACTCAGTGTTGGATCCTGGATCCAGCACTGGTGCATCTCCTGTAAACAGTTGAAAGAATGCGTTTAAGTCATAAAGGCGATTTTTAAGGAATATTTGTAGTTTGTGAAAATTGACACTTTGAAACTTTTCTGCTGAAAACCAGACAATGGATTCCTATGGAAGAAAATATAAGTTACTGGTAAGTACGGTTAAAATTACTTTTCAGGGTCAGTGCTGGGCTAAAAGATGCAGCACTGGGTTCTCTCCTGATAACAGGCGAGTAAATTGGAATTCGTACTTTGGTTGATTTTAGAGGAATATTATAAAGTTCCAAAACTCCACACTAAAGAATTTCCAAGTGAAACCAGTCAATGTTAGCCTATGAAGGAAATTCAAGTTACCGGTAAGTACGGTTAAAATTACTTTTCTGGACCAGTACTGGGCTGAAAGATGCAGCACTGAGGTCTCTCCTGATAACAGGTGAGTAAATCAGAATTCGGATTTCGGCTGATTTTAGAGGAATATTTGTATGTTTCAAAAATCAACACTTAGAAACTTTTTCAGCAAAAAGCAGACAATGATATCCTATGGACGGAAATTCAAGTTACTGGTAAGTACGGTTAAAATTACTTTTGAGGATCAGTACTGGGCTGAAAGATGCAGCACTGAGGTCTCTCCTGATAACAGGTGAGTAAATCGGAATTGGTATTTCGGCTGATTTTAGAGGAATATTTTAAAGTTCCAAAACTCCACACTTAGAAGAATTTCCAAGTGAAACCAGTCAATGTTAGCCTATGGAAGGAAATTCAAGTTACTGGTAAGGACGGTTAAAATTACTTTTCCGGACCAGTACTGGGCTGAAAGATACAGCACTGAGGTCTCTCCTTATAACAGGTGAGTAAATCGGAATTCGTATTTCGGCTGATTTTAGAGGAATATTTGTATGTTTCAAAAATCAACACTTAGAAACTTTTTCAGCAAAAAGCAGGCAATGATATCCTATGCAAGGAAATTCAAGTTACTGGTAAGTACGGTTAAAATTACTTTTCAGGATTAGTACTGGGCTGAAAGATGCAGCACTGAGGTCTCTCCTGATAACAGGTGAGTAAATCGGAATTCGTAGTTCGGCAGATTTTAGAGGAATATTTGCACAATGGTGAAGGGAGGGTGCGGGGCCTGAGGTGACATCTGTGCAAACGCGCCCGTGGCGCGTTTTAAGTTGGGGATTAAGTCCCCTTGAATCATGAGGGTCCCTAGGGGCCAACTAGCCCACCAGGAACCTCCAGTATGCGCCAGGGGCTGCGTTGCAGAGAGGTGTACAGAGGCCACACCCCTTTACACCTCTCTGCAACGCAGCTCTGTGGCGCTTTCTGGATGTACCTGTTGGGCTAGTTGGCCCCCAGGGACCCTCAGGATTGAAGGGGATTTAATTCCCCATCTTAAAACGCGCCACGGGGCCTGTTTGCACACATGTCACCTGAAGCCCCGCCCCTCCCTTCACCACTGTGCAAACGCGCCCGTGGCGCGTTTTAAGTTGGGGATTAAGTCCCCTTGAATCCTGAGGGTCCCTGGAGTCCAACTAGGCCACCATATACTTCTAAAAGCGCCACAGAGCTGCGTTGCAGAGAGGTGTAAAAGGGGCGTGGCCTCTGTACACCTCTCTGCAACGCAGCCTCTGGCGCATACTGGAGGTTCCTGGTGGGCTAGTTGGCCCCCAGGGACCCCCAGTATTCAAGGGAATTACTTCCTTCTTAAAACGCGCCAGGGGGCGCGTTTGCAGAGTACTGCAGGGAGGGGGGCGATGCCGGTCATTTTTTTTTTTTTTTAAATTTGTTTTTAAAGGGAGGGGGGCTGCGTGGCCCCCCTTCCCTTGCCCACTTTTGGCCCCGGGGACCCCATCCCCCGGGGCCTGAGCATTTTTTTTTTTTTTTAAATGGAAAAAAAAAACGGGAAGGGGCCGCGTGGCCCCCTTCCCTGGGCCTGTATTGGCCCCGGGGACCCCATCCCCGGGGCATGCCCTCAATTTTTTATTTGGAGGGGGCTGCGTGGCCCCCTCAGGCCATTTAAGGCCCCGGGGACCCCATCCCCGGGGCCGGCCTTGCACTTTTTTTTTTTTTTAATTTTTTACTAATTTGGGGAGGGGGCTGCGTGGCCCCTCCCTGGCCACTTATGGCCCCGGGGACCCCATCCCCGGGGCCTGGCCTCTGGTTGGGGACTGTGGGGGTCCCCAATCCCCCACAGTCCCAGCCGGCTCCCCGCCTCCTGCGCTGAGCCGGCATTGCTTTTCCACATGGGGAGCAGCTAACATGCTGCTCCCCATGTGGAAAGCAATTGTCTTTGGATATTGGAAGCGAGAGCAGGTTTCCTGCTCTCTCTTTCAATATCCAAAGCAGTTTGCAATGACAGGACGGGAGCTGCGAGGCTCCCGTCCTGCCATAGCAAACTACAGTGTCCCGGGGTAGGCACCCGGGACACTACAGGAGCCGGCCCTGGGGGTGGCGGTCCCCAGGGCCATCAAGGGCTCCAGGAGGGGGCCGCGCGGCCCCCTCCCTTAAATTGCACAGCCCCGGGGAGGTGGTGGTCCCCGGGGCTCTGGGGTCCGTAATGGACCCCCACATTTATTTTGTAAGTGCCCCGGGAGGTGGTGGTCCCGGGCGTGGTGGGGCTGGAGCCCCCACACCTTATTTATTTTAAAAAGAAGCCCCGGGGGTGGCGGTCCCCGGGGCTGCAAGAGGGCAGGAGAGCCCTCCCGCACCATTTTTTTATAAAGCCCCGGGGGTGGCGGTCCCCGGGGCTTAGGGGCCCTTTGAGGCCCCCATACAAACAATATACCCACCCCCACTATGCCCCCGGGACTTGGGCCACCCGGGGCAAAATGCAATCAAGCGCGGGAGACCGCGCTTCGATTTTTTTTTCCTAGGGGGTCAGGGTGTTTCTACCCTGCCCCCTTTGTGCGCTTTGCGCACTTGTTTCTGTCCCTCGGTTCTACCGAGGGACAAAATGGCTGCCAACATTTCCTGAATCGGAATGTTGACAGCCAGCTGACAGCCAATTAACATGCAGCTCGTGATCGGGACGGTGCGCGCAGGGTGCGCTGAGGGTACGCGGACCCTACTCGGCCATAGATATATATGTACTTTTACTTTTGATTTTCTCAGCAACTACTGAACGGATTTACACCATTTAACAAAAGGGTTCTTTCTGAACCAAGAACTACCTCTTTGCCAAATTTGGTGTAATTCCGTTCAGCAGTTCGGGCTGTAGCCGTGTCTAAAGTTTCCTATGGAAAATTGCATGGGGAAAACGCGTTTTGGGACCCCCTTTTTCTCGGCCCCCGCTTGATGAATCCCCCCGAGACTTTCAGGGTAGGAGCGGACCGGAGCGCCCCACAAAGTTTAAAAATTTTGCGAAGATACGTCAACCGGCAAGAGAGTTATTTCAAATAGAATGTCGCGGATTTCCTATGGATAATAGGTTGTAACTATAACTATCTACTGGCGACCGCCAGTAGATAATAAATATGTGTGTGTATATATATATATCTGACAGTCTTGCAACAAGGCACTTGCATCATGGGTGTACATGGAGGGAAGTAGCAGGCGACGCTCACTTGGGAAGGTACTTACCGAAGCGCCTGCACCCGATGACTCGGAGCGCCGAGATCGTGGTATTCCGCCATGCCCACTTTTGTTTCCGCCTATCAGAGTAGAGCAAGTTCCTTTTAAAGCACGAACACCACAGCACTTGTTGTTAAAGGCATCTGAAGAAGGCAGTAATGCTGAAACGCGTCATGCCGGATCATTAAATGTTGCTAGTTACACAACCCGTGTGTGCTCTGATCTGTTTCCGTGGAGAGGAGTGTGTGTCTTGGATTTGCATGTTTGGTGCAGCCAGGAGCACCGAGAGCACCCATCCTCAAGTAGTCCGGCAACGTGAGTGGCAAATGTTTGGATCAACTAATGAACTTGGTAGCTGCTGGACCGCCGCTAACCCACAATTACAACCTATCAGCACTTGTTGAAACCTACTGTGGTCGAACACTTAAGGGACACTAGTGGCAGGATGAGGGCTGGACAGTCTTGCAACAAGGCACTTGCATCATGGGTGTACGTGGAGGGAAGTAGCAGGCGATGCCCACTTGGGAAGGTACTTACCGAAGCGCCTGCACCCGATGTCTCGGAGCGCAGAGATCGTGGTATTCCGCCACGCCCAATTTTGTTTCCGCCTATCCGAGTGGAGCAAGTTCCTTTTAAAGCACGAACACCACAGCACTTGTTGTTAAAGGCATCTGAAGAAGGCAGTAATGCTGAAACGCGTCATGCCAGTGCATTAAATGTTGCTAATTACACAACTCGTGTGTGCTCTGACCTGTTTCCGTGGAGAGGAGTGTGGGTCTTGGATTTGCATGTTTGGTGCGGCCACGAGCACCGAGAGCACCCATCCTCAAGTAGTCCGGCAACGTGAGTGGCAAATGTTTGGATCAACTAATGAACTTAGTAGCAGCCGGACCGCCGCTAACCCACAGTTACAACCTATCAGCACTTGTTGAAACCTACTGTGGTCAAACACTTAAGGGACACTAGCGGCAGGATGAGGGCTTTGACAGTCTTGCAACAAGGCACTTGCATCATGGGTGTACGTGGAGGGAAGTAGCAGGCGACGTCCACTTGGGAAGGTACTTACCGAAGCGCCTGCACCCGATGACTCGGAGCGCCGAGATCGTGGTATTCCGCCACGCCCACTTTTGTGTCCGCCTATAAGAGTGGAGCAAGTTCCTTTTAAAGCACGAACACCACAGGACTTGTTGTTAAAGGCATCTGAAGACGTAAGTAATGCTGAAACGCGTCATGGCTGTGCATTAAATGTTGTTAGTTACACAACCCGTGTGTGCTCTGACCTGTTTCCTTGGAGAGGAGTGTGGGTCTTGGATTTGCATGTTTGGTGCAGCCACGAGCACCGAGAGCCCCCTTCCTCAAGTAGTCCGGCAACATTAGTGGCAAATGTTTGGATCAACTAATGAACTTGGTAGCTGCCGGACCGCCGCTAACCCACAATGACAACCTATCAGCACTTGTTGAAACCTACTGTGGTCGAACACTTAAGGGACACTAGCAGCAGGATGAGGGCTGGACAGTCTTGCAACAAGGCACTTGCATCATGGGTGCATGTGGAGGGAAGTAGCAGGCGATGCCCACTTGGGAAGGTACTTACCGAAGCGCCTGCACCCGATGATTCGGAGCGCAGAGATCGTGGTATTCTGCCACGCCCACTTTTGTTTCCGCCTATCAGAGTGGAGCAAGTTCCTTTTAAAGCACGAACACCACAGCACTTGTTGTTAAAGGCATCTGAAGAAGGCAGTAATGCTGAAATGCGTCATGCCGGTGCATTAAATGTTGCTAATTACACAACTTGTGTGTGCTCTGACCTGTTTCCGTGGAGAGGAGTGTGAGTATTGGATTTGCATGTTTGGTGCGGACACGAGCACCGAGAGCGCCCATCCTCAAGTAGTCCGGCAACGTGAGTGGCAAATGTTTGGATCAACTAATAAACTTGGTAGCTGCCGGACCGCCGCTAACCCACAATTACAACCTATCAGCACTTGTTGAAACCTACTGTGGTCGAACACTTAAGGGACACTAGCGGCAGGATGAGGGCTGTGACAGTCTTGCAACAAGGCACTTGCATCATGGGTGTACCTGGAGGGAAGTAGCAGGCGACGCCCACTTGGGAAGGTACTTACCGAAGCGCCTGCACCCAATGACTCGGAGCGCCGAGATCGTGGTATTCCACCATGCCCACGTTTGTTTCCGCCTATCAGAGTGGAGCGAGTTCCTTTTAAAGCACGAACACCACAGCACTTGTTGTTAAAGGCAGCTGAAGAAGGCAGTAATGCTGAAACGCGTCATGCCGGTGCATTAAATGTTGCTAGTTACACAACCCGTGTGTGCTCTGACCTGTTTCCGTGGAGAGGAGTGTGGGTCTTGGATTTGCATGTTTGGTGCGGCCATGAGCACCGAGAGCACCCATCCTCAAGTAGTCCGGCAACGTGAGTGGCAAATGTTTGGATCAACTAATGAACTTGGTAGCTGCTGGACCGCCGCTAACCCACAATTACAACCTATCAGCACTTGTTGAAATCTACTGTGGTCGAACACTTATGGGACACTAGCGGCAGGATGAGGGCTTTGACAGTCTTGCAACAAGGCACTTGCATCATGGGTGTACGTGGAGGGAAGTAGCAGGCGACGCCCACTTGGGAAGGTACTTACCGAAGCGCCTGCACCCGATGACTCGGAGCACCGAGATCGTGGTATTCCGCCACGCCCACTTTTGTTTCCTCCTATCAGAGTGGAGCAAGTTCCTTTTAAAGCACGAACACCACAGCACTTGTTGTTAAAGGCATCTGAAGAAGGCAGTAATGCTGAAACGCGTCATGCCGGTGCATTAAATGTTGCTAGTTACACAACCTGTGTGTGCTCTGACCTGTTTCCGTGGAGAGGAGTGTGGGTCTTGGATTTGCATGTTTGGTGCGGCCACGAGCACCGAGAGCGCCCATCCTCAAGTAGTCCGGCAATGTGAGTGGCAAATGTTTGGATCAACTAATGAACTTGGTAGCTGCCGGACCGCCGCTAACCCACAGTTACAACCTATCAGCACTTGTTGAAACCTACTGTGGTCAAACACTTAAGGGACACTAGCGGCAGGATGAGGGCTGTGACAGTCTTGCAACAAGGCACTTGCATCATGGGTGTATGTGGAGGGAAGTAGCAGGCGACGCCACTTGGGAAGGTACTTACCGAAGCGCCTGCACCCGATGACACAGAGCGCCGAGATCGTGGTATTCCACCACGCCCACTTTTGTTTCCGCCTATTAGAGTGGAGCAAGTTCCTTTTAAAGCACGAACACCACAGCACTTGTTGTTAATGGCATCTGAAGAAGGCAGTAATGCTGAAACGCGTCATGCCGGTGCATTAAATGTTGCCAGTTACACAACTTGTGTGTGCTCTGACCTGTTTCCGTGGAGAGGAGTGTGGGTCTTGGATTTGCATGTTTGGTGCGGCCACGAGCACCGAGAGCGCCCATCCTCAAGTAGTCCGGCAACGTGAGTGGCAAATGTTTGGATCAACTAATGAACTTGGTAGCTGCCGGACCGCTGCTAACCCACAATTACAACCTATCAGCACTTGTTGAAACCTACTGTGGTCGAACACTTAAGGAACACTAGCGGCAGGATGAGGGCTGTGACAGTCTTGCAACAAGGCACTTGCATCATGGGTGTACGTGGAGGGAAGTAGAAGGCGACGCCCACTTGGGAAGGTACTTACCGAAGCGCCTGCACCCGATGACTCGGAGCGCCGAGATCGTGGTATTCCGCCACGCCCACTTTTGTTTCCGCCTATCAGAGTGGAGCAAGTTCCTTTTAAAGCACGAACACCACAGTACTTGTTGTTAAAGGCATCTGAAGAAGGCAGTAATGCTGAAACGCGTCATGCCGGTGCATTAAATGTTGCTAGTTACACAACCCGTGTGTGCTCTGACCTGTTTCCGTGAAGAGGAGTGTGGGTCTTGGATTTTCATATATATATATATAGGTGTGTATATATTATCTACTGGCGGTCGCCAGTAGATAGTTATAGTTAGGACCTATTTTCCATAGGAAATCCGCGACATTCTATTTGAAATAACTCTTGCGTCGGTTGACGAATCTTCGCGAAATTTTCAAACTTTATGGCCCGCTCCGGTCCGCTCCTACCCTGAAAGTCTCAGGGTGATTCGTCAAGCGGGGGCCGAGAAAAAGGGGGTCCCAAAACGTGTTTTCCTCATTCATTTTCCCATAGGAAACTTTAGACACGGCTACAGCCCGAACTGCTGAACGGAATTACACCAAATTTGGCAAAGAGGTAGTTCTTGGTTCAGAAAGAACCCTTTTGTTAAATGGTGTAAATCTGTTCAGTAGTTGCGGAGAAATTAAAAAATAAGAGTCAAAAAATCAATTTCCCATAGGAAACTTTATGCAAGGCTACAGCCCGAACTGCTGAACGGAATTACACCAAATTTGGCAAAGAGGTAGTTCTTGGTTCAGAAAGAACCCTTTTGTTAAATGGTGTAAATCTGTTCAGTAGTTGCTGAGAAAATCAAAAGTAAAAACACATATATATCTGGGTGGAGCCTAACCACACATGTCATCGTGAGATCTGATTGGCTGTCAGCACTTCATCCTGGAATTGCTGGCAGCCATCTTGGGACCAATATAAATGATAGTACCCCATTGAAATGCATTGTAGTGAATCGAAGATTTTGAGGGTTACCAAAAGGAGAACTATAAAGGGTGATAACAGACTTTAGTTACATTAGAATTCATTTGTTGATGGTACCATACTAATTTCAGGAATTGTGGTGTGTTCTAAGGTGATTTTACCCTGTGAAAAACCTTCTGCTGGGATATCATGAATCATGTTTGAGAGAAAACTATTTTCACATGCTTGTCCCATACAGTTTTGGAAGGTGCTCCAGAAGCTAAAATGAGAGCATATTTTCTGTAAATTCACATTATCTTTCTCAGTCATGTGAGAATGAAGTCTGACATTCTCAGTAAAACATGTACATCCAACAAGGGCAGAGACTGTCAGTTGATTCCTTTGTGTTCTACTGCAGCTTCCCAGAGTGTTCTAAAGAACAACTAGAGTGCTAACAGCCTTACTTATGACAAAAGTATGGCACACCAGAAGCCATCTTGATTGGAATAAACTGGTAACACTTAAAACATTTAATTTAAAAAGGAACAAAATGATGGGGTTCATCTTGTCATAGAAATTATGGTTAGTGCTCTGGAAAGAAAAATTAGGACATGTTTCAAGTGTGATCTCAAATATCTTCCTGTTATATTTCAACAGGAGCAGCCTGTCAGTTGATGCCTTTGTGTTCTACTGCAGCTTCCCAGAGTGTTCTAAAGAACAACTAGAGCGCTAACAATCTTACTTATGACAAAAGTATGGCACACCTGAAGCCATCTTGATTGGAATAAACTGGTAACACTTAAAACATTTAATTTAAAAAGGAACAAAATGATGGGGTTCATTTTATCATAGAAATTATGGTTAGTGCTGTAGAAAGAAAAATTAGGACATGTTTTAAGTGAGATCTCAAATATCTTCCTGTTATATTTCAACAGGAGCAGCCTGTCAGTTGATGCCTTTGTGTTCTACTGCAGCTTCCCAGAGTGTTCTAAAGAACAACTAGAGTGCTAACAGCCTTACTTATGACAAAAGTATGGCACACCTGAAGCCATCTTGATTGGAATAAACTGGTAACACTTAAAACATTTAATTTAAAAAGGAACAAAATGAGGGGGTTCATTTTGCCATAGAAATTATGGTTAGTGCTGCAAAAGAAAATTTAGTGCATGTTTTAAGTGAGATCTCAAATCCTCTTCTATTTCATTAGAACATTCTGACATGCAGACTGAAACAATCACTTTCAATACCAGCAGTAGACTTCCAGTTAACTCCTTGGTGAGCAGTAGCTTTACTACAGTGATCTAATGAACAACTAGAGTGCTAACATTCTGAATTTATGGCAAATGTGTGACACATCTGAATGCCGTCTTGATGGAATCAAAGTAAAAAACTGAAAGCATTTCCTACTGAGGAGACTGCAGTAAATGAGGAAATTAGGAAACTTCATAACAAAGAAGTCTTCCAAGATGGCAACCAGTGAAAAAAGAGCCCAAATGTAGCACAAATATTACCCAGATGTAGCCCACATATAGCCCAATGACAAAAGTGTGCAAAACTTTTTTTATTTTTAGTTTTTTTGCAGTTTTATGTAGTACAGACTGGTCAGGTATTGGAGCATTGCATCTTAAAACATGACCCCCCTACAGTACAAAAACACCACTGCACTACCCTAAACCCTAAAACACTACCCCCAGCACGACCCCCTACACTACACAAGCACCACTGCACTATCCTAAACCCTAAAACACTATCCCCAGCATGACCCCCTACACTACACAAACACCACTGCACTACCCTAAACCCTAAAACACTACCCCAACACCACTGCACTAACCTAAATCCTAAAACACTACCCCCAGCACGACCCCCTACACTACCCAAACACCACTGCACTAACCTAAAACATGACCCCCTACACTACACAAACACCACTGCCCTACCCTAAACCCTAAAACACTACCCCCAGCACGACCCCCTACACTACACAAGCACCACTGCACTACCCTAAATCCTAAAACACTACCCCCAGCACGACCCCTACACTACACAAACACCACTGCACTACCTTAAACCCTAAAACACTACCCCCAGCACGACCCCTACACTACCCAAACACCACTGCACTAACCTACATCCTAAAACACTACCCCCAGCATGATCCCCTACACTACCCAAACACCACTGCACTACCCTAAAAAATGACTCCCTACACTACACAAACACCACTGTACTACCCTAAACCCTAAAACACTACCCCCAGCATGACCCCCTACACTACACAAGCACCACTGCACTACCCTAAACCCTAAAACACTACCCCCAGCATGACCCCCTACACTGCCCGAACACCACTGCACTGCCCTAAACCCTGAAACACCAGCCCCTGCACGACCCCCTACACTGCCCGAACACCACTGCACTGCCCTAAACCCTGAAACACCAACCCTAGCACGACCCCTACACTGCCCGAACACCACTGCACTGCCCTAAACCCTGAAACACCACCCCCTTCACGACCCCCTACACTGCCCGAACACCACTGCACTGCCCTAAACCCTGAAACACCACCCCCAGCACGCCCCCTACACTGCCCGAACACCACTGCACTGCCCTAAACCCTGAAACACTACCCCCAGCAAGACCTCCTACACTGCCCGAACACCACTGCACTGCCCTAAACCCTGAAACATCACCCCCAGCAAGACCCCCTACACTGCCCGAACACCACTGCCCTAAACCCTGAAACACCACCCCCAGCACGACCCCCTACACTGCCCGAACACCACTGCACTGCCCTAAACCCTGAAACACCACCCCCAGCACGACCCCCTACACTGCCCGAACACCACTGCACTGCCCTTATCCCTGAAACACCACCCCTGCACGACCCCCTACACTGCCCGAACACTACTGCACTGCCCTAAACCCTGAAACACCATCCCCAGCACGACCCCTTACACTGCACGAACACCACTGCACTGCCCTAAACCCTGAAACACTACCCCCAGCAAGACCCCCTACACTGCCCGAACACCACTGCACTGCCCTAAACCCGGAAACATCACCCCCAGCAAGACCCCCTACACTGCCCGAACACCACTGCCCTAAACCCTGAAACACCACCCCCAGCAAGACCCCCTACACTGCCCGAACACCACTGCACTGCCCTAAACCCTGAAACACCAGCCCCAGCACAACCCCTACACTGCCCGAACACCACTGCACTGCCCTAAACCCTGAAACACCATCCCCTGCACGAACCCCTAAACTGCCCGAACACCACTGCACTGCCCTAAACCCTGAAACACCAACCCCACCACAACCCCCTACACTGCCCGAACACCACTGCACTGCCCTAAACCCTGAAACACCACCCCCTGCACGATCCCCTACACTGCCCAAACACTACTGCACTGCCCTAAACCCTGAAACACCACCCCCAGCATGACCCCCTACACTGCACGAACACCACTGCACTGCCCTAAACCCCGAAACACTACCCCCAGCAAGACCCCCTACACTGCCCGAACACCACTGCACTGCCCTAAACCCTAAAACACCACCCCCTGCATGACCTCCTACACTGCCGGAACACCACTGCACTGCCCTAAACCCTGAAACACCACCCCCAGCACTACCCCCTACACTGCCCGAACACCACTGCACTGCCCTAAACCCTGAAACATCAACCCAAGCAAGACCCCCTACACTGCCTGAACACCACTGCCCTAAACCCTGAAACACCACCCCTACACTGCACGAACACCACTGCACTGCCCTAAACCCTGAAACACCACCTCCAGCAAAACCCCTACACTGCCTGAACACCATTGCTCTGCCCTAAATCCTGAAACACTAGCCCCAGCATGACCCCCTACACTGCCCGAACACCACTGCACTGCCCTAAACCCTGAAACACCACCCCCAGCACGACCCCCTACACTGCCCGAACACCACTGCACTGCCCTAAACCCTGAAACACCAGCCCCAGCAAGACCCCTACACTGCCCGAACACCACTGCACTGCCCTAGACTCTGAAACACCAGCCCCAGCAAGACCCCCTACACTGCCCGAACACCACTGCACTGCCCTAAACCCTGAAACACCAGCCCCAGCATGACCCCCTACACTGCCCAAACACCACTGCACTGCCCTAAACCCTAAAAACTACCCCCAGCAGTACCCCTACACTACCCAAACACCACTGCACTACCCTAAACCCTAAAACACTACCCCCAGCAGTACCCCTACACTACCCAAACACCACTGCACTACCCCAAATCACTACCCCCAGCACGACCCCCTACACTACCCAAACACCACTGCACTACCCTAAACCCTAAAACACTACCCCCAGCATGACCCCCTACACTACACAAGCACCACTGCACTACCCTAAACCCTAAAACACTACCCCCAGCACGACCCCCTACACTGCCCGAACACCACTGCACTGCCCTAAACCCTAAAACACCAACCCTAGCACGACCCCTACACTGCCCGAACACCACTGCACTGCCCTAAACCCTGAAACACCACCCCCTTCACGACCCCCTACACTGCCCAAACACCACGGCACTGCCCTAAACCATGAAACACTACCCCCAGCAAGACCTCCTACACTGCCTGAACACCACTGCACTGCCCTAAACCCTGAAACATCACCCCCAGCAAGACCCCTACACTGCCCGAACACCACTGCCCTAAACCCTGAAACACCACCCCCAGCACGACCCCCTACACTGCCCGAACACCACTGCACTGCCCTAAACCCTGAAACACCACCCCCAGCACGACCTCCTACACTGTCCGAACACCATTTCACTGCCCTAAACCCTGAAACACCACCCCCTGCACGACCCCCTACACTGCCCAAACACCACTGCACTGCCCTAAACCCTGAAACACCATCCCCAGCACGACCCCTTACACTGCACGAACACCACTGCACTGCCCTAAACCCTGAAACACTACCCCCAGCAAGACCCCCTACACTGCCCGAACACCACTGCACTGCCCTAAACCCTGAAACATCACCCCCAGCAAGACCCCCTACACTGCCCGAACACCACTGCCCTAAACCCTGAAACACCACCCCCAACAAGACCCCCTACACTGCCCAAACACCACTGCACTGCCCTAAACCCTGAAACACCAGCCCCAGCACGACCCCTACACTGCCCGAACACCACTGCACTGCCCTAAACCCTGAAACACCATCCCCTGCACGACCCACTAAACTGCCCGAACACCACTGCACTGCCCTAAACCCTGAAACACCACCCCCAGCACGACCCCCTACACTGCCCGAACACCACTGCACTGCCCTAAACCCTAAAACACCACCCCCCTGCACGATCCCCTACACTGCCCGAACACTACTGCACTGCCCTAAACCCTGAAACACCACCCCCAGCACGACCCCCTACACTGCACGAACACCACTGCACTGCCCTAAACCCCGAAACACTACCCCCAGCAAGACCCCCTACACTGCCCGAACACCACTGCACTGCCCTAAACCCTGAAACACCACCCCCTGCATGACCTCCTACACTGCCGGAACACCACTGCACTGCCCTAAACCCTGAAACACCACCCCCAGCACGACCCCCTACACTGCCCGAACACCACTGCATTGCCCTAAACCCTGAAACATCAACCCCAGCAAGACCCCCTACACTGCCTGAACACCACTGCCCTAAACCCTGAAACACCACCCCCTACACTGCACGAACACCACTGCACTGCCCTAAACCCTGAAACACCACCTCCAGCAAAACCCCTACACTGCCTGAACACCATTGCTCTGCCCTAAATCCTGAAACACTAGCCCCAGCACGACCCCCTACACTGCCCGAACACCACTGCACTGCCCTAAACCCTGAAACACCACCCCCAGCACGACCCCCTACACTGCCCGAACACCACTGCACTGCCCTAAACCCTGAAACACCAGCCCCAGCAAGACCCCTACACTGCCCGAACACCACTGCACTGCCCTAGACTCTGAAACACCAGCCCCAGCAAGACCCCCTACACTGCCCGAACACCACTGCACTGCCCTAAACCCTGAAACACCAGCCCCAGCATGACCCCCTACTCTGCCCGAACACCACTGCACTGCCCTAAACCCTGAAACACCAGCCCCAGCACAACCCCCTACACTGCCCGAACACCACTGCACTGCCCTAAACCCTGAAACACCAGCCACAGCACGACCCCCTACACTGCCCGAACACCACTGTACTGCCCTAAACCCTGAAACATCAGCCCCAGCACGACCCCCTACATTGCCCGAACACCACTGCACTGCCCTAAACCCTGAAACACCACCCCTGCATGACCCCCTACACTGCCCGAACACCACCGCACTGCCCTAAACCCTGAAACACCACCCCTGCACCGCCCCCTACACTGCCTGAACACCACTGCACTGCCCTAAACCCTGAAACACCACCCCTGCACCGCCCCTACACTGCCCGAACACCACTGCACTGCCCTAAACCCTGAAACACCACCCCCAGCTCACCCCTTTACTGCTCGAACACCACTGCCCCAATCCCTGAAACACCACCCCCAGCACGACCCCCTACACTGCACGAACATCACTGCCCTAAACCCTGAAACACCACCCCCTGCACGACCCCCTACACTGCCCGAACACCACTGCACTGCCCTAAACCCTGAAACACCACCCCCTACACTGCCCGAACACCACTGCACTACCCTAAACCCTGAAAAACCACCCCCAGCACGACCCCCTACACTGCCTGAACACCACTGCACTGCCCTAAACCCTAAAACACCACCCCCAGCATTACCCCCTACACTGCCCAAACACCACTGCACTGCCCTAAACCCTAGAACACTACCCCCAGCACGACCCCGTACACTACCCGAACACCACTGCACTACCCTAAACCCTAAAATACTACCCCCAGCACAACCCCTACACTACCCGAACACGACTGCACTGCCCTAAACCCTCAAACACTCCCCCAGCACGACCCCCTACACTACCCAAACACCACTGCACTGCCCTAAACCCTCAAACACTCCCCCAGCACGACCCCTACACTACCCGAACACCACTGCACTGCCCTAAACCCTAAAACACTCCCCCAGCACGACCCCCTACACTACCTGAACACCACTGCTCTGCCCTAAACCCTAAAACACTCCCCCAGCACGACCCCCTACACTACCCAAACACCACTGCACTGCCCTAAACCCTAAAACACTACCCCCCGCATGACCCCCTACACTACCCAAACACCAATGCACTACCCTAATCCCTAAAACACTACCCCCGCATGACCCCCTACACTACCCTAAACCCTAAAACACTACCCCCGCACGACTCCCTACACTACCCAAAGACCACTGCACTACCCTAAACCACGACCTCCTACACTACACAAACACCACTGCACTACCCTAAACCCTAAAACACTACCCCTACACTACACAAACACCACTGCACTACCCTAAACCCTAAAAACTACCCCCAGCACGAACCACTACACTACCCAAACACCACTGCACTACCCTAAACCCTAAAAACTACCCCCAGCAGTACCCCTACACTACCCAAACACCACTGCACTACCCTAAACCCTAAAACACTACCCCCAGCAGTACCCCCTACACTACCCAAACACCACTGCACTACCCTAAATCACTAACCCCAGCACGACCCCCTACACTACCCAAACACCACTGCACTACCCTAAACCCTAAAACACTACCCCCAGCACGACCCCCTACACTACCCAAACACCACTGCACTACCCTAAACCCTAAAACACTACCCCCAGCACGACTCCCTACACTACCCAAACACCACTGCAATACCCTAAACCCTAAATCTACCCCCAGCATGACCCCCTACACTACACAAACACCACTGCACTACCCTAAACCCTAAAACACTACCCCCAGCACGACCCTCTTCACTACCTAAACACAACTGCACAATTTGTTACAGGCGTTGCAACGCAGGCCTGTGGTGCTTACTGGAAGTACCTAGTGGGCTAGTTGAGCCCCAGGGACCCTCAGGATTCAAGGTGACCTAATCCCCCAACTTAAAACGCACCACGGGGCGCGTTTGCACAGTGGTGAAGGGAGGGGCGGGGCCTCAGGTGACATGTGCGCAAACACGCCCTGTGGTGCGTTTTAAGTTGGGGAATTAATTCCCTTTGAATCCTGAGGGACCCTGGGGGCCAACTAGCCCACCAGGTACCTTCAGTAAGCACAACAGAGTTGCGTTGCAGAGAGATGAAAAAGGTGCGTGGCCTCGGAACGCCTCTCTGCAACTCAGCTCTGTGGTCCTAACTGTAGGTACCTGGGGGCTAGTTGGGCCCCAGGGACCCTCAGAATTCAAGGGGACTTAATCCTGCAACTTAAAATGCGCCACGGGGTGCGTTTGCACACATGTCCCCTCAGGCCCCCCGTCCCTTCACCACTGTGCAAACGCGCCCTGTAGCGCGTTTTAAGAGGTAGTTTTAATCCCCTGCCCTATTATGTACTAGGGACTTGCAGAGGAGGTCATGCTAATCACAGGGGTACCCCAACGCATAGTGTTCCCTAGTGTATGTAGGTGTTTTCACTGTATTCTAAGTGTCTTTTAGCATAGCACTGGCTCTGGTTAGTCAGAGTCAGTTACCACCAATACCCGTCTGAAAAAGTTGTGGGCACAGGATGATTTTGCAACAAGGCCTCTTTCTGCTCCTCTGTTGGTTCTTTCTGCACATCTTTTGCTTCTTTCTGTGCGTTTTTTCTTCTTTCTTCGCATGTCCTACCTCGGTAGGCATAGTTAGAAACTAGCATTTAAAAAAACCTTTGAAATTCACTTAAAAATCATAGGTTTCAGGCACGTTATAGTTAGAAATTAGCATTTAAAAACCTTTGAAATTCACTGAAAAAACCATAGGTTTCAGACACGTTATAGTTAGAAATTAGCATTTAAAAACCTTTGAAACTCACTGAAAAAACCATAGGTTTTAGGGACAGTTATAGTTAGTTGGACATTTCACTCGTACAAAACCATAGAAATTCCCCGTTATAGTTAGTTCAACTAACTATAACTCGCGCCCGCAATGCACTGGTGATGACGTCACATATTACATCACTCATGACATGGTCAGTGACATCACTGATGACATCACTGATGACATCTCAAATGACATCACTGATGACATCATCCATGTGATAATTTCATGCATCTTCTCACACCCTAATATAACTTTTGATACACCCACTCTAAATTACAGACTGCCATTCTCAAAACCATAGACACTCCAACACCAAAAACTACATACCCACTCACTGATTCTTAGGTCTACACACACATCCACTCACTCACCCGTAAGTCACTCATACTTAGTCACTCAGTACAGGACTATCATATGCACTCATACACCTATATAAACACTCACACACTGCCACTCATCCATAGAGGTACTCACACACCTAGTCAGTCATGCAAAAAACTTAATCACACACCCATTTACTCACCTATACAGTTATACACACATCAGCTCACTTACTCATACAAATACTAGCACATTCTTACGCTCTTATACAATCACTGATACAAGTACACACTCATCCATACAGCCACTCTCACAATCACACACTCTCACTTATAGCCATTTATATACTCCAACACACATATATACTGCCTTTCACATATGTAGTTACTCACACATGTACCACTGAGATATACATTCAATCACTAACACACCCATACACACACTCACCCACCCATACAGTCCATCACAGATGCACTCTTGAAACCATGCACCCAGTGAATCACCAACTCACACATCTATGCACAGAGTCACACACACCCCACCCACACAAACACTCAGGCACCCATACAGATACTCAGACAATCAATCAATAACCCATGTAGACACTCATGTAGCTATTCAGAAAGCCATGCAGCCGCTTACAAACCAACAGACAGACGGATACAGACATTCACACAGTTTAATCACTGTAGGAAGGTGGAATCTGACTATATGGTTGCCCCCACTTTTTTTTATGGTGTTTTGCTGGTTTATGACTTAGTTGGACTGGGATCCTGCTATTCAGGGCCCCAGTCTATCTGCTTTCTCTGTAAAAAGGTTTCCATGTGCCTTAGGCACATCTCTGATTGGAATCTGGAGTGCCCTTATAAGTCCCTAGTATATGGTATACTATGTACCAAGGGCATAGGTACCTCAGAGGCCTACCAGGGGCTGCAGCATGTATTATGCCACCCCTGGAAGGCCATCCAAACTGACACCACAGGTCTGCTACTGCAGCCTGGGTAGGGTGGTGCATGCACCCCTTACTGTGATATAGGTTACCTATATCACTAAATACATACACACATATAAACCTATAAGTCACTCCTAAGGCAGGCCTTATCAATCCTAAAGGCAGAGTGCATGGTTCCTATGTGAGAGGGTGCCCCTGCATGAGCAGGGCCCCTCTGCAGCGTTTGGAGACCATCTCTGATGCTGTTTGTGCCTGGCCTGGCCACACCCCTGATGGCAGAGGACCCTTCCAAGGTGGTACCCCGTCTGGAGCAGGTAACCTGCCCCTCTCTACCCTGCCTCAGTCAGCCCAGGGCTGCAGAGGTCAGGGAGGTCAGTGGACCCCCAGGGCCCCCTGTCCAGAGGAAGCCCCCATCAGCAGATTAGGGGCACCCAGTCTAGTAGCCCTAGCCAGGTGAAAATTCCTCTACACACTGAGGGATCCCCCATACCTTTATGTAGGGACCTCCCCCAGAAGGACTCTGGTAGGCAAGGGCAAACCTGGGACCAGAAGGTTCCAAACCTGCCATGTCCCTCCAGTAGTCCATCCAAAGGGACCCAACCCACAGCTGTAGGCAGCCAAAGGTTGACCCTTAGAGCAAAGTGCAACTCAGTCATGGAAAGACAGGCATACATGGTGACCAGTGATCTGAGGAAGCTGAGGCCAACATTCCTAGGGCCTCACTTCCCTACTCAGACACCTCACCAGCCTTGTACTTTACCTAAGCACACCACAGGTAGGGATTCCCCATGGTGGAGACCCTCTCATACCCTTAGGGTGAGGGATTGCTTAGTGGACCATAAGACATGGGGCAACCATGCTAGTGCAGGTGCTTCCTTATATGACCACTTAGTCAATGAAGGCTCAACTGGCCAAGGTTAGCCTTATCTCCTTTCGTTTGGGGGGTTATGTAGGAAGGTGGAATCTGACTATATGGTTGCCCCCACTTTTTTTATGGTGTTTTGCTGGTTTATGACTTAGTTGGACTGGGATCCTGCTATTCAGGGCCCCAGTCTATCTGCTTTCTCTGTAAAAGGTTTCCATGTGCCTTAGGCACATCTCTGATTGGAATCTGGAGTGCCCTTATAAGTCCCTAGTATATGGTATACTATGTACCAAGGGCATAGGTACCTCAGAGGCCTACCAGGGGCTGCAGCATGTATTATGCCACCCCTGGAAGGCCATCCAAACTGACACCACAGGTCTGCTACTGCAGCCTGGGTAGGGTGGTGCATGCACCCCTTACTGTGATATAGGTTACCTATATCACTAAATACATACACACATATAAACCTATAAGTCACTCCTAAAGCAGGCCTTATCAATCCTAAAGGCAGAGTGCATGGTTCCTATGTGAGAGGGTGCCCCTGCATGAGCAGGGCCCCTCTGCAGCGTTTGGAGACCATCTCTGATGCTGTTTGTAGTGCAGCCTGACCATATACTCTTAAGCGCATTATATCCTCGCGGTAAAATGCTAACTTTGGAATGGCTGCACCTAAACATGTCGTGTTTGGTGTCAAACATCTTGGAATACTACTCCCCCGCCAATCCTGGCGGCGGGGGTAGCATTCCACCCTTCTAGAGGGAAAGACATGTTAACTCTGGCTTACCCGGTAACTTCTTTCTGAAGCCCTGGCATCACAAAATGGATGCTGCTGCCACAGACACAAGTCTGGCCTCCTGCTGCTGGACGAAACTCCGGCACGGGAGGCCTGGACAATAGGTTTCCTGTTGCAGGGAGGTGTGACCACCTCCCCAGACAGGATAATGTGTATTGGGGCTGGGTGGGTGCACTCTTAGAGTGCTTTGAAGTCCTGCACTGGGGGAGCAAAAGGCTCCTCTGTGCATATGCCAGTTCAAACCAGCTCAGGGGCTACCTGCCCTTGCTCTGGCGCGAAACTGGACAAAGGGAAGTGGGTGTAGCCACCCCCTCCCTTGACCCTCCCATAGGTGGGGTCATAGAGCTAGTCCATCCCCTCTTTTAGTATAAGAGGGGAACCTTGCCATTGCAAAGCAGATAACCCCTGGACGACACTCTACAGAAGAATCCTGGCCCTTCGACGTTCCACTACCTTTGGAAGACAGAAGAATCTCCCTTGGAGTCAAGGAGTGACTCCCCTGCTTGGCAGGCACCAAAAACGACAACGACGGTCTCAAACTACGCCGCTCCCGCCGGAGTCCGAAGTCCCTGCAGCCCAGGAAGTGGATTTCCTGACCTCTCCCAGGCCATTGTGAGTCCCCAGCGAAGTTGAGGCAAGTGGACCCAACGAGTAACGAGGAACCGCGACCCCTGGGTACCGTGCACTATTGTCAAGTGCAACCCCTTCACAACGTTCTACGAACCTGTGCTTTGGACCACGTGTGTTCCCAACCTCCAGCAGGAATCCCTCCGAAGATCAGAGGCCTGCACCGTCCCGAGTGACCGTGGGCCCCTGTTGAGTGATTCCGCCCGAGGTGTCTTCGCGATCCCTTGCCCGCTGGCTTGTGGGTCCCCAGAAGACTTCTGAAAGAAACCAAAGGGCTCCCCTGGTTGCTCCAGGCCTGCCCTGACTTACCCTCGCTGGGTGAGTTCCACAGACTTTGCTGGTCTGCACCGTCGACTTTTCTTCATCTCCCCAAGACTTGCGGCTGCCAAGGCTTGTTGGCTCCGATCGAGTTGCCGATACCGCAGTCAGCTGCAGACGTCGAGGGACACACCGAATCCAGATCCTGGTCGTCGTCGACGCCTCCTGGACCACGTGGCTGAAGAGTCAAGGCACCCGCAACCGACCTGAATCACTCGACGACGGTGGGCATCCATCTTCCTTGCCCCGAGTCACTGCCAAGTGACTTTGAACACTGTCCCCTCTGCTTTCAGGTCATCCTTCTTCAGAATCCAGGCTTGGATTCCACCGGACACTTCTTCAGCTCCCGCAAGCAGCAAGTCTTCTTTGTTCGCCATTGAAAATGACGCCGCGACCCGACACCAAAGGACACCTGTGCACCCGGCTTCCCTGGGTGAGGTAACTCCAGCACTACGGTGCTCCTGTGGGTGTGGGCCCTAGAACGACTTACCCTGTAAGTGACTTGCTTGTAGGTTCTATAGAAGTATCCTAAAACTCTTTATTTCCAACCGCGACTTGCCCCATTGAAGTCAACGGCGATCCGCGCCTGTGTATCTACACTGCACGCGTCCCCCGTGGGTCCTTTACTTACCTGCCTTGGGTGGTTTCGTGAGGCCCCAGCGCTTCTGAAGGCCCTAGGCCTTGTCTCCCTGCAAGTCGTTGTCCCTAAGTCTCTTACTTAGTATATGGTCTGGTACGCCCCTAGGGCCCCAGCCATATTTTGTGCTTAACTTATTGTGAAACGTTGATTTGTGCATATGTTTGTCTTCTAATCTCATAAAGAGATTAGTAGAGAGTTATTTAGAAATAAATACATATATATTTGATATATATACCTGTGTGGTGTCTTTTCATTTGGTGATTCAAGAGATTATATGGTAAAACAAGCTGCTTTACATTCCTCCGAGACTTAGCCTGAAGGCTGCTCTCCACAGCTACCACTAGGATAGCTTTCTTTAAAAGGTTGTCTTAAACCTATCTACCATAAGAGTCGATTTGCCCTGGTGCAAGGTGTCCACTTTAATTAGTGAACAGCATATGCCAGGCCAACTTCTCACAGTCACTAACCCATGCATTCAGTAAGATACATTTAATCACTCACTTGTAGAGTCAGTCACTCACGTACTAAATCATCCATTCAGACACTTATACACCCACTCATTCTTCAATACGCCTTTCCCTATATATATTAAACATATTTAAACTTTACAGAAACACACAGTCACTGGATGATGTCATCAGTGATGTCATTTGAGATGTCATCAGTGATGTCATCAGTGATGTCACTGACCATGTCATGAGTGATGTAATATGTGACGTCATCAGCAGTGCATTGCGGGAGCGCGAGTTATAGTTAGCTGAACTAACTATAACGGGGGAATTTCTATGGTTTTGTACGAGTGAAATGTCCAACTAACTATAACTGTCCCTAAAACCTATGGTTTTTCAGTGAGTTTCAAAGGTTTTAAATGCTAATTTCTAACTATAACGTGTCTGAAACCTATGGTTTTTCAGTGAATATATATATATATATATATATATTCACTGAAAAACCATAGGTTTCAAGCACGTTATAGTTAGAAATTAGCATTTAAAAACCTTAGAAATTCACTGAAAAAACCATACGTTTCAGGGGCGTTATAGTTAGTTGGACATTTCACTCGTACAAAACCATAGAAATTCCCCGTTATAGTTAGTTCAGCTAACTATAACTCGCGCCCCGCAATGCACTGCTGATGACATCGCATATTACATCACTCATGACATGGTCAGTGACATCACTGATGACATCATCCATGTGATAATTTCGTGCATCTTCTTACACCCTAATATACCCACTCACTGATTCTTAGGTTTACACACACAACCACTCACTCACCCGTACAGTCACTCATACTTACGGTCAATCAGTACAGGACTATCATATGCACTCATACACCTATATAGACACTCACACACCGCCACTCATCCATGGAGGTACTCACACACCTAGTCAGTCATGCAAATAATTAATCACACTGCCATTTACTCACCTATACAGTTATACACACACCAGCTCACTTACTCATACAAATACTAGCACATTCTTACGCTCTTATACAATCACTGATACAAGTACACACTCATCCATACAGCCACTCTCACAGTCACACACTCTCACTTATAGCCATTTATATACTCCAACATACATATATTCTGCCTTTCACATATGTAGTTACTCACACATGTACCACTGAGATATACATTCACTCACTAACACACCCATACACACACTCACCCACCCATACAGTCCATCACAGATGCACTCTTGAAACCATGCACCCAGTGAATCACCCACTCACACATCTATGCACAGAGTCACACACACCCCACCCACACAAACACTCAGGCACCCATACAGGTACTCAGACAACCAATCAATAACCCATGTAGACACTCATGTAGCTATTCACAAACCCATGCAGCCGCTTACACCCCAACAGACAGACGGATACAGACATTCACACAGTTTAGTCACTAACCCATGCATTCAGTAAGATACGTTTAATCACTCACTTATATAGTCAGTCACGCACCTACTAAATCATCCATTCAGACACTTATATACCCACTCATTCTTCAATACGCCTTTCCCTATATATATTAAACATATTTAAATTTTACAGAAACACACAGTCACTGGATGATGTCATCAGTGATGTCATTTGAGATGTCATCAGTGATGTCATCAGTGATGTCACTGACCATGTCATGAGTGATGTAATATGTGACGTCATCAGCAGTGCCGGGGACGTGAGTTATAGTTAGCTGAACTAACTATAACGGGGGAATTTCTATGGTTTTGTACGAGTGAAATGTCCAACTAACTATAAAGCCCCTGAAACCTATGGTTTTTTCAGTGAATTTCTAAGGTTTTTTAAATGCTAATTTCTAACTATAACGTGCCTGAAACCTATGGTTTTTTCAGTGAATTTCAAAGGTTTTTTAAATGCTAATTTCTAACTATAACATGCCTGAAACCTATGGTTTTTTCAGTGAATTTCAAAGGTTTTTTAAATGCTAATTTCTAACTATAACGTGCCTGAAACCTATGGTTTTTAAGTGAATTTCAAAGGTTTTTTAAATGCTAGTTTCTAACTATGCCTACAGAGGTAGGACATGTGAAGAAAGAAGAAAAACGCACAGAAAGAAGCAAAAGAAATGCAGAAAGAAGCAACAGAAGTCCACAAAGACGAACAGAAGTGCAGGAAGAAGCAAGACATGTGCAGAAAGAACCAACAGAGGAGCAGAAAGAGGCCTTGTTGCAAAATCATCCTGTGCCCACAACTTTTTCAGACGGGTACTGGTGGTAACTGACTCGGACTAACCAGGCCTAGAGCCAGTGCTATGCTAAAAGACACTTAGAATACAGTGAAAACACCTACATACACTAGGGAACACTATGCGTTGGGGTACCCCTGTGATTAGAATGTCCTCCTCTGTAAGGCCCTAGTACATAATATGGCAGGGGGATTAAAACTACCTCTAAGTCAGAGGTGCAGAAATATGCTACTTTAACTAGTGTGTCGCATTCTGTAGTCCGTCCTCAGTGTCTGGAAACCTCCTGTCTGCCGCCGGTCGCGGAAGTCGCACTCTCATCGTGCAAACATGGCGGCTGTGTCTGTGTGTCAGCTCCCTGAAGCCGGCGGCTTCAGCTTCGACAACTGCAGGAGAAATGCCCTTCTTGAAGCAGAATTCTCTGAAAAAGGTCACCAGCTTCCTGCTGCCCGGAAAACTGGTACTACCATTGTGGGGCTTGTTTTTAAGGATGGTATCATTCTTGGTGCTGATACAAGAGCAACTGAAGGAATGATTGTAGCAGACAAAAACTGTTCGAAAATACACTATATTTCCCCCAATATTTATTGCTGTGGTGCTGGAACAGCAGCAGATACAGAAATGACCACTCAACTCACATCTTCTAATCTGGAGCTCCATTCACTTTCCACCGGACGTCTGCCTCGAGTTGCCACTGCTAATCGTATGCTGAAACAGATGTTATTCAGATATCAAGGTTACATTGGTGCGGCCCTGGTCTTAGGAGGAATGGATTGTAACGGCCCCCACCTTTACAGCATCTACCCTCACGGATCGATGGACAAATTACCCTACGTTACCATGGGGTCTGGTTCTTTGGCTGCAATGGCAGTTTTTGAAGATAGATTTAAACCCGACATGGAGGAGGAGGAGGCCAAGCAGCTTGTTCGAGAAGCCATTGCATCTGGCATATTCAATGACCTTGGCTCAGGAAGCAACATAGACCTGTGTGTGATAACCAAGAACAAAGTAGACTATCTCCGTCCTTATGATGAGGCCAACAAAAAGGGAGTCAGGTCTGGCAAATACAAGTACAAGAAAGGAACTACAGGAGTACTCACAGAAACAGTTACTAAATGGGATCTGGATGTGATGGAAGAAACAGTGCAAACAATGGATATATCCTAGAATTTGTTCCGTAAAAATCTGCTTTCTTACTGTATTGGGTTAATGTTTTACCCAGTTATACATAATTATAGTGTGCATCAAAAGGCAGTTTCTTTTACACCAACCCGATATCCTTTGAAATAATTAAATAAATTGGATACCAGCCAAAAAAAAAAAATAATAATAATATGGCAGTGGGATTAAAACTACCTCTTAAAACGCGCCACGGGGCGCGTTTGCACAGTGGTGAAGGGAGGGGGGGGCCTGAGGTGACATGTGCAAACACGCCCTGTGGCCGTTTTAAGTTGGGAGATTAAGTCCCCTTGAATCCTGAGGGTCCCTGGGGTCCAACTACCCACTAGGTACCTCCAGTAAGCGCCACAGAGCTGCGTTGCACAGAGGTGTAAAAAGGGGCGTGGCCTGGACCACCTCTCTGCAACGCAGGCCTGTGGCGCTTACTGGAGGTACCTGGTGGCCTAGTTGGCCCCCAGGGGCCCTCAGGATTGAAGGGGTATTAATTCCCCAACTTAAAACGCGCCACAGGGCGTGTTTCCACACATGTCACCTCAGGCCCCGCCCCCTCCCTTCACCACTGTGCAAACGCGCCCCGTGGCATGTTTTAAGTTGGGGGATAAAGTCCTCTTGAATCCTGAGGGACCCAGGGGTCCAACTAGCCCACGAGGTACCTCCAGTAAGCGCCACAGAGCTGCGTTTCCATAGGAACCTTTAGTCGCAGCTACAGCCCGAACTGCTGAACGGAATTACACCAAATTTGGCAAAAAGGTAGCCCTTGGTCCAGAGTCGTGCCTTTTGGTTAAATGGTGTAAATCCGTTCAGTAGTTCCTGAGAAATTTGAAAAAGAAAACACATATATATCTGGGCGGAGCCTAACCACACATGTCATCGTGAGATCTGATTGGCTGTCAGCACTTCATCCTGGAATTGCTGGCAGCCATCTTGGGACCAATATAAATGATAGTACCCCATTGAAATGCATTGTAGTGAATCGAAGATTTTGAGGGTTACCAAAAGGAGAACTATAAAGGGTGATAACAGACTTTAGTTACATTAGAATTCATTTGTTGATGGTACCATACTAATTTCAGGAATTGTGGCGTGTTCTAAGGTGATTTTACCCTGTGAAAAACCTTCTGCTGGGATATCATCAATCATGTTTGAGAGAAAACTATTTTCACATGCTTGTCCCATACAGTTTTGGAAGGTGCTCCAGAAGCTAAAATGAGAGCATATTTTCTGTAAATTCACATTATCTTTCTCAGTCATGTGAGAATGAAGTCTGACATTCTCAGTAAAACATGTACATCCAACAAGGGCAGAGACTGTCAGTTGATTCCTTTGTGTTCTACTGCAGCTTCCCAGAGTGTTCTAAAGAACAACTAGAGTGCTAACAGCCTTACTTATGACAAAAGTATGGCACACCTGAAGCCATCTTGATTGGAATAAACTGGTAACACTTAAAACATTTAATTTAAAAAGGAACAAAATGAGGGGGTTCATTTTGTCATAGAAATTATGGTTAGTGCTGTAGAAAGAAAAATTAGGACATGTTTTAAGTGAGATCTCAAATATCTTCCTGTTATATTTCAACAGGAGCAGCCTGTCAGTTGATGCCTTTGTGTTCTACTGCAGCTTCCCAAAGTGTTCTAAAGAACAACTAGAGCGCTAACAGTCTTACTTATGACAAAAGTATGGCACACCTGAAGCCATCTTGATTGGAATAAACTGGTAACACTTAAAACATTTAATTTAAAAGGAACAAAATGAGGGGGTTCATTTTGCCATAGAAATTAGGGTTAGTGCTGCAGAAAGAACATTTAGGGCATGTTTTAAGTGAGATCTCAAATCCTCTTCTATTTCATTAGAAAATTCTGACATGCAGACTGAAACAATCACTTTCAATACCAGCAGTAGACTTCCAGTTAACTCCCTGGTGAGCAGTAGCTTTACTACAGTGATCTAATGAACAACTAGAGTGCTAACATTCTGAATTTATGGCAAATTTGTGACACATCTGAATGCCTTCTTGATGGAATCAAAGTAAAAAACTGAAAGCATTTCCTACTGAGGAGACTGCAGTAAATGACGAAATTAGGAAACTTCATAACAAATAAGTCTCCCAAGATGGCCACCAGAGAAAAAAGAGCCCAAATGTAGCACAAATATCACCCAGATGTAGCCCACATATAGCCCAATGACAGAAGTGTGCAAAACACTTTTTATTTTTAGTTTTTCTGCAGTTTTATATAGTGCAAACTGGTCAGGTATTGGATCGTTACATCTTACTTGGACCCCTTATTGCGTATTTTGCACGAAGTACATGAGATTGATCTTGCGAAACATTGAACTTTACGATTCTGTTAACCTGAAGTTGCTCTGAACCGGGTTTTGTAACACCCGTTTTTACCTACTGGTTTTAATTAATTCTCACTGTATTGTATTAGGAAAGAGGATTTACTGTTTTTATGTACACTTTTATGATCTATGTTTCTAAATCAGATCAAATAAAGTTTAATGAATTCTATGGCAGGACGGAGGCGAGGATTATGCATATCTTTCCTCACTTTATTTGCATAGCAGTTCAAAGAAAACGTAACACAACAATCATTAAACAAGAGACTACACAACCCATGAACCATTAGGGGTAGTCTCCAAGGCAACTATAGTCCAATCATATCACAGTCCATCGTATATAATATCGTGACGTCCCTTCCGCTTCCTCTTTCTTCACTGCTCGTCAGTTAAGTGCATTCCTTACATTCTTGGCTTAATCTGACGTTGTTGCTGTTTGTATAGCGGTTTCTTGTGCACGTTATTAGCATTATTGCCTTGGTATTGTTTCATATTCCCTGTGCAGCAGGCTCTTGCCCGAGCGTGTTCTCCCCCTCGCAGTTTCTCCCGCTGTGTGCTCTGCGCGCGGTGAGATCCTGTCAGGCGCGTCTGGTCCGAGCGAGGCAGCTCCGTCGAGCGCTCCCGCTGGTCTTTACGCGCATTTGGGAATCCGGTCACTCCTTTAGTGTCCGCTTGATTCCCGACCAACCCTCGCCTAATTTTGACACCGCTACACGGTGATTTCCCCACACGGCCACGTTAGTGACCAGCGCCACCTGGTGGTGGTAATTGGTATTGCGCCTCAGTCTATTCTTATAACAGCTTTGGGGAAAGCCCAGCTGTTGGAGCACCGGCGAGGGGGCTGTCTTAAGGATTTTAAGGGCATTTGTTCTGTGCTCACACCCTCTGCTATCATGTCTTCTCCAGAAGACCATTTTTACTCCTCCTACCAGGAAGTGGAGGAGGAATGGCCCCCCAACTTCTCCCTCCAGCAGTGGACCAAGCCCTCTCTCTGGCTATTTCTAGGGCGCTGGCTCCTCTTAGGGATCAGGTTGATAAGCTGGCGAAAAGCATCCCTGGGGTGTTCAGTGACCCAGATCTGGTGGTGGCGGGTCCAAGTAGCTCCCAGATGGGGAATAAAAGGGCCGTTAAGCATAACGCGGGGCACTTGGAAGGATTTGATAAACTTACGGAGACCTTCCTCAAGAGTGCGCGAACGCTAAAACATGCACCCTGCCGGGAGGAGGAGGGGCCCAGAGAAAATTGCGACACTGTCACCACTATTGTAGACCCCGACGGCGGGTTTCCCTTAGAGGGAGAGGGTGTATCGGAGGACGATTTCTCCTCCGATGAGGATAAGGACTCGGGGCGTCCCTGGCGTCCAGAGTCCCACTCCTCTCAGTCCCCGGTTGGGGACTGGGTCCACTCGGACATGTTCGAGCCTACCCAAATTTACCATCCTAGGTCGGCAGAGTGGACACCTGACGCCAAAGTGGCAGAGTATGTGGTGGGGAAAATCCATCAACCCCTTGAAAGGGAGGTCAGGAATAGGATGAGGGGAGAATGCCCCAGGCCGCCACTGAAGGGGAAGGTGGCACACACGCCTGAAATTGATGAGAAACTATGTACCTTTTTCTCCAAGTATATGAGGGATCCCAAGAAAGGAATTGATAGGTCTTGGACGTGGTAGGGCCCTTGACCCAAATTATTCAATTGACGGAGCGTTCCAAAGAGTCAGGATCCCCTTTGTCCACGGATATTGTGGCTGGTTGGGCGCACTACCCTAAACCCTAAAACACTACCACCAGCACGACTCCCTACACTACCCAAACACCACTGCACTACCCTAAACCCTAAAACACTACCCCCAGCACGACTCCCTACACTACCCAAACACCACTTCACTACACTAAACCCTAAATATACCCCCAGCATGACCTCCCACACTACACAAACACTACTGCACTACCCTAAACCCTAAAACACTACCCCCAGCATGACCCCCTACACTACCCAAACACCACTGCACTACCCTAAACCCTAAAACACTAACCCCAGCATGATCCCCTACCCTACCCAAACACCACTGCACTACCCTATACCCTAAAACACGACCCCCTACACTACACAAACACGACTGCACTACCCTAAACCCTAAAACACTACCCACAGCATGACCCCCTTCACTACACAAACACCACTGCACTGCCCTAAACCCTAAAACACTACCCCAGCACTACCCCCTACACTACCCAAACACCACTGCACTAACAAACCCTAAAACACTACCCCCAGCACAACCCCCTACACTACACAAACACCACTGCACTACCCTAAACCCTAAAACACTACCCCCAGCACGACTCCCTACACTACCCAAACACCACTGCACTACCCTAAACCCTAAATCTACCCCCAGCACAACCCCCTACACTACCCAAACACCACTGCACTACTACACAAACACCACTGCACTACCCTAAACCCTAAAACACTACCACCAGCATGACCCCCTACACTACTCAAACACCACTGCACTACCCTAAACCCTAAAACACTACCCCAGCACGACCCCCTACACTACCCATACACCACTGCACTACGCTAAACCCTAAAACACTACCCCCAGCACGACCCCCTACACTACTGCACTACCCTAAACCCTAAAACACTACCCCCAGCACGACCCCCTACAATACCCAAACACCACTGCACTACCCTAAACCCTAAAACACTACCTCCAGCACGACCCCCTACACCACCCAAACACCACTGCACTACCCTAAACCCTAGAAAAGAAACCCCCACCCCATGCCCAATCCCCTTACCTCTCACTCCTCATGGTTCCTCTCTCCTCGTGGTTCCTGCTTCACGTCATCTCTGAGGGGCGGTGCACGTCGTTGTGAGGAAACGGAACAGCCTCTGTTTCCTTACAAAGACATGGATCGTCTACATGTTTTTTAGAACGCATGGTCATTTACCATACATACCTTTACAACAAAATTCGTTGTAAAGGCATGTGTGTTAAATGACCATGCGTTCTAAAAAAATGCGTAGTAATGACTTCGTGATGTACAACGCATGTGTGGTAATGCATGCGTTGTAATGGTATCGCAAAGTAAAAAAATCGTTGTAACGGCTGTTTACCGATCGAAGCTGGCCCCTGTTCTTCAGTGAGACGTTTATTTGATTAATTAGGAGGAAGGAATGTGGTTTTTTACCGAAAAGTGCATTCCCGGCTGTTGTATTGTGAAAGTGTCCGCGTGGCCTGGTTTCACTTCCGGTGAGAGAGTGGAAGAGTCTGTTTGGATCTAAAGGAGTTCTGTTGTTGGACGGGGCCGGCGCGACATGTCATCAGAAAACATAGCTAATGGAAAGTGTCCTCCCTGAAGTGTGGAGCAGTGCCATGAGAGGTCAACGAGTGTGCGTCCCACCGCAGTATGACCGTACCGCGTGACCCATGTGCCGCCTCCAGGGTGCGGGAGGCAGAAGCGGCATCGCAGGTCCTCTTGAAGACCGTTGTAGCACTAATTCTACATTTTGGTACTAGGGCATTTTTACTTCGTTGTTCCTGCCAGATACAAAGAGAAGATCCTGTGTTATTCAGTGCCCTCGTTACCTTTTTTGTGGGTTGTGGTGCTTGTCACTTCGCTTCCCCGCCGGTGCACACGACTGGGCACCCCACCTCGTGTGCCATCTGCAGGGCCTCTGCCCTCGGATCACTGGTTTCGGTTTCTGGAGTGGCAACATAAACAGTTGCTCCCAAAGGACTAGCCTGAACACTTAGGTGAATATCCCCTGCACCAGCATTCCACGGAAATTCTTTCTAAGCTCTCCCACGTCAACGAGCACGGCTCCGCTCGCGACACCGTATGATGTCATCGGAGCCATAAGAGGACTCGTCGGCATGCTGACGTCAGTTCCACCCATTTTTTCCGTGTCACAGAGGCAAACAGGGGATCGAGACATTTTCACATGTATACATAGTATAATAAATATATATTCACTGAAAAAACCATAGGTTTCAGGCACGTTATAGTTAGAAATTAGCATTTAAAAAACCTTAGAAATTCACTGAAAAAACCATAGGTTTCAGGGGCGTTATAGTTAGTTGGACATTTCACTCGTACAAAACCATAGAAATTCCCCCGTTATAGTTAGTTCAGCTAACTATAACTCGCGCACCCGCAATGCACTGCTCATGACGTCACATATTACATCATTCATGACATGGTCAGTGACATCACTGATGACATCACTGATGACATCATCCAGTGACTGAGTGTTTCTATAAAATTTAAATATGTTTTATATATATGCCAAGGTTTATTGAAGAATGAATGGGTGTATAAGTGTCTGGATGGATGATTTAGTTGGTGTGTGACTGACTGTATAAGTGAGTGATTAATTGTGTCTTACTGAATGCATGTGTTAGTGACTGATACAGACATTCACACAGTTTAGTTTGTCAGTTGGTGTGTAAGCATTTGCATGGGTTGGTGAGTAGCTAAATGAGGATCTATATGAGTTATTGATTGGTTGTCTGAGTATCTGTATGGGTGCCTGAGTGTCTGTGTGAGTGGGTGGGGGGTGTAACTCTGTGCATAGATGTGTGAGTGGATGATTCACTGGGTGTATGGGTTCAAGAGTGCATCTGTGAAGAGCTGTATGGGTGGGTGAGTGTGTGTATGGGTGTGTTGGTGAGTGAATGGATGCCTCAGAGGTACATGTGTGAGTAACTGCATATGTGAAAGGCAGTATATGTGAGTGTTGGAGTGTATAAATGACTATATGTGAGAGTGTGTGCTTGTATTAGTTATTGTAGAAGAGTGTAAGTATGTGTTAGTATATGTTTAAATAAGTGAGGTGGTGTGTGTATAACTGTACAGGTGAGTAAGTGGGAGTGTGATTGATTCTTTGCATGACTGACTAGGTGTGTGAGTAACTCTATGAATGAGTGGCGGTGTGTGAGTGTCTGTATAGATATGTGAGTGCATATGATAATGCCGTGTGGATGGCTGCCTGCATGTATGAGTGACTGTATGGGTGAATAAGTGGATGTGTGTGTAGACGTAGGAATTAGTGAGTGGGTATGTACTAACTGGTATTGGTGTGTTTATGGTTTTGAGAATGGCAGTCTGTATTTTAGAGTGGGTGTATCAAGGGTTATATTAGGGTGTGATGAGGTGCATCAGATTTTTACGAGGATGATGTCATCAGTGATGTCATCAGTGATGTCATTTGAGATGTCATCAGAGATGTCATCAGAGATGTCACTGACCATGTCATGAATGATGTAATATGTGACGTCATGAGCAGTGCATTGCGGGTGCACGAGTTATAGTTAGCTCAACTAACTATAACGGTGGAATTTCTACGGTTTTGTAAGAGTGAAATGTCCAGCTAACTATAACGTCCCTGAAACCTATGGTTTTTTCAGTGAATTTCTAAGGTTTTTTAAATGCTAATTTCTAACTATAACGTACCTGAAACCTATGATTTTTTCAGTGAATTTCAAAGGTTTTTTAAATGCTGATTTCTAACTATGACATCCCTATTAAGTCCCCTTGAATCCTGAAGGTCCCTGTTGGCCAAGTAGCCTACCAGGTACATCCAGTAAGCGCCACAGACCTGTGTTTCAGAGAGGTGTTCTAAGGCCACGCCCCTTTTTACACCACGCTGCAAATGCAGCTTCTGGCGCACTGCTGCTCAGAGGATGAAGTCCACTTGTGTCTTGAGGTCCTCAGGACACAAAAGGACCTCATCGCCCCACCAGCAGTGCACCAGAAGCCACGTTTGCAGAGTGGTGTAAAAAGGGGCATGGCCTCGGAGCACCTCTCTGCAACGCAGCCCTGTGGCATTTACAAGAGGTACCTGGTGGACTAGTTGGCCCCCAGGGACCCTCAGGATTGAAGGGGAATTAATCCCCCAACTTAAAACACGCCACAGGGCGCATTTGCACTGTGGTGCAGGGAGGGGGGCGGGGCCTGATGTGACAAGTGTGCAAACGCGCCCTGTGGCGCGTTTTAAGTTGGGTGATTAAGTCTCCTTGAATCCTGAGGGTCCCTGAGGGCCAGCTAGCCCACCAGCTACCTCCAGTAAGCGCCACAGAGCTGCGTTGCAGAGTGGTATAAAAAGGGGGCGTGGCCTTGGACCACCACTCTGCAACACAACTCCCTGGCGCTTACTGGAGGTACCTGGTGGGCTAGTTGGCCCCCAAGGACCCTTAGGATTGAAGGGGACTTAATCCTCCAACTTAAAACACACTTGTCAAATCAGGCCCCGCCCCTCCCTGCACCACTGTGCAAACGCGCCCCCTGGTGCGTTGCAAATTGGGGGATTAAATCCCCTTGAGTCCTGAGGGTCCCTGGGGTCCAACTAGCCCACCAGGTACCTCCAGTAAGCGCCACAGAGCTGCGTTGCAGAGAGGTGTAAAAAGGGGCGTGGCCTCGGACCACCTCTCTGCAAGGCAGCCCTGTGGCGCATACTGGAGGTACCTGGTGGGCTAGTTGGCCCCCACGGACCCCCAGTATTGAAGGGGAATTAATTCCCCATCTTAAAACGCGCCACAGGGTGCGTTTGCAGACTGTTGCTGGGAGGGGGCGGGGCCTTTGATGTACTTCAAGTCCCAGGAGGGCGTGTGAGCGGCCGCACCCACGGGGGCGGGGGATTTAAAACAACTACAGGTGCACCACCAGCTTCCTGCATTTCCAGTTTTCAAAAGCCAATCATTAAGGGCAGGGGCCCGAAACGCGTCTGGCTTCACATATGGACTTTGCATACCGACGGATTTGCACTGCAGTCACGAATAAATTCCAAAGCACTAGGTACCCGTGTGTGGGCTCTCTCTTCTAAGGTAACTTTTGCGGTATATGTTTAACGGCCTTCCTAGCCGGGAGAGAGTCCCGCTGCGTTGAGCAGACCTGGAGGATGCCAAGCGGCAATCATCACAGCAGGACGGGAGCGATATTCGTGACAAGAAGGTGTTTGTGTAAACTACCAAGGACTGCTTAGCGACCCACTGGGGGAATACAGATGAATCCATTTCTGGTTTGCAGCAAGGCTCACATGAGCAACACTTTGATGTACTTCAAGTCCCAGGAGGCCGTGTGAGCGGCCGCGCCCACGGGGGGGGGGATTTAAAACAACTACAGGTGCACCACCAGCTTCCTGCATTTCCAGTTTTCAAAAGCCAATGATTAAGGGCAGGGGCCCGAAACGCGTCTGGCTTCACATATGGACTTTGCATACCGACGGATTTGCACTGCATTCACAAATAAATTCCAAAGCACTATCTACCCGTGTGTGGGCTCTCTCTTCTAAGGTAACTTTTGCGGTATATGTTTAACGGCCTTCCTAGCCGTGAGAGAGTTCCGCTGCATTGAGCAGACCTGGATGATGCCAAGCGGCAATCATCACAGCAGGACGGGAGCTATATTCGTGACAAGAAGGTGTTTGTGCAAACTACCAAGGACTGCTTAGCGACCCACTGGGGGAATACAGATGAATCCATTTCTGGTTTGCAGCAAGGTTCACAGGAGCAACACTTTGATGTACTTCAAGTCCCAGGAGGCCGTGTGAGCGGCCGCGCCCACGGAGGCGGGGGATTTAAAACCACTACAGGTGCATGTTAGAAATGGGGGTCTCTAGTTGGCAATGGCTGGCCACTGTCCAAGTGGGGACCCTTCTTCCTAAGTCAGAGTGAGAGGGCTACACCCTTTGATAACCCCTGCTCAACCCTGTGGTAACGTAGCACGAGCAGCTAGGCTTATCTCAGAGGCAGTGTGTGAAGCATTTATGACCATACACAGTAACACAGTGAAGAACACTACAAAGGGACACCACACAAGTAGTTAGCAAAAATAAGTATCTTTATATATAGACTTAACACAAGACCAATAACGATAAAAAGCCACAATACTGTAAAATAGGATTACTCTTGAAATGCTGCAAAAATAGTTCAAAGTGTGCCAAGAGGAGTTCAGTTCAAAGCAGTGGTCTCTGCGACCCTTTTACTTACAAACTACCTGGATTTCGTAGCAAAACCTACAAATTGTCGCAAAGAAGCTGTAGCGATGATTTTCTGCACGCGAGGCCGGCGATGCGATAAATCCTTGCCGCGAGGGAGGATGATGCGCCGATCTGCTGATGCGTGCGGAGACGATGCGACAAACTTCTGCACGCTAGGCCGTTGATGCGATGACTCCTTGCCGCGAGGGAGGAGGCGATGCGACGATCCTGTTGCGTGTGCGTTCAGGTTGCGATGCGAAGAAATGGCGCTCCGCGAGGGAGCGACGATCCTGATGCGATGCGATGAAAATGGCGGACGCCCGGCGTCCGCGCTGCGATGTCGTGAAGCGATGATCTCGGTGCGATGATCTCTTGGAGTTAGCGAGCACTTGGAAGCCCGCAAACGTGCGATGCGATGATCTTTGGAGTTAGCGAGCACTTGGCGGCCCGCAAACGTGCGATGAGTCGATCTTTGGTTGCGAGCACTCAGCAGCAGCAGCGCGATGATTTTCCAGGAGCTTTCGGCTGTGGCGGCTCGCAAACGTGCGTTAGCGACGATTTCAGCACTCTCTTCTCTGTAGTAGAACTAGAGGCCCTGGAACTCACAGGAGCCTCACCTGCAGATAGAAATCCTCGCTGGGAGGAATCAGGAGGCTGGTGGTGAAGTCTGATGTGCCTGAGACTTCAACAGGAGGCTAGCTCTCTCCTAGCCCTTGGGTGATTGCTTTAGCAAGATTAATAAAAGTTCTCTCAAAGTCCTTTTCCCTCTTCTTCCAGGTCCAATGGTAACCACTGCAGGCCAATCCAAGAAACAGCACACAAGCACAAGGATAGTCACCTCCTGCAGATTCCTTCAGTTACACGGACAGAGGTTCGTCTTGATGTCCAGGAGCAATACAATTTGTAGGGGCTTCAGCACAGATATTTATACCCCAAAAGTCTTTGTTCTCAAAAGCTACAAGTCACTGAGCCTAGCCAGAACCAGTTCTGTTCGGTCCTGGAGCACTTTGTTTACCAGGCTGCATCCTTCCTTTCAGAAAGAGGGGGTCTGCTATCAGACGCACAGTGGGAGGTGGAGCCATCATTCACCTTGCCAGGCACAGCCCTATTCAAGTCAAGGAGCTACCCCTCTACATACTCCAAATGCAGATCTCTCTATTCAACCCAGGTCTGACTCAGCCTGCCCTGTCCCTCCAAAACCAGACAGCCAATACACATAACAGCAGAGCACACTGGAAGGCTTAGGCAAGAAAATACCTACTTTCTAAAAGTGGTATTTTCAAACACAGAATATAAAAATAAACTTCACTACAAGATGTATTTTAATATTCTGAGCTCAGGCATACTAAATTCGTTTTTCTACCATGTTCCTGGGGTCAGTTAGGACTATAGAATGTAATAGTCAAACTGCCCATTCTGGCCTATGGGGAACAGGTAGCCTTACAGTAGTGAAAAACGAAATTGGGTGTAATTCACTACCAGGACATGCTTCACACACCAAGGCATGTCCTACCTTACACATACAATGCACCCTACCATAGGGGGACTTACATGATGCCAAGGGAAGGTTCAGGGGCTGGGAAGTGGGTGCACTTCACAGCCAAGATGGCAGTTCTGGACTGCACACAGACTCTGCAGTGGCAGGTCTGAGACACACTTTACAAGCTGCTTCTGTGGGTGGTGCAAACCAGCGCTGCAGGCCCACCAGCAGCATTTGGTTTAGCAGCCCTGGGCACACACAGGCCACGCTACTAGGGACTAACAGGTAAACCAAATAAGCCAATCATGGATATACCAATTCACATGTCATATTTACACAGTGAGCATTCGCGCTGTGGCACTGAAGGGCAGTGGCACAGCTCCCAGAGCATCTAACACCAGCAAAAACAGAGGAGACAACAGCGAAAAAAGGAAGGGATACCCACGCCAATGGTGCCAGGTCTAACAGTGCAGCACCAGCTTCCTCCATTTCCAGTTTTCAAAAGCCAATGATTAAGGGCAGGGGCCCGAAACGCGTCTGGCTTCACATATGGCCTTTGCATACCGACGGATTTGCACTGCTGTCACGAATAAATTCCAAAGCACTATCTACCCGTGTGTGGGCTCTCTCTTCTAAGGTAACTTTTGCAGTATATATATATGTGTATATATATATATATATCACTGCTCCAAGGTTGTCCACCTGTAAGTAGCACTCGAGCAACAGCTTGATTCATGTGTAGGTAAGGACGGGTAACCGCCCGTAGGAGCCGCTCCATAGTGGTATTGCCTGACGCGTTTCGAATCACCATATGATTCTCTTCAGAGGCTTAAAATGGAACGGTGTGCGCAACCGCTAACCCACTTCTGACACACCCCCCAATGGGAGGCTCAAATGAAACTGTGCCTTCTGGGAAGTGTAGTGCGGGTAGCACATAATCAAGTCCTGTATGGACCCCACGGGTGGGCCCGTCCACGATCCTATGTACAGCTGCTGTTCCACTCTCGTGGCCCCCAATCTTACGGGGTGGTGCACACTCCGCGGCTGGACTGCCGCGTTATAAATCACTGCTCCAAGGTTGTCCACCTGTAAGTAGCACTCGAGCAACAGCTTGATTCATGTGTAGGTAAGGACGGGGAACCGCCCGTAGGAGCCGCTTCATAGTGGTATTGCCTGACGCGTTTCGAATCACCATATGATTCTCTTCAGAGGCTTAAAATGGAACGGTGTGCGCAACCGCTAACCCACTTCTGACACACCCCCCAATGGGAGGCTCAAATGAAACTGTGCCTTCTGGGAAGTGTAGTGCGGGTAGCACATAATCAAGTCCTGTATGGACCCCACAGGTGGGCCCGTCCACGATCCTATGTACAGCTGCTGTTCCACTCTCGTGGCCCCCAATCTTACGGGGTGGTGCACACTCCGCGGCTGGACTGCCGCGTTATAAATCACTGCTCCAAGGTTGTCCACCTGTAAGTAGCACTCGAGCAACAGCTTGATTCATGTGTAGGTAAGGACGGGGAACCGCCCGTAGGAGCCGCTCCATAGTGGTATTGCCTGACGCGTTTCGAATCACCATATGATTCTCTTCAGAGGCTTAAAATGGAACGGTGTGCGCAACCGCTAACCCACTTCTGACACACCTCCCAATGGGAGGCTCAAATGAAACTGTGCCTTCTGGGAAGTGTAGTGCGGGTAGCACATAATCAAGTCCTGTATGGACCCCACAGGTGGGCCCGTCCACGATCCTATGTACAGCTGCTGTTCCACTCTTGTGGCCCCCAATCTTACGGGGTGGTGCACACTCCGCGGCTGGACTGCTGCGTTATAAATCACTGCTCCAAGGTTGTCCACCTGTAAGTAGCACTCGAGCAACAGCTTGATTCATGTGTAGGTAAGGACGGGGAACCGCCCATAGGAGCCGCTCCATAGTGGTATTGCCTGACGCGTTTCGAATCACCATATGATTCTCTTCAGAGGCTTAAAATGGAACGGTGTGCGCAACCGCTAACCCACTTCTGACACACCCCCCCAATGGGAGGCTCAAATGAAACTGTGCCTTCTGGGAAGTGTAGTGCGGGTAGCACATAATCAAGTCCTGTATGGACCCCACAGATGGGCCCGTCCACGATCCTATGTACAGCTGCTGTTCCACTCTTGTGGCCCCCAATCTTACGGGGTGGTGCACACTCCACGGCTGGACTGCCGCGTTATAAATCACTGCTCCAAGGTTGTCCACCTGTAAGTAGCACTCGAGCAACAGCTTGATTCATGTGTAGGTAAGGACGGGGAACCGCCCGTAGGAGCCGCTCCATAGTGGTATTGCCTGACGCGTTTCGAATCACCATATGATTCTCTTCAGAGGCTTAAAATGGAACGGTGTGCGCAACCGCTAACCCACTTCTGACACACCCCCCCCAATGGGAGGCTCAAATGAAACTGTGCCTTCTGGGAAGTGTAGTGCGGGTAGCACATAATCAAGTCCTGTATGGACCCCACGGGTGGGCCCGTCCACGATCCTATGTACAGCTGCTGTTCCACTCTCGTGGCCCCCAATCTTACGGGGTGGTGCACACTCCGCGGCTGGACTGCCGCGTTATAAATCACTGCTCCAAGGTTGTCCACCTGTAAGTAGCACTCGAGCAACAGCTTGATTCATGTGTAGGTAAGGACGGGGAACCGCCCGTAGGAGCCGCTTCATAGTGGTATTGCCTGACGCGTTTCGAATCACCATATGATTCTCTTCAGAGGCTTAAAATGGAACGGTGTGCGCAACCGCTAACCCACTTCTGACACACCCCCCAATGGGAGGCTCAAATGAAACTGTGCCTTCTGGGAAGTGTAGTGCGGGTAGCACATAATCAAGTCCTGTATGGACCCCACAGGTGGGCCCGTCCACGATCCTATGTACAGCTGCTGTTCCACTCTCGTGGCCCCCAATCTTACGGGGTGGTGCACACTCCGCGGCTGGACTGCCGCGTTATAAATCACTGCTCCAAGGTTGTCCACCTGTAAGTAGCACTCCGAGCAACAGCTTGATTCATGTGTAGGTAAGGACGGGGAACCGCCCGTAGGAGCCGCTCCATAGTGGTATTGCCTGACGCGTTTCGAATCACCATATGATTCTCTTCAGAGGCTTAAAATGGAACGGTGTGCGCAACCGCTAACCCACTTCTGACACACCCCCCAATGGGAGGCTCAAATGAAACTGTGCCTTCTGGGAAGTGTAGTGCGGGTAGCACATAATCAAGTCCTGTATGGACCCCACAGGTGGGCCCGTCCACGATCCTATGTACAGCTGCTGTTCCACTCTTGTGGCCCCCAATCTTACGGGGTGGTGCACACTCCGCGGCTGGACTGCTGCGTTATAAATCACTGCTCCAAGGTTGTCCACCTGTAAGTAGCACTCGAGCAACAGCTTGATTCATGTGTAGGTAAGGACGGGGAACCGCCCATAGGAGCCGCTCCATAGTGGTATTGCCTGACGCGTTTCGAATCACCATATGATTCTCTTCAGAGGCTTAAAATGGAACGGTGTGCGCAACCGCTAACCCACTTCTGACACACCCCCCAATGGGAGGCTCAAATGAAACTGTGCCTTCTGGGAAGTGTAGTGCGGGTAGCACATAATCAAGTCCTGTATGGACCCCACAGGTGGGCCCGTCCACGATCCTATGTACAGCTGCTGTTCCACTCTTGTGGCCCCCAATCTTACGGGGTGGTGCACACTCCACGGCTGGACTGCCGCGTTATAAATCACTGCTCCAAGGTTGTCCACCTGTAAGTAGCACTCGAGCAACAGCTTGATTCATGTGTAGGTAAGGACGGGGAACCGCCCGTAGGAGCCGCTCCATAGTGGTATTGCCTGACGCGTTTCGAATCACCATATGATTCTCTTCAGAGGCTTAAAATGGAACGGTGTGCGCAACCGCTAACCCACTTCTGACACTGAAAAAAACAATAGGTTTCAGACATGTTATAGTTAGGAATCAGCATTTAAAAAACCTTTGAAATTCACTGAAAAAACCATAGGTTTCAGGCACGTTATAGTTAGAAATTAGCATTTAAAAAACCTTACAAATTCACTGAAAAACCATAGGTTTTAGGGACAGTTATAGTTAGTTGGACATTGCACTCGTACAAAACCCGTGAAATTCCCCCGTTATAGTTAGTTCAGCTAACTATAACTCGCGCCCGCAATGCACTGCTGATGACGTCACATATTACATCACTCATGACATGGTCAGTGACATCACTGATGACATCACTGATGACATCTCAAATGACATCACTGATGACATCATCCAGTGACTGTGTGTTTCTGTAAAGTTTAAATATTTTTAATATATATAGGGAAAGGCGTATTGAAGAATGAGTGGGTGTATAAGTGTCTGTATGGATGATTTAGTAGGTGCGTGACTAACTCTATAAGTGAGTGATTAAACGTATCTTACTGAATGCATGGGTTAGTGACTAAACTGGGTGAATGTCTGTATCCGTCTGTTGCTGTGTAAGTGGCTGCATGGGTTTGTGAATAGCTACATGAGTGTCTATATGAGTTATTGATTGGTTGTCTGAGTATCTGTATGGGTGCCTGAGTGTTTGTGTGGGTGGGGTGTGTGCGACTCTGTGCATAGATGTGTGAGTGGGTGATTCACTGGGTGGATGGTTTCAAGAGTGCATCTGTGATAGACTGTATGGGTGGGTAAGTGTGTGTAAGAGTGTGTTAGTGAGTGAATGTATGTCCCAGTGGTACATGTGTGAGTAGCTACATATGTGAAAGGCAGTATATATGTGTGTTGGAGTATATAAATAGCTATAAGCGAGAGTGTGTGATTGTGAGAGTGACTGTATGGATGAGTGTGTGCTTGTATCAGTGATTGTATAAGAGCGTAAGAATGTGCTAGTGTTTGTATGAGTAAGTGAGCTGGTGTGTGTATAACTGTATAGGTGAGTAAATGGCAGTGTGTTTAATTATTTGCATGACTGACTAGGTGTGTGAGTACCTCTATGGATGAGTGGCGGTGTTTGAGTGTCTATATAGGAGTATGAGTGCATATGATAGTCCTGTACTGAGTGACCGTAAGTATGAGTGACTGTACGGGTGAGTGAGTGGATGTGTGTGTAGACCTAAGAATCAGTGAGTGGGTATGTAGTTATTGGTGTTGGAGTGTCTATGGTTTTGCGACTGGCAGTCTGTAATTTAGAGTGGGTGTATCAAAGGTTATATTAGGGTGTGAGGAGGTGCATCAGATTATCACGTGGATGATGTCATCAGTGATGTCATCAGTGATGTCATTTGAGATGTCATCAGTGATGTCATCAGTGATGTCACTGACCATGTCATGAGTGATGTAATTTGTGACGTCATCAGCAGTGCATTGCGGGGGCGCGAGTTATAGTTAGCTGAACTAACTATAACGGGGAATTTCACGGGTTTTGTACGAGTGCAATGTCCAACTAACTATAACTGTCCCTAAAACCTATGGTTTTTTCAGTGAATTTGTAAGTTTTTTTAAATGCTAATTTCTAACTATAACGTGCCTGAAACCTATGGTTTTTTTAGTGAATTTCAAAGGTTTTTAAATGCTAATTCCTAACTATAACATGTCTGAAACCTATGGTTTTTTTGTGAATTTCAAAGGTTTTGTAAATGACAATTTTTAAATGTATTAATTGTTATATTTATTTTTTTGATACGGATTTACTACATTTTTTTAAACTATTTATTTTTAGATATTTTATTTTTTAAATTACATTGTAATTACATTATACATTACATTACAAAATATACTTTCTCAGAATGAATTACTTTAGTTTAAATACTTTGCAAATAGGTAATAGACTTTTAAGTACAGTAGTTACAGTTGTTGCAATGGGCAACACAATTTCAAACACAATGCAACATTGAGCTCAATGTGAATTTCTAGTTAAATGCAATTAGTTACTTTATGGATTACTTTTCTAACCACAGGACTGGATCCTAGATTCAGTCCTGGGACATCTCCTGTAAACAGTTGAGTAAAAGTGTTTTGGTTACAGTAGTGATTTTTAAGGAATATTATTGTATTTTAAAAGTTGACACTTAGAAACTTTTTCACATAGAATCACCAATGTTATCCTATGGGAGGAAATTCACTTACCAGGTAAGTAGTGTTATCGTTACTTTTTCTTACTCAGTGGTGGATCCTGGATCCAGCACTGGTGCATCTCCTGTAAACAGTTGAAAGAATGCGTTTAAGTCATACAGGCGATTTTTAAGGAATATTTGTAGTTTGTGAAAATCGACACAAACTTTTCTGCTGAAAACCAGACAATGGATTCCTATGGAAGGAAATACAAGTTACTGGTAAGTACGGTTAGAATCACTTTTCAGGGTCAGTGCTGAGCTAAAAGATGCAGCACTGGGTTCTCTCCTGATAACAGGTGAGTAAATCGGAATTCGTAGTTCGGCTGATTTTAGAGGAATATTATAAAGTTCCAAAACTCCACTCACAGAAGAATTTCCAAGTGAAACCAGTCAATGTTAGTCTATGGAAGGAAATTCAAGTTACTGGTAAGTACGGTTAGAATTACTTTTCAGGATCAGTACTGGGCTGAAAGATGCAGCACTGAGGTCTCTCCTGATAACAGGTGAGTAAATTGGAATTTGTTGTTCGGCTGATTTTAGAGGAATATTATAAAGTTCCAAAACTCCACACTTAGAAGAATTTCCAAGTGAAACCAGTCAATGTTAGCCTATGGAAGGAAATTCAAGTTACTGGTAAGTACGGTTAGAATTACTTTTCAGGATCAGTACTGGGCTCAAAGATGCAGCACTGAGCTCTCTCCTGATAACAGGTGAGTAAATCGGAATTCGTAGTTCGGCTGATTTTAGAGGAATATTTGCACAATGGTGAAGGAAGGGGGTGGGGCCTGAGGTGACATGTCTGCAAACACGCCCTGTGGCGCGTTTTAAGTTGGAGAATTAATTCCTCCTCAATCCAGAGGGTCCCTAGGGGCCAACTAGCCCACCAGATACCTCCAGTATGCGCCAGAGAGCTGCGTTGCAGAGAGGTGTTCAGAGGCCACGCCCCTTTTGCACCTCTCTGCAACGCAGCTCTGTGGCGCTTTCTGGACGTACCTGGTGGGCTAGTTGGCCCCCAGGGACCCTCAGGATTGAAGGGGATTTAATTCCCCATCTTAAAACGCGCCACGGGCCTGTTTGCACACATGTCATCTAAAGCCCCGCCCCCTCCCTTCACCACTGTGCAAACGCGCCCCTTGGCGCGTTTTAAGTTGGGGTATTAAGTCCCCTTGAATCATGAGGGTCCCTGGGGTCCAACTAGCCCACCCTGTACCTCCAGTATGCGCCAGGTAGCTGCGTTGCAGAGAGGTGTTCAGAGGCCACGCCCCTTTTTACACCTCTCTGCAACGCAGCTCTGTGGCGCTTTCTGAACGTACCCGATGGGCTAGTTGGCCCCCAGGGAACTTCAGGATTGAAGGGGATTTAATTCCCCATCTTAAAACACGCCACGGGCCTGTTTGCACACATGTCATCTAAAGCCCCGCCCCCTCCCTTCACCACTGTGCAAACGCGCCCCGTGGCGCGTTTTAAGTTGGGGGATTAAGTCCCCTTGAATCCTGAGGGTCCCTGGAGTCCAACTAGCCCACCATGTACCTCCAAAAGGCGCCACAGAGCTGCGTTGCAGAGAGGTGTAAAAGGGCGTGGCCTCTGTACACCTCTCTGCAACGCAGCCCCTGGCGCATACTGGAGGTTCCTGGTGAGCTAGTTGGCCCCCAGGGACCCCCAGTATTCAAGGGGAATTACTTCCCTTCTTAAAACGCGCCAGGGGGCGCGTTTGCAGACTGCTGCAGGGAGGGGCGGGCCTCCGGCACGATGCCGGTCTTTTTTTTTTTTTCTTTTTTTTTTTTGTATGGGAGGGGGCTGCGTGGCCCCTTTCCTCGGCCACTTTTGGCCCCGGGGACCACATCCCCCGGGGCCTGAGGATTTTCTTTTAAATAAAAAAAAACGGTAAGGGGGCCGCGTGGCCCCCCTTCCCTGGGCCTCTATTGGCCCCGGGGACCCCTTCCCCCGGGGCATGCCCTCTTTTTTTTTTTTATTAAAATATTTGGAGGGGGCTGCGTGCCCCCTCCTCAGGCCATTTAAGGCCCCGGGGACCCCATCCCCGGGGCCGGCCTTTACGTTGTTTTTTCTTTTTTTTTAAATTTAATTTGTAGAGGAGGGGGCCGCGTGGCCCCCTCCTGGGCCACTACTAGCCCCGGGGACCCCATCCCCCGGGGCTGGCCCTTCCGTTGGGGACCGTGGGGGTCCCCAATCCCCCACGGTCCCGCCGGCTCCCAGCGTCCTTCGGGAGCCGGCATTGCTTTTCCACATGGGGAGCTGCTAAGATGCAGCTCCCCGTGTGGAAAGCTATCGGCTTTGGTTTTGGAAGACAGAGCAGGTTTCCTGCTCTCTCTTCCAAAACCAAAGCAGTTTGCTATGACAGGACGGGAGCCGCGAGGCTCCCGTCCTGTCATAGCAAACTACAGTGTCCCGGGTGGGCACCCCGGGACACTGCAGGAGCCGGCCCTGGGGGTGGTGGTCCCCAGGGCCATCAAGGGCTCCAGGAGGGGGCCGCGCGGCCCCCTCCCAACCAATGCACAGCCCCGGGAGGTGGTGGTCCTCGGGCTTGGGGTCCTTAACGGACCCCTAATTTACATGTTAGAGCCCCGGGGAGTTGGCGGTCTCGGGCGTGTGGGGGGCTCGAGCCCCCCACACGTTAGTTTATTTTAAAAAAGAAGCCCCGGGGGTGGCGGTCCTCGGGGCTGCGGGAGGGCCGAGAGCCCTCCCACACCATTATTTTTAAAGCCCCGGGGGTGGCGGTCCCCGGGCTTGGGGGCCTTAGAGGCCCCCACACATAAATATAAAAACCCTGCACGCCCCGGGACTTGGGCCACCCGGGGCCAAATAGCATCGAAGCGGGGAGACCGCGCTTCGATTTTTTTTTTTATCGGCTAGATCCGCGCACCCAGCGCGTTTTTGCTGATTTTTTTTAAAAAAATTTGCCCTGAGCAGGCCTAGGGGGTCAGGGTGTTTCTACCCTGCCCCCTTTTTGCGTCTGTTTTCTCTTTTCTTGTGCCTCGGTCAACCGAGGCACAAGATGGCTGCCAACACGTCTTGGTTTGGATGTGTTGACAGCCAATTAGCATACAGCTCGTCATCGGGAGGGTGCGCGGACCCTCCGCAGCCATAGATATATATGTGTTTTTACTTTTGATTTTCTCAGGAACTACTGAACGGATTTACACCATTTAACAAAAAGGGTTCTTTCTGAACCAAGAACTACCTCTTTGCCAAATTTGGTGTAATTCCGTTCAGCAGTTCGTGCTGTAGCCGTGGCTAAAGATTCCTATGGGAAAATGAATGGGGAAAACACGTTTTGGGACCCCCCTTTTTTCTCGGCCCCCGCTTGACGAATCACCCCAAGACTTTCAGGATAGGAGCGGACCGGGCCACAAAATTTGAAAATTTCGCGAAGATTCGTCAACCGACGCAAGAGTTATTTCAAATAGAATGTTGCGGATTTCCTGTGGAAAATAGGTCCTAACTATAACTATCTACTGGCGACCGCCAGTAGATAATATATATACATATGGTATATATATATATATAATACAGCATTGCTGCTCAAACCTTTTTTTATCCTATTTCAAAGAGAAAAATCGAAGGAAAAAGTTCACAAAAGCATACTGCCTCTCACATCTCACAGAGGCAAAACTGCACTATATCGTTAAGAGAGCTGTCCAATATGAATGTATAAGTTATAGCCATTGCTCCTGATTCACAAAAGAAATAGGATACGTATGGGTGAAGATTGCCACCTGAACGTACAGTTTCTAATTTTTGTTATTCGCCAGCATCCTAGGAGTCTACTTAGAAAGCTGTGCTAAATGCAGGTTTCCAAGCATACTGCTGTGAGTGTCAGGCTTCCATTCATGCGGGGCTAAGTCTCCATAGCAGAGAAGTCTGCATAGGCGGGACTGAGTCCTTCTGCAAAGTCACATCTTTTTCTCTGTGGGGAAAATATTTTTTCTCCGTGGAGAAACCTTTCCCCTATATTCTGTCCAAATATGCAAGTGAACCGTTTGCAGCTGACTCCATTTCATCATGTCATAAATCTTAAATCCAGTTTATCACCAAATGCTGCTAACCACCCATGTCAAGCCTAGAGTGTACTCTTCCTGCAACAGCTTGCTAAATATACACAAAACCCCATAAGTTATTTTTTTAGGTTGAGCATTCGAGACCTCTTGTATATACTTTAGTATATACTTATTATATACTTCTATGTGTATGTACTTAGTGGGCTCTGGAGATCAGCCCTAGGACTTGTCTGCTTCCGCTTAGGGGCTTTTTTTCTGTTCAACTGCCTCTATTTAACTGTCTTGATAGAAAACAGCCAGCAGAGGTCAGTAAAATACCAGAATTGCTTTCTGCTGAGGGACTTAATTTTTTTTTATTTTTCTGGCAACTTCCTCTATTTAACTTTGATAGAAAACGACCAGCATAGGTCAGTAAAATACCAGAATCACTTTAGCATTCTGTAGGTTCCAGTCCATAGAAATTGTCTTCCAAGAGCACCCGTAGACAATAATATTTTTTTCAAATCTTGTATTTTCAGTGATATGAACACCGAAGGCCCTGATTTTATATTAAAAACAGAGCTTTGGACTATACCATTTCCCGCTGAAAGGCAATATTTCTCTCCATGTGTTCCAATACCTGGCGCGTCACGCAGTTTGGTGCTTACTTTCCCTCCATGTTAAAGAACAGTAGATGTTTCAGCACCCAGGCTAATGTGCTACTTAGCTAAATACATATAAGGTCTCAAAGGCGAGACCGATTGCATTGCAAATGCTTGTTATGGATACTTCTCACTTTAGTTTGCTTACCATGACCTTCTGGCTTCCAGTATTTTATCCTTCGCGCTGGTTTATTTTCTGGAGCATTGCTAGACTTCCTGTATTCAATATGGCTACAGGCACTGCCTCTGAAGATAAATAGGCCCTTCCTTCAAATCAAGAAGACACTGCAAGCGTTGCCAAGAAGACCTGCACTTGACAGGTTGCGATGCCCACGCCTTCCGGATATGGATCCAGTTCAAGAAGTGACTCAAATTTAAGACCTTTTGGTTGTGGTTAACAGCTTAACTCTGCAAGTCCGAAACCGAACTGCAGAAAATGCTTCCCTTCGCTAGTCTTTGGCCATCCTACAGCAAAGTGCCATGGACCCTCCTTGGCTGGATTAACAGAGTTAAAGTTTGATGGCAATCCCAGGAAGATAAGTTTTTTTAGAAACCTGCCATGTCCATTTCACCATAAAGCCTCATATTTATGCTTCCGCCAGATCAAAGGTGGGCTTTGTTATTAGTAACACCGCTGGTAACGACCTGGCCTTGGCTAGGCTGCTAATCTCATCTTCCAGCCCCTGCTGGGGACCTTACATCCTTTTCCGATTAATTCAAGAAAACGTTTGATCATTAAGATCACAAGTTTTCAGCTGAAGAGGAGATTCTGGAAATTCGCCTGCGTTCCATGAATCTTCATACCTACAATTCAAAATGTAAGGCTCTGGCAAGGGAAATAGACTGGACCAATTTCCGTCTCTCTACACTTTTTCGCACAGGGTTAAAGGAAGAAATTAAAGATGAACTTGTAAGAGTCTCCCGACTATCATCCCTTTGAAACCTTTTTCAGGTAACCATGCAGTTAGGTAGCCCTCAGCAGGAAAGATGCTGGAGCGCCGGAGACAATCCTCCTCAAAGTCTGTTTATAACCCTTCATTTAAGATTACACCTAAATCTCCTGAGCCAGTGAACCCCTCGTGCAAGTAGGCATCACCAAGGGATCTTTAACCGAGGAAGAAAGGGCAAGAAGAAAACTTGGTTCGTGCTTATACTGTGGTAAAAAAAAAGCGTGTGATAAGTTCCCACCAGTTCGTCCTGTTTGTTCCTTTTAGTCAAATTTTTTCTTTATCTTCCTAGCAATAACAAGCCCTAAGAGAAAACCTCAATTCTAATTGAGCAAATGGGCTGATAATTCCATCTAAATCCCCTGCTGGAGCATCTTTATTTTTTGTACCAAAGAAAGGCCCATTTGAACTCCGGCCCTTATTGATTACAGGATTTTAAATCAAGTGACTATCAAGGACCATTATCCTTTGCCTCTCATATGAGATATCTTGGAAGCAGTTCAAGGGTCCAAGGTCTTTACTAAACTCGTTCTCAGAGGTACTTGCCATTAATTTGTATTCGTTCAGGAGATGAATGGAAGACTACATTCAGAACACCTTTTAGGCAATAAGAATACAGGGTGATGCCATTCGGATTATGTAATGTCCCTGCTGTTTTCCAACAATTTATGAATGCAGTTTTTTCCAATCTGATCCTTTAGTCAATGCTTGTCTACTTAGATGATCCGGAAAAACACTCAAAAAGTAGTGCCCCTGCACCCAGTTGGTGGAATTGCGCAATGACTCTGCCCCTCTTCTGAAGAGATGCGCGGAGCCGCATAGAAGCACCACCAATATGTGATTGCATCTGTTCCTTTCTTTCTGTGCCTTTAGATGCCGATTCAGATCTCCACTCCTTCTTTCTTCACTCTGTGAAGAGTCTTCTGCAAATTTTCCAGTGTGCAAGTAACGTCACCCTCGAAAAAGACAGAGATTAAACCTTATAGGGACTGTCGCAAACAAATATCTGTGACAGATCCCTTAAGGTGTGTCTCTAGTGCTTGGTTTTGATGTACAATGTTAATACCTACAAAGACTGCTCCCAAATGAACCCAAAGGCCATCTGAGAACATGAAGCTCTATGTGGCAAAGCACTGGAAAGCTCCTGCTTCAGATAAAATTTGAGAGCGTGGACCCTCTCCCGAAGTCATTCACGCAGCAGATCTTCTTTGTGGTCAAAGTCATCAGGTAAGTCAAAGAAGAAACACAGGAAATCTAAGTGGGACTAGGCCCCATCCTGCCACTGTCATTCTCCACACTTTGCCTCTAACTCTCCCTCTATTTCCACTAGGGAGACAATTCCTTCTTTGGTTCTGATGCACCTGTGTTCCTGGGTCCATCAGAATGTTGCAGCAGGGCAAAGTTATTGGGTTCCATACCAGACTCAGTGCCAACTTCTGGCCCAATGCTGATATCTTCCGCTGCCCTTCAAATGTCGACATCAGCACCAAAGCAACCAGTGCCGTAACAGGAACCACACCCCATCATTGTATCCGTCTTTGATTCGGCTTCGCCTCGACCGAGGCTGCATCCAGATCTTGACATGGTGCACCCAGTGCTGAATCCATCAGACTGGGACACGATTCCACTGCTGCATTTCCACACACAGACACTACATCAGCTTTTTGGCCCAGACTCCGACCAGAGCCAGCTGTATAGAGACAACAATAGTGGGGATGGGTAAGAGTTTGCCTCACCCTATGATGAAGACAATTGGTACATGGACTTACAGGACACCAGTGCTCTGGACACCTCTCCTCCTGGAAAAGCAGCCGAAGAAAGTATGCCTTTTGCCACTGTGATTTGGAGGGCTGCTGAAGTCTTTGACCTTTACCTCCCTTCTTTGGTGGTAAAAATGTACCTGCTGAGGTCCTGTAGCTTGGCCAGGCATCAACAGAACTTCTTTGTCCTTTCAATGGGACTGTCACTGCCATTCTGTTGAGCACTTGAGTTAAACCATGCTCTCTTTTGCATCTTCTGGTGACTGCTAAGATTAATGTAATGGCTACTGGGAACAATGTTTGTATGCAAAATGAAAAGGAGAGTTTAAAAAAAAAAACATGCTCTGACCCCTCTGTCAACTGAGAAGTGGCTCATTGCCATAAACCTGCTGCAGGTGACCCCGAATTTCTTAACCCCATCTCTGAAAGCTTGGTGGTGCAGGCGTCCATCAGCAGGGTAAACCCTAACTCCTTCCTGATTATGTCTGCTGACAAGGACTCAAAACATGTGGATACGTTAGGGAAGTAAGTGTTCTCCTCGGCCAGCTTTGTTCTGAGGTTACTCAATGCAAGCTGTTTAATTGGCCGCTACACCCACACACGTTGAGTCATGGTTGGTGAGATCTTACCTGCGGGTCTCAACGACATACATGCTTCTTTAGCACCATCCATTCAAGATGGTCAGCCTTGGTGCCAAATTCGACATTTGTTTGTGCCTATACACCACAGATTGTCTAGGTACGGCCATGGGAACAATCTGGGTGTTAGGATGCCATGTCTGGGAAGGTCCACAGGTATCTCCGGGAGACATCCAGGCATCCTTAATGAACATGCCTTTCAATGGTTCCAGCTTGTTTGGTGAAAATGTGACTCAGCCCTAGAGCGTTTCAAGGAAAGCCAAGCAACAGAATGTTCTTTGGGCCTTTCAACTCTAGTCTGGCAATCCCCACATCAATTTTACACTTTTAGGCAATATGACAGGGGCGTGGCATATATGCAGTGCCAGGCCTCACCACATGAACAACAGGCTACCTAGTCCATTCAAAGTCAGGTCAGTAGGCCCAGCACACAACGACCTGGCCATCAAGAGCAGCATATGTCCCAGGCCTCTACCAACAACCTAGAGACCCCATTAGTGTGTCCTTAGCATCACACAACAAACCAGTAGATGACTAAATCAGTCACTACCTGGAGGGGTGGCAATACATTACATCCGAAAAATGTGTCCTGTAGATTGTCCAGTGGGTCTACGTCCAGTCATTCCTTTTTGATCCAGCGCCCCTACCAACTACACTGGAGCACCTTATGGAGGTCCATCTGTTGTCTTACAAAAGGAAGTGGATGCTTTTTTGCAAAAGGAGCAATAGAGAGGGTAGATGGGTATGAGTGTTATTCCTGCTACATCCTTCTGCCGAAACAGGATGGAGGTCTCAGCCCTTTCCTAGATCTTCACCATCTCAACGCCTTCCTGTGCAAAGAAAAATTCAAGATGCACCCCCTGGTCCAGGTTCTGTCTGCTGCGGATCCCGGAGACTGAATGGTTGCATTGGACCAGCAGGATGCTTATTCTCATATCCCTGCACTACAAGCCTGCAAGCGCTACCAATGGTTCACGGTGGGCAATGAGCACATTTAGATTCCTGTCCCACACCAGTGCCCTCTGGTATTCACTCAGGTAATGCCGATGGTTACTGCCCCTTGGCGGAGGTTACGGTTACCAGACTTCTGCTACCTCAACAACTGGCTGTTGAAGGTGGGTTCATTCCAATCAGAAGAGGGCCATCTTCAGACAACAAAATACCTCTTGACATCTCTGGGGTTCTCAGTCAACCTGAAGAAGTCACTCCTGACTCCTTCGCAGAGACTCCCTTTCTTCTGAGCCATCCTCAATACCGTGTGCGTTTGAGCGCATCTTCCGGTCGAAAAAGTCCAGGACATTTGGGCTATGATCCTGATGTTTCATCCTCTGTGCTGGTCTCAGTGAGGTGGCTCTGAGGCATCTTGGTGTACTAGCTTCCTGAATCCTGCCCTCTGACCATGCTGAGTGCACATGCATGCTTTGAAGTGGGACCTTCATGGAGGTTTTGCATGGATGAACAACAAAACCCCGTAAGCCCATGCCGCCTTCAAAGCAGCCACCACTGCACACCACCACCCCATCAAAACCTCAAGGAAGAAGGCCCTCCAAGACAGAATCACCAACAATGCACACAATAGCAAAGAACTCTTAAGCATCATCAAGGAGTTCGCCAAACCCAACAGCGAGGCCACAGACGTCCCACCCTCCCAAGACCTCTGCAACAGACTCAGCACCTTCTTCTACCACAAGATCAAGACAATCTATTAAAAATAGACACCCAGGGCCACCCCCCGCACCAGCAACCACCATAACCGACGCCGACTCCAACCGACCGACTCAGCACAGCTGGTCCCCACTCACCACGGACGACACCATAAAGACCATGAAAAGCATCCACTCCGAAGCACCTTTGTACCCCTGCCTGCACCGCTTCTTCCACAGAGCCGACTCCACCATCGCACCCGAGCTATGCCGGACCATCAACTGCTAACTCAAGACCGCCACCTTCCCCGATGACCAGAAACACACCGAGATCAACCCCCTCCAGAAGAAACCCTATGCTGACCCAACGAACTTCAAGAACTTCAGGCCCATCTCCCTGCTCCCCTTCCCAGCCAAAGTCATCAAAAAAGCAATCAACACCCAGCTCGCTGACTTTATCGAAACCAACCGTGTCATGGACATCTCCCAATCCGGATTCTGAAGCAATCATAGCTCCAAGACCGCCCTCCTCGCCGCCACCGATGACATCCGCTCCCTCCTCAACCAGGGCGAAACCGCAGCACTCGTCTTCCTGGCCTCTCAACGGTCTTCAACACCATATCCCACCGCACCCTAGCCACAAGACTCCACGACGCTGGTATCCAAGACAAGGCCCTCAACTGGATCCGCTCCTTCCTCACTGGCAGAACACAACAGGTTAGACTCCCATCGTACCTCTTGAAACCGACAGATATCAGCTGCAGAGTACCCAGGGCTCCTCCCTGAGCCCCACCCTCTTCAACGTCTACATGGCCCCCCCTCACAGCCATCGTCAGGAACCACAGGCTCAACATCGTCTCCTACACCGGCAACACCCAGCTGATCCTCTCCCTCACCAAAGAATCCACTGTCGCCAGGAACAACTTCCACAAAGGAATGAAAGCCATCGCAGCCTGGATGGAGGACAGCTGCCTGAAGCTCAACTCGGACAAGACAGAAGTCCTCATCCTGGGAGCCTCCCCCCTCTGCTTGGAATGACTCGTGGTGGCTCTCTGCTCTAGGAAGTTCCCCTACCCCCACAAACCACGCACGAAACCTCAGCATCGTACTGAACTCCTCGCTCACAATGAACCGCCAGATAAACACTGTCTCCTCGGCCTGCTTCAACACACTCTGCCTGCTTCGAAAGACCTTCAGATGGATCTTCACCAAATCCAGGAAGATAGTCACCCATGCCCTCATTAGCAGCAGACTCGACTATGGTAACACACTCTAAGCCGGCGTCACCCAGAAACTCTTCTGAAGACTCCAGAATGTCCAAAACACTGCAGCAAGACTAATCCTCAACATCCCCCATAGCAGCCACATCACTCAACACCTCCACAACCTCCACTGGCTCCCCGTCAACAGAAGAATAACCTTCAAACTCCTCATCCACGCATACAAGGCCCTTCACAACGCCGGACCCGTATACTTGAATCACCGCCTCTCATTCCACAACCCCAACAGACATCTCCGCTCCGCACAGTTTTCAATGGCTATCACCCGACGAATCCGTAAGACCAGAAACGGAGGAATGTCATTCTCCTACCTCGCCTCCAAGACATGGAACACCCTGCCCATCCACCTCAGGAAATCACCCTCGCTAACGCAGTTCAGGAAGGGCCTCAAGACATGGCTCTTCAGATGAACTCAGAACTTAGTTTGATCTGCTGCGCCCCCTCCCCCCCTCCCCACAGCACCTTGAGACCCTCACAGGTGACTAGCCGCACTTTACAAACCCTGATTGATTGATTGATTGATTGATTGATTTACTTAAAGTCTCAGAGGGCCCAGAACCAGGGGAAACCTGTCGGATTCCATCCAGGAGTCAGAGGAGACTGCAAAAGATCTGCAGTTGCGGTTTCTCAAGTGCATTTGGAGCTGCAGCAGACCTCTCTCCCTGCCCACCGAGTTTTGACAGTGGTGACAGATGCATCACTGATGGGTTTGGGAGATCATCTGGCAGGACTCTGGTCTCCGACAGAGACTCACTACCACATCAAATTGCTGGTGTTGCCGGCAATTCGCTTGGCATTGGTGGGGTCATGGGTCCTGTGCCAAGAGGCTCTGTGGCTCTGGAAATGGCTGAATCCTTAGGGCATTTCCCTAGCAGGCTCTCTAAACACAACAGTATCAGACTACAGGAGGTAGCCCATAAACCACAGGGAGACTGGGGCAGTAGTTAGTAACAAACAACAGTGTCTCAAACAAGGGTATTATTTAACGTACAGGTACACGTGGCACAATTAATTGCAATGGATTAAATCCAAAGGAGGAGAAAGCCTCCTTTGGATTTAATCCATTGCAATTAATTGTGCCACGTGTACCTGTACGTTAAATAATACCCTTGTTTGAGACACTGTTGTTTGTTACTACTCTCTAAACACAACGGCAGACAAACTCAGCCAACGAAGCCTTGCTGATGACAAATAGCAGCTACATCCAGAGGTGGCGCAGGGCATCTTCAATAATGGACGGAACCCTGGCTCGAACTTTGTGGCTTGGTGCGGTACCCACCTGTTGGACACATTGCAGGCCAAGCTCTCAGAGGTATTGTTGTTTGTTTTTTCTTTGTCCCAGCAAGGTCTGACTGTGGGCACTGTTAAAGGTTACTTGTTAGCCTTTGCAGCCTTTTTACATTCACCAGACAGCCGCCCTTTTTAGGTCTCGCCTAGCGACGCAGCGCATGCGCTGCGCGCTTGTTAGGTCTCGCCTAGCGACGCAGCGCATGCGCTGCTCGCTTGCAAGATCTATTGTTGTCGGTTTTCTTTTGGAAGTGGGGTTGGTGACCGCCCTGTCTCCCTTAAGCCCCGCCCACCCGGCCTGGATATTTTGCTCGCGCACGGCACCAGTCAGTGCAGGCACGAGCAGTGGCTCTCTTTCTCGCCTCTCAGTGGGTCACCATCTAAAACACAGTAAGAATGGCTAACGCGCCTTTCCTTTCTCTGGCGCGGCTTGTTTTGATTTGCAGCTCCGAGATTATCTTCCATACATGAAGGAAGGAAGCGCCTGAATTTGATGCTCCGCTCTTTTTTTGGTGTATTTGTGTACTTTACTTATAAATAAAATAACTGCCAAACGTTCCTTCACAAATTGGCAACAAGCCGCCAACAACAGTGGCGCACAATATTGTCGAGAAAGCCACAAGCCTAGAGCGAACCCCTCACAAAGAAACGTCAAACCTTGCAAAAAAGCTGTATAGAAGTAATTTAGGCTGAAATTTAATAACATGAGAGCCCGGTCATCAATCTCCGTTTCGGTGAAAAAGCATGAAAGTACGACAAAAACAGAAAAAGGCCCGGCACCTGACATGTCCGAGTAGCTGAAATGGCCTTTTTCCGGTCTTGTGTCTTCGGAGGGGTGTTTCTCAGGGTGTCAGTTGTGGCGCTGCTCGCATTAATCACTGCGTCAGAGCTAAGGACAGCGCGGACGGCTCCGGGAGCTGAAGAGACAGATTTTTTTCCTTGTAGGAGATTACGGGTTAAACTGCCCAGTGGGTGAGAGGCCATAGATAGCCTTTCAGATGCAAATGCCTACATCTCTCTGCTGATGGGCTAACATTAACACTTTTTGGAAAACCAGCAAAAGGCTTTAACGGGACAATCCGAGCAGCTGCAGTTAAATGTGTCTAGAGACACAGAGGAAGAAACAAATGACCCGTCATCCACTCTTGTTTAGTCGCTCCTCGTTGATTTGTGTGATTTAGGGAGCGCACCGAATACACCACTGTGATACGCCGTACTTTGAACAAGTGTAGCACATTCCTGTGTGCTGCGCCTTCCAAACGTTGTTGAGTTATGAATGAATGATCCCAAGAAGGAAATGAGTAGGCCAACATTTCCACCCTAAGTGGCCTCGCTTTAGACCAGGACCGTGGGACGGTGCTGGTTTGTTTGTTTATGTATTTACTTATTTATGTATTTATTTATTATTGTTTGCCTGCTTTTTGGAGCAGTGGGCTCTCGTGTAAAGTTTGGCATTCAATAGAAGACATTTGACCGCAGTGCCAGTCAGTCAGTTGTGTTCTCTGTTAGTTTTTATGCACTACTTACATGCAGGACATGGCGGTATTTTACAGTGAGGTAAAATGATATTTTGAAATCCACGATCGTATCAGTTTTTTTCTTCCTCATAATTGGCAGGTGCTTGGTGACGGGAAGAAACCACCTCACCATCTGCCAATAAACCAGTATGGAGAGAGCTGCAGGGCCCCTGTTTCAGAAACAACACCCCTCCCATGCGTCCGTCTCGTGCAGGGTCGAGGGGAGAGTCCTCGGCGTCCCCACAACTGGCAGTGGGGGTGTGCACTGTAACACCCCTCCCATGTGTCCATCTCGCTCAGGGTGGAGGGGAGAGTCCTCGGTGTCCCCACAGCTGGCGGCACCGTAGATTTTAATGCTGTGCCTCCTTTGTGTGGTTCTACAACTTACCCTGGCAGCCCGTTGTCTTTTCAAAGCTTATCTGCCGCCCCTATTGTATAATGTATGGCCAGGGTTTACACTACTGTCTGAAACTGTTGAGGGTACTGGGGCAAATGACACTTGTGCAGCCCTGTTCTACACGTTCAGCGCGTGTTATGGAAGATAGAATTGCTGCTGCCTATGCAGTATTGTGTGTGTTTGTGCATGGGTGTTCCCTTGGTGCACCAGTCCTATGTGTGACGTAAGTACCTAGTGCTGCTGTTGGTGACATAGCAGATTTGTATGTTGGTAATGGTATTTCTATTGGCCATTAGACAGCACAGGCCTCGTTTGATGGCAACTGAACACTGTATATAATAAGGGGGGTAGGAATGAATCATTATCTTATGTTATGCGATAACATTTGTAAAGCACAGCAATGTCATGTTAAAATCCCTTTCAGAGGGCAAGCAGGGTTTACTCGGCCCAACCATGGGGTTGTGACCTTTTACTCCAGCTGTCCCGGGGCCTGACCTACTATAAGTACTGAGTAAATGAGCCAAGTATTACCCCTTTTAGCCCTTGACTCTCTGTGTTAAAGAGGGGTGAGCAGTCAAAGGCTCTTTGAGGGGGAGGTAGGTGTAAGTCATACATAGGCGCAAGACTGTAGGTATAAAAGCAATGGCAATAAGCTGATTGTCCAGTAAAATACTTGCTTTAATAACAAGCATTTGCAATGCAATAGGTCTCGCATTTGTGAGAGTTTGAGCTATTGGCATTGAAAATGACAATGCCTTTTATGTATATGTTTTAAAAACTTGCAAGCGGTCGTAAACACGCACTTTTCTACTTATAGTCGTTGCTTACGAGAACTAAGGCTGGCAGTAACTGCGCCTCGTTTACTACCAGCCTTGCTTCTCGTAAGCAAGGACCCCAAGTACAAAGTGCTTGTTTACGCACCGCTTTCAGGTTTTCAAAACACATAAATAAAAGGTATTGTCATTTACAAAGTGATGTGTGTTCAGAGGTAGGCTGGACCTTAGAGTGCCGAAGGTGCGCCGCGTGTGAGAAGCCCAGGACGGCGGGAACGGTTCACAGCCTGGGGCGGAGGGACAGAGTGCACCGCTCGCTGCGAGAGGAGAGCTTCACTTCACAGCGCAGCGCTGGCGAGGGGTCCCCGGATACAACATCCCCCCGCCTTCTCTCGCCGGAGCCAGTGCAGAGGCGGCAGCCAGTCCTGGATGAGAGCTGGGAGCTCGCAGGGTCGATGGAGCCGCGGAGATACCGGAGAGGCAGCAGCAGGGTTGGGCAGGAGCAACAGATCCGGCGAGGGAAACGCAGCGGTCCCAGAGCCAAACAGGTGGAGGGCATCATCTGCGGGTCAGGTGGGCGCCTGGGAGGCAGCCGCGGAGTGCACGGGTCATTTTGGTTCTTGCCCGGCCGTGAGGGGAACGGCCCTTGCTCTCCTTTGCTTTCCTGCCGTGAGGGAAACGGCCAGCAGAGATCCGCATAGTTGTGAGGGGAACGGCCACACCGGACTACAGATCCCAGCAGCCCTCCATTTAACATCCGCCCCTTGACGCGAGGCACGTGCCCGGAGGCGCGATAAGCATCACACCGGCCTCCCGCAGCGCCTGTCAGAGCCCGGAGGAGGCTGGGCTACCCCCCTGACACCTGCTAATCCGCACTGCTACAAGTTGCAGCACACAGGTACCACAGTGCACCAATTATTTTGTGCTTGTTTGTTTGTGTGGTCCCGAGTAAAACAAAGTGTTTCGAAAACTTTGCCATGACCAAACGGAAAGGAGTAGTGGGAACCCTGGATGCCTTTTTGGTTAGGGCAGAGTCACTACTGTCACATGAAATAGAAATTACTGAACGGCGCCTCTCTTTGGATCCAGCCACTTTGTTGAGACGTTCCTCATTGGGTACACTTGACCAAAATGTGAGGGATATCGCACATATACGTTCGCCTGCAATGTCTATAACACCCCCGAATGTGCCACATGCTCCTCCTATGCTCATTCTGGACCCACCACTACGCGAGGATTCACCAGGACCATCCATAGTTACTAGAGCACAAGTTTCAAAACCTCGTGAAGCCAGAAAAATTATGGAACCACTAGGAAAACGAAAGAGGGGCGCTGGTGCTAGAAAAAGCAAAAATGCAAAAGATTCAAACTCCACAAATCGTAATAATGATAATGCAACTGCCGCTGGCTCACTTGAAACAAACTGTGTCAGCACGCAGACTGATGTGATACCCTTACTCCCCATTATCCCCATTATAACTGATAACACTGCGGCTGTTAATACCATGACCCATGCTACCCATGCTACCAATGCCATCACTGAGGATCTTGCTATGGGAGACGCACTAACTCGTGTATATGAACTAATTGATAAGAAATTGTCACTCTTATGGGAAAAATTGGAATGGATGGACATTGCTATAAATAAGTTAACTAGTTCTAATGTTATTCAGCAACCTAATGTGGTAGAGGGAGTGGGTTCAAACACTGTAGTAAGTAGTAACCTAAATGCTAAAACAAAGCTAGATGGTAATACCAAGGATTACTCAACAGACACCAATGCTAGGACAGAAAAATACGCAGGAAGTACACAAGAGTTTGCGTATGGAACTGATAGGTTCACACAATGCTCTCTCTAGAGATGTAGGTCTGGGAAGCACATTAAACACTCTGGCCAAACCGCACATGAAGGTGAATACTGATGTATTGAGCCTACCCCCAACTTCATGCCCATATGTCCTGGTTCTGGCAGGTGTTCCTGTTCTTAAGGAGGGCCAGAGGGAGACGTGGGCTGACCTACGTAACAAAACCTTAGACTGGCTATCAAAACACAGAGGTCTCCACCCGTCTGCCACAAAGGAGATCTTGATGGTTCGGAGAGTTGGGTGGGTTGGCCCATCTCCTAAAGGTTTAAGTGGTGACTGCATTGTGGTTAACTTCCGCAGGCCACAGATGGTTCGTTGGCTATTAAATTCCTGTGAGTTAAATTGTCTTCAAAGTACTGACATCTGTGCCCTTCCGTTGGGATATTTTTATAAGCCGCCGTTGGGGGCAGTTGTAAATAATTTTGTAAATAATTTTGTCCCAATCACTTTGTGTAATAGATTCCAGGCCCTTACAGATTTAGATGCTCAAGATTGACAACTACCTGTACCACAACACAGATTGTTTCCCTTGGTTGGTCCTCAGGCTTTTCCATGTGTCCTCCAAACAGACAGCCAAGATGGTAGAGTGGCCCTGTACAAGGCTAAAATGGATACTGATTCTAACATTTTTGACAAACTTTTGGGAGGAGTTCAATCAGGTATTGCCAAGAAGGGTGGGATTTGTTCAATAAATGAAATAGAAATAGATAAGCTTCCTGACACATTAAATATAACATCTGTACTTTTACCTGGGGATAAGGTGGTTGCAGCCGAGATGAGCCAGACATTGCAATATAATAAAAGAGACCATCTAGACTGTAACCCCATTCATGATAACGATCGCCAGGATATTATTACTGGGCAAAATAATGAGACGGACAATATTAAAACTAACGAAATTGTGGGGCAAAGGAACATAACGGAAGCAGCACTCAAACAGCAATGTAAGGAAAATAATCAACCCACAATATGACTAACCTCTTGGAATATAGCAGGGTTAGAAAGAAACATAAGGGATGGGGAGTGGCAGGAATACATTGGGGAAAGTGACATAGTACTTTTGCAGGAAACCTGGGCTCTGGAAGCCCCTCATAAGGTAGGATTTAAAACGTACAGTGTTGATGCTACCCCTTCGGTTAGAGGGAGGCCCTCGGGAGGTCTTGTTATCTGGGTAAAAATTAACCTTTGTGTTGATAATTCAGTTGGACTTCCTATCTCGGGATATAGTTGGAGTTAAGCTCCGATTACAGGACAAAACTGAACTATTTATAGTAAATATCTATAGTAGACCAAGGGCAGCTAGTAAAGAATCACCGGAGGTCGAATGCTTAGATCAATTTTTATGTTCAATTGCATCGGGGGCAATGGTGATTGTGGGGGGTGACTTTAATTGTAAATTTGAGCCGGTTGTAGGACTTGAAAATATCTTTGAGGAAGAAGACATGGTAAATAATATTCCCCCACTGGAAGGCAACCCAGCAGTACCCTGTACTGTGGCTGTCGCGCAATTAATAAGATTAGTCTCAGGATATGGACTTCGAGCCTGCAATGGCTGATTGCCCTCTGATAGTCCGAGTACTGCTACATTTAGTAGGAGTAACTACAAAAGTAGTATCGATTATATATTGGTATCTATTAGATTATGGCCAATTCTGCTTGACATGATAGTAGAGGATAGAACTGATAGTGACCACTTCCCCTTATGTCTGACACTGTCAGCTAACTTTTTTGGTCCAATATCCTCGAACATGGAGGACACTAATTCTAGCGTCACTGAACCACTGCTAAGCAATAATCGTAGGGCCTTAAAATGGCCTTCAATAGGGGAAACGAGGAGGCCATGAGGCAGATCTATAACACCTTTGCAGATAATATTCTCCCGTATATAGATCTACCAGCATCAGAGTTCCCGATTATGAACATCCATCACACATTGGTTGATGCATTGACTCCCATTTTGAGTAGGACTCCTAAAGAAAATAAAAAGGAAAAAATTGGAATAAATAATCTAGAGACTCAGTGGTATAATAAAGAGTGCCGCGAGGCAAAAAAAGAACTCATCTTGGCTACAAAAACTAGTAACGTAGAGACCCTAAGGGAGAAAAGAAACAACTACAAGAGATTACTATTGCAAACCAAGAAAAATTGGGATGACAATTTATGGATTGAACTGATTAGTGCATCCAAAGCCAAGGATCACTCAGGCTTTTGGCGACTGATCGCAAAGGGCAATAAGACAGGAAGGTGTAGCAAGGACCTTTTCTTGGACGCTAAAACCTGGGTCAGCCACTTTTCCGGCCTATATTCAACACCTAACAGTGACATAGAATTTAATATACAAGACTATGTACAAAGCCCAACTCCAGTTCCTTTAAACTTTAGTATAGAAGATACTTTGGCAGCAATGGACGCAGTCAAACCGGGAAAAGCACCAGGCCCAGATAAGATACCGGGAGATTTACTAAGGTGTGATAAGGAGGTTTGGGGTCCCTATATAAATTTCTTGTGTAACTCAGTCGCCGCTGGTGCACCAATACCGGAAACATGGAAAGGGGCTGAGATTACTACAATTTTTAAGAAAGGAAATCGCCAAGACCCTTCACATTATAGACCGATTAGCTTAATAGATGTTTTACAAAAAATATATGCTCGACAAATTTTAATAAAACTAAATGATTGGATTGAGGAGAATAGTCTTTTATCAAAATACCAGGCTGGTTTTAGAGTAAAAACAAGCACAATTGACCAAGTCTTTAGATTTCTTTGCATTAGCTGGAAGTATACCGTCCTTAAGCAGGGACACCTGTACATCGCCTTTGTAGATTTGAAGGCCGCCTTCGACCTCATCCCTAGAAACCTCCTCTGGAAATCCCTACGAACTCAAGGGATCCCGGGGGAAATACTCATGCAAATAATTAGATTGCATGAGGGGAACTTTGCAAAGGTTAGGTGGGGACCGAAGGGAGGTTACAGAGCCGATCCAAGTAAACCGGGGCGTAAGGCAGGGATGTATGCTGGCGCCCACCCTATTTTCATTGTATGTGAATGACATACCGGAATATCTATTGGGCTGCGAACATGATTCTCCCAAGTTAGGGGGGGCACCAGTACCTGCATTATTATTTGCAGATGATACTATTTTAATATCCCAAACCCCAAAAGGTTTACAATATTTAATAGATAGTTTTAATGCATACTGTGAAACTAAAGGCCTGGAAATAAATTCTAGCAAAACAAAATATATGGCAGTGAATCCCCATAAATCTTTTAAAAAGAACCTAACAGTAAAAAAACAGAAACTAGAGTATGTGCACAATTTCAACTACCTAGGTATAACCTTGGACACTAAAATGACTTGGAAAGCTCAAAGGGAGAAAAGTAAAATTATTCTACTCCAAAATTCATTACCGATAGTGAAGAAACATGAGAATAGTATGTCCAAAGCGGTATCCCCTGCCCTTGAGGTATACAAGTATAGAGCACAATCAGCATCCCTTTATGGAGCAGAATTATGGGGGCCTTCGAGCAACAATACTTTTATGGCAGGAGAAAACAAGTTTTTTAGAAAATTATTACGCCTTCCAATGCGCACACCGTTATTACCTATTGTGATGGATCTTAATGTGCGACGTATGGATCACCAGGTAATTTTAAGACCATTATTATTTTGGGTGCGCCTGTGGTCCACAGTAGAGCTTGCACATTATAAAGAAGGGCTTGAGGAAATCTTAAAACTCAATGGAGCCATGGGCTTACCGTGGACCAAGCATGTTAAGTGTTGGTTTTATAAATTAGGGTTGAGTCATTTCTGGGAAGAGCCAGCCCAATTGTCTTTTGCCTCAAAGAAAATACTAAAAAAAAACTTCTGGGCCTACATCCAAGATAGTGTGTCACTTAATTTAGCTACTGGCACTTTAACAACTAGGTTCCTTTCAATGAAATCAACATGGAGTTTTGAACAATTCTTGGATGAGGTACAGCCACAGCTCGCAAAAACACTGTATATGAAGTTTAGATATGGTGTTTTACAAATTAATTCAAATACATCGAAGTGGGCCCATAAGCAAGGGGACGAAAATATTGAGCAGTGTGTGCTGTGTCAGTCTGGTGTAAAAGAAAATGACCAGCACTTATTATTCTTCTGTCCAGTTTATGCAAGATCTAGGACTAAATGGATCAAACCTCTATGTCGGCTATTGGGTATTAGGTCCTGCTTTGAGGCTGAAAGAATACTAAGAACCGATACTTCACAAAAAGTTGTTTATAGTGTCAGCAGGTATTTATTTGACGTAGGTCTGGTAAGAGCTAAGAAAGGCTTGAAATTCTAGCGCATTGCATTTGGGAAGTTGTTACTATATTAGTTTTGCATTTGCACTTTATGTACCATACTGGGAGTATAGATATTATGATTATCTTACATTTGCACTTAATTGATTAACAAGAAGACCATGTGGAAGGCCACATTGTTTGCACACAAATTGGATTTTAAACATTTACACTTTTTAAAGAATAACCCCCAATTAGGTAGTGAATTAAAAGCTGATTGATAGACTCCTTTTAGACTTATGGTCAATATAATGTATTCTCCGCTAATCCTTCAATATGTTTTTATTACTCAAATTATTTAAATTTTAATTGTATTTAATTTTAAAGGCGAGAAAGATCAGTACTGGAAATGTATTCCAACATTTGTGTAATGGTCTAAGCGATACCTTTGGACTGTTTTAACGTTTTAATGTTCTGTTGTGTAAACTGTATTGTGTATCTTTTATGGTTTTTTAAACCGAAATAAAGATTAATTGAATTTACAATGCCAATAGCTCAAACTCTCGCAAATGCGAGACCTATTGCATTGCAAATGCTTGTTCAAATCACCCATTGTGATGTGTTTTCTAAAACTATTGCAACATGTTTCCGCTAAAGCCCTTTGTGATGCCACTGTGTTGCTTGACTTTGGTCCTCATTTTCCTTGCGTGTACTCCTTTCGAGCCAATGCATAATTGTCCATTGCACCTCTACACCTCGAAAACTGTCGTTCTGGTCATGATAACGTCGATAGGCGACTTCAGTGAGCTTCAGGCCCTCTTGATCCAGTCTCCTCACACCACTTTTTTTCCTGACAAACTGCTGTTACACACCGAAGCTGCATTCCTGCCGAAGGTGGTGACACCTTTTCATATCGAACGAGCCATCCCTCTTTAAACCTTCTTTGTTCTGCCTCATCCCTTGGAATAGTGAGAGAAACTTTGTGATCCTGCAGGAGTCCCGCAGGACTCCTGTGGGATCAGGCATATCAACAAAAAATAAATGGCGCCCGTGGGCCACTGTGAATTACAAAGTGGAGGGGGGTACATGGCCCTCCTCCTTCAGTCTGAATGAAGCCCCAGGGACGCCATCACCTGGGGCCAAAGTATAAACAAAAGGAAGGGGGAAAGCTGCCCCCCTCCCTAGGGCCCCGGGGACCCTATCTCCTGGTGCCACTACTTTATTAACAAGCACTGGCAAATCCGATCGGTCTTGGCAATGCCTGAGCTATTTGCTTTGTAACTACCTTCTGTTCAGGCCTCGCAATCCTCGGAGGTGTCATGGAAAGATGTACCTCAAAATATATGATGTTCTCTGCATGCATTTTTTACTAAACCCCGGGGGGTCAGCTAACCGCTTTTTGCGCGGAATATTTGAGCATGGGTGCATGTTTTGGGGAGTTTCATGTTGGCTGGTTTTGGAACTACTTCATAACTTTTTAAACATGGGTGGTACCCACAAACACATAGGAAGTGCCCTGGATGGATTGGGCAGATGGTATTTGCCTTTGTAACTGGATGCCAAGAAGGTGACTGGCCTTTAGAGAGAAATTGACATCACTCACAAGACTTTGAACTCTTTATTGACATTGGAAAGATGAAAGGCTGGATCCTTAATCAGCATTAGACCACGCGACTTACAGGTTGTACACAGATCTCAGCAGCCCATGCATTTACCCACTGAGTTATTTATTGGCACACTTGGTCTCGGCATGCACAGTACCAATTTTGAATTTTTCAAGAAGGCAGTACACCATTTAAGGGACATTAAAACACTCTGCTATTATTAAAATGTCTGTGTTTTTAGTTGTTGAAATACAAATAGGTCCCAAAAGTATTGTCCGAGACCACCTGTGTACTTCTGTAAACCCTATGTTACGTTTCCTCTCCCCCTTTTCCACCCAAAACCACCAATGATCACACTGTCCTTGTCTATATACGCATGCACTCTTCCTTTGAGCGGTCCATCAAGTGCATCACCCCAATTCAATTTTCAATTTCAAACATAGGGGAGAGGATGTAGCCTAACGGCTAGGGCAGTCGATCTCAAATCTGGGGAACCAGGTAACCAGGTTCGCGTCTCAGCAATGACGCTCAACATCCTGTGATTCTGGGCAAATCACTTAATCTCCCGGTGCCTAACAAAAATGAATGTGTCCTTGTGTAAGCAAGTTGTGCTCATGTAGAGCGCTCTGATACCTGATACCTTTGGGTCAAGTTCACGCTATATAAAACTCCGAAAATATATATATATATATATTTATTAACCCACTGAGCTGTTGAATTTGTTCTGTTTGGATGAAAGAAGTGGTGCACATTTTCACATGGAACGCATGTACACAGTGACTGGTGATATCTAAATGTCTGTAGCATTCCAAAGTGCCCTAAAGGTGCAGTGACCCCGCATGTATGCGCTTACCATATAATAAATACATTCATGAATAAACATGCGAATCTCCACAGTGATTGCATTATCATATTCGGCCAAAAAGTTGCTTTGTTGGTCCGACACAAGGTATCTTCAAAGTTGATGCCATGGACAATCTCTTCAGGTTTACTCTTGTTCCAAAAAGTGTGTACACGATGCTATGGCTCAAGGCACTAGATTTCATCCAGAATGTGCTATTGAAAGTACTGCATAAAGGGGCTGCCACCATAGGAGATGCCAGAGAGGTGGCTTAATGTAGGAGAATAGTGTTGCAGGATGGACATGGAGGAGAGGGTGAAAAAGGGGTGCATAGGATCGGATTTACTTAGAGAGACTCATGGTCTGGGTTACAGCAGAGAGGCACGAGAGGTGGTCTGGAGCTGGCGGGGGGGGCGTCTGAGAGAAGGTTGGAAGGAGGGCCTAGAAGATGACAAATAATCTGGAAATGGAGAGTTTGGGAGTGGGGAGAGTGTGTTGGGTGGCCTATATGCCCATGGGTTAGGCCATTGCCGGGGTGAATATTTCATCCTTCTGCTGTGAATAAAATGAGTGCCACTGAGTTGTGTAACAGTAACCTGTGCTTTGTATAGCGCACCAAAGCCCGCAAAGCGATATAAAGTGATGTAAAGGGCTGCCGGTTTGAACACTCCTTCCTATCAATGTTCCAAGTTCCAGGACCCACTCCAGCACATTATGTAAAGCTGATACCTGGGCCTGGAAATACTCATGCGAGACAGCGCCTTCCGGCCTGCACCCTTTCTGGGCGCTACAGTAAATGCCCTTAAAAGAATCGTGCAGTGCAGGAGACTGTAAATATCCCCTTATTATACACTGCTTGAAACCGGTGTTCCGTCTGTTGCTAAGCAATGGCTATTTTTGCTGGTACCTGAAGCCAGACGCAAGCACATTGCTGATGAGTTCCCGATCACACAAGTTTAAATGGTAAAGCCACGATTGCAACCAAGTTCCACCGGCAGGACTCTCAACAGCTTCTTTACTAATGATCACCAGCCCCTTCACTTTACATTATGCCTCCGAGGCCCGTGCAGGTACCGGTGGGGCCCTGTGCGGGATGGGGGAGCGGTTCGACGGACGATGACGAGGGAAAATTAAATAAATAAATAATTTTCCCTCGTCATCGTCCATTAAAATCCCCCTCCCCACCCCCCCACCGGGCCCCACCGCTCTTACCTGCAGGGGCCGCGGTTGACATTATGGCCTTTATTAGGTACAAGACTTTAGAAATTAACAGGGAGTGAGGAGATGTCACCAATTTTAGAGGCTAAGGAGGTAGTATTGCATCCCAACTGTAATCGATGAAGAGATCACAAGAGAATAATGGAATAAAATGGAAAATAAAAACCAGCTGCAATTTCATTACACGGTAAAGTGGATTGTCTGGGCGAGCTGCGGTCAGGCTGTATGAGAGGCCACAAGGAGAGGAAAAACGTATTATTGGAGGGGGTCGCGTAGTCCCCCTCCCCGAGCCATTAATGGGCCCCAGTGACCCCATCCCCATGCCCTCCGCGAGCTTTATTAGGCCCCGGGGACCCCATCCCCCTGGGCAGACTCAATTACCGTGTCCCAGGAAGCCCACTCCAGGACAGAGTCGTTTCTCTGGCCGCAACAGATTGGGCAGCAAAAAACATCTCTGCTCCCACTCGGTGGGAGCTTTAAGAATGCTCCCGCCGGGTAGGAGCACACTTTTGTTTCCCTCCCCATAACCTTGCAGGCAGAGAAACACACATTGCTCACAAGCAAACTAAAACAGCTGATCCTGCCGGGCTAGTCGGATGCCGGCTCCTGCAGCACCCAGGATTGGTTAAAATGTTTAACTTTAAAACGGTAATGTAACACATATTGGCAATTTAAGGCAATTATAAGCATAAAATGCATTTTAAAAAAATGAAATAAAACACACTTTGCTTGCTGTGCGTCCTTGCTACTTCCCGTGTTCTTCTCTCCTTGGGTCTAGCAACTCCCCTAACCAATCAATCCTAGCGCTGTCTCAACCAGCATGAGAGCAGTGTCAGGATTGGATGGAGCAGGCTCTGTCAGTGCTCCAAAGAGCACTAGAGACCGTTGCTCAGTCTCAACCCAGCTGTCCAAGACAGTTGGGTTGAGAGGTTTAATGTGCGCATGTCTGGCTCGCCGTCGCAAGACACATTCCAAAAAGACATGCGCATTTTAAAGTGCCTAGCCCATCACTCCTCTCTGCTGCTGCTTGTCAGCAGCGGCCCCACCCATGTCCTGAGACTCGGCTCGGGACGGGGGTTTGCAGAGTCAATAAAAAAAAAATGGTAATAACATCTATTACCATTATATTTTTCTTCTGGGGCATTTAAATTAGTGGAGCGACGCTACTCCACCTTAACAGAGGAGCCCTGTGTAATGTGATCCTTTACTTTAATACAAATGAGCCAAACGGCAGAATATAGGACTGGCTTGAGGGGATTCAGGCCAGTTTTGGGGAGCTCAGTTAGCAGTATATTGCCATGCTTGATTTGTGATATTAGTATGGGCTGAATTATAATTTTGAAGTCTCCTCTAGGGAGAGAGTATTTGACATTCTGAATAATCTTCAGTTGACATGACCTTTCTAGCCAGGATTTTAATGTAAGTGTAGAGAGTTTTACGAATTTGGTCGAGTTAGTAATTTTAGGTGGCCAACGAAGAGTAGCCGAGTGGCCGACCCATTCTGTGGGAAGATTGTATTTTTGAAGGTTTAAGGAGGAGTTACATTTGTTGCGGGCTCAATTTGTGTTTTATTTGTTTCATCTTACAAATCGAATCATTTCAGAACCTCGCCATCAAAATCAATTTGCTCACTGTGTAAATTTAAGAGGTTTTGTGGTCAATAATGTCGAATGCGGAGGATAGACTGAGTAGTGCTATGAGACATGGATTACCTTCATCAGAGTGCCACAGATCTTCATTTAATATCCAAAGGAGAGTTAATTTGGTTCTAGAACCAGATCAAAACACCGTTAGAAAGTTACATAGACGGCCATAGTCAAAGGTGAATTTTTTGAGTTGTCTGGCTACACAGTTTTCTAGAATTCTTGCCAGGTATGGTAGGTAATACCCAGAGGTCGAAGTGGGCGGGATCGGCAGGGCATGGCGTGCCCCTACTTCTTAAATTCCATAGATTCCGTTCCCTTACTTTTTTATTTTGAAAATGCGTCCCAGGCGGCAGAAATCACCAAGGCCTATAGATAAAGCTCAGCGTTCGGGGACGGGCGGGCGCCAGAGAAGTAAAAGGACTCTGTCTTTTCCTTCTTGCCCAGAGAAGACAAGGACAGTGTCCACTTCTGCTCTGCCGCTTCAGCTGCCCCCTCACTCTGTCCTTCTTCCTCTTATTCCCTCTCTTTCTGTCTAGCAGCTCCTCCTCTCTTACTGAAAATCGTGACTTCAAGAAGCGGTTTTCACCCTCTTTCCTCTCCTTTCGTTTATTTGTTTCCCAGTGAAATGGATCCAAAAAAGAAAAACACTTTTGCTGGAAATGTCATCTTTTTCTGACATTTTTCTATTCCAAAGTGTAGCCTCTGGAATAAAAGGTTAAAATATGAAAAATAAATAAATAACTAAATAAAGTAAGACAGAGTGGTAGCAAAGTGGCCAGATTGATTTTATTCACACCCAAACACATTAGCGCCACTTTTACAGAGTTTGCCAGTGAAGTGCTAGTTTTGTTTTCTTGTCTTTCTTTGAACAGCATTGTTTTTCCCGGGCTTGGAACTAGTGCACTAATCCTGGAGGTATTACAATGCATGGATTGGAAAACAAAGTGTGTGCTGCGGCTCTGTGTTCAAGAATGTCGTCTTTTTACCATACTGCTTACGTTTTGTAAGGATATAAGCAATGGACATTGAAATGGGTCCATTCAGGGCCATGTAGTCGGTTGTATGTTGGAACAACGAGTTCCTCAACAATGACTCCTTAAACCACGCGGTCTGTACCACGACCGCATCTCAACAACGATTTCTTTTACCACGCATTCATTTACCACGAATTTTCGTGATAAAGGAATGCATGGTAAAACCCTTCCTTAATTCTATTCCAAACCCCTACCACTCCCTAAAATCTACCCCGTACCCCCCACCTCCCACCCCCTAAAAACTTAGACGAACCCCCTACCTCCTATTAACTAACACTAACCCCTCCCACCCCCTGAAAACTAACTCCTACCCCTCTCACACCCTTAAAACTTACACCAACCCCTCCTACCCCCTAAAACCGATCACGAAACCCCCAACCCCTAAAAACTAATACGAGCCCCCCACCCCCTTAAAACTAACTCAAACCCCTCCGCCCCTTTTAACTAACACAAACCCCTCCCACCCCTAAAAACGATCACAATCTCCCCAACCCCTTAAAAATTATACGAAGCCCCCCACCCCTAAAAACTAACACAAATCCCCTACCCTTTAAAATCTACCCCGAACCCCTCTTACCTCTCCTGTTCCTCCGACGCTCCTCGGGATTCCATCCAGAACACTAGACCGTCTTAGCCTGAACCACGCACATGCGTTGTTCAGGCTAAGTCGTTGTTCCTGCAAGTCGTTGTTAGGCTGGCGTGACTCCGGAACTCGTTGTTCCGGAGTCGTTGTTAAGGATGTTCCCCCATGTAGTCATGTCCTTAACTTTTCAGGCACAAGCACTCACTGATTTCTGAAGAGTGAGTGTAAAAGCGTTGGTAACCATGTTGTTACTGCTTACCTTTCACATGCTTTACAAAATTTTGTATTCCCTATGAGTGTTTTCTTTTTTCAGGATGTTGTTACTTTTTTTTTTTAGCCAGCATATTGCTCTTGTCTAGTGCGTAATTTAAATTGAGCCGCATCCAGGTGTTTATAGCGGGCTACAATTGGGTTGTAGTTGAAGGCAGTGTGAGTTTTTCTCAGTGGGGCAGTATGGTGTTCAGTGGGGGAGAGGTTGTGCCACTACGGCCAGAGCTCCTGAGTTTGGAACTGGGGAACCAGGTTCAGCCTTCATCACCAGTCCCCCAGACCACTCTCCTAAGGGAGCACATTCCCATGCTAGACCTTAGAAGGGCCTGCAAGACCTCAAAAGCCTTGGTGTCTTAACACTAGCAGGTGGACCCTAGCGGTGGCAAGTGTGGGTTAACCTTCAAGGCTTGTCAACCACAATACATACTGAAGTTCACCTCCAGTCTTGCGGGCAGGCCTATGAAGCAGCACACCCTAGAGCAGAGGTCTTCAAACTTTTGTAGGCTGAGCCCCCCCAGCTGAATTTTTTTAAATGTTGGGCCCCCCCCCACTCCTCCACCTGACAGAAATTTCTGGAATCTCGTACACCACATAATCGTCCGCCACCCACATATCCCGGGCCATATCCGGCAAATAATGTTCAACACAGTAAGTGTGTTTAGTTAACTGCAGTTTTGTGAGTGGGTGTGGTTAAATGACAGAGGCTTATTACACAGCTCAAAACTCAATTTTCCCGCCGGTACATTAGTCACCAGACACTGGTGAACCACACCTGAATATACGTGATGACGCTTTTATTGTTGCCTAAAAACTGCTGGATATACAAGGTACTTTGCAGTGTCAGCCCCCAGTAACAAAACCAACCCCACCTTTCCAGCCTCCCAGGGAAACGCCTGATACCTGGAGTGGCCAGTCCGGCCTTGCTACCACCCAATGGTGCCCCTCATCTTCGCATAGACTGCTTCTCATGTGTATTTGATTTCTTTTATAGTGCTACTCGTCCCAAGTTTGTATGGCAGAGTGTCGGAGTGCGTTACATCACACACATATTATATAAAGACAATGACTCATATAAATGTGAAAGTCAATGTACTTAAGATAATGGGGGCTACAAGGTGTAATCAGTCTTTCATCCATCATTCAGTCTTTCACCATTCATTCATTTCACCATGTCCTTCCATCTGTGTGCCCAACCATAGCCACACATATTCAACCATTTGCAAACCTATCCATCATATATCCTTCAATCCATCATTTCACTCATCCATCCACCCTTTCACTCATCCATCCCTCCATCCACCCTTTCACCCTATCCATCCGTACACTTGTCCATCCATACAGCCATTTACCCTTACACCCATCCAGCCATTCTTTAACTTACTCATCCATCCACCCAGTCACTCACTCTTCCAGCCATTCACCCTTTTAGTCATCCATCCATCCTCCCTTTCTCTCTCCATTCCCCTTTCTCTTAGCCAACCATCCTTCCATCCACCCACCCATCTACTCATCCACTCATGAATCCAACCATTGACCCCATCACTCATCCATCCTTTCACTCATCCATCCACCCCTTCACTCATCTACCCATCCTTTTGTCCATCTACCCTCCCTTTCACTCACTCATCCATCCTTACATCCACCCTTTCATTCATCTGTCCATCCACCCTTTCACTTATCAATCCATCCATCATTTTACTCACCAATCCACCCATTCACTCGCACATCATCCACCCTTTCACTCATCCATCCACCCTTCCACTCATACATTCATCTATTTACCTTTTCTCTCATCCATCCTCCCACTCACCCATCCATCCTTTCTCTCATTATCCATCCATTCACCCAAATAATATATACAAACAGCAGATCTCCAAGTGACAGCAACAGGATTTTCCAGATGTAGACTTAGAATATCCCCTAAGCATGAATGGTGTTCGAACTTTCATATTCACTATTCTATGTCAGAATGACAGTTGAAATAAACAAAATTGAATGTAGTTATTAGCTTTGTGCATTTTTTCCATGTAGGCATACACGGGTTAACAGCCCAGTGGATGAGAAGGCAGAGGTAGCTAATCAGATACATTTGCCAGCATCTCACTGCTAATGGGTTCACATGTGTGAAAAACAAAAGACATTATTCACCAAACCAATGCGAGAAGTTGCAGGTAGATGTGACTGGAGACACGGAGAATGATAAAAGAATGACCTGTCACCCCCTCTTTTCAAGCACACCCTCAGCCGAGAAGTTGCTGCAGTTTATTAGAGAATGTACAAAAAACACTGCAGGTGCTGCCCACGAGGACCGCCAGTGCACGCCCTGTTATGTCACAGCCTACAGCGGACGTTCATTCCTAAACTCTGAGGAATAAATTGTGTGTTCCTGCGACCGGTGTCTGTACTGTGGGTATGGTGTAAGTTCCAGGCGGGCAACTGGGGGGGGTGAAAAAGATTTCGGGGGTGGGGGCTAATTCTTCCGGCCATAGGCAGAGCGGCTCTAAAGAAGGGGTGAAAACAGAACAAGAGCCTAATTAACAAGTAAATGGTCTTTTAAAGACCTTTGAAGTACTCGGGTGCGGCTGCAATTAGACGTCGCCAGCCCTCGAAGCTGTCTCAGCCGGCTGACTCACACGACGGCGGGAGGGGGTGAGCCCAATGGGTGTTGCGCGCCTGGTAAGTGCATAATTGCGGGAAATTCACCAGAACAAGAACAACTCGAAATTAGTGAGATTGTGCAGAGTTTAGGATGGAGTGCGCGCCCCCCTTGAGAGGGTGTTGCGCCCCCCCAGGGGGGCGCGCCCCACAGATTGAAGAACTCTGCCCTAGAGCCACAGTGACTCTGTCACTGAGGTCACAGGACCATTTAGAAGGGCCAGCTCTAGGGCGGTGCGACCAGTGTGACCGCACCGGGCGCTGACTTTGGGTGGGGGCATCGTGTTTGCAAGTATATTATGGTTTTAAAAGAGCTTGCTGCCTCCTTCCTGGCCTCCAGCAATTTTCGGCAACAATAAAAATGTCATGATGACTCTGGTTATTAATGTTCTTCCTAGAGAGAGATCGGAATTTTGTCTGGTGTAAGTTATGACTCATGGAAAGGTAGCACAGAGGGTCAATGTGCCTTCTGCAAAGAACATGTACCATGCAGATCACAAAGTGCATTTAATGTAAATGGATCAGTGGGTTACTGCTTTTGTCAGAGAGATCCTTTTGTTACTTGCAGTTTATAAGTTAAAATCCTAACATAGAACAATGAGCTATTAACTTCAGTCGCAGCCGGCATGACTCGCGGGTGGGAGGTCGCGCGGGGGGGAGGTTAATTTTTTTTTTTAAAACCTTACTTTCCCGGGTCCAGCTCCGTCTCAGCTCCTGGCCGGGTCCCGCGGAACAGGAAGCAGGCAGCCTCCCTCCCCTCCCCTAAGCCAATCACAATGCTGCAATGGCAGCGTTGTGATTGGTTGGGACGCCAACCACACAGGCATCTATGGGGAGGCCATTTTCTCCATGTAGGCTCCATGCAGCCTACATGGAGAAAAGGGAGAGTGCGCATGATTGGTTTGGTCGGCCCTAGAGGGCTGACCAAACAGTCAGGGCCCGCAGCATTGGGCTAGCCACTCCTTCCCTGCCCTCGAGAAGAGCCGCCCACCCGCACGCCCCCAACCAAACCCTTCTGCCTTCTCGCAGTGCGAGAAGCAGAAACATAAAATGGTATTTATAATACCATTTTATGTTTCTGCTTCTCGCACTGCGAGAAAGCAGTGGGGCGACGCTCCTCCGCCCACATGGAGGAGCCACCACTGATTAACTTTCATCTAAGAGCTGCATGCAAACTGCAAGGTATAAATTAGAGCGTTATGTTTTTTTCCCCCAGTCTTTGATTATCCTAATGTTGCAAAAAGTGTTCTTTTGGATAGAAATCAATTTTCATTATTAAAGAGAACCCCCAACCATGGTATTACGTTTTAAATTCTGAGTTTAAGTTTCTCCAGACCAATCACTATTAAACTATGCTGCCTACCAGTATGGTTGTCATATGACTCCTACACCTCGTAGTCCTTAGTCTTATGTAACATTTTCTATACAGTGATTTACACATGTATAATTGATTGTCTTTGTGTAATGTGTGTGATGTAAAGTACCCTGACACCCTACACTGGTATGAGTGGCGCTGTAAATCAAAATAAATGCATTTGAGAGAGAGTGTGGTTATGGAGACTTGAGGGGCACTGTTAAAGGGTGGTAGTGAGGGAATCCATGGCGGAGGTGGTCATTGGGGCGCACTAACAAACATTGTTGCACAGGGCGCCACCAGTGCTAAGGCCGGCCCTGCCCTTGAGTCCAGTCCGCCTCAGCCATTGGTACCACCATTGGCCTTGTTTCAGCAGTAGTAGCTGCAACTCACCAGGGATCGGCAATGCAGGATTTGCACGCACACCAAACTATGTTCGCAAACTTCACAGTCTCTCTGCTTGATTCACAAGCACTTTTAACATGTGCTGTATGCTGTTGGGCCACTGGAATTATGCATCAATGGGGGACAAAATTATGCCGCAGCGTTGACTAAATTATGCATTAAAAAAAAAGGCTGCAGCGCAATGCAGTATATTTTCTGATATTTTATTATTTTGACATATGTACACATGCTAACATAACAGTCTCTGGAAAGATTTTGCCCTATTAGTACCAGTGTAACATACAAATGCAGCAGTGAGAAAGGGGATCACTCAGCCTTTGCAATGGGCCGTCCACTTCGCAGCAACACAAGTCACATTTTTAAGTAACTTTTGATCTGTTAGAGATACAAACAATTTATTAGTTAAAATTGTCAGATTATACAGCAGCTCTAGTATTATGTGACAAATATGGCAAAGCCATATTTATATAGAAAACATTTGCAAACTAGGATATTTTGCCATTCATGTTTGAACTGCTCTTGTGGAAAAAGGGAGGAGAAGTGCTGATGACAGAAACTCAATGGCTCAGAGACAAATGGCTTGTGCTTCCACTTTTAAGCGTTTTCAGGACATTCTGTGATTGGAAACCTATCCCACTTTGTGAATGTATTTTAATGTCAATGATTCATGTTAAACCCTCAAATAATCATGTGTATCCATTGGTTGAATTAAATAACATAATAAGCTGTAACTGAGCAGTGAAATGCCAAACAAATAGTAAAAATGTGGATGTTTTACATATTCTGGCCACACCTCTGACTCCGCCCACTGATCAATCCTTGGGTTATTCCCGCCCTCTGATTCTCCGCCCACAGTTCCCCTACTTTTTTTCCCCCACTTCCACCACTGGTAAGACCGTGATTGGTCTGAAATTGTCTACGAAGCTGGCATCACCTTCATTCATTTTGAGTAGGAGGCAGGAGGGACCTTCCATAAGAGTCAGGAAAGCCTTGCTCAAGAGTGGCGTTTATTATTATTACCCAGAGGGGAGTGAGGACGTCTGTGCATTCTTTTGCCTGTGTGTGGGTGGGTGGGTGATAGGTGAAGTGATCAGTCGAGTATTTTGAAGGTCTAACGTCAGATATGATTTTTTTTATGTCATGAGAGGTGACACGGGTGAGTGAGTTCCATTTCACATTGTGAAGGAGTGGGGGGTATCTTTCTTTTTGGAAAGAAAGTATATTTTTGGTGAAAAAAGTGTGTGAATTACTCACAGCTAAATTCACAGAGTGTGTGTCGAGTGGACTTAGGTGATTAGCACTTCAGAATGTTGTGAATTTGCTCTTCTGGGCTATGATTGGCCTGTCCAAGTTTTTTTTCCTAAAAAAAAAATGACCTTGAGCTTTAAAGGGCTGGAATGTATGCGAACTCTCAGGTTTCTCTGAGGGGGTTTGAAACATCTTTCAGTGACCCTTAAGGCTTTCTCCTGTTCACTGGGATATGAGATGAACTAATAAGCAGGTCTTTATGTCTTCTCTAATTTTTATAATGGGAGGAGCTAATTTGCTGATGACCTGAGTTTCATTGTTATACATGAGGTTTCCATTTATAATGCACTCGCTGACTGTTATATTGGGAAGATTCTTCTTATGTTATGGATAGGTTCGTTTTGATCCTTTTAGGCTACCATAGCAAATCATTGACTAAGGGTTCTCTTTCAGAATGTGGGAAAGAGGACAGTTGTTGAGGGGGAACTGAAGAGGACGCTGTATTATATGCTGGTCAGCAACTAAAGAATAGGTTGTTTCATCACTTGTTTCTGGAGTGTTTGAATACACTAGAAAGTGGCGACGAGTTGCAGCCCTAGTGGGAGGTACCCTTGTAAATTCAAGGATTGGTGGCACTCCAGTCGACGGGTCGAACCACCGTACTACTTGCGATCTACCGAACCATAAAGAGATTTGAAGAAAGATATGTTAAGAACCAAGATGAGTTGCGGTGAGCTGGCCAATGTACGTGCCCTGCCGATCGGTGTTACACCTCACTGTCTGGAACCTAGTGTTAGATTGTAAGTGCTTGCTGTTGAGATCTGCGTGCACGTGGTACGGCAAGGTTTAGAATTCTGACAGGACCGAACAAAACATATCGTTTGGTTTTCATTTACGGGAAATATGTTTAATCAGTAAATACCTTTAGAAATACGTAGACGAAAATACGCCTGCAATGAAAGAAACATACAATGGAGATAGCTCTTGATAAGCCACAGCAGCGGTGTGACAAATCATGTCAACATGAATTTAAAGCGCGCGCAATCTTCGTCTAGACTCTAAAGTCAGAGCTGTCACGCGTCAAAGTGTGGCGCTAGACTGAGCTTTGCGGGCGGGATCATCGGAGACCCGTGCCCTTTGTCTTCCTTCATCCTACTCTTGCCGCCATCACGGACACACTTTTTCAATCGCAGGGATGCCCAAGAGACGACGAGCCTCAAAAGCTGTCGTCCCTTCGCATTCAGGGCTTTTGTGTGGCCCCGAGTGCCTCTTCTTGGGGTGCACACGTGTTCTACGCCTGCCAGAGTGCTGGGGCAAGAGGTTAGAGGGGCCCATTGGGTCGCCATGGCGCTGTGCGATGGAACGCGGGTCCCGTTCACCCTCCGGCTGTCACTGCCGGCTCCACAAAAGGACCGCTCCCCGCCACCAGAGCCCCGACCATCGGCCTATTGTGTCCCCATCTGCGGTTCTGCGGGGGAGGGAACGAGGCGGGGCGAATGAAGTGGCTATAGAGAGAAAGGCCTTCAATCTGAGTGGCCTCTTCTTGCATTCATTTGAGGTGCGTATATTTTATGCTACAGACACAGACCCGTCGACAGAGCAAGTCAAACCAGTGATTTACCTTAGCGTGATCATTCTGCTGCTACTGAGGTCTGTACACAACCCTCACTTACCAGCTTGCTCCTCGTATGGCGAAGGTCATGCATCTAGTTGTAGTGGGTATATTTAACAACGTTTATATATGTGTGTGTGTATATATATTTATATATATTCATTGTCAATGGAATCTTTGTTTGTTATATGCTTCAGTGTCCTCACACACACACTTAGCTGGTGGTAGATGAGCCCTCTGTGCATCACTGTTCTGGCCAGAGTCAAGAGGCCACCATCTACTTTCAAAAACTGCAGGCACACTTCTGGTCAAGAAGCGAGAGGGGTGGGAAAGCTCCCTTTCAGAGGAGGTGTATTACATAACAAGGGGAACCCAATTTCTGCCACCAGGATGATATAGACGCGGTCAGTCCTGATCTTCTTCAGAACTCGGGGCAGAAGAGGTATTTGCAGGAAGATATACAGGAGTCTCGAGTTCTACCCTAGATGGAACGCATCTCCTAGCGAGGGATGCCTTAGAAACTCCAACATGCAGAACTGCTGACATTGCGCGTTCTCGGCAATGGCAAATAGATCAAGCAAAGGTTTTCCCCATTCGCGGAAGAGACTTGCGCCACCTCTGGGTGCAACTGCCATTTGTGATCCGCTAGGCATTTACGGCTAAGTTTGTCCGCTCTGGCAGTCAAGGATCCTGCCAGGTGGTTCACCAGCAGGAAAATGCCTTTATGGTCCAGCTGTTTCCAGCGGAGCAGGGCCTTTTCTGGCACAGAGTCAGTGCCCAAACCCCGCCCAGTTTGTTGCAATACTACATGGCGTTGGGGTTTTTCGTAAACACCTGTACCAGCCTCCTCTTGATGGATGGTAGGAAGACTTTCAACACCAAGCTGCAGAAGGTTGATGTGGAGCCAGACTCCACCGGAGACCAGAGGTCTCTGATCTCCACCTCTTCCAGGTGACCGCCCAACCCAGGAGTGACACATCGTCACTACTGTCAGCTCTGGCTAGGGTAGTGAGAGTGGTCTGCCACTGACCTAATCGTGGTCCAGTAGCCACACCTGCAGATCTTTTGCAGTCTCCTCTGAAGTCTGGACGTGGTCGGAGAGATCCCCTTGATGTTGGGCCCACTTAGGCTTCAGATCTTACTGCAGAGCTTGCATATGCCACCTGGCATGCTTGACCAGCAGGATACAGGAGGCCATCAATCCCACCAGCCTCAGAGTCTACCTCACTAAAATCCAGATCAGAGGCTGAAAGATCAGGATCATAGTCTGAATGTCCTGGACTCTCCTTTCTGGGGGAAAAACACGATGTTGCACATTTTTGTCAGGCTTCGGGCTCCCTGTGGCACGCCGTTGTGCCCAAGGATTTGCATGGGCTCCGGTTGGACTTTTGCAGGCAGGTTCGCCCTTGGTGCCGTCTGTGCCTCTCAAACCCGCCTCAGGTTCTGCACCAGTTTCGGTTCTGACTTCGGTCCCAGCGTCACACTCTGCACCAGTTACTTCAACATTGACACCAACGCTGTCGGCACCGGAAGAGCATCCACACTCTGTAGTGGTCCGTGACTCCAACCCAAACTCATCTCAACCTCAACTGAGGTGCCCTCCAAACACACTGAAGCACAGGCTTTTGGCAATCCTTCAGATTCTGACACAGTACCTTTACTGCATGGCCGCGCATATACAAAAAATCAACTTTTTGGCTCAGACTCAGATAAAAGCAAGAATTACTGTGATGATGGGCACACATTTGTCAGACAATATGATGAAGACAATTGGTATAAGGAACTACATGATGCCATTTACTTAGACAGCCCCTCAGATAATGGATGTCTCTCTCCCCGGTCCTGCCACAGAGAAGAATGCAACTTTTGTTGATGTGTTTAGAAGTGGAGCAGAAGTCCTTGACCTACAACTCCCCACTATCGAGGATAAAACCAATGCTGTAACGGACAGTCTTCAGCCTGATACCGAACCAGTCCTGCCATTTAATGAGGCCCTGACAAATACGCTCTTGGGCACTTGGACAAAACCCTGATACGGTCCTCCAGTCAATAGGCAGGTCCCTCGTCACCACAGACCACCTCCAGGTAATTCAGAATATCTCACACTGCATCCAGCTCCAGAGATCTTGGTGGATCTGAAAGAAACACGTTAGTGATAGATTCCTTACCTTAGAATTACCCCCAGGCGTCAGACTGGATCCGGAAAGTTTTCGTCAGCAGTACCCCTGTGCGTCGGAAGGTGGCGTCGTGCGGCTCCGCGTCCGTTGTTGGCGTCGTGGTCGCCGAGATGACGTCGCGGCAGCTGCTTAGACGCCGCCCTCGCGCGCTGACGTCAGTTCTTTCTTTTTCCGCGCCAGCAAGCGCAGATCCGGAGAGAGCGGTACCCCCAGTAATTTTTTGACTGAGTTTATCGAGGCCTTTTTGTCTCTATTTTTCGAGTCGATCGACTCCTGGTGCAGAAGGGATGCCCGGCTTCAAGTCCTGCGAGGACTGTCATCGCATGATGTCGGTGACAGACCCGCACCGCGTGTGTCTTTACTGCCTGGGGCGCGACCACGACCCCAAGTCGTGCCCCGACTGCCGGGCCATGGTGCCGAAGACTTTGCGGGAGCGGTCCCAAAATTTGCTTGAAGTTCGGCAGTCGGCTCCGCACCGCTCAAGATCCCGGTCCCGTGGGAGGTCAAGGGACCGGTCGCGGAGCCACCACCATCGTTCATCGGGATCGAAGTCTTCGCACTCGGGGTCAGGTAAGACGAAGCGTTGCAAGAAGTCGAAGAAGCGCCATCGCTCTCCACTTCCCCTCGCCCGTCGCGCGACGCTGCTGAGGGTGCGGGTGGTGCCTCCCCCGCGGCTCCGGCGGAGCCTACGCAGTCGCCGCCGGCCTACCCGCCCTTCCCAGGTCCGTCGGCGACTCCGGCCCAGCAGCAGGAACTTCTGTCAGCCATGGCTCGCCTCTTTGGGCCGTCGGGCCCCGCCGGTGCGCCTTCGGGCCCAGTGGTTCCGACTCGGGGTCCTTGCCCTTTACTGGCAGCGGCTCCGGCATCGCTGTCGGCTCCGGCGCCATAGGGCCCCCCATGGATCCAGGCCTGGATCCCGGTCGACGCCGGTTGACCTTGTGACACCTCCACCGACGTCGACTCCTCCGGCACCACCTCCGACGTCGGCTGTCCCACCGGACGACGTCGCCCCAGGTTTCAGCCCTGAAGTGGACACGGCGCCGGAACGGCGTCGCTCGACGCCGATTCCGACACCGATGGGACCTTTCCATCCCTATGTCCATCCTCCTTATTTTCGGCCTGTTCATCAGCCTTCGGAGGAAGGGGAGGACTGGGAGGGGTCTGAGAACCCTCTCACAGCACAATGTGAGTTTGACCCGGACTGGGCTGAGGAGCTGGGGGATGCCAGTGGTCTTGATACCTCTCCTGACCTTGGCATGTACACTCCTCCTACCGTGGCTACGGAGGAGGGTGCAAGTTACGCAGTGGTGTTGCGTAGGGCAGCCGAGGCCCTCCACCTCGAGCTCCCTACAGTGGCCGTCAGGACTAACCTCCTGACAGAAGTGCTTCAGCCGGCGGCTAACTCTGCGGAGCCACTGCTGCCTTTTAATGATGCACTTTCAGACGTTCTTTTGGGCACCTGGTCCAGGCCCACCACAGGGGCTCCTGTGGATAGGAACGTGGCCCGACGCCATCGCCCGGCCCCAGGGACCCCCTTTTCCTCTCCCAACACCCCACCCCTGAGAGCTTGGTTGTCCAAGCCTCTGCGTCCCCGAGCGCATTCCCTACCACACCTACGGATAGGGAATCCAAGAAACTGGAGCAATTTGGTAAGAAGATTTTTTCTTCCGCCATTTCAGGGCTGCGGTCTGTGAACACTGCATGCCTCTTGGGCCGTTATTCCCACTCTGTGTGGGATACGGTGGCGCAAGTGCTGCCTCAGTGTCCGGAGGAGGCCTGGACAGTGCTCTCTCAGGCTATTTCTGAAGGGAGAGATGCAGCAAAGTTCACGATTCGATGTGGCCTTGACACCGCCGACTAGCTGGGCAGGGCGATTTCCACGACAGTGGCACTCCGTCGCCACGCCTGGCTGAGGACTTCTGGTTTCTCTGGGGATGTCCAGAACACCCTGATGGACATGCCCTTTGTTGGCATTCGCCTTTTTGGCAATAAAGCAGATAGTGTGTTGGAGCGCTTTAAGGACTCGCGGGCTACGGCCAAGTCCCTGGGCCTTTCCGCCACGCGCCCTCCTCCGCCTTCTGTTTTTCGCTCCTTTTGTGGCCACGGAAGGGGCGCCCCGACATGTTCGCTTCAGAGCCACAGGCCTGCGCAGCAACAGACCCGAGGCGGGTCAGGGGGCCAGCGGGCGGGTCAGTCCACCTCCACCCCGGCCACCACTGCCTCCAAACCTTCCTAGTCTGGTTTTTCAGGCCCATCAAACGCCAGTGGGCGGCAGGATTCGCCATCACCTCCCCCACTGGCGCACCATCACTTCGGACAGGTGGGTTTTACAATAGTCCGAAGGGGCTACTCCCTCCCCTTCGAGACTACCCCTCCAGCCATGCCACCCCAGTACCACCGCATGTCGGGGGATCACTTGGCACTTCTTCAACAGGAAGTCGCAGCCCTCTTGGCCAAGGGGGCCATCGAGTGCGTTCCTGCGCCAGAAGTAGGACGTGGCTGTTATTCCCACTACTTTCTGGTGCCCAAGAAGGACAAGGGCCTGCGTCCTATCTTGGACCTCAGGGACGTCAATCGCTTCCTCCGGAAGGAGAAGTTCAAGATGTTAACTCTGGCTCAGGTCTTGTCTGCCCTCGACCCTGGAGACTGGATGGTAGCGTTGGACCTGCAGGACGCATATTTCCACATTCCCGTCCTGCCGGCCCAGCGCCGTTACGTGCGGTTTACGGTAGGCCACGAGCACTTTCAGTTTACCGTGCTCCCCTTTGGCCTTACCAGCGCCCCTCGGGTGTTCACGAAAGTGATGGCGGTGGTCGCAGCTCATCTGCGCAGATCAGGGGTTCCAGTCTTCCCCTATCTCGACGTCTGGCTGTTGAAGGCGGGCTCGCCCCGGACAGTCGTCTCCTACCTCCAGACTACGGCCGACCTCCTGCATTTGCTGGGGTTCTCCATCAATGTGCCGAAGTCGCACCTGATTCCCTCTCAGAAGCTCCTCTTCATCGGAGCGGTTCTGGATACGGCGCACTTTCGGGTCTATCCTCCCGAACGGCGAGTCCAGGATATTCAGGCTCTGATTTGGATCTTTCAGCCTCTATCCTGGGTTTCGGTCAGGATGACCCTGAGGCTGCTCGGCCTCATGGCCTCCTGCATCCTGCTGGTCACTCATGCCAGATGGCATATGCGGGCTCTGCAGTGGGACCTGAAGTTCCAGTGGGCGCAGCATCAGGGGAACCTGTCCGATTACATCCAGATCTCAGAGGGCACTGCACAACAGCTACAGTGGTGGCTCACGAACCGGCATTGGGTCAATGGCAGATCCCTCTCCCTTCCCCAACCGGAGCACACAGTGGTGACGGATGCGTCCCTCCTGGGATGGGGCAGCCACATGGGAGAGGCGGAGATCAGAGGCCTCTGGTCTCCGGCGGAGTCCAGGCTCCATATCAACCTTCTGGAGCTTCGGGCGATCCGACTTGCACTGAAGGCATTCCTTCCCTCTGTCAAGGGGAGAGTAGTGCAGGTGTTCACAGACAACACCACCGCCATGTGGTACTGCAACAAACAGGGCGGGGTGGGGTCGTGGACCCTCTGTCAGGAGGCTCTGCGCCTCTGGACATGGCTGGAACATCAGGGCATTTCCCTGGTGGTTCAACACCTGGCAGGTTCACTGAACGCCAGGGCGGACGAACTCAGCCGCAGGTGCATGATGGATCACGAATGGCGTCTTCACTCGGACGTGGCGCAAGGTCTCTTTCAACAGTGGGGAGAGCCTTGGTTAGATCTAGTCGCCACCGAAGAGAACGCCCAATGTCAGCAGTTCTACGCGTTGGAATTTCCAAGGCGGCACTCGCTCGGCAACGCTTTTCGTCGCGAGTGGAGTTGTGGTCTGTTGTACGCCTTTCCGTCTATACCACTTCTGCCCAGAGTGCTGAAGAAGATCAGGCGCGACCGGGCCCAAGTCATTCTTGTGGCTCCGGACTGGGCTCGAAGAGTTTGGTATCCCGAGCTACTCAGTATGACCATCGATCCCCCGATCTGACTGCCTCTTCGGGAGGATCTTCTGTCGCAGCAGCAGGGGACGGTCCTCCACCCGAACCTGTCCAGTCTCCACCTCTTTGCGTGGAGATTGAGCGGCGGCAGTTGATTCCTTTCGACTTGCCTCCTGAAGTCTGTGATGTCATTCTGGCAGCCAGGCGTCCCTCCACTAAGTTGGTATACGCCTGCAGGTGCAACAAGTTTGTGGCATGGTGCACAGCAAAGGCTGTGGATCCCCTTTCTGCCCCTCTTTCTGAGGTCCTACTGTTCCTTCTTTCTTTGACCCAGCAGGGCTCTGCTCTGGGCACTATCAAGGGCTACCTTTCTGCTATTTCGGCCTTTCTCAGGCTCCCTGATCAGCCCTCTCTGTTCAAGTCCCCTGTTGTTAGCAGATTCCTCAAAGGCATTACTCACCTTTTTCCTCCTATTCCCTTCGTAATGCCACAGTGGGACTTGAACCTGGTTTTCACATACTTAATGTGCGCTCCCTTTGAGCCTCTTCACAACTGTCCTCTTAGTCTGTTAACTCTGAAGACTGCTTTCCTGGTTGCCATCACCTCTGCTAGGAGAGTGAGTGAGCTCCAGGCTCTTTCTTGCAAACCTCCTTTTCTGTCTGTCCATCCAGACAAGGTTGACCTCAGGACACGTCCATCCTTTCTGCCTAAGGTTGTTACTGCCTTTGACATCGGGCAGACCATCACTTTGCCCACCTTCTTTCCGCCTCCGCATCCTTCCAGAGAGGAAGAGAGGCTCCACCGTCTGGACCCAAAACGTGCACTCTCATTTTACCTGAGTCGCACACAACAGTTCCGGGTGGATGACCAGCTCTTTGTTGGCTACGTTGGCGCCAAGAAAGGTCGGGCCGTACACAAGCGGACTATCTCCAGATTGGTCGTCTTGTGTATTAAAGCCTGTTATTCTCTGGCAAAGAAGGAGCCTCCGTTGGGGCTGCGCGCCCATTCTACCAGGGCGATGGCTGCCACTACAGCATTGGGACGTGGTGTCCCCTTACAAGACATCTGTCAGGCAGCTACGTGGGCCTCGCTGCACACTTTTACTAAGCACTATTGCCTGGACAGCCAAGTCCGGAGAGACGGCTTCTTTGGCCGTTCTGTTCTCTGGGACTTCCTGGTGTGATCTTGGTTCGCAGACCCACCACCGGGGTTGGTATTGCTGGGGTATCTATTCTAATCTAATCTATCACTAACGTGTTTCTTTCAGATGCACAAGTTACTTACCTTTGGTAACGATATATCTGTAAGAAACATTAGTTAGTGATAGATTCCTTACCGCCCCACCCATCCTCCCCGTTCTGCGAACTGATTTCTAGGGTTAAGGTCATCCCTTTCAGGGCCCTAGTTTCAATGCACCAGTGTTCAGTATCTTGCATGGCTCTGCGTTCCTGGCGCGGAAAGTCGTGTACAGAACTGACATCAGCGCGCATGGGTGGGGCCTAAGTAGTCTCCGTGACGTCATCTCGGCGACCACGACGCCAACGACGGACGTGGAGCCGCACGACGCCACCTTCCGATGCGCAGAGGTACTGCTGACGAAAACTTTCCAGATCCAGTCTGACGCCTGGGGGTAATTCTAAGGTAAGGAATCTATCACTAACTAATGTTTCTTACAGATATATCGTTACCGAAGGAAAGTAACTTGTGCTTCAAGCGTCCACCAGTAAAGTTAACCCTAACACCTTCCCTACAACTCCACCTGACAGCGACCTATGTTCAGTAAATGCCAGTTGTCTCCTTGGTCATTACAACCATGCATTATGGACATGGTTAGTCAAGCCCTAGCAGCAGCTCCAGATGATTAGCCCATACAATTCAGGACTGCTGGGCTGCTGCAAAATTTGTTATCTGGTCTGGCCTCGACACAACTGATTGCTTGGGTTGGGCAACTGGCACAACTGTGCTGCTTCTGCACCACACTTCGATGAGGTCTGTGGGGTTCTTAGGGGTTTTCCAAGCATCCTTAATAGATAGGCCATTTGATGGCTCTCACCTCTTTGGTGAGAAGGAATAGTCGGCCCTAGAACGATTTAGGCTCACTTCTTGGGTCCCTCCACATCCACCAGACAGTTTCCTCAACATTTTCAATCATTTTGGGGTTATGCCAGGGCCTTGGCATTCCATCAATGTCCGATCCGCCACTGTCACAGTAAACTCCTCAGCCATTTCTACGTCGAATCTACGGCTCCCAGAGACAATGCTCAAGACATTATGGACAACAAAGCGGTCAGTCCCCCGCCGCTCCAGCAACTGCAACTTTAAAATCGCTTTAGTGTGTATTTTCTGCCACACAGCCGGCCGTATCCTTCATTTCCTCCAAGGATGTCAAGACATTACGTCCAACAGATGGTTCCTCCAAATTTTCTAGCAGGGCTACACTCTCCCATTTCTTTTTGCCCTGCCATACCTTTAACCATCATTAGAACGGCTGGTAGAAGACCCCATGTCCATTTTGCAGCAGGAAATGCAGGCCCATTTTTGCCATGGGGCCATAGAGAGGGTAGCCGGTGTGGAAGCAGGAACTGGTAGTTACTCCTGCTACTTCCTTGTGCCACAGAAGGATGGAGGCCTTCATCCTATTTTAGATATTCTCCCTCTCAAAGCCTACCTCTGAAAGGACAAAATGAAGATGCTCACACTAGCCCAGGTTCTGTCTGCCCTGGATACTGGAGACTGGATGGTAGCACTGGACTTTCAGGCTGCTTATTTCCATATTCCCATCCTTCTGGCACACAGGCATTATCGGAGGATTACAGGCCACCCTGGAACATTTTCGGCTTGCGGTGCTCCCTTTTGACCTCACCAGTGCTTCCCCCAGGTGTTCACGAAAGTGATGGCAGTGAGCGCAGCACACCTTCAGAGGTTGGGTGTTCCAGTCTTCCCCTACTGTGATGACTGGCTGTTGAAGACGGGGTCATCCCAGGCAGTGGTAGGCCACCTCCATACGACAGCGAACCTTCTAACAACATTAGGGTTCACTATCAATGTGCCAAAGTCACAACTGGCGTCTTCGCAGATGCTCCCATTCATCTAAGCCATCCTGGATTCGGTGCAATTTTGTGCCTTTAACCTGGAGTGGAGAGTCCACGACATTCAGGCTATGATCCTAATGTTTCAGTCTTGGTCCTGGATCTCAGTGAGGATGACTATAGGCCTCATGCATCCAGCTATTCGAAAATGCCAGATGGCACAATGGCCCATGTAGGCTCTGCAGTGGGATCTGAAATATGAGCGAGCACAGCACAAGAGAAAACTGTTGAATTCTACCCATGTTCAGAATGTGACTGCAAAAGGCCTGCAGTGGTGGCTGCCCCATCATGAGTGGGCCAGCAGCAGACCCCTTGCACTACCCCACCCAGAGCTCATGATGGTGACAGATGCATCGCTGCTGGGTTCGGGAGGCAATTGGGGAAAGGTGAAGAGCAGAGGACTCTGGTCTCTGGAGGAAATCAATCTCCACATCAATCTGTTGGTGTTGCGGGCAATCCACTCAGCTGTAACAAACAAGGTGGGTTAGGGTCTTGGGCCCTGTGCCAGGAAGGTCTTCATCTCTGGAAGCGGCCAAACTCTCAGGCCATTTCTCTGGTCGGGACCCACATGGCGAGATCGCTAAAGGCCAGGGCAGACAAACTCAACCGCCAATACTTAAAGGATCAAGAATGGCAGTTACACCCGGAGGTGGTGCAGGGTGTCATTCAGCAAAGGGAGAACCCTGGCTCAATCTTGTTGCCACCACCAAGAGAACTCATTCTCAACGCTTTTGCATGCTAGAATTCCCAAGAAAGCTTTCTCATAGATGCATTCTGCCTAGGATGGAGTTTGGGACTTCTGTATGCCTTTCTGCCCCTGCTTCTCCTGACTTGAGTACTGAAAAAAGTTCAGAAACAACTGGGCCCAAGTTATGCGTGTGGCTCCGAATTGGGCCAGGAGAATTTGGTACCCAAAACTCCTGTTCTTGAATATTTATCCTCCTATCAAGCTGCTGCTTTGGGAGGATCTTCTCTTGCAGCAGCAGCGCAGGGTCTTGCACCCCGGCCTGCGCCACCTCCATCTCCATGTGTGGAGAGGGAGCGGCAGCAATTGATTCCATTTCATCCCCCTCAAGAGGGCGGTGATGTGATCTTGGCAGCTAGATTCCCTTCCACAAAGTCATTGTACACCGGGCACTGGAACAAGTTTGTGGCTTGATGCGGCAACTGGTGATGGACCAATTACAGGCCAAACTGTTGGATGTTTTGTTGCTTGTTTTATCTTTGGCACAGCTAGGACTTGCACTGGGCAATGCTAAAGACTATTTCCCCTCTCTCTCTTTTTTAACGGTTTCTGGATTCGCCTTCTTCATTCAAATCACCTGTTGTTATGAGGTTTCTTAAAAGTTTACAACATGTTCTCGCTGAACCCTTTGTGATGCCACAGTGGGACTTGAATGTGGTTCTCACATTTTTGATGTGCACACTCTTTGGGCCAATGCACAGCTGCACGCTATGCCTTCTGACCACGAAAACAGTCTTTTGGTGACAATAATATTAGCCCATTGCATAAGTGAGCTTTAGGCACTTTTAGCCCAGTTGCCTTATACAACCCTTTTCCCAGATAAACTGGTGCTAAGACCTCGAGCTACATTCCTGCCGCAAGTAGTGACACCTATTCATGTCGGACAGGCTATCACCCTTCCGGACTTCTTTGCCCTGCTTCACCCCTCAGAAAAGAAGGAGAGGCTCCATCGTTTGAATCCCAAGAAAGCCCTCAGTTTCTACATTGACCAGAGACCATAGGGTGGAGGATCAGCTCCTAATGTGTTTCTCTGGAGCAAAGAAAGGCTAGGCTGTGAAGAAAAGAACTATCTCTGGGTGGATAGTCCTCTGCGTTAAAATCTGCAATGCACTAGTTTAGAAACAGCCACCTGAAGGATTTAGGGCTTATTCCACTTAAACCAAGGCTGCCTCCACTGTGCTAGCACGCGGAGTGCACATTCTGGATATCTGTCAGTCTGCTACATGGGCATTAGTGCACATATTCACTAAGGACTGTTGCCTTGACAGTCAGGTCCGTTGGTCTGAGCCATTCCACAGACCCACTACCTTGGGAGGTACTCTATTCACAAGGTGAGATATCTGCAGTTAGACGTAGCCATCAGAAGAGCAAGTTACTTACCTACGATAATACTCTTTCTAGGTGATATTCTGTGTAACCACAGATTCCTCACTGCCCTCTCACCTCCTTGTTTTGTGTAAATTGACTCTTTTCCACCCAAAAGGGTCCCAATCTGGAGATACGAATCATCTTCAGATGATTGGTCACACCAATTTGATGATGGGCTCTGCATCTGAGGGCTAAGACTAGCCTGCAAAAGAAACTGCAATAATCTTGCATGGTTGGTACTAATTGTATTGTATTGTAATTGCATTTATATAGCGCTCACTACCCCTGACGAGGCGTTGAAGCGCTTTTTCGGTTACTAATATGCAGTTCTGTTTGTCACTTTTGGAGGCGAATATCGTTGATGCACAGGAGTGCTGCTTTTGAGTTTTCCTGATCCAGGCTGACACAAAAGGTGAGGAATCAGCGTTTAGATAGTGTGTCCACCAGAAAGAATGTTATCGAATGTGAGTAATTTTTTTGCTGCATATATCATTAGAATCTCTTGACCAACTAAAGCCAATGTGTCCTTCAATTTCCTAACTCAGCACCTTTTAAAAATGTCCTTTAATAGGGTCTTTTGGTCAGGTACTAATGCAGAGAAGATCCATATAAAGTGCTTATAAATTCAGCATCAAGCCCACAGTTGACACTTAAGCTTCACTTATGCTGATTTTTGTGTTACTAGCATGGCACTAAAACTGCGTATATTTTTGCATACTACATGGCTTAAAAGACGCAGGAAGTTTGGTCCCAATGAAAGGTAACGAGACTCTAGCACTTTGCCCAGTTTACTTTCCATCAGTTTACATCTGCTGCATAATTTACCAGAAGTGTCATTTCCAGAACTCAACTGTTTAAATCACTCATTTATTTTAAGGTCACCCTAAGCTTTGCATACTTCATATTTTCATTTATCAATTTTCATAAAGAGGCTATAGGGACAACATGTGTTACCCAATTCTTCTTATAGCAGCACCTTTGATTTTAGCTGATTCCCCTCAATTCAGCAGTGATCATTTACATTTTCTGTCAAAGGTCAAGGCGGATGCACTGGACCTTCTGCTGCAGTTAGAAAGCTATCAATTGACTTCATTTAGGAAGTGGTTATGTAGAGATGGTGGTATACATGGTAAGGCTCTATTGTTTTTGAATAGGGGAGAACCCCCAAAACATTGTTTAGCAATAAAAGATAGACAGGGTAGACTAATTCATAAGCATGAGGGTGTAAATAAAGTCTTTTGGGTTTGTATGAACCTGTGCCCATCAACCAGGCTGGTTTATAGACATGTTACAACAGTCAGGCTTACATGGTATCACAGATTATCAAAAACTTGCCTTTGAGGAACCATTGATAAGAATTGAACTAGTATATGTCATAGAAGAATTAAAGAAGAGAAATCGCCAGGTAAGGATGGTCTCCCTGTTGAATTTTAGAAAGTGTTTGGGTACATACTGGAAGACAAATTGGATGTTTTTACTAAGCCAGGGTGAAAGGGATACGGCTTAATTCCACGTGCGGGCCAGGATTGTAATGTGTAGATCACTCTCAATGTTGAATATTGATAATAAAATACTCTGTAATGTAATGGCTAACACATTAAAGCTGGTGATCATGAGTATTTTACACAAAGACCAATGTGGGCTTGTATCCATTAGGAATACTGGCCAAACGTTGTGCAGATTAGCACATGGTATATGTGCTGTGGAATCATTAAATATGGAGAAAGCCTTCAGTACTGCTGCTTAAAATTGCCTCTTCAAAATTCTGAAATAGTTAAACTTTACCAAAAACAGACAGATAGATGTCCCCCTTTGGCATGCATCCCCTGCCTCACTAGAGGTTGAGGATGTCGGTTTGTCCAATGGCAGTGCCGCTGATAGGTCCACTGTTGGGTAAACTCCAGCAGCATCATAAACAGCATCTTTTATGGCACCAGAAGGAGCGCCTGTTTAACGCAGCCATTATGGCAGCATTTCAGCACTTTATTTTCCTCTCCATGACCACCTTGCACAGCATCGAATGAACAACGGGTGCATCCACGGGGCATCTTTGTTGTGGAGCTGTGGCTTATTGGCCAGAGCTACCGACTTTGGGACTGGGGATTCAGGTTCAAGTCACCACGTTGACTCAACATCCTGTAACTCGGGCAAATCACTTAGTCCTCTCCGTGCCTTAAAAAACAAGCATTGGCAAAGCCAATAGATCTGGGTTGTATTGGTAAAATAAAAAGTAGCATGGGTAGGGGAAGCAACATGGATGGGAGAAGCAACAGGAGAGGGTGCATGGTAAGGGGGAAGCAACAATGGGGGCAACAAGGAGTGGGGAAGCAACAGGAGGGGGGATGCAAAGCAACACAATGGTACAAGTGAGGGCAAAGCAACAAGGAGGGGACGTAATATGGAGAGGGAAGCAACAGGGGTGCGGGTGGGGGTGTGGTTGGGGGGAAGCAACAAGGGCAAAAAAGCAGCACAGGGTTGGGATAAGCATACGAGGGCAGTGGAAGCACTCTGGCAGTGAACGCAGTGTTGGAGGCTTAGACGAGGGAGACAGCGGGAAAACACACGCACTCTTGTAGAGTGCATAAACAAAAAGAAAACAGTAGCGCCTGAAAACGGAACAGTGAAATAACACAAATAATGGGTCCATGCTACAGGGGAGGGACAAATCCAAGACGAGGAAGTGAAGCGTGCACATGCTAACGAATTAGAAGCAAGCAAATGAGAGCAACAATGAAGCCAACCAATGGTAAGCCCACTGTAAGGTATCAGAATGTCTCGCAACAGACAGCGCATGCACTGTCTGAAAGACATACATATGAATCTCACCTTCTGTAATGTAATTTGGTGCTCATGTAAAGCACTCTAAGGCCCTTGGGCCAAGTTCACGCTACATGAAAAAATAAATGACAAAGATTGTAGGTTCTGTACATGGTAGAGTGTAAAGCTTTTGGGCTCTGCGAGCAGAAGTAACTACAGTTAAAAATACAGAGTTTTATTTTGTTTTTGTTTCGTTGCTTTTACTGTTTACTTTCCAAGGCTGTTTTGCTCTATTTTTGGTTTCAATTATTTATTTCACTTGAGTTTTTATTCACTTTTTTTTTTAGCACAGATTAGCGTTTTGAAAGCACTGAGCCTCGGATGACTGCTCGGAAAACGACAATTCGTTTTCTACACCGCTTTAGTCAAACTCTTTTAAAGGACTAATATGGCTGGCTAGTCAACAGTGGTTAAAACCATCTTACTTATGGACCAAACTAATTGACACAAATCATTCCCCACAATGACTCGTGTGCAGTATTTCATAGTCTGCCTTTCTCTGTTCTTGAAGGAGCCGAGAGCTGCGCGCACACTGCGGAATCATCTTCAGATCTGGACTCAGTACACCAGATGAGTCCTCGCCTGTCATCTGGACAGTGCTAACACAGCCTAATGCCAGCCTGAGATACATACAGTGCCAGGGCTCAGTGTTGGAGCGGATGGTGCTGCGGGGCGTGACTGCACGGTGTATTAGTGCATGATGGGCGAAGGTCTGAAGCTGTTCCCAGGAAGTGGTGGGTTGGGGGCGGGAGGCCCTCTGAACAGCGGCTGCGGGCTGGTGCCTATTAAGGGTGACAGGGGCAGGCTTCACTTAGATGCAGAGGAGGAAGCAGAGCAGCTGGGGATTCTCTTAAAGGGCTCGGAGCGGTCTGTGCAGAGGGGAAGTGTCAGGGAGAAGGGCTTTGCACTATGAAAAGTTCGAATATTCGTATTAACTGAATACACAATATACCCTTCAAACTTAATAGTCGCTTGGCACTGTGTTCGCCAATATTAATACATGGGGAGACTTCTGGGAGTCGGATTACATCCTGTATGTCGACTGTTCTACATTTGTTGTGTATGGCCTGCTGGACAGATCATGCATAGGTGCATAACCCGCAGGAGCAGACTCAGCCTTTCATTTTTCAGAGGTTGATGGACTGACCTCGTTTGATTTGGGGAATAATAGCACCTCCGAGCAATAACAGCTGTTATGCGCCTGCATTCTAGGTTCAGTGGCTGCTATACGTAAAACAAGCACAGACAGTGGGCATGTTTATCTGCCTGTGTTGAGCCAGATTAGGGGGCAGGAAATAATGTCTTGTTACTTACCGGTAATCTTCATTACCCCGATTAAGGTCCTCTTCGTCCCAGTCCTTACCATGTGAGGCAATCCTGCCTCACGACAGCCAATAGGAACGCCAGTATTTTTTAAATTTTTATCATTTAAGCCCCTCCCACCCACCGTTATGCCTTTTATCAACAAGTCCAGACACAAACACAGCGGGAGGGAGGGACCAGGACTGGGACGAGGAGGACCATAATTGGGGTAATGAAGATTACCGACAAAGTAACAAGACATTACCCCCTCATATGTCCTCCCCGTCCCAGTCCTTACCATGTGAGGAACTCACAAGCAGAAAAACCAAGAAGAAAAACGCAGGACACCAGGGATCCATGCAAAAGTACAAGAAATTTTAATCACACAAAGTATTAAGGCATAGCAGCGTTCAAAACGCCAACAGCAAAATTGTCCACAGAGGCATGCAAAACATCAAGGCGATAATGCCGGACAAACATGTGATGGGACTGCCAAGTGGCCACCCTACAAATCTCCTGGATAGACAACCCCGCCGCCTCAGCCCAGGACAGGAAGTTGTCACAGAACGCATCGAACGACCCTGCACCTGAGACGGAGGAGGAAGTCCCACAGACTTATAGGATTGGCAGACCGCCAAACGCACCCAGCAACTGAGGGTGGAAGTAGAAACTCCTTCCCCTTAGCCACACCCCCACAGGAGACAAACAGGGCAGGGGAAAGACGAAACCCCAGGGTACGATGGAGGTAAACCTGAAGGGCTCTGCGAACATCCAAGGACGAAGGAACAAGGGAATCCCCATCCCCAGACAAATCAGGAAGGACCACTTCCTGTTTCAAATGGAACTTGGAGGAAATTTTAGGGAGAAAAGCCGGGTCAAGTCGCAAAACAACCCTATCCTGCAAGAACTGCAAATAATGGAAGGAGATAAGCAAAGCACCCAACTCACCCAACCGCAGAGCGGTGGTGATGGCCAACAAAAAAGCCACCTTTGTGGACAACCACAACAAATCAGCCTCCAACAAAGGCTCAAAAGGGGGCAAATGCAGACCCCTCAAAACAGTCGGTGAATCCCAAGAAGGTACAATCACAGGAGAGACCGGACGACAAAGCCGAAAACTATGCAGAAGCCGACTCACCAAAGGAGCAACAACCTCCAAGGAGGCCCCGGGACCCCTCCATGCCCGAACCAGAGCCCATTGAGCAGACAAGGTGGAAGGGGAAAGGTTCTTCAAAAACCATCTCGGAGAATGTCAAGAATAGAAGCCGGATCCCCAACCACAGGATCCACACCATGAGAGGAGCACCAGGAGACAAAAGAGCCCCAATGCTTATCATAGCTCTTAATGTTGAAGGCCGTCATGACATTTGAATGTCACAGGCCACCACAGAAGAACAGTCCAAAGACTCCAACGTCAGCCGCTCAAGAGCCAGGCCGTCAGATGAAAGCGACAAAGACTGGGCAAAGACAGGGGCGGACACTGAAGGGGAGCCGGAACCAAGGGAAGCCGGACAAACCTGCCCCCGGCCAGCTGCATCAGGAGCGGAAACCAAAAGCAGCGAGGCCAAAAAGGAGCAATCAATAGCACAGACACCCTCTCCCCCGAATCTTCTGCAGCACCCTCGGGAGGAGGGGAATAGGAGGGAAGGCATACAGAAGGTCCGCAGGCCACGGAATCGAGAGAGCATCCACCTCCCAAGCCTGAGGACAAACCACCTCGGAACAAAACCGGGGGAGAAGAGCATTGTGAGGGGAAGCAAAAAGATCGATCCAGGGAGTTCCGAAGCGAAGACAAAGGTCCCGGAACAGAGGAACAGACAGATGGTACAGAACAGAGGACTGTAGGTTGCGGCTCAAGTTGTCTGCATGAAAGTTCAGATGCCCCTGAATGTAAACAGCCCTGAACGCCAACAGATGAGATTCCACCCAGGCACAAATCATGGAAGCCAGCAGATTCAGAGACGCGCACCTTGTCCCACCCCTGGCGGTTCAAGTAGCAACAACCACCTGATTGTCGGTACGAACCAACAGATTCGCCCCGAGGAGAGAAACCTGAAGGAACCGCACCACCTGCCAAATGGCCGCCAACTCCCACCAGTTCGAGGAAGGGGCGCTGTCCCTCTGAGACCACTGACCCTTGTCCTCCAAGGACCCAAAAGTGGCCCCCCAACCCCAAAGACTGGCGTCCGTGGTCAACAAGAGGGGTGGAGGAAGCTGAAAACACGCCCCCTTCTCCAGATTGGGAGTGCAAAGCCACCAGTCCAAGTCCTGAACCAGAACAGGGGAGAGAGGAACCAGAGCCTCGTAATCTGCCCGGGAGGGGTACCACTGAGCCACCAGATGATTCACCAAGGGCTTGAGATGCAGGCAAGCCCAAGGAACCACCGCCGTAGTGGCAGCCATCAACCCCTGGACCCGCAACCAAACCCGAGCCAGGGCAGAAGGGCGACCCAGCAGGTCCCGCAGCAGAGTCTGCAGGGAAAGGATCCAAACAGGAGGGAGAAATACTGCCCCCTGCAAGGTGTCGAACAGTCCCCCGATGAACTGAAGTCTCTGAACAGGAACCAGATGAGACTTGGCCAGATTCAACTTGAACCCCAGATCCTGGAACAAGCCCATCGTTGCTTCCACCACCAGAAGAGCCTTAGGGAGGGAGGAAGCAGAGACCAGACAATCATCAATATAGGGAAACTGTGAGAAGTTGGCCTGGTATATGCTGTCCACTAATTAAAGTGGGCACCCTGTACCAGTCCAGACAACCCTTTTGGTGATTTAAGAGGTCAAAGATAACCTTGGAAAGCTATCCAAGTGGTAGCTGTGGAGAGCAGCCTTCAGGCTTAGTCTTTTTAAAAAAAAAATTTTTTTTATAGTCCTCATACTATCTCCAATCACAAAGTGGCCGGCACCTTAGGTAGCGTACTGTGGCTGCCGCACATCAATCAAATTGGACCTTCTTCTTCTAGCAGATAAGTTCTTGGGCTGTTTCGTATTCCTTTGCCTCCCATGCCCACTGCTATAAGAAGATGTAATCATTGGACAGATCGGTACCGAAAAACAAAGACACGAGGGTTCGACCTACTGAGAGCAAAAACCTGTATATCTTATCAGTCAATCCCCCCTCGTTTCTTGTCCTCCCGCCTGTCCATCCTCTCAAAATAAGCCACTGAGTTCTTCCAAGCGTTCCATACGGGGGAAGTACTTTGGGTCCACAATTTACATATCTCCCTTCTTGCAATCAATATAAAATAGAACATCAAATGTCTCTGTTTTTTGTTCAGACTTGAGCTCCACACGTCTTGCTGCCTGATTCCAAACATAATCAGGATAGTGCTTACCTCCACCTCTATGCCCAGCACCTCCGATATGGTCTTACCCACAGCTGACCAAAAGCCTTCCAACATCGGGCAAGCGGCGAACATGTGCACGTCGTCCGCATCATTACTCCCACACCTTTTGCATTTAGAATTACCATCTCCCCTTATTTTCGCCAATCTTTTTGGGGTCCAGTAGACTCTGTACAGGGTGTAAAAATGGTTCTTCTTTAGTGCAGCAGATTTAACTACAGAATATAATGTAGAAAGAGATACTTGCCACAACTCTTCCATTTCGTCGTCCGGCAAGTATCCATCCCATACGGTGAAGGGTGCTTTCGGCTTCTCGTTGGCTGCTGTGAGGAGATGTTGATACCATATAGCCACCTCCTTTTTCCCGGGTTGTGGATCTTGGAGGTCTATCTCCATTTGCTTAGATTCAACTTTTACCCAGACCTGAGTTCTCAACCACGAATTTACTTGGATTATTTTAAATCTGGAAATTCCCCTCCAGTCCTCTGATTCCAGTACTCCCATGTCAAGCATTGCCCATCATCTAGCAACTGCCCCCATCTACTTACGCCCGTCTGCCTTAGTGGGAGGGTAAGTGAATCAAGCATACATTCTGGAGTACCAGGTGCGTCCCATACAGGAGACAGCAAGCTGTGATATTCAATCCCCAAGAGTGATCTAACCTCAAACCACGTTCTAGCCGCGGCCTGTAGACATTTTAACCTGACCTTCTTAAAATATTTGGGGGCCCCAAATTTGTATAGAAAACCCTCCTTGGAAACCCCCACCAACATTGCTCTGTACATGCCTCCCACTATGGACTCATCGGGTTTAAAATTAACATTCTACAGTTCTTTAGCTGAAAAGCCCAGCAATACAGCTGCAAGTCGGGAAGACCCAAACCCCCTGCTCCCAATTTCCTCCTCAGTTTCTTCCCTGAAAGGCGCTCACCTTTATTAGCCCAAATAAAAGCTGTGATTTTTCCTTGCAGCGCTAGAATGCTTTTTTTATCAAAATTCAAAGGTATGTTGTCGAACAAGAAAGTCACTTTTGGCAGGATGAACATTCTCACCAGATTAACCCGCCCATAGATAGTCAATGGCAGATTCTGCCATCTCTTCACCAGTTTACCCACTTCAACACTGATTTTCTCCAGATTCAGGGCAGCTACTTTTCCTAGATCCTTAGTTATCTTTATCCCTAGGTATTTCATTTCTGTTGCGCTTTTTATTTCCCCCTCATTCTGATTCCAAGTCATTATTTCGGTTTTTTCCTCATTAATCTTGTATCCTGACAAAAGCCCAAACGCTCTCGCCTCTGCTACGAGCTGAGGAAGAGCGGAATGGACATCTGAGGTAAAAAGCATTAGGTCGTCCGCATACAACGCGACTTTCCTAGTGAATGTTCCTACCTTAAAATCTTCTATTCTCTCGTTAAACCTGATACTTTGGACGTATGGCTCAATATACAGGTCAAATAAAATAGGTGATAGGGGTCAGCCTTGCCTCGTCCCCCTACTAATCATAACTGGTGTTGATAAACTCTCGTTCACAAAGATACGTGCCCTGGGCTTTCTGTAGATCTTCTCCAATATATCAATTAGGGGCCTACCCATACCAAAATTATCTAAAACTGCCATAAGGTATCTCCAGTTGACACGGTCAAAGGCCTTGGCCGTGTCCACCGTTATTACTGCTAGGGTGACCCCGTTAGATGTAGCTAGATCAATAGTACCAATCAGGGCATGATTTAACTCTCTTAGCTGCCTACCGGGGATGAAACCTCTTTGATCTTCATGAATTAAACTCCCTGCAACCTTATTAATACGTGCCGCCAGGATACCAGTAAAGATCTTATACTCGCTGTTGAGTAAAGAGATGGGACGGAAAGATTGGCATTGGGAGGGATTTTTGCCGGCCTTTGGAATTAATGATATCACCGCCTCATTCCATGATTCCGGAATTGGATTGCCATCCAACAAGATTGAGTTAAAGAGCTTAATCCAGATTGGGATTATCTCCTCCGCAATGTTGTAATAAAGCTCGCTGGGAATCGTGTCTGGGCCGGCCGCTTTACCCTTCTTTATTCTCTTTATTATTGTCAATATCTCCCCCGGTTATTTCCTCGCCGAGGAAATCCTGTTGCGCCTGAGACAGCTTGGGAAGATGCTTTTCAATGAGCCATGCGTCTATACTAGCTCTATTTGCTATGCTTTCCTCCGTATACAGTTCTTGAAAAAATTCTTTAAAAGCCTCTCTTATCTTGCAGCAATCTTCCGTGATCTGACCGGCGTTCCCCACTTCGATCTTCCTTATATAGTTCCGGCTCCTTTCCAGCCTTGCTTTCCATGCAAGAAGTTTTCCACAACATTCGCCCTGCACTATATCTCTTGCTTTACTAGCTTCCCATGATTGCTGTACTTTTTCTTCGATTTTAGCTTTAAATTCTGTTTGTAGATCTTCCAAGGTTGCAGCTATTCTTTGCCTCTCTTCTATGTCCAAGGACGTGCATTTCAGCTTTATCTCAGCCATCCCTATCCCTTCCTCTAGCCTGGTAAGTTCCAATTTCTCTCTCCTTGCCCAATTAATCGTTATACTTTTTAGTGTCCCCCGTTAACCAGGCCTTATAAGCATCCCATACCACATGCAAGGGCGTTGATGTCAGGTTCCAGGTAAAGAATTCCTTTGAGTCATTCGCTAGTTTGGCGACTATCTCCTCCAAGAGTAAAACCCTTCTATTTACAGTCCATCTACCCGGCTCCCGTGAGACCCTCAGATCGATTTTTAGGGACAGCGCTGCGTGATCTGAGAGGTGCATAGGGAGATGTTCCATGCCTACCACTCTCTCCACCTCTTTTCTATCCATGAAAAAATAGTCCAACCTTGAAAAGTGGGTATTCTTTTTACTATGGAAGGTATAGTCCCTGTTGATTCCATGTAATTTACGGAAAACATCGCACATATTACAGTTTTCCAGCATATCCACCAGGTATGCTCTCATTTTAGGGGAATTGAACTGTGTTCTTACAGAGGATCTATCTAGATTATTATCTAGAAGAATATTAAAATCACCTCCTAAAATGACAGGGGCCTTGAAATCTGTTAAGGCAGAGAACATATCCCTTAGATGTGAAACATCATCAATGTTTAGGCCATAGTAACTCACCAATGTATAAAAATTCCAATAAATATTAACTTCAGCTATAATCCATCTCCCCCCAACATCAGCTTTATATCGAACCAATTCAACACCGGCCCTTACTTGGTGCAGTGTAATTGGTCTGTAGCAACTACTCCCTCTACCCATCTTTGTTTTAGGAACAAATCTCTACATTCCTGTCTCCTCAAATGAGTTTCCTGTAACATGAATATTTGCGCACTGTGTTGCTTTAAATATTGCAGGATACATTGCCTTCTCTTTTGACACTAAGCCCATTTACATTCCAGCATAATACCTCTAACAGCCGTAGCCCGTCAGCCCCCATGCCCATTTTTTCTGCTTTTTGCATTTTTTCTACTTTCTTTCCCTTTTTACTTTCCTTTTGTCCAAAACAACATTTCATCAGTGGTGCTCCTTCTATACCATTTGGAGGACTTAACTTTTTGGTTTTTTTTTCCTGCTGCTCCCCACCCTTAGTGCACCCCCCCTTGGGAACCCTCCCTACCCTTTCGCTAGGCCTTTCCATAGCCTATTTGAGCTATCCCCTCAAGGGAGAAACTAATACCATATTTCCTTACTCTACTTCCAGGTTGCTGAACCCCCCCCTTTGTTCATTTCCCCCATAAAATTATCCACTTCCTCCGGGTCTTGAAAGTTATACATTTTATTCTGCAACATCACCTTTAAAGTGGCCGGGAATCTGAGTTGAACTGTTGCTCCGAGATCTTTCAAACCTCCCATTCTGTTTCCCAATTCCCACTGCCTATCGGCAGTTTCCTTGGAGACATCAGACCTAATCTTGAAAGTGACACCTAAAGCTTGGAGCGATTTCTCTTTCAGAGCCAGGCTTAAAATCCTCTCTTTAATGGTATATGACAGGAAGTTGACCAATATCTTACGGGGGTTCTTTCTTCCGGGACGAGGCTTGAAAGGGTCCCTGTGTACCCGTTGCATTTCTACTTCCAGATTAGCAAGGCTCTCTTCCTGTGGGAAGACACTCTTCAGTAGTTTGATAACAAAAGCTTTGACGTCTGCTCCTTCCGCCCCTTCCTCAACCCACAAGATTTTTACGTTATTTCGCCTGGCATTGTTCTCCAGCCTCTCCAGCTTATCTGACAGTGCCTTCTCCTTTTGCTTCAAATGTACCACTTCTTGACTGTTCTCTTGGACTGCAGATTGTAGTTCTTTAAATCCGGATTCCAAAACCTGTGTCCGTTGGGCCAAGTTTTCTAGTTTTGATTCTAAGCTGGTACATGTAGTTTGGATCTCCTTTTGATTGGCCTCGGAAATTGCAAAGCGCTCCTTCACTTCTTAGACCAGTTTGCCCAACAGCCCCTGCACCAAGTCCACTTCCCCTGACACCCCTTTTCTGGGCCCTGGTACCTCTTCTGCATTGGAGCAGGGCGTATCCCCTGCTGCCACCAGGTCGCACTCCCTTACCACAGTTGACTCTCCTATCTCTAAACAGGCATATGCGTTTGCCGTGGGGACATCTGGATGTACTATTATAGAACTTCGCCCCCCAGCGTCCCCGTCAGCTTCCATGGCTCTTGTGCTTTCGGTTTCCCTTATGTAGCTCTTAAAAGCCTCGCTATTTCTCCCCCCTCTCCTTGCACAAGTCTGCCCTGACTTTAAAATAAGATTTTAATGAGGGGGTGATCTTAGGGGGTTTAGACCCTGTCTGGTCCTGTTGTTCCTTATGTTTCACAACTATGTCTGCTCTGACAAAGTCCTTAATCGATCGCTTACTGGCCCCAGATTTTATATGCCTTACAGTCCCCTTTGCTGATGTGTGCGTGCCCTTCTTTCCTAACCCAGCTTTTTCCCAATTGTCCATCAACTCAGAGTTCCTCGACCTCAGAGCATACCTATTCACCGCTTCTTTCTGACTCCCCACCTGTGCCCCACCAACTCCCTTATCACTTTTTCTAACCACTTTCTCCTGCCACAAAATGGGGGCTGGTAGGGGGTTACCTTCAGGCCTCGGTACGATGTCCATTAGGGCATTCTCCCCCATACAGTCTCCTTTGCTCCACGCCCTTCTCCTTCCTGAATCTGTGCCCCAGATACAGCAAATGCTCTGGTCGCCCCCACCGACGCGGCCAGTGCTGACTATGCCTTTCATGCCCCCTACGCTGCGGCCGCCTCCTGGAAGCCCGCCCCAAGCAGCACGAACACGCCTGAGCAGCCCTGCAGCAGTGCAGCAGCGCGGGCTCCCGCTTTCCACCATCCAGCCCTCAACCGTACGGGGCTACGAAGAAGCGCAGTAAAGACCGGTGAGTGTCGGGGGGGGCGCCAAATACCCGAAAGCTAGCAGGCTTCAACCTTGCATTGCAGACTTCCCTCTGGGGTAGCTCCGACCGGCCGTTCAGCCGGCCGCCATGTTCCCAGACTCCTCCCTCCCCAGCTCCCAGACCGACCAGACTTAGTCTTGAAGGAATGTTAAGCAGCTTGTTTTACCAGAATGCAACCTTATAGTATTGGTTAAATGAAAGGAGAACCACACAGTAGTTATAAAAATATGTATTTATTGATATAACACCCTTTAAGTACGACACAGTACCCTCTAAACAAGAATACACACAAAGCACACAATACGGTAGCACAGAAACAATAGTAAATAGCACTAATACACAGTGGACTCCAGGGGGAGACCAAACCATATACTACAATAGTGGTAAAAGAACCACGACTCGAGTCAAGACAGTGTCTAGAGGTTGTAGAATCGCTGGGACCCCAAAGAACCACCCAAGGTGAGTAAGTAGGGACCCCACCGAGGACGGGTGCAGTGTGGGAACATACATATAGCTGGGTCTGAACTGAGGTGGCGAAGTGAGCTAAAGAACGATGATGGATTCAACCCAGATCTGTGACTGGGGGTGAGTGTCTGAAAAGTTTCAGTGCTCCGTCCATCATCTCTTTGTGTTTGCTTTGTTCGCCCTAAGTTGGCAGGGTATGCCCAGACGTGGGTCCCTTGCTCACTTTGCCACTGGATTCAAGCTAGCCTGGCTGATGAAGGGTGTTACCCAGAAACCGGTCCCAGGATGCTTGTTTCTGGTTCAGGGAAGACCTGGCTTGGCAGTTCGGGCTGGACTGTTTCCATGAGGCACAGGGTCAAGACTGATTTGCATATAGCTGGGTCTGAACTGAGGTGGTGAAGTGAGCTAAAGAACGATGATGGATTCAACCCAGATCTGTGACTGGGGGTGAGTGTCTGAAAAGTTTCAGTGCTCCGTCCATCATCTCCTTGTGTTTGCATGCACCAACTTACACAGGCTGCAATGGCAGACCTGTAGTTCCATTTTGCATGGCCTCTCATGGGTGGCATAATACATGCTTCAGCCCATGGGAGGCCTCTGGGGTACCTATGCCCTGGGTACATGGGTACCATATACTAGGAACTGACAAGGGTACCCCATTATCCAATCTGGAGTGTACCTAAGTACATAACATAACAGTTTAGGGAGAAAGCAGATAGACTGGGGTCCTGATTAGCAGGATCCCAGTCAGACTAGTCAAAAACAGTATAGCATGAAGCAAAAAGTGGGGGTAACCATAAGAAGCAGATCCTACTTTCCTACAGCAACACAGAGAAACCCTGACGCTTCAAAACCCCCACAACAGGAGCCAATACCATAGTAAAAGTCCGGGGAGCAGAAGAAAGGCCGAAAGGCAACACCCGAAACTCAAAATGGATCCCTTTCACTGCAAACCTCAGGAGCCGCTGACTTTCCATATGGACGGAAACGTGAACATAGGCGTCTTCCGAATCCAGAGAAGCCAAAAAATCCCCCTCCTGGATGAGGGGAATGATGGACTGCAAGGTGACAATCCGAAAATGATCCAGCCGCACCAACTTGTTCAAAGACCGGAATTTCAGATTCGGGCTGAAGGAACCATCGAATTTTGGGACCAGGAACAGAGTGGAATAGCACCCCAGGCCCCGCTCCGCCATCGGAACCAGCACAACAGTGCACTTTGATAACAACAGGTCGACACCTGACAACATGGAAGACGGTTTCACGGTGTCTTTTGACAACGGGGTACACCGAAAACAATCCAAAGGGGGAAGGCTCCGGAATAGAATCTGGTAACCCAGATCGATGACCGACAAGACCCACTGGTCAGAAATCAAACTTGACCAACGGGCCAAGAACAGATGGAGCCGAGCCCCCACCTTGGCATAGTCACTTTTGTCCAGCACCCTGGGGATGCTGCTGCTGCTGTTGAGGCCAGGATTTATAATGGAACGCAACCCCCCGACCACGGGCCCGACCACGAAAGGGCTGAGAAGCAGACAAAGCACCCTGAAACCCCTGCCTATGGAAAAAGGATTTCTTCTTCTGTACAGTCTGAAAAGGTTTCAACATCTTCTTCTCCTCTGCAGACCGCTGCACCATCGTGTTTAAATCGTCCTCAAAAAGCCGGGGACCCTCAAAAGGCAGCTTATGGACCAAGGCCTTCTGAGCCGCATCAAGATGCCAAGGCTTGGTCCAGAGAGACCTCCTACCCGCCACCGCTGCCCCGGCAGCCGAGGAGAAGGCCCACAGCGTATCAAAAGTCACATCAGATAGAAACTGAGCCAAGACTTCCATCTTGCCAAGATAGATCGGAGTGGGATTCCCCTGATCCTGAAGACAGTCAAACAATTTCTCAAAATCCTTGATAAGGACCTGTGAAGCATAGGCTGAATAAGTGCTAGCACGCACCCCGAAATGAGAAGCAGCAAAAGAACGCTTGAGAGCGGACTCCACCTTCTGCTCAACCGGGTCAGCCAGGGAAGCCTCCTCCGAAGACAAAGATGAAGAAGAAGAAGAAGCCATGGAGGACAAAATAGAATTGACCTTAGGAACCTGAGGGAACTGGGTGTCAAAGTCCGCCAGGCGATACCGCTTCCCCAGAAAGTGCGGAATCCCCTGCTTGTCAACTTCAAGCCATTCTTTAGCCAGAATATCCTTGAGGACATCATGAAAAGGCAGGTCATCTACCACCGAGGAACTATACTGGGAGTAAAACCCATCATCAGACAATGACTTAGGATCAATTCCCAGCACCTCACGAATATGGGCCAACATGTCTGAAAAATCCTTGCCTTGGATGTACTTCCCCTTAGGGGAATTGTCCATGTCCTCATCATCATCCTTACCCCATTAGCAGAAGGTTCAAGCAGTGCAGCCTGTACAGCAGAATTAATCAAATCCTGCAAATCAGACCTGGAAATTTGCAAAAGGTCATCCTCCTGCAGCTCCTGGACATTATGCTGCTTGTATTAAGGCTTTGCAGGCACCGTAGAGGAATCCTCAACACCCATGGCCACAAGCAGGAAGAGCAAACCAAACAGGAAGCCCAGCACACACCAGGAAGTGCCCAGCCACTCCCCTTTAAACACTGTCACCAAGCAACCAAGTCCCGTGCAACACGAGACTTGGGAAAACAAAGGGACAGCCTGCCGTCTCCCCCACAGCCACAGAACAACAAACCATGGCCACGGGAGCCAGGTGCCACTAGGAAACTCCAGCACCGGAACGACCCAAGGTCAGAACGCCAAGGAAAGCTCTCCGCCCAGCCAACCACATGACCGGGGAGGGCGTTCTGAAAACGGAGCAGCAACGCGACCAACCGGAACACCGGTGCGGCCGCGAGCACAGCAGCAGCAAGTACAACACAAATTTTCACTCTGTATGAAAAGAAAAATCTTACGGCACCGCAGACCCCCCGCCGAAACAGGAAACACGGTACAGCACAACAGACGTGTCGGACAGCAAAAAAAACAGGCATAGCGGTGGGTGAGAGGGGCTTATATGATAAAAATAAAAAAATACTGGCGTTCCTATTGGCTGTCGTGAGGCAGGATTGCCTCACATGGTGAGGACTGGGACGAGGAGGCGCTATGAGGGGGTAATGGCATTATTACCCACACATATGGTCAGTTAGCAACAATTACAGAGGGCATTAAGCACTGTTAATGACCTAATTAGAAGGCACTAACACTCATTTATGCACCGATACATTTTTCAGTTTGCGTGGTGTGCAAGGTACACAACATTTTACACCTAATCTGAACGAATTCTCCAGTGTCCTCACAGTTACCGCCCAGCGTGTGCGTCATGCCGTGATTGGCTCGCGCATGAACGGCATGCACGCAAAATTGCCGCGCCAGGGCGCATGCATCTTGTACTGCTTGTTCTCTGGGGATGCGTGAACATCTCTGTTAGTAGCTATCTGTGGAGAGGCACTTGAGAGCTCGACCTTGCATTATGTCTCTTTGTTGGTAGCAAGTACTCAGGGCAGCGTGTCCATGAATTCAGAGTGCAGAAAGCAGGGGAAGGCTGGAGAGCTGCAGGTGGGAAGATCACAGTTCAGCAGAAGAAAAACAACGCACTCAGAACACTTCGGCCATCATTACACGCTGCCCGGGTCACTGCGACATGTGCGGTACAGGTGCAGTCAAAATGACGCCAATTACCGGGCCGCTTGTACTGAGGGCCTGTGTGTTATGGGTAAGAGCACGCACAAGCTCACAATGTCTCTGCAAGCTATTTACCAGGCACAGTGCTTGATATAGAAATATAAAACTGACAGCACTCAGGTCATTGAACCAAGGCAGACAGACAGATGCTGTTCTGCTCCACAGATATCCTTGATGCAGGCACGAACATACTGATTCTTGAGTAAGAACCCCCATTACTTATCAACTGGCGACACAAAGAGGCGCATAGCCGTCTTAAATAATTATCAAGAGCCATAACATATGGAAGAAGCCTGCTACTTCTACTTAAAAACCCTATCGGCTCGTGCTTGATCTGCACACTCACCGTGCCCTTCTATTCCATACCTGCGGAATCCTCCTATTGTGCTAACCGAATTTTGCCAGCCGACAGCTACCCTCACATGGGTTCCCGGCCGGGTCCCATGTGAGTATCCTTCCTTTTCACTTTACTCACGGTGCCACAAATTCCACACGAGGCTGCGCAAACCCTTCCTTCAGGTGTCCCTACTATCTTAGGTCCTGAAGAGACCCTACATTGCACACAGGGTCGAAACGCCAGTCGACAGTTTTTTCAAAGCGAATCATTACAAGCCAGCACTTATCATTGTATAAAAGCGTGGTTTATATAAAATATATCTTTCAAATGGTCGCTTTCATGAAATATAGGAAACCTTGTATATATGTCACGAATTTGTCACAAATTATTTAGGTTTATTTGTTTAAGTTCCTTCTTTTTTTCACTGGGGCACCACTCACTACAATCAATTGATTGTTAAATGTCATGAATGTAATTTTGCTTCAAAGAACTATATAAACAAGAATTATGAATGAAATACTAATCTAAGGTGTGTTCGACTCCTTCTCTTTTGACATCACAATAACCCATTACATTGCCATAGTGCGTTATTTTATTGAGATTTTCTTGCCATTAGTCCACAGGAGCCATTGTTTTTGATAATCAAATCAGCACTCACTGTCCCACCGTACCTGGTTGCCAGTGGTACTCTTCTGTTGCAAGTACTACACCCCTGCTGAGAAGTGCGGTACTTTCCCACTGAAAGTACTGCACCCCTGCTGAGAAGTGCAGTACTCTTCTGTTACAAGTTCTGCACCCCTGCTAGTAAGTAGAGTACTCTCCCGCTCAAAGTATTGCACCCCGGCTGAGAAGTACTGGCACCTACCATTGAAAGTACTGTACCCCTGCTGAGAAGTGCTGCTACCTCCCATTGAAAGTACTGCACCCCTGCTGCAGGCCCGGTTCCAGGAATTGATATCTGGATGGGCCATGGTTGCGTTTGGGTGGGCCAATGTGTTTCCAATTTTTGACAATTCTGAAGGTTGCCTACAAGCGCTAGATTTACATGATATTTTCTTCCAGTCATACAGAGCATGTGGAGAGTTATTTGAAAATGAAAGCTGATGTCTATACGTGTCGGGCTCAACCCTCATAATTTCCAACAGTTCAGGCTTCAATAAAACATCTGGATGAATAGTAGTTCAAGTTTAAGAAGGTACCTGTAACCACACCCAAGCCTTTGCATCTTTGCATTAGGAAGACTGACTATTTACTCTTTGCAGTTTGCCCAACACCTATTTCTTTGGACACTGCAATCTTAGTAACTGTTTATTTTCATGTCATTCTTTTGCTTTCATTGATAAAAAGGTTTAACACATTTGAAACAAAAGAAAGCAGTACTCTTGGTACCTGAGAGCAGTTTTCATGCTTGGCAATTGTAAAACTGGTAATTGCAGTCAAAGAGGTAACCTTCTAGGGCATATCACACAAAAGCCTCAGGGACGCCATGATCTGCTTTGTGCACCCGGGGCACTGTGGTATTGCAGAAGGGAGCCACTTGTGCAGCCCCTTTTGCAATACTGATAGAGCTGGTGCACATGTAGAGTCAGTACTATCTTCAGAGCGCATTCTCTCATTTTCATGGGAGCATGGCCCCATACAAACGAGGGACTTACTTTGCCTTTGCGCCCACCCCATATCATGGATGCAGGGGCAAAAAGACCATCAGGATGCACACTGACAATATGCCACAAAATGGTGGTACACAGTCTGTGTGCCTCCTTAAGCCAGCCATCTGGAGGCTGCCAAGGGGCTACCGTGGACCATCCAGATATCACCCTTTAGGCAGGTGCAGTCACTAACTGCACCTGCCTGCAAAGGTATCTTGCTCCCATCTTTAAATTGCAGGCAGCATGCCTTTCACTGAAAGTGTGGTCCCCAAGCAGGTGTAGGTTTCAGGCTGTCCTGAGGGCAGTACATTAATTGTAACAGGGTGCACTGTCCCGGTTTGCGCCCCGCGCACCTGTTTAAAGGGTGCAGTTAGTGACGATCCCAAGGTTCTTGGCATGGGTGATGGGAGTAGGTCCTAGCTCTGCTGGCCACCAGTGTAGTCGCACGGAGAAGAGCTCTCCCCACAGAGCACAACTTCATTCTTCTCAGTGTTTAATTTCAGGCAGTTGGACTCATTGTGAGATACATACATACGTATATATATATATTCACTGAAAAAACCATAGGTTTCAGGGGCGTTATAGTTAGTTGGACATTTCACTCGTACAAAACCATAGAAATTCCCCGTTATAGTTAGTTCAGCTAACTATAACTCGTGCGCACCGCAATGCACTGCTGATGACGTCACATATTACATCACTCATGACATGGTCAGTGACATCACTCATGACATCACTGATGACATCTCAAATGACATCACTGATGACATCACTGATGACATCATCCTTGTGATAGAGTGGCAGACCTCCTCTCACCCTAATATAACCTTTGATACACACACTCAAAAATACAAACTAACATTTTCAAAACAATGGACATACCAATACCAGTTACAACACACCTATTCAGTAATTCCAAGATCTACACACACATCCACTCATTCACCAACAGTCCCTATACAGTCACTCATACATGTACTCACTCATCATATGTACTCATACACCTATACATCCTGTTACACACCGCCACTCATCCATAGAGTTACTCACACACATAGTCACACATGCAAACAAAGTATCAAACATCCATTTACTTGCATATACAGTTATACACACACTACCACACTTACATCTACAGAAACTTACACATACTTACTCTCTTAAACAATCACTCATAGAAACACCTACTTATTTGTACAGGAACTCTTCCAATCTCTCACTCTCACATATACTCACTTATATACACCAATACTCACATATACTAGTTTAAAACATATGTAGTTACTCATAAAGACACTATTGAGACAGTCATTCACTCACTAACACACCCATACACATACTCATCCACCTATACAGTCCTGCACACATGCTGTCTTCAACACATACAAACAGTGAGTCACTCATTCATGCATCTATGCACTAAGTAATACTCCCCACCGAACCATACAGACACTCAGACACTCATACTGATACTCAAAAAACCAACTAATAACCCATATAGACACTCATGGAGGTACTCACCAACCCATGCAGCCACTTATACACAAAGTGAGAGACTGATACAGATATTTTCATATTTAAACATTACTCACTAACCCATGTATTCACTAAGATACACTTAGTCAGTTATACAATCAATTTTACAAAACAAAATCATCCATTTAGACACTTATATACCCATTTATTCTTCCATCGACCTTGAGATATACATATATAAAACATATTTAATTTTCAGAAAAACACACATTCACTGGATGATGTCATCAGTGATGTCATCAGTGATGTCATTTGAGATGTCATCAGTGATGTCATGAGTGATGTCACTGACCATGTCATGAGTGATGTAATATGTGACGTCATCAGCAGTGCATTGCGGGCGTGCGAGTTATAGTTAGCTGAACTAACTATAACGGGGAATTTCTATGGTTTTGTATGAGTGAAATGTCCAACTAACTATAACGCCCCTGAAACCTATGGTTTTTTCAGTGAATTTCTAAGGTTTTTAAATGCTAATTTCTAACTATAACGTGCCTGAAACCTATGGTTTTTTCAGTGAATTTCTAAGGTTTTTTAAATGCTAATTTCTAACTATAACGTGCCTGAAACCTATGGTTTTTTCAGTGAATATATATATATTTATTATACTATGTATACATGTGAAAATGTCTCGGTCCCCTGTTTGCCTCGGTGGCACGGAAAAAATGGGTGGAACTGACGTCAACACGCCGACGAGGTTCTCTTATGGCTCCGATGAAGTCATACGGTGTCGCGAGCGGAGCCGTGCTATTATGACGTCCTCGTTGACGTGGGAGAGCTAGGAAAGAATTTCCGTGGAATGCTGGTGCAGGGGATATTCACCTAAGTGTTCAGGCTAGTCCTTTGGGAGCAACTGTTTATGTTGCCACTCCAGAAACCGAAACCAGTGATCCGAGGGCAGAGGCCCTGCAGATGGCACACGAGGTGGGGTGCCCAGTCGTGTGCACCGGCGGGGCAGCGAAGTGACAAGCACCACAACCCACAAAAAGGTAACGAGGGCACTGAATAACACAGGATCTTCTCTTTGTATCTGGCAGGAACAACGAAGTTAAAATGCCCTAGTATCAAAATGTAGAATTAGTGCTACAACGGTCTTCAAGAGGACCTGCGATGCCGCTTCTGCCTCCCGTACCATGGAGGTGGCACATGGGTCACGCGGTATGGTCATACTGCGGTGTGACGCACACTCATTGACCTCTCATGGCACTGCTCCACACTTCAGGGAGGACGCTTTCCATTAGCTATGTTTTCTGATGACATGTCGCGCCGGCCCCGTCCAACAACAGAACTCCTTTAGATCCAAACAGACTCTTCCACTCTCTCACCGGAAGTGAAACCAGGCCACGCGGACACTTTCACAATACAACAGCCGGGTATGCACTTTTCGGTAAAAAACCACATTCCTTCCTCCTAATTAATCAAATAAACGTCTCACTGAAGAACAGGGGCCAGCTTCGATCGGTAAACAGCCGTTACAACGACTTTTTTACTTTGCGATACCATTACAACGCATGCATTACCACACATGCGTTGTGCATCACGAAGTCATTACTACGCATTTTTTAGAACGCATGGTCATTTACCACGCATGCCTTTACAACAAATTTTGTTGTAAAGGTATGTATGGTAAATGACCATGCGTTCTAAAACTATGTAGACGATCCATGTCGTTGTAAGGAAACAGAGGCTGTTCCGTTTCCTCACAACGACGTGCACCGCCCCTCAGAGACGACGTGAAGCAGGAACCACGAGGAGAGAGGAACCACGAGGAGTGAGAGGTAAGGGGGATTGGGCATGGGGTGGGGGTTTCTTTTCTAGGGTTTAGGGTAGTGCAGTGGTGTTTGGGTGGTGTAGGTGGTCGTGCTGGGGGTAGTGTTTTAGGGTTTAGGGTAGTGCAGTGGTGTTTGGGTAGTGTAGGGGGTCGTGCTGGGCGTAGTGTTTTAGGGTTTAGGGTAGTGCAGTAGTGTAGGGGGTCGTGCTGGGGGTAGTGTTTTAGGCTTTAGGGTAGTGCAGTGGTGTATGGGTAGTGTAGGGGTTCGTGCTGGGTTAGTGTTTTAGGGTTTAGGGTAGTGCAGTGGTGTTTGTGTAGTGTAGGGGTCATGCTGGTGGTAGTGTTTTAGGGTTTAGGGTAGTGCAGTGGTGTTTGTGTAGTGTAGGGGGTCATGCTGGGGGTAGTGTTTTATGGTTTAGGGTAGTGCAGTGGTGTTTGGGTAGTGTAGGGGGTCGTGCTGGGGGTAGATTTAGGGTTTAGGGTAGTGCAGTGGTGTTTGGGTAGTGTAGGGAGTCGTGCTGGGGGTAGTGTTTTAGGGTTTAGGGTAGTGCAGTGGTGTTTGTGTAGTGTAGGGGGTTGTGCTGGGGGTAGTGTTTTAGGGTTTATGTTAGTGCAGTGGTGTTTGGGTAGTGTAGGGGGTAGTGCTGGGGGTAGTGTTTTAAGGTTTAGGGTAGTGCAGTGGTGTTTGGGTAGTGTAGGGGTTCATGCTGGGGGTAGTGTTTTAGGGTTTAGGGTATGGCAGTGGTGTTTGGGTAATGTAGGGGGTCGATTTAGGGTTTAGGGTAGTGCAGTGGTGTTTGTGTTGTGAGGGGGTCGTGCTGGGGGTAGTGTTTTAGGGTTTAGAGTAATGCAGTGGTGTTTGTATAGTGTAGGGGTTTAGGGTAGTGCAGTGGTGTTTGTGTAGTGTAGGGGGTCATGCTGGGGGTTGTGTTTTAGGGTTTAGGGTAGGGCAGTGGTGTTTGTGTAGTGTAGGGGTAGTGTTTTAGGGATTAGGGTAGTGCAGTGGTTTTTGTGTAGTGTAGGGGTCATGCTGTGGGTAGTGTTTTAGGGTTTAGGGTAGTGCAGTTGTGTTTGTGTAGTGTACGGGGTCGTGTTTTAGGGTATAGGGTAGTGCAGTGGTGTTTGGGTAGTGTAGGGGGTCATGCTGGGGTTAGTGTTTTAGGGTTTAGGGTAGTGCAGTGGTGTCTGGGTAGTGTAGGGGTCGTGCTGGGGGTAGTGTTTTAGGGTTTAGGGTAGTGCAGTGGTGTTTGTGTAGTGTGGGAGGTCATGCTGGGGGTAGATTTAGGGTTTAGTGTAGTGCAGTGGTGTTTAGGTAGTGTAGGGAGTCGTGCTGGGGGTAGTGTTTTAGGGTTTAGGGTAGTCCAGTGGTGTTTGTGTAGTGTAGGGAGTCGTGCTGGGGGTAGTGTTTTAGGGTTTAGGGTAGTGCAGTGGTGTTTGGGTAGTGTAGGGGTCGTGCTGGGGTAGTGTTTTAGGGTTTAGGGTAGTGCAGTGGTGTTTGTGTAGTGTAGGGGGTCATGCTGGGGGTAGTGTTTTAGGGTTTAGGGTAGTGCAATGGTGTTTGTGTAGTGTAGGGTGTAGTGTTTTAGGGTTTAGGGTAGTGCAGTGGTGTTTGTGTACTGTAGGGGGTCGTGCTGGGTTCTAGTGTTTTAGGGTTTAGGGTAGTGCAGTGGTATTTGTGTAGTGTAGGGGGTCGTGCTGGGGGTAGTGTTTTTGAGTTTAGGGTAGTGCAGTTGGTTTTGGGTAGTGAAGGGGTCGTGCTGGGGGTAGTGTTTTAGGGTTTAGGGTAGTGCAGTGGTGTTTGGGTAGTGTAGGAGTCAACCAACATGAATTTGTCCTTGTGTGATGTAACCAATGCTCATGTAAAGCACTCCAATACCTGACCAGTCTGCACTATATAAAACTGCAAAAAACAAAAAATAAAAAGTGTTTTGCACACTTCTGTCATTGGGCTATACATGGGCTACCTCTGGGTGATATTTGTGCTACATTTGGGCTCTTTTTTCTCTGGTGGCCATCTTGGGAGACTTATTTGTTATGAAGTTTCCTAATTTCCTCATTTACTACAGTCTCCTCAGTAGGAAATGCTTTCAGTTTTTACTTTGATTCCATCAAGAAGGCATTCAGACGTGTCACACATTTGCCATAAATTCAGAATGTTAGCACTCTAGTTGTTCATTAGATCACTGTAGTAAAGCTACTGCTCACCAAGGAGTTAACTGGAAGTCTACTGCTGGTATTGAAAGTGATTGTTTCAGTCTGCATGTCAGAATTTTCTAATGAAATAGAAGAGGATTTGAGACCTCACTTAAAACATGCCCTAAATTTTCTTTTTGCAGCACTAACCATAATTTCTATGGCAAAATGAACCCCCTCATTTTGTTCCTTTTAAAATTAAATGTTTTAAGTGTTACCAGTTTATTCCAATCAAGATGGCTTCAGGTGTGCCATACTTTTGTCATAAGTAAGGCTGTTAGCACTCTAGTTGTTCATTAGAACACTCTGGGAAGCTGCAGTAGAACACAAAGGCATCAACTGACTAGCTGCTCCTGTTGAAATATAACAGGAAGATATTTGAGATCTCACTTAAAACATGTCCTAATTTTTCTTTCTACAGCACTAACCATAATTTCTATGGCAAAATGAACCCCCTCATTTTGTTCCTTTTTAAATTAAATGTTTTAAGTGTTACCAGTTTATTCCAATCAAGATGGCTTCAGGTGTGCCATACTTTTGTCATAAGTAAGACTGTTAGCGCTCTAGTTGTTCTTTAGAACACTCTGGGAAGCTGCAGTAGAACACAAAGGCATCAACTGACAGGCTGCTCCTGTTGAAATATAACAGGAAGATATTTGAGATCACACTTGAAACATGTCCTAATTTTTCTTTCTACAGCACTAACCATAATTTCTATGACAAAATGAACCCCATCATTTTGTTCCTTTTAAATTAAATGTTTTAAGTGTTACCAGTTTATTCCAATCAAGATGGCTTCAGGTGTGCCATACTTTTGTCATAAGTAAGGCTGTTAGCACTCTAGTTGTTCTTTAGAACACTCTGGGAAGCTGCAGTAGAACACAAAGGAATCAACTGACAGTCTCTGCCATTGTTGGATGTACATGTTTTACTGAGAATGTCAGACTTCATTCTCACATGACTGAGAAAGATAATGTGAATTTACAGAAAATATGCTCTCATTTTAGCTTCTGGAGCACCTTCCAAAACTGTATGGGACAAGCATGTGAAAATAGTTCTCTCAAATATGATTCATGATATCCCAGCAGAAGGTTTTTCACAGGGTAAAATCACCTTAGAACACACCACAATTCCTGAAATTAGTATGGTACCATCAACAAATGAATTCTAATGTAACTAAAGTCTGTTATCACCCTTTATAGTTCTCCTTTTGGTAACCCTCAAAATCTTCGATTCACTACAATGCATTTCAATGGGGTACTATCATTTATATTGGTCCCAAGATGGCTGCCAGCAATTCCAGGATGAAGTGCTGACAGCCAATCAGATCTCACGATGACATGTGTGGTTAGGCTCCGCCCAGATATATATGTGTTTTTACTTTTGATTTTCTCAGCAACTACTGAACGGATTTACACCATTCAACAAAAGGGTTCTTTCTGAACCAAGAACTACCTCTTTGCCAAATTTGGTGTAATTCCGTTCAGCAGTTCGGGCTGTAGCCTTGCATAAAGTTTCCTATGGGAAATTGATTTTTGACTCTTATTTTTTTAATTTCTCCGCAACTACTGAACGGATTTACACCATTTAACAAAAAGGGTTCTTTCTGAACCAAGAACTACCTCTTTGCCAAATTTTGTGTAATTCCGTTCAGCAGTTCAGGCTGTAGCCGTGGCTAAAGTTTCCTATGGGAAAATGAATGGGGAAAACACGTTTTGGGACCCCCTTTTTCTCGGCCCCCGCTTGACGAATCACCCCAAAACTTTCAGGGTAGGAGCGGACCGGAGCGGGCCATAAAGTTTGAAAATTTCGCGAAGATTCGTCAACCGACGCAAGAGTTATTTCAAATAGAATGTTGCGGATTTCCTATGGAAAATAGGTCCTAACTATAACTATCTACTGGCGACCGCCAGTAGATAATATATATATATATATATATATATATATATATATATATATATATATATATATATATATATATCAAAAAAGAAGAGTTGTCCCCTCAAGAGAGCCTCACACAGGATTTTGATATGAAACGGCAGGATTTTGATATGAAACGGCCAGTCCTGCCGTGAGAGAGCCCCGCCGCGACATACGGACCAATGCTGACGCCAGCCGGCGTTGCAGCAAGTATTTGGACAGGAGTTGCGTGGTGCAAGTCATATGGTGCAGCCTGGAATGAGCAGGACATTGAACCTACCCACTGGGGTGTTTTACGAACTTTCATTATGCAGCGCACATTTAACTCACATGAGTAATATGAACGAGCACTACAGAGACCAGCAGGCAGTGCAACTGTCCACGCCCACTGGGGCGGGTGTCCAGAAGTGATATCAGGTGCTCGAAGTGGTTGGCGCTTGCAGAGATATTCAGCCTGTGACAAAGTGCGAGAGAGCACGAAACGCGTCGGCTTAAAGAATTTTGGTGAGATGTCCTGAGCGTCTATGCTGTAGCTTTCACCAATAAAACGTGAAGATTTCCTACCTGTGTGAGGCTCTCTTGAGGGGACAACTCTTCTTTTTTGATATGAAACGGCCAGTCCTGCCGTGAGAGAGCCCGCCGCGACATACGGACCAATGCTGACGCCAGCCGGCGTTGCAGCAAGTATTTGGACAGGAGTTGCGTGGTGCAAGTCATATGGTGCAGCCTGGAATGAGCAGGACATTGAACCTACCCACTGGGGTGTTTTACTGAACTTTCATTATGCAGCGCACATTTAACTCACATGAGTAATATGAACGAGCACTACAGAGACCAGCAGGCAGTGCAACTGTCCACGCCCACTGGGGCGGGTGTCCAGAGTGATATCAGGTGCTCGAAGTGGTTGGCGCTTGCAGAGATATTCAGCCTGTGACAAAGTGCGAGAGAGCACGAAGCGCGTCGGCTTAAAGAATTTTGGTGAGATGTCCTGACGTCTATGCTGTAGCTTTCACCAATAAAACGTGAAGATTTCCTACCTGTGTGAGGCTCTCTTGAGGGGACAACTCTTCTTTTTTATATGAAACGGCCAGTCCTGCCGTGAGAGAGCCCCGCCGCGACATACGGACCAATGCTGACGCCAGCCGGCGTTGCAGCAAGTATTTGGACAGGAGTTGCGTGGTGCAAGTCATATGGTGCAGCCTGGAATGAGCAGGACATTGAACCTACCCACTGGGGTGTTTTACGAACTTTCATTATGCAGCGCACATTTAACTCACATGAGTAATATGAACGAGCACTACAGAGACCAGCAGGCAGTGCAACTGTCCACGCCCACTGGGGCGGGTGTCCAGAGTGATATCAGGTGCTCGAAGTGGTTGGCGCTTGCAGAGATATTCAGCCTGTGACAAAGTGCGAGAGAGCACGAAACGCGTCGGCTTAAAGAATTTTGGTGAGATGTCCTGACGTCTATGCTGTAGCTTTCACCAATAAAACGTGAAGATTTCCTACCTGTGTGAGGCTCTCTTGAGGGGACAACTCTTCTTTTTTGATATATATATATATATATATATATATATATATATATATATATATCTACTGGCGGTCGCCAGTAGATAGTTATAGTTAAAACCTATTATCCATAGGAAATCCGCGACATTCTATTTGAAATAACGTTGGCGCCGGTTGACGAATCTTCGTGAAAGTTTCCAACTTGTTGGGGCGCTCCGGTCCGCTCCTATCCTGAAAGTCTCGGGGTGATACATCAAGCGGGGGCCGAGAAAAAGGGGGTCCCAAAACGCGTTTTCCCCATTCATTTTCCATAGGAACCTTTAGTCGCAGCTACAGCCCGAACTGCTGAACGGAATTACACCAAATTTGGCAAAGAGGTAGCCCTTGGTTCAGTGTCGTGCCTTTTGCTTAAATGGTGTAAATCCGTTCAGTAGTTCCTGAGAAAATCAAAAGTAAAGTCACATATATATCTGGGCGGAGCCTAACCACACATGTCATCGTGAGATCTGATTGGCTGTCAGCACTTCATCCTGGAATTGCTGGCAGCCATCTTGGGACCAATATAAATGATAGTACCTCATTGAAATGCATTGTAGTGAATAGAAGATTTTGAGGGTCACCAAATGGAGAACTATAAAGGGTGATAACAGGCTTTAGTTACATTAGAATTTATTTGTTGATGGTACCATACTAATTTTAGGAATTGTGGTGTATTCTAAGGTGATTTTACCATGTGAAAAACCTTCTGCTGGGATATCATGAATCATGTTTGAGAGAACACTATTTTCTCATGCTTGTCCCATGGAGGTTTGGAAGGTGCTCCAGAAGCTAAAATGAGAGCATATTTTCTGTAAATTCACATTATCTTTCTCACTCATGTGAGAATGAAGTCTGACATTCTCAGTAAAACATGTACATCCAACAAGGGCAGAGACTGTCAGTTGATTCCTTTGTGTTCTACTGCAGCTTCCCAGAGTGTTCTAAAGAACAACTAGAGTGCTAACAGCCTTACTTATGACAAAAGTATGGCACACCTGAAGCCATCTTGATTGGAATAAACTGGTAACACTTAAACAATTTAATTTAAAAAGGAACAAAATGATGGGGTTCATTTTGTCATAGAAATTATGGTTAGTGCTGTAGAAAGAAAAATTAGGACATGTTTCAAGTGTGATCTCAAATATCTTCCTGTTATATTTCAACAGGAGCAGCCTGCCAGTTGATGCCTTTGTGTTCTACTGCAGCTTCCCAGAGTGTTCTAAAGAACAACTAGAGCGCTAACAGCCTTACTTATGACAAAAGTATGGCACACCTGAAGCCATCTTGATTGGAATAAACTGGTAACACTTAAAACATTTAATTTAAAAAGGAACAAAATGATGGGGTTCATTTTGTCATAGAAATTATGGTTAGTGCTGTAGAAACGAAAAATTAGGACATATTTCAAGTGTGATCTCAAATATCTTCCTGTTATATTTCAACAGGAGCAGCCTGCCAGTTGATGCCTTTGTGTTCTACTGCAGCTTCCCAGAGTGTTCTAAAGAACAACTAGAGCGCTAACAGCCTTACTTATGACAAAAGTATGGCACACCTGAAGCCATCTTGATCGGAATAAACCAGTAACACTTAAAACATTTAATTTAAAGAGGGTTCTTTTGAAATAGAAATTATGGTTAGTGCTGCAGAAAGAAAAATTAGGGCATGTTTTAAGTGAGATCTCAAATCCTCTTCTATTTCATTAGAAAATTCTGACATGCAGACTGAAACAACCACTTTCAATACCAGCAGCAGACTACCAGTTAACTCCCTGGTGAGCAGTAGCTTTACTCCAGTGATCTAATGAGCATCTAGAGTGCTAACATTCTGAATTTATGGCAGATGTGAGACACATCTGAATGCCTTCTTGATGGAATCAAAGTAAAAAACTGAAAGCATTTCCTACTGAGGAGACTGCAGTAAATGAAGAAATTAGGAAACTTCATAACAAAGAAGTATTCCAAGATGGCCACCAGTGAAAAAAGAACCCAAATGTAGCACAAATATTACCCAGATGTAGCCCACATATAGCCCAATGACAAAAGTGTGCAAAACACTTTTTATTTTTAGTTTTTTGCAGTTTTATGTAGTGCAGACTGGTCAGGTATTGGAGCATTGCATCTTAAAACATGACCCCCTACACTACAAAACACCACTGCACTACCTTAAACCCTAAAACACTACCCCCAGCACGACCCCCTACACTACACAAGCACCACTGCACTATCCTAAACCCTAAAACACTACCCCCAGCACGACCCCCTACACTACCCAAACACCACTGCACTAACCTAAATCCTAAAACACTACCACCAGCATGACCCCCTACACTACCCAAACACCACTGCACTACCGTAAAACATGACCCCCTACACTACACAAACACCACTTCACTACCCTAAACCCTAAAACACTACCCCCAGCACGACCTCCTACACTACACAAGCACCACTGCACTACCCTAAACCCTAAAACACTGCCCCCAGCACGACCCCTACACTACAGACACCACTGCACTACCCTAAACCCTAAAACACTACCCCCAGCACGACCCCCTACACTACCCAAACACCACTACACTACCCTAAAACATGACCCCTACACTACACAAACACCACTGCACTACCCTAAACCCTAAAACACTACCCCCAGCACGACCCCTACACTACACAAGCACCACTGCACTACCCTAAACCCTAAAACACTACCCCCAGCACGACCCCCTACACTGCCCGAACACCACTGCACTGCCCTAAACCCTGAAACACCAGCCCCTGCATGACCCCCTACACTGCCCGAACACCACTGCACTGCCCTAAACCCTGAAACGCCACCCCTAGCATGACCCCCTACACTGCCCGAACACCACTGCACTGCCCTAAACCCTGAAACACAACCCCTTCACGACCCCTACACTGCCCGAACACCACTGCACTGCCCTAAACCCTGAAACACCACCCCCAGCATGACCCCCTACACTGCCCGAACACCACTGCACTGCCCTAAACCCTGAAACACTACCCCCAGCAAGACCCCCTACACTGCCCGAACACCACTGCACTGCCCTAAACCCTGAAACATCACCCCCAGCAAGACCCCCTACACTGCCCGAACACCACTGACTTAAACCCTGAAACACCACCCCCAGCACGACCCCTACACTGCCCGAACACCACTGCACTGCCCTAAACCCTGAAACACTCCCGCCAGCATGACCCGTACACTGCCCGAGCACCACTGCTCTGCCCTAAACCCTGAAACACCAGCCCCAGCACGACCCCCTACACTGCCCGAACACCACTGCACTGCCCTAAACCTTGAAACACCAGCCCCTGCACGACCCCCTACACTGCCCGAACACCACTGCACTACCCTAAACACTGAAACATCACCCCCAGCACGACCCCCTACACTGCCCGAGCACCACTGCACTGCCCTAAACCCTGAAACACCAGCCCCAGCAGGACCCCTACACTGCCCGAACACCACTGCACTGCCCTAAACCCTGAAACACCAGCCCCAGCACAACCGCCTACACTGCCCGAACACCACTGCACTGCCCTAAACCCTGAAACACCAGCCCCAGCACGACCCCTACACTGCCCGAACACCACTGCACTGCCCTAAACCGTGAAACACCAGCCTCAGCACGACCCCCTACACTGCCTGAACACCACTGCACTGCCCTGAACCCTGAAACACCAGCCCCAGCACAACACCCTACACTGCCCGAACACCACTGCACTGCCCTAAACCCTGAAACACCACCCCGTGCATGACCCCCTACACTGCCCGAACACCACTGCACTGCCCTAAACCCTGAAACACCACCCCCAGCGCGACCCCCTACACTGCCCGAACACCACTGCACTAAACCCTGAAACACCACCCCTGCACAACCCCTACACTGCTCGAACACTACTGCACTGCCCTAAACCCAGAAACACCATCCCCAGCACGACCCCTATACTGCACGAACACCACTGCACTGCCCTAAACCCTGAAACACTACCCCCGCAAGACCCCCTACACTGCCCGAACACCACTGCACTGCCCTAAACCCTGAAACATCACCCCCAGCAAGACCCCCTACACTGCCCAAACACCACTGCCCTAAACCCTGAAACACCACCCCCAGCAAGACCCCCTACACTGCCCGAACACCACTGCACTGCCCTAAACCCTGAAACACCAGCCCCAGCACGACCCCTACACTGCCCGAACACCACTGCACTGCCCTAAACCCTGAAACACCACCCCTGCACGACCCCCTACACTGCCCGAACACCACTGTACTGCCCTAAACCCTGAAACCCCACCCCCAGCATGACCCCCTACACTGCACGAACACCACTGCACCGCCCTAAACCCTGAAACACCACCCCCTGCATGACCCCCTACACTGCCCGAACACTACTGCACTGCCCTAAACCCTGAAACACCACCCCTCAGCACGACACCCTACACTGCCCGAACACCACTGCACTGCCCTAAACCCTGAAACACCACCCCAGCACGACCCCCTACACTGCCTGAACACCACTGCACTAAACCCTGAAACACCACCCCTGCACGACCCCCTACACTGCCGGAACACCACTGCACTGCCCTAAACCCTGAAACACCACCCCCAGCACGACCCCTACACTGCCCTAACACCACTGCACTGCCCTAAACCCTGAAACATCACCCCCAGCACAACCCCCTACACTGCCTGAGCACCATTGCTCTGCCCTAAACCCTGAAACACTAGCCCCAGCACGACCCCCTACACTGCCCGAACACCACTGCACTGCCCTAAACCCTGAAACACCATCCCCAGCACGACCCCCTACACTGCCCGAACACCACTGCACTGCCCTAAACCCTGAAAGACCAGCCCCAGCAAGACCACCTACACTGCCCGAACACCACTGCATTGCCCTAGACTCTGAAACACCAGCCCCAGCAAGACCACCTACACTGCCCGAACACCACTGCACTGCCCTAAACCCTGAAACACCAGCCCCAGCATGACCCCCTACACTGCCCGAACACCACTGCACTGCCCTAAACCCTGAAACACCAGCCCCAGCACGACCCCCTACACTGCCCGAACACCACTGCACTGCCCTAAACTCTGAAACACCAGCCCCAGCACGACCCCCTACACTGCCCGAACACCACTGCACTGCCCTAAACCCTGAAACACCAGCCCCAGCACCACCCCCTACAATGCCCGAACACCACTGCACTGCCCTAAACCCTGAAACACCACCCCTGCACCGCCCCTACACTGCCCAAACACCACTGCACTGCCCTAAACCCTGAAACACCACCCCTGCACGACCCCCTACACTGCCCGAACACCACTGCACTGCCCTAAACCCTGAAACACCAGCCCCAGCACGACCCCTACACTACCCAAACACCACTGCACTAACCTAAATCCTAAAACACTACCACCAGCACGACCCCTACACTACCCAAACACCACTGCACTACCCTAAAACATGACCCCCTACACTACACAAACACCACTGCACTACCCTAAACCCTAAAACACTACCCCCAGCACGACCTCCTACACTACACAAGCACCACTGCACTACCCCAAACACTACCCCAGCACGACCCCCTACACTACACAAACACCACTGCACTACCCTAAACCCTAAAACACTACCCCCAGCACGACCCCTACACTACACAAACACCACTGCACTACCCTAAAACATGACCCCTACACTACACAAACACCACTGCACTACCCTAAACCCTAAAACACTACCCCAGCACGACTTCCTACACTACACAAGCACCACTGCACTACCCTAAACCCTAAAACACTACCCCCAGCACGACCCCTACACTGCCCGAACACCACTGCACTGCCCTAAACCCTGAAACACCAGCCCCTGCATGACCCCTACACTGCCCGAACACCACTGCACTGCCCTAAACCCTGAAACACCACCCTAGCATGACCCCCTACACTGCCCGAACACCACTGCACTGCCCTAAACCCTGAAACACCACCCCCTTCACGACCCCCTACACTGCCCGAACACCACTGCACTGCCCTAAACCCTGAAACACCACCCCCAGCATGACCCCCTACACTGCCCGAACACCACTGCACTGCCCTAAACCCTGAAACACTACCCCCAGCAAGACCCCCTACACTGCCCGAACACCACTGCACTGCCCTAAACCCTGAAACATCACCCCCAGCAAGACCCCCTACACTGCCCGAACACCACTGACCTAAACCCTGAAACACCACCCCCAGCACGACCCCCTACACTGCCCGAACACCACTGCACTGCCCTAAACCCTGAAACACTACCCCCAGCATGACCCCCTACACTGCTCGAACACCACTGCTCTGCCCAAAACCCTGAAACACCAGCCCCAGCACGACCCCCTACACTGCCCGAACACCACTGCACTGCCCTGAACCTTGAAACACCAGCCCCTGCACGACCCCCTACACTGCCCGAACACCACTGCACTGCCCTAAACCCTGAAACATCACCCCCAGCACGACCCCCTACACTGCCCGAGCACCACTGCACTGCCCTAAACCCTGAAACACCAGCCCCAGCATTACCCCCTACACTGCCCGAACACCCCTGCACTGCCCTAAACCCTGAAACACCAGCCCCAGCACGACCGCCTACACTGCCCGAACACCACTACACTGCCCTAAACCCTGAAACACCAGCCCCAGCACGACCCCCTACACTGCCCGAACACCACTGCACTGCCCTAAACCGTGAAACACCAGCCTCAGCACGACCCCCTACCCTGCCTGAACACCACTGCACTGCCCTGAACCCTGAAACACCACCCCCAGCATGACCCCCTACACTGCCCGAACACCACTGCACTGCCCTAAACCCTGAAACACTACCCCCAGCAAGACCCCCTACACTGCCCGAACACCACTGCACTGCCCTAAACCCTGAAACATCACCCCCAGCAAGACCCCCTACACTGCCCGAACACCACTGACCTAAACCCTGAAACACCACCCCCAGCACGACCCCCTACACTGCCCGAACACCACTGCACTGCCCTAAACCCTGAAACACTACCCCCAGCATGACCCCCTACACTGCCCGAACACCACTGCTCTGCCCAAAACCCTGAAACACCAGCCCCAGCACGACCCCTACACTGCCCGAACACCACTGCACTGCCCTAAACCTTGAAACACCAGCCCCTGCACGACCCCCTACACTGCCCGAACACCACTGCACTGCCCTAAACCCTGAAACATCACCCCAGCACAACCCCTACACTGCCCGAGCACCACTGCACTGCCCTAAACCCTGAAACACCAGCCCCAGCATGACCCCCTACACTGCCCGAACACCACTGCACTGCCCTAAACCCTGAAACACCAGCCCCAGCACGAACGCCTACACTGCCCGAACACCACTGCACTGCCCTAAACCCTGAAACACAAGCCCCAGCACGACCCCCTACACTGCCCGAACACCACTGCACTGCCCTAAACCGTGAAACACCAGCCTCAGCACGACCCCCTACACTGCCCGAACACCACTGCACTGCCCTGAACCCTGAAACACCAGCCCCAGCACAACACCCTACACTGCCCAAACACCACTGCACTGCCCTAAACCCTGAAACACCACCCCGTGCATGACCCCCTACACTGCCCGAACACCACTGCACTGCCCTAAACCCTGAAACACCACCCCCAGCGCGACCCCCTACACTGCCCGAACACCACTGCACTAAACCCTGAAACACCACCCCTGCACAACCCCCTACACTGCTCGAACACTACTGCACTGCCCTAAACCCAGAAACACCATCCCCAGCACGACCCCCTATACTGCACGAACACCACTGCACTGCCCTAAACCCTGAAACACTACCCCCAGCAAGACCCCCTACACTGCCCGAACACCACTGCACTGCCCTAAACCCTGAAACATCACCCCCAGCAAGACCCCCTACACTGCCCGAACACCACTGCCCTAAACCCTGAAACTCCACCCCCAGCAAGACCCCCTACACTGCCCGAACACCACTGCACTGCCCTAAACCCTGAAACACCAGCCCCAGCACGACCCCTACACTGCCCGAACACCACTGCACTGCCCTAAACCCTGAAACACCACCCCCTGCACGACCCCCTACACTGCCCGAACACCACTGTACTGCCCTAAACCCTGAAACCCCACCCCCAGCATGACCCACTACACTGCCAGAACACACCTGCACTGCCCTGAACCCTGAAACACCACCCCCTACATGACCCCTTACACTGCCCGAACACTACTGCACTGCCCTAAACCCTGAAACACCACCCCCAGCACGACCCCCTACACTGCACGAACACCACTGCACCGCCCTAAACCCTGAAACACTACCCCCAGCAAGGCCCCCTACACTGCCCGAACACCACTGCACTGCCCTAAACCCTGAAACATCACCCCCAGCAAGACCCCCTACACTGCCCGAACACCACTGCCCTAAACCCTGAAACACCACCCCCAGCAAGACCCCTACACTGCCCGAACACCACTGCCCTAAACCCTGAAACACCACCCCCAGCAAGACCCCCTACACAGCCCGAACACAACTGCACTGCCCTAAACCCTGAAACACCACCCCCAGCATGACCCCCTACACTGCCCGAACACCACTGCTCTGCCCAAAACCCTGAAACACCAGCCCCAGCACGACCCCCTACACTGCCCGAACACCACTGCACTGCCCTAAACCCTGAAACACCAGCCCCAGCACGACCCCCTACACTGCCCGAACACCACTGCACTGCCCTAAACCCTGAAACACCACCCCCAGCACGACCCCCTACACTGCCCTAACACCACTGCACTGCCCTAAACCCTGAAACATCATCCCCAGCACAACCCCTACACTGCCTGAGCACCATTGCTCTGCCCTAAACCCTGAAACACTAGCCCCAGCACGACCCCTACACTGCCCGAACACCACTGCACTGCCCTAAACCCTGAAACACCACCCCCAGCACGACCCCTACACTGCCCGAACACCACTGCACTGCCCTAAACCCTGAAACACCACCCCCTGCACGACCCCCTACACTGCCCGAACACCACTGCACTGCCCTAAACCCTGAAACACCACCCCCAGCACGACCCCCTACACTGCCCGAACACCACTGCACTGCCCTAAACCCTAGAACACTACCCCCAGCATGACCCCCTACACTACCCGAACACCACTGCACTACCCTAAACCCTAAAATACTCCCCCAGCACGACCCCCTACACTACCCAAACACGACTGCACTGCCCTAAACCCTAAAACACTCCCCCAGCACAACCCCCTCCACTACCCGAACACCACTGCACTGCCCTAAACCCTAAAACACTCCCCCAGCACGACCCCTACACTACCTAAACACCACTGCACTGCCCTAAACCCTAAAACACTACCCCCGCATGACCCCCTACACTACCCAAATACCAATGCACTACCCTAATCCCTAAAACAATACCCCCCGCACGACTCCCTACACTACCCAAAGACCACTGCACTACCCTAAACCCTAAAACACGACCTCCTACACTACACAAACACCACTGCACTACCCTAAACCCTAAAAAACTACCCCCAGCACGAACCCCTACACTACCCAAACACCACTGCACTACCCTAAACCATAAAACACTACCCCCAGCAGTACCCCCTACGCTACCCAAACACCACTGCACTACCCTAAACCCTAAAACACTACCCCCAGCAGTACCCCCTACACTACCCAAACACCATTGCACTACCCTAAACCCTAAAACACTACCCCCAGCAGTATCCCCTACACTACCCAAACACCACTGCACTACCTAAGCCCTAAAACCCTAAAACACTAACCCCAGCACGACCCCCTACACTACCCAAACACCACTGTACTACCCTAAACCCTAAAACACTCCCCCAGCACGACTCCCTACACTACCCAAACACCACTGCACTACCCTAAACCCTAAATCTACCCCCAGCATGACCCCCTACACTACACAAACACCACTGCACTACCCTAAACCCTAAAACACTACCCCCAGCACGACCCTCTTCACTACCTAAACACAACTGCACAATTTGTTACAGGCGTTGCAACGCAGGCCTGTGGTGCTTACTGGAAGTACCTGGTGGGCTGGTTGGGCCCCAGGGACTCTCAGGATTCAAGGTGACCTAATCCCCCAACTCTAAAACGCGCCACGGGCGCGTTTGCACAGTGGTGAAGGGAGGGGGCGGGGCCTCAGGTGACATGTGCGCAAACACGCCCTGTGGTGCGTTTTAAGTTGGGGAGTTAATTCCCTTTGAATCCTGGGGGCCAACTAGCCCACCAGGTACCTTCAGTAAGCACAACAGAGGTGCGTTGCAGAGAGGTGAAAAAAGGTGCGTGGCCTCGGAACGCCTCTCTGCAACTCAGCTCTGTGGTCCTAACTGTAGGTACCTGGGGGGCTAGTTGGGCCCCAGGGACCCTCAGGATTCAAGGGGACTTAATTCCGCAACTTAAAACGCACACTGGCTCTGGTTAGTCAGAGTCAGTTACGACCAGTACCCGTCTGAAAAAGTTGTGGGCACAGGATGATTTTGCAACAAGGCCTCTTTCTGCTCCTCTGTTGGTTCTTTCTGCACATCTTTTGCTTCTTTCTGTGCATTTTTTCTTCTTTCTTCACATGTCCTACCTCTGTTGGCATAGTTAGAAACTAGCATTTAAAAAACCTTTGAAATTCACTTAAAAAATCATAGTTTTCAGGCACGTTATAGTTAGGAATTAGCATTTAAAAAACCTTTGAAATTCACTGAAAAAACCATAGGTTTCAGATATGTTATAGTTAGAAATTAGCATTTAAAAAACCTTTGAAATTCACTGAAAAAACCATAGGTTTTAGGGACAGTTATAGTTAGTTGGACATTTTACTCGTACAAAACCCGTGAAATTCCCCCGTTATAGTTAGTTCAGCTAACTATAACTCGCGCCCGCAATGCACTGCTGATGACGTCACATATTACATCACTCATGACATGGTCAGTGACATCACTGATGACATCACTGATGACATCTCAAATGACATCACTGATGACATCATCCACGTGATAATCTGATGCAGCTCTTCACACCCTAATATAACCTTTGATACACCCAATCTAAATTACAGACTGCCATTCGCAAAACCATAGACACTCCAACACCAATAACTACATACCCACTCACTGATTCTTAGGTCTACACACACACATCCACTCACTCACCCGTACAGTCACTCATACTTATGGTCACTCAGTACAGGACTATCATATGCACTCTTACTCCTATATAGACACTCAAACACCGCCACTCATCCATAGAGGTACTCACACACCTAGTCAGTCATGCAAATAATTAAACACACTGCCATTTACTCACCTATACAGTTATACACACACAGCTCACTTAATCATACAAATACTAGCACATTGTTACGCTCTTATATAATCACTGATACAAGCACACACTCATCCATACAGCCACTATCACAATCACTCACTCTCGCTTATAGCTATTTATATACTCCAACACACATATATACTGCCTTTCACATATGTAGTTACTCACACATGTACCACTGGGACATACATTCACTCACTAACACACTCTTACACTCACTTACCCACCCATACAGTCTATCACAGATGCACTCTTGAAACCATCCACCCAGTGAATCACCCACTCACACATCTATGCACAGTCGCACACACCCCATCCACACAAACACTCAGGCACCCATACAGATACTCAGACAACAAATCAATAACTCTTATAGACACTCATGTAGCTATTCACAAACCCATGCAGCCACTTACACAGCAACAGACAGACGGATACAGACATTCACCCAGTTTAGTCACTAACCCATGCATTCAGTAAGATACGTTAAATCACTCACTTATAGAGTCAGTCACGCACCTACTAAATCATCCATACAGACACTTACACACCCACTCATTCTTCAATACGTCTTTTCCTATATATATTAAAAATATTTAAACTTTACAGAAACACACAGTCACTGGATGATGTCATCAGTGATGTCATTTGAGATGTCATCAGTGATGTCATCAGTGATGTCACTGACCATGTCATGAGTGATGTAATATGTGACGTCATCAGGAGTGCATTGCGGGGCGCGAGTTATAGTTAGCTGAACTAACTATAACGGGGGAATTTCACGGGTTTTGTACGAGTAAAATGTCCAACTAACTATAACTGTCCCTAAAACCTATGGTTTTTTCAGTGAATTTCAAAGGTTTTTTAAATGCTAATTTCTAACTATAACATATCTGAAACCTATGGTTTTTTCAGTGAATATAGCTATAGATATATATTTTCTAGGCAGATTCAGCTAATGGGAGAGAAGCACTGAGAGCTTGAGGGCTTGCAGTTTTTGAGGCCCTCTTTATGAAAAGTGAAAGTTTGTGCTAGTATATCTCTAGTATATGAGATCTACATATGTACATATGCAGTTTGAGTAAATATTGTATGTGTGTACATGCCTATGGTGTTTTTGCACATATGTCTGGCATGGTCATTCTGGTGTAGGTGTTTCTGTGAGCAGTGTTGCGTTCGTTTGAGCCTGGTGTGAGTGTGTTCATGGGTTGTGTGTATGGGTATACACGAGGGGCCTTATCTACAACAAAGTAACGCAGCACGGTGTCGCATGTCATTTGGCTTCGCCACGCTGCGTTACTTAGAAGCAAAGGGATGCGTCATATCTACAACAATATGACGGATCCATTTGCTCTCCCCTGCGCTGGCGCCCAATGGGCTGCCATGCGCCGATGCATACACCCTTGCAACATGGTGCAAGGGTGCCTGCGTTGCAGGGATGATTGTTTTTGTGCAGGAAGGAACACCTTTCTGCACATAAACAATCACAAGATGTGATTTCTTCTTTCTATGCGTGCTGCAGATGCAGCACACATAGAAAGGGCCTTTAACTGTGTGAAGGGCCTTTAACTGTGCGGCAACACATGTTGCAGTATTTTTAGCAACTTTTCATCCATTTGAGCTAGAAACATCTTTAAAACGTTTTTATTTAAATCTACAGATGATGCATCAGATAATGGATTACGTGGCAAATGCAGCAAATCCATAATTATGCGGAAAGCACCATAGCCGCAAAATTGCCTCATTCCAGTGGCCAGACTATAACCTGGGAATATGCAATGTACTGTGACAAGGTATCAGAATAATCCCATGTCCCCTCTTCCCAAATATAAACCTCCCCACTGCAGTTTGCCTCAGATATGAACTAGGGTTGCCACTGGGCTATTTTCTTTTTACCAGCACGACCAGTATTTTTAATGTGATAAAGTACCAAAACAGAGAAAATCATCATAAGCCAGTATTTTTCTCCCTATCAGTACATAATTAAAACAGCGATTATTAAAAAGATGCACTTTAAAATGTATTCTAGAGGTTCCTTGATGACCCCTGACTGTTAATAAAAAGTGAAAATAAATCACAACGTTTGGCCCTCGACATGAAGGTGCTTTCTCTGTGGCCTCTTCTGCTGTGACTGGGAGGGGCAGAGGTCATGTTTGAGTGTGCCTGGTCCACCCGCTAGAACCGGGCCTGCCCTGCTGAGCAGTGAGGTACTCTCCCACTGAAAGTACTACACCTCTGCTGAGAAGTGCGGTACTCTCCCACTGAAAGTACTACACCCCTGCTGAGAAGTGCGGTACTCTCCCACTGAAAGTACTGCACCCCTGCTGAGAAGTGCTGCTACCTCCCATTGAAAGTACTGCACCCAATATGAGAAGTGCAGTACTCTCCCGCTGAAAGTATTGCACCCCTGCTGAGAAGTACTAGCACCTCTCATTGAAAGTACTGACTCCTGCAGAGAAGTGTGGTTCGCTCCCATTGAAAGTATTGCACCCCTGCTTAGAAGTGTGGTACTCTCCCACTGAAAGTTTTGCACCCCTGCTGAGAAGTGTAGTACTCTCCCGCTGAAAGTATTGCACCCCTGCTGAGAAGTACTGGCACCCCCCCATTGAAAGTACTAGCCGCTGCTGAGAAGTGTGGTACGCTCCCACTGAAAGTATTGAATCCCTGCTGAGAAGTACTGGCACCTCCCATTGAAAGTACTGACCGCTGCTGAGAAGTGCGGTACTCTCCCACTGAAAGTACTGCACCCCTGCTGAGAAGTGCAGTACTCTTCTGTTACAAGTACTGCACCCATGATGAGAAGTGCGGTACTCTCCCACTGAAAATATTGCACCTCTGCCGACAAGTGCTGGTACCGCCCATTGAATGTACTGACCTCTGCTGGTACCTTCCATATAAAGTTTTGCACCCTTGCTAAAATAGGTGCTGGTACCTGCTCATTTTTGTGACTGACATGAGCCACGACGCGGTGCTCATTCGGTGACAAACAGCTGTGCAACAGTGACATCACTGCAGAGACTCGATCGGGTTTCTCGATGACCTAACTTGATTTTTTTTTTTACTACAAATGTGTTTTTTCGCTGTACTCGAGTTATTGGATTTTTATTTTGTATTTATTAACATTGTTTCTAGGGTTAGCGAAGCACAAGTAATAGAATAAAGAGAGAGATAAAGGGAAAGACACATTAGAGGCTCCCGAGGCATTTCTCTGCTCTAGGGTTGGTGTGCGACCAGATGTGCCATTTCGCCCATCTTTTATGTAGTTCTGCGGCAAAGTCAGAATAAAATCAATGTTCCCTAGGGCAGCCCCCTCTATCAATTGGCCAGTTTTGAGGGGATTCCACAATGCGATTGAGTTTTAAAACCTCCTACCACAATATGGTGACCAAAATATCGAGTACCACAGTATCATGATGGTAAATGTACGTAGGCAAGTATAGATTTACTGTACTTAACACAACATCTATTAACTTTGATGATATATATACCTTCAAGATACATAGAAGTAGAATCAAGAATTGAATACATACCTATATGTACTTTACGTTGCGATATTATGGTCGTTTTTAACATGATATTATGGCAGAACAATATTTCACCACTTAGTATTATGGCATAACAAGTTGCGTGGGTCAGGTCAACATTAGCGTTGGGCTCCTTCTGCTCCATGCTCGAGTTAAGTTATTTTCATGATGATAGACCCAAATCTAAAGGTCCATGCTGTGTCCCTGTGCTGTGTAGCATTACCATATATGCACCGTTTTTGCCTATTCTAATAAGGTGCAAGTCTGTTATAGTCAAAAGGTGTTAGCTGTGTCTTGGTTTGTTTTTTCTTATAAAGTCTTCATTTTCTTTTTAATTACTAAGGGGGATATTCACAAGAACGTGCGCTAAACATCTCCCAAAAATGTTAACGCAACTTTACATATCGCAGTCTATCGCGGGAAAATAACCCCGTGTTAACGTGAAATTCACAACACGGAGGTACCATGCGATAGTCTCCCGAAAACGCGGACAATGTCCGCGATACAACCACCGCGACGGAGATAAAAACACAAACCCCAACACCAAAAAACGTGCGATGAGCCCATTCGCGATGAGGAAAGCAGCGATAAGCAGCGCCAGGCCCGCGACACACACACGGCAGGCGGGAATAAGCACAACAAAAGCAGGAAAAAGAAGGACAAACCAAACAGAAAACAACAGCGAAGCACAATGGAGGCAACCGGAGCCAGTACACAACCCCACAAGCCCCATTGGCAACAAAACATTGTACATGGCAGGCCATCGTGGACAAGGTGAATGCAGCTGGAGAGCGGAGGAGGACAATGGAAGAAAACCAGAACAGCTGGAATGATGCGAAACGCACAAACAAGCAGAAACACGCCAACAACCAGAAGGCAGCAATGCACACCGGAGGTGGGAGTCCAGCGCCACACCAGGAGCTTGATGACATGGAGGAAATGGTGTCCACCACATCAGTCTGGAGATGGTAGCAGGAGTCGGGGACCGGCAACTTTCTAAAAATCAACAGACACAACAGCAACAGGGAGAGGAACGACCAGGGACTGGGGGGACGGGGGGAGATGGGCACAATGGCACACATGCACAATTAAGCACAGCACAACTGCAGACAAACCATGCCCAAGAGTAACAACACCAACCAAGAGCACAAGTCACACAACCCGGCAATATCACACCACTGAACAAGCACAGAAGTGAAAACAAAACTGCCTGAAAGGGAGAAGGGTGAGCCAAATCAGAGCTGAAGGGACATCTCACACACAATGCAGCACACACACATAGGAAGCAGAGCACCCCAACATCGAACACAATGTGGTACAAACAGCAACATTTGCACACCCGAACACAGGACACAAGTGCACCCGCTTGTGGCAGGTAAATGGCCATACGCATCTGGCAAAGCACGAAACAGGGACATGATAATGCACAAGTACCAACCCACAGCCCTGATGGGGGTAGCAATGCATGTATGGCAGGGACCCAGATTGGCCGTGACACACATTGGCATACAAATCAACACTCAACACAGTTGGAGACAAGTGAAGGTGCGGAAACTTTATCAACAATTGCGTGTCAGTACGGCCAAGAGAAGTGCCACGACATGCAGACCAATGCAGCAGCATGTCTGAATGAGGAACGTTGGAAAGCGCCCATGTCCACCCCGGGGGAGTCCATCACCAACACAAGTCAGTGCCAACCCACGTTGGTTGTCCGCGCATGGATCAGGAGTCCAGGCCAATGCAGCCATGTCCACTGTCGTCTTGGGATATGTGACCAGATCCCCAACATGCAACCAGGCGTCGGGACACGTGCAATGGGTCACATTCAGTTGTGGCTGCAGGTACCTTGTCACTCGTCCATGAACGCGAGTGCAGCAGCGTAGGCCAACATTTCCAATGAGAGATCGTTGTCCACCACATCTAACATGTCGGCGACGTAACCCATCAGCTGTCCCAGACAGATGTGCTGACTCCAACCTCTGGCCCCAATTTGCACGAAAGCCCAATCGGGGAGCGGCTCAATGTGGTCACTGCACACGACGACTCGTGCAATCTCCCAGGTCCAGCTGCCAGCATGCATGCCAAACATCCAGGCATGCCATAAACGGGCATCACGGTGACACTCCTGGTCGTGGGCCAACAGGGGGCGCACACACACACGTCGAAATCCAGGTCAGCTACCGTTACGTTGGAGAGGCAGACATCCATGGTCCACTCGAATATGCACGAGTGACAATGCAACACAGGCTGAACGCAGGTGACGTTGGCAAGGCGGAAGCTCAGCCGGTAACTGATCCGCAGCACTGCCAATGGCAGTGCCCCCAGTACATGCAGCAGACGTGCACGGTACAGGTCCACGTGACTGGAGTTGAGCATGTGTCCGAGATGGTCTGCCATTGCGTCAGTGGCTCTGCTTGAAAAGCGACACCGGCTTGCCCCGCGCCAGTCCTGTGGATGAAATGGCACCACTCGGAGCAATGAGCAGTGTCTGTGTGCAACGGGTGCAGGCCTGGGGTGGGGTGGAAGAACGTGTGAAGGCCATTTCACGCACGCTAACTACAACCAAGGACTTCTGCGTGTGGGATGTGTACACGTTGGTCTCACGTCGGGCAGTGCGTAGTGTGGGAGTCGCCAGCAAATGCTATCGTATCTGTCAGGGGGTGCTGGGCACATGCAAGTCCCAGCTCGGAGCTGCAGATGTGCTACCGCCTGATAGTTCAGACAAAGGACCTTTCATCCCTACAGTAACTTCACCATCTGCATGCATACAGGAGATGTACAGAGGCCTGTCGTGGGTGGGGTGGGATGTCTGCGACCCAGGGAATCATGGATGATATGCAGAGCACGTGGCACATGAGCGGCCTCACTGTGTGTTACGTTGCCTCACAGCTGCTCCTCCCTCCCACGAGCCCCCACACTTGTGTGCGCTGCGCGGTTGTATCACGTGCACTCCTACGGCACACCATTGTCATGCCTGTCCGCGCATGTCCAGCGGCATGCCAACAACACCTTGAAGCTGGCCGTTGAGGGTGTGCGGCCACGTGAGTGTAGGCCAATGGTCCGGACAGGGCAGACACAGGTGTACAGTCCATGGCTGGCTGTGATCGCGCTGCGATTGAGGCTAGGCATCTGACTCATGCAGCCGCAGGACTGATACACATAACACTTGGCATGCATGTGCCAAGACCCCGAGCAGTCTTGCGCTCCTAGATTTCCCCGTACGAGCGGGCCCGCCCTCCGGGTGCATGCTACATTGCAACATCGACTACTGTGGCCCTGGTGGCGACAACACCCCAACACAAAGACACACTTACCGCACTTCCTGCTCAAGGCCAGACCAGAGCCACGCCCTGATCCCCCTGCCGAATCAGCACACCCCTGCGCTGACCTGACGTACGCCGGACCAGCACACGCCGCTTGTGTATGCAGGGGGGGGCGGGCAAAGCTACATGTCCAAGGTCTCACCACTGCTGAGGTGACATGGTATCCTCCGCTGAAGACAGCACACTGTGATGTTGCAGGGCTCCGGCCCATCATGCTGACATAATGACCACACGGACACACTTGCTTAGATGGTGGGAATGGCTACGGGCACGTGCGCCCGGCCACTTTTATTAGCAGGCTCACATGTCGAGTGACACCTGTGTTGGATGTGTGTGGGGTGTGTGCACACCAGCCGTCATGGAGTGCCTGGTGCAGTCAAAAAACAACAACAGTGTACATCGTTAAGGACACAACCATTCAACCATAAAGGCCCCATGACTTGAGCTGCACAGAGTTATTGGCCCCGGATGCACAGCGACCTGCACAGGCCTACCGCCACGGGCCGCAGACTTGCGGTGCACTGGGGCAGGGTCACGAGAGCAGAGCAGGTTCTTGTAGATGACTAAGGGGGTTGTCGCGGAGTGTCTCGGTGGACAGTGGAAGGTGTACCCCTAGGGCATGATGCAGGGGGCAGAACCACGCAGAAACAGTCATTATGGTGGAGATGAATGGAACAGACACATGTCGGACACCAAGTCCGGCCCAGTCAGATGATGATGCAGACAACCCCCAGGCCATGGACTCAGACGCCACCAAAGTCCAACCAGAAAGTGCCCATGACTCATTGCGCACAGAGTTAGTGGCACCAGTGCTGATAGGGGATGCCGCCTGCGATGAGGCGTGTCCAATGGTGTGGACTCCTCCATATCTTACCCAAGACACAGTTCCACATGTGTGACCTACTGGACCGCAGTGTAGGCCTGAGGCAGCGGTCAGCAGGGGCCATTCACAGAGTGTCGCCGGCTTACGTTGGATGGTCCCACCGGCCTGCGTAGTTCAGGTTCAGTGGCACCACGGGACGCGGACTTGCGGTGAACAGGGTTAATGGCACCAGGTCAGTTGTTGCTAGTGTTCGGTCACCTCCGTGACTAGGATCCGGACTGAGCCGCATCTTCCTCTTACTCCTCTCCGTGCGTTCACTGGTATGGACTCTGCCATTCATGAATCACGACTAAGTGCTGGATGTGGGACCTACTGGACCGCAGTGTAGGCCGGGGGCAGCGGTCAGCACGGGCCCACAGACACGTGTCGTGTGCTTGCGATGCAGGGTCTGGGACACTGATCGAAGGGAGTTCAGTGATATAGACGCGGCAATTAACATTTGGTCACTGCCATTCAAGACTCAGGACACAGTTCCACATGTGGGACATATTGGAGCGCAGTGTAGGCCTGAGCCCTCATCCAAGTGTCGCCGGCTTGAGTTGAACAGGGTTGGTGGCACCACGTGTCGCAGGCTTGCAATGCAGACTTTTGCTTCACTGATCGGAGGGAGTTTGGTGATGTGGACGCTGCCACGGACTTGGGGTCACTGCCATTCAAGACTCAGGACACAGTTCCACATGTGGGACCTACTGGAGCGCAGTGTAGGCCTGAGCCCTCATCCAAGTGTCGCCGGCTTGCGTTGAACAGGGTTAGTGGCACCACGTGTCGCCGGCTTGTGTTGAACAGGGTTAGTGGCACCACGTGTCGCAGGCTTGTGTTGAACAGGGTTAGTGGCACCACGTGTCGCCGGCTTGCGTTGAACAGGGTTAGTGGCACCACGTGCTGCCGGCTTGCGTTGAACAGGGTTAGTGGCACCACGTGTTGCCGGCTTGCGTTGAACAGGGTTAGTGGCACCACGTGTCGCAGGCCTGCGATGCAGACTTTGGCTTCACTGATCGGAGGGAGTATAGTGATGTGGACGCTGCCACAGACCTTTGGTCACTGCCATTCAGAACTCACGACTCAGTTCAACATGTGCCAACAACTGGGCCGAAGAGTACGCCGGTGGAGTATGTCAATGAGAAAGGAGTACTGTGGGCCAGCGCCGTGGAGGCCAGCGATGGTCTGCGGAGGCTGCAGAGGTCGCAGGACTGGGGCCTGGAGCTTGCACCGGCACGTGGTGGGCCCTCTTTGACACACGCCGGTGTTGGCAGGTGAGCGGAGCCTCCTTGGTGCGCTGGGCCAGGCATGACGGGTCTGGGGTCCAGCGGCCCAGGGTGCAGCAGGCGCACAGGGACGCAGGCCCCGCCGCGCCCGGCGCCGGCCTTGTGGCGGGCTGGGAGGCGCCGCCCTGGCAGACGCGTTGGCAATTCCGAAAGAGAACCACGCCCAGTGCAACGGGGTTTTTATTCACACCCCTACGCAGGCCTGGCGTACGCAGGGCCAACCCACTCCGCCCGCGCATACAGGGGGGACGTAACGTGCGACATTTCCGCGTTCTGCCCCACAGCCTGTGGGGACATGGTAGCGTCCACTGGCCACTACACTCCATGCACCAGCAGTTAATGCCCACATGGCCATTTCCGTGTTTTGCACACTGAAGTCTGTCCGCCACCTCCACGCCACACCTGGCATTGGGTAGGTTCTCATTCATTAGTCACTTGCCACTCTCGCACATGCCTGCTCCAAGCCTCTCCTCACATCCTGCTATTGTGTGGCTGTGGTGCCATGCCGTGGCTGGGTTGTGTGCATGGCAAGCCCAGGTTCCCAATGGAGTCGTGTTGTCGTGTCTGGTCGGTTGGCATGTTGTGTGGCATGTTGAATGTAGTTGTGGTGCATGCCCATTGCCAGTGTCGTGAGTTGCATGACTGTGGGGTGGAGGTGTGTGGTTGTTCATTTTGGACTTTCCAACGAGCACTGCATTTCCATAGGTGCCATCCTGGGAGCGCTGGTTGATGATGGACTGTCGGGCGATGTAGGAATCATGCACTCTGCCTGGGGAGTTGGCCACGACATTGTTGAGCAGTACCGGGCGGTCCACTATTGCCTGCACATTCATGGGATGCGTGTGCTTTCTGTTGAGGTAGTTGTGTGCAGTGTCGGCAGGGGGCACGAGGGGTACATGTGTGCAGTTGATTGCCCGTGACACGTGAGGGAATCCAGCTATGGCGTGGGAGCCTTGCTTGGTCTCCAGCTGCTCCTGCGCAGTGTGGGTGGAGTGGAGGTGCTGGGGTACCAGGCTGATGATGGCATCCAGGACAGGTGTGATGAACTTGGATGGGGCTGGCTGTGAGACTCCTCTGACTCTGGCAGTTGTGGGTTGGAAGGTACCAGAGGCCAACATGTGCAGCACAGCCGGCAGCTTTGTCTGCGGAGGGATGTTCGTTGTGCGCTGTGTTGGTACTGTCAGCAGGTGGGCGATGTGGGTCAGGATGCGGGGGATGGTTTTCCTATTGGGCCTGTAGTGGGCAATGTCCTCCTCTGGCGTTCGGTCTGTGCGGCTGATGCGTTTACGGTGGGTCCACTGTCTTTCTGTACGCTGCCTCTGTGGTGGTCCGGGGGAGGGGGGGGCGGGACGGGTCCTGGGGGTGGTGGCGGGCCTGGGGGTGGTGGCGGTGGGTGTTGTGGCCCTCATGGGTCTCGGAGCTGCATGATCATTGTCTCCGTGGCATCTGTGGGTCTTCAGATGTGGCTCTTGGCTGGGCTCCCTTTCATGCAGCAGGTAGTCGTCCTGCTTAACACCAGCAAAAGGCAGGTGTTAATTCACTGCTGCTACCGCGGCTTATCGCCTGTTTTTGGTTCGCATCGCAGATCTGGCAGTTCGTTGTGAAAGTGGTGTAGTGGTGTTTTTGTGTGTTTTTGCACGGGAACGCCTACTCTGCATCTCATTAGGGTTAGTTGGTGGTGTCACCCGTGGAGGTAAATTTAGCGGCAGTTATCGCGGGAATACTTGCGTTGTCTGCAGTTTGCACCCGCTTGTGAATGGGGCATTAAATCTATCTCCACTTTTGATGCGCTAAGGTGGCGATAACTCGGCGATAAGTCCTTGTGAATATCCCCCTGAGAGAGCATCATACTTCCTGTATCATTCCTCTGCTTCATTGTAGTTCTGAGTTGCCCGCGCTGCCCCTCAGTAGCTTTCCTATTGGCCTCCTACCAAACATGCAGCAAGGCGCCTTCACTGGGACATCTTTCCCTCTTTATGCTTAGCATGACCAGATTTTAAAATGCAAAAACAGGTATAATGCACAAACATAGCAGTAGGACTACAATTTTGCATTGACCAAGAAGCAAAGAATGACTTACACAATGGCTCTCATCGACATAGAAAACAGATAACAATAAATGCTAATTTCACACACCGTTTCATCTGTATTAATTAAATTGCTTTGTGATAAGGGTTGCTAAGGAATCTTGCACTGGAAAACATAAAAACCTGCCTCCTCTGTGATCAGTCAACCCTCTCTGAAAATCGGAACATATGCTAAATTTATTGAAATGTAATGGGATTTAGATTGTGGAAAATTGGGACTGTCCTGACAAATCCGGGATCTTTGCCACCCTATTTATGCCGTATGAGCTCAGCCTGATTTGATGGGAGATTTAAGCAAGTGCTTTCTGAGTGTAAGTACACCCTGCCTTTTACTGAAGATCGACAGAGATTTTCTAAATCTTCCTAAATGAGTTGAACCAAGTGTGCAAGGTTAGTACAGTCTGACTCGGGTCCCTATTTTCACTGAGGCTAAGGTAGGCCATTGCACAGTTTCAAGGCTTCTTCACTCAGAGGTCCAAATAGAATTTAATCTCTGGCACACTTAAGAAGACATTAAAAGAAGATAAATGACAAATGTTCCTTCTTCACTGTCACAGCTGAAGAACCCAAAACTCACAAGGGACTCCAAGGGCACAGGCTTCATAGTTCTCCATCAGGGAGTGGCCCATTTGTGCAGGGTCAAAAAGCTGGCATGCAGTTGCCCAAGATCCTTGAATATTTTTAGTGGTAAGCAAAGGATTCTGATTTATCCTTCCTTTCTTGACTTCCTCACTTAGATCAGCATCTTTGAAAGGAAAAAGGCAACATAGTGGAAAAGGCTCTGTGCTTGTATTTGTCAATCTGGAAATTGCCTAGTGCTGTACACTTCATTTCTGATGGATACTTCTAACTGCAGATTCCTCACCTTGTGACTATCCCCAAGCGCCTGACTAGATCCAAGAGCTCAAAAATCAGTGCTCGTGCACGCTAGTAAGTGGCGCTGTACAATCTGTGCCATGTCGTTTCACTACAGAAATGATTAATAGTGCTACATAGAAGAGCTACTCATGCAAGCTGACGTTAGTTCCTTTCTTTCCGTGTCTTCAGATACGGATCCAGAGCTCCGCTCCTCTTTTTTTTTGTGAAGTGATTTTTCCTTCAAAGGGTTTTCCAGTGTGCAAAGGAACATGTCACAATCTAAGTTTACAGAGTTTAAGGCTTGTAGGGACTCTCACAAACAGATGTCTCAGACAGATCCCTAAGAGGTATGTCTCTAATGTTAGGTTTCTGTGGTCAGATTAATCTGAAGGACATTCGAGTACATGAGGTTAAGCTTTATGTGGCAAAGCACCACAAGACTCCACGCAGGTCCAGCTCCAGTTTGAAGTCAAGAGTGTGGACTGGCTCCTGCTTCAGAAGTCGTTCCCGTGGCAGGTCATCTTTGCTGTCCAAGTCTTTGGTAGACATAAAAACATAAGACGTCTGAGCAGGACTCAGTCCTTTTCTGACACTCTTGTTGTTTGGAAAAGGCACAAGGGTGTCACCATGCCTCCAGGTCTCCCTCCTGTTCTACTGGGGAGCCGATTCCATCTTTGATCAGATGTACCCTGAGTTCCCAGGTCTGTCGATGACATTGCAGCAGGTCAAAGCCTTTTGAGAGGTCTTGCTGTGATTCATTGGTATCCTTCCGGCTCCCTTTAGCACTTCTTTGGGCACAAGAATCCATAGGGCCTCCAGTCAGGTTGCCGCTGGTGGTCCGCCCTTGGCTCCATCTGTGCCCCTTGAACCCTCTTCTGGTTTCGCACTGGTGTTGGTGCTAACTTCAAGTCCAACGCCAAAATCTGCGTTGGACAATCGAACGTCAATGCCACTGGTGCCAGAGGAACAGCCACAGCCCATAGTACTCTCCAACTCCAAGAACACTTTGTCTCGACCTTGACCAAGGCCAGACTAGGATCTTGATGTGGCACAGCCAATTCTAAATTTACCAGACTCAGACACCATACCACTGCCGCACAGCCACACAAAAACAATACACCAACTTTTTGGCTTAGACTCTGACCAGATAAGGAGATGACAGTGGAGGGGAGGGGGAAAAGTTTGCCCCCGCTTATGATGAAGGCAATTGGTAAATTGACCTTCAGGATGCCAGTGGGTTCGATACCCGATACTGGATTGGTTTTCCCCACTGGACCTGCTACAGAAGAGAGTACATCTTTTCTACTGTGATTCGGAGGGCTGCTGAAGTCCTTGATCTCCATCTCCCCACAATGGAGGTAAAAACAAATGTCCTCACAGATGTCCTCCACCCTGGTAAAGCACCTGCCAAACCTCTTCTGACCTCCAACGATGGTGTCACAGACACACTATTGGGCACTTTAGCAAAATTGTGCCCTTGCTCTACGGTCAATTGACATGCTGCTCATCACCACAGATCAGCTCCAGGTGACCCTGAAATTTTAACACAGCATCCAACCCTTTAGATGTTTGGGGGTGCAGGTATTCACCAGCAGGGTCAACCCAAATGCCTTTCTGACCACTCCTCCTAAAAGAGAGTTCAAACACATGGAAACGTATGTCAAACATATGTTTGCCTCATCCTTGCCTTGAGGTCGGTGAATGCCAGCTACCTTCTTTACATTACATTACACATGCCCACACTTACTTTGGGACATGGTTGGTGAGATCTAACTGGCAGACGTATAGGCTACCTTGGCACGAACCGTTTAGTGTGTCAGGGATGCAGGCAAGTTCATCATCTGCTCGGGCCTCAACACCACTGATTGTCTAAGAAGGGCCATTGGGACAAGTGTAGTGCTCCAGCACATGCATGGATGAGATCCACAGGCTTCTCATGAGACATTCAGGCATCCTTAATGGACATGCTCTTTGACGGCACCTGCCTGGTTAGCGAAAAGGCTGACTCAGCCCTAGAGCATGTTAAGGAGAGCCGAGCTACAGCACACTCCTTGGGACTTTTGACACCAGTGCGGTGATCCCGCTCAACAATTTTGTGCATTTCGGGGATATGCCAGGGACTTGGTGTATCAAAGGTGTCAGGCCCCGTCACCTGCACAAAGGATAAGAAAATGACCTGGCCATCAGGGACAGGGTACATCCCAAGTCCCCTTCCTTCAAGCAACAACCTCAAAATCTCTTTAATGTGCCCTTAGTGACACACGGCTGTCTGGTAGGAGGCTGGGTCAGCCACTTGCTTTCAGGGTGGCAGAGCATTACATCCAACAGCTGCGTCCTCTAAACTTTCCAATGGGTCTGCGTCCTACCATTCCCTTTCGATCCACTACACTTGCCATCTACATCAGAACAGCCCTTGAAGGACCATGTGTCCATTTTGCATCAAGAGGCGCAGGCTCGTTTGACCAAAGGAGCCATAGAGAGTTTCTGGCCTCGGAAGTTGGGACTGGATGTTATTCCCACTACTTCCTAGTGGCAATGTAATATGGAAGCCTTTGTCCTGGTTTAAAACTTCGCCTTCTCAATGCCTTCCAGTGCAGGGACAAATTCAAGAGGCTCACGCTGGTCCAGGTTCTTTCTGACCTGGATCCCAGAGAAAGAATGGTGGTATGGGACCTACATGGCCCTTACTTTCACATCCCTATTCTGCTTGTTCACCAGTTCCACTTGGTTGTTTACAAAGGTGATGGTGGTGGTCGCTGCACAATTTCGAAGGTTAGGGGTACCAGTCTTTCCTTACCTCAATGACTGGCTGTTAAAGGCGGGCTTGCCACAGTCAATCACAGACCATGTCCAGATGACAGTGAACCTCTTGACATCATTGGGGTTCTCAGTCAACCTGCTGAAGTCACACCTGACTCTTTTGCATAGGCTCCCCTTCATGGGAGCCATCTTGTATACAGTCCGCTTTCTGGCTTTTCCTCCTGACCAACAAGTCCAGGACATTCGGGCTTTGATCCTGATGCATTCAGCCTCTGTCCTGGGTCTCAGTGAGGATGGCTGTGAGGCCTCTTGGCTTGCTTCCCTCCTGCATCTTTCCTGCTAACCATGCCCGATGGTATATGCAGGCTTTTAGTGAGATCTGAAGTTTCAGTGCCTGGGTTCAACGCACAATCCAGGACCTGTAATGACTGCGCCCAGATGAATCCAAATGTTGTATGGGAACGTGAGCTGAATCTTTATGTCACCAAACCTAGGAAGACTCCACGCCATGACTGTTTGAAGTCAAAAAGAAGGTCCCATTCCCTCTCCCTAAATCATTCACGTGGCAGATCATCATCACAGTCAAAGTCTTCGGGTAGGTCCAAGAAGAACTTATGGGTTCTGCAGATTATGGAAAGGGGATATGACCTACCCTTCCAGCAAAACCTCTGCCCTTCACTCCCCATCCTGATATGCTTGCATCAGAACACCTGGTTGTCCTATACTTGCTGTGAAAGGGCGCCGTGGAGTTAGTTCCAGAGCAGAAATGGGTTCAGGGGTGCCACTCCTGGCACTTTCTAGTCCCCATAAAGGACGGTGGGCTTTGTCCGTTCACAAACCTCAGGGCTCAGTATTGGTTCTTTGAAAACTGAAAAGTTCAAAAATACAGTCCCTATTTTAGGTTCTGATTGGGTTGCAAGCGGGAGACTGGATGGTGTTGGTTGACCTGCAGGATACCCCCTTCCGCATTCCTATCCTGCAGTAGTACAGGAAGTATCTTGCTTTACGGTGGAATCCGAGCGCTACCAGTTTGCGGTCCTTCTGTTTGGCGTCACTTCTGTTACATGAGTCTTCACAAAGATAGTGGCAGTGTTAGCGGCCCATCAGGATGCGCAGGAATCCCGATGTTCCCTTATCTGAATGACTGGCTCATAAAAGTCAGCTCTCCCAAGATGGTGCCTCACCACCTGCAGACAACAGCCATGCTACTGTTTGATCTGGACTTTTTCCATCAATAAGCCCAAGTCTCGTCTGGTGCCCTCTTAGTGCATCCTGTTTATAGGGGCAGTACTGGACGCAACATCGAATCGAGCCTTCCTTCCTCTTCAGGAGGTTCAAGTCCTTCAAGATATGATTCTGATGTTTCAGAATGGAGCAATCATTCCAGTCCTAACGGTCTTACGCCTGGTTGGTCTGCTAGCCCACTGCACTCTATTGGTCACCCATGCATGCTGGCACATGAGGGGCCTCCAGTGGTGCCTCCACAGGCTGTGGTTCCCACACGGTGGAGATCTCCAAAGCTGTATCAAAATCTCCTGGGACACTGTGGCGGACCTCCAATGGTAGAGTGTGGAAGGCAAGTTGTCCCAAGGGAATCCATTCCACCTCTCATCTTCGGTGACTACAGTTATCATGATTGCTTCCACCCTTGGGTGGGTGAGTTCATTTGGAGGAGTTGGAGACTTGAGGCTTCTGGCCTCCAGAGGAACAGATGTTGCACATCAATTTGTTAGATTTACTGGCAATACGCCTGGCTCTCAAGGCCTTCCTCCCTTCCCTTCGCGCCCAGTCTGTCTAGATCTTAACAGACAATATGACCATGATGAGGACCATCAACAAACGGGGGAGTGGGGTCATATCTTATCTGTCGAGAAGCTCTACAGCTCTGGTCCTGGGCTCAGGACCATCGGATCTGCCTGAAGGCAAATCATCTGGCCGGAGTGCTCAACGTTCGAGTGGACAGTCTCAGTCTGCGTCATCTTGCTGATCACGAGTGGTGTCTACACCCGGAGGTAGTCCAGTAAATCTTCCAGCCTAGGGGGACTCCTCAGGCAAACCTCTTTGCCACTCACGAGAAAGCTCACTGCCTGAAGTTCTGTGCCCTTCAGTATCCCTGCAGAGAACATTGGGGATTCGTTTCTGCTTCTGTACCCATTTCCACCCATACCCTTGATTCTTTGATTCCTCATGTTATGGGGGAAATTCACCTCAACAGGGCCAAATTTAATTATGATATCCCTGGCCTGGGCACGAAAGGTGTGGCATGTAGACCTCATTCACCTCTCCCTGCCCCCCCCCCCATTTCGTCTCCCTCACAGGGTAGATATCTTCTCGCTATCGCAGGGGCTGGTTATGCACACCAACCACCAGAGCATCCACCTTTATGTCTAGAGATTGAGCGGGGTAACCTGAGAACAACTTCCTTGCCTCCTGAAGTGGTGGGTATTATCTTATGCTCTCGCAGACACTCCACCAAAATGGTGTACTCAGGCAGATGAGGCTAATTTTTCAAGTGGTGTGCCCACAACTCCGTAGACTCTTCAGGCCCGTCATTCTGACATACAACGTTTTGCTCTCTTGCTAGACTAGCAAGGGTGCGCAGTGGGTAATGTTAGGGATACTTATTGGCCTTATTGGCCTTCCTCTGCCCACCTGACCACCTTTCTATTTTCACGTCACCCATAGTTATGAGGTTCATGAAGGGGTTTACAAACAAAGTTTCGTCCAACTGCTTTTATAATGCCTCCATGGGGCCTCAATCTTGTTCTCACTTTTTAACATGTTTTCCTTTTGAACCCTCACACAGCTGCCGGTTGCAGGTACTTACTTTAAAACAGGCCTTTTTAATTGTTATCATGTCAGCTACATATGTGAGCAAGTTACAAGCATTGAGGGTAAAAACCCCATTCACCTCTTTCTTTCCTGACAAGTTGATGCTAAGAATCAGGGCTGCTTTCCTACCTAAAGTGGTTTTCTCTTTCCACCTAAGCAATTTGTCACCCTGCCAGTACTCTTCCCTCCTCCACATCCAATGAAGGAAGAAGAAAGACTACAGGCTTGATCCCAAGAAAGCGGTCAACTTTTACATGGACAGGACTTGTGAATCCAGACTGGATTACCTGCTCTTCAGTGGCTATGTGGGGAAGATGGAAGGCAAGGCAGTGCACAAGAAGACCTTGCCAAGGTGGATAATCTGTGCATCAAAATGTGCTATGCCTTATTGCACAAGGACTCACTAGAAGGCATATGAGCTCACTCAACCAGCAAAATGTTCTACCTCCACCGTGGTGAGAATGGTGCTGGTAGCAGAAAGCTGCAAAGCAGTGACCTGGGCTTCCCCCCAAACTTTTGCAAAGAATTCCGGTTTGGACTCTGAAGTAAGAAGGGAAAGCCTCTTCGCACATTCAGTCCTTCAGGATTTTCTGGCATAACCAGCCATGCACCCACCTCCTGGTTGGGTACTGCTTAGGGAATCTCTTCAGAAGGTGAGGAATCTGCAGGTAGAACTGTCCATCAGAAGAAAATTACTTACCTTTGGTGGCTGACACTCATTCTGCTTGATTATCTACCTGCAGATTCCTCACTGAATCGCTCACCGCCCATTGCATGCCGGCTATTCTGCATGTCCTCTTAATGAGATCCCACTATAAACCAAAGTACTGAATCTGTCCTCCTGATGTTAGTCTCTTCCGTCTGCCTCGAAAGCGCGCAAAAAAATGGATGGAAACACATCAGCATACCGATGGGGGCACTTTCTGGCTCCAGTGACATTACAGGGATGCTGCCTACGGCACTGCAGTGAAGCCAGTGCACAATACAGGCGTAGAGGGCTGTTGAAGAGTTTTCGGATCCAGACTGGTGCCTAGGATTTTCAGAAGGTGAGGAATGTTCTGTTAGATAGAAAGAGAAAGAGCATTACCAAAAGTAAGTAACTATTCCTTCAAGGCACTCTCCTTCCTAAATCCACAAAGACCTATCCCCTTCGCCATTGTTTTCCTCTCTTTCTCTCTCTCCTTTCTCCCTTTTTTTCTTTCCTCTCTCTTGCTCTGTGTCAAAGTCTAATGATGAAAATGTGTCCTGGTCCCAAAATGTCTTTCAGAGCCTACCACCTACGACCGCAATCACAAATTAAGCACTACCTAAGACCAGTAACATATGCTTTCTGTGTCATGTTGGTTCCAGCTTTCTTGTTTGAACTGGCCTTGCACCAGTAATTATGGATCATCAGATTGCTACAATATCCTTGCCAGAAATTGTCTCCAAATCACACTGGCCGAAGGGAGCACAACAGAATTTCAAAGGTGCCACTGCCTGTGCTCCTATGTTCACGGTGAGGAAGCAAAACACACACAATTGATGGACGGAATGCAGAACAAATCAAAACATTCACCCCCAGTCAAGAGATCTGGGTTAAATCCATCATTCTTTTGCTCACCATGCCACCCCAGTTTAGACCTGGCCATATGCAAATCAGTCTTGACCCTGTGCCTCATGGGAACAGTCCAGCCCGAACTGCCAAGCCAGGTCCTCCCTGGACCGGAAACAAGCATCCTAGGACCAGTTTCGGGGTTTCACCCCTCTTCAGCCAGGATAGCTTGATTCCAGTGGCATAGTGAGCCCGGGACCCACGTTTGGGCATACCCGGCGCACCTAGGGCGAGGAAGCAAAACACACACAATTGATGGACGGAATGCAGAACAAATCAAAACATTCACCCCCAGTCAAGAGATCTGGGTTAAATCCATCATTCTTTTGCTCACCATGCCACCCCAGTTTAGACCTGGCCATATGCAAATCAGTCTTGACCCTGTGCCTCATGGGAACAGTCCAGCCCGAACTGCCAAGCCAGGTCCTCCCTGGACCGGAAACAAGCATCCTAGGACCGGTTTCGGGGTTTCACCCCTCTTCAGCCAGGATAGCTTGATTCCAGTGGCATAGTGAGCCCGGGACCCACGTCTGGGCATACCCGGCGCACCTAGGGCGAGGAAGCAAAACACACACAATTGATGGACGGAATGCAGAACAAATGAAAACATTCACCCCCAGTCAAGAGATCTGGGTTAAATCCATCATTCTTTTGCTCACCATGCCACCCCAGTTTAGACCTGGCCATATGCAAATCAGTCTTGACCCTGTGTCTCATGGGAACAGTCCAGCCCGAACTGCCAAGCCAGGTCCTCCCTGGACCGGAAACAAGCATCCTAGGACCGGTTTCGGGGTTTCACCCCTCTTCAGCCAGGATAGCTTGATTCCAGTGGCATAGTGAGCCCGGGACCCACGTCTGGGCATACCCGGCGCACCTAGGGCGAGGAAGCAAAACACACACAATTGATGGACGGAATGCAGAACAAATCAAAACATTCACCCCCAGTCAAGAGATCTGGGTTAAATCCATCATTCTTTTGCTCACCATGCCACCCCAGTTTAGACCTGGCCATATGCAAATTAGTCTTGACCCTGTGCCTCATGGGAACAGTCCAGCCCGAACTGCCAAGCCAGGTCCTCCCTGGACCGGAAACAAGCTCCTAGGACCGGTTTCGGGGTTTCACCCCTCTTCAGCCAGGATAGCTTGATTCCAGTGGCATAGTGAGCCCGGGACCCACGTCTGGGCATACCAGGCGCACCTAGGACGAGGAAGCAAAACACACACAATTGATGGACGGAATGCAGAACAAATCAAAACATTCACCCCCAGTCAAGAGATCTGGGTTAAATCCATCATTCTTTTGCTCACCATGCCACCCCAGTTTAGACCTGGCCATATGCAAATCAGTCTTGACCCTGTGCCTCATGGGAACAGTCCACCCCGAACTGCCAAGCCAGGTCCTCCCTGGACCGGAAACAAGCATCCTAGGACCGGTTTCGGGGTTTCACCCCTCTTCAGCCAGGATAGCTTGATTCCAGTGGCATAGTGAGCCCGGGACCCACGTCTGGGCATACCCGGCGCACCTAGGGCGAGGAAGCAAAACACACACAATTGATGGACGGAATGCAGAACAAATCAAAACATTCACCCCCAGTCAAGAGATCTGGTGGCTGAAAGGTCATTGCCTAACTCAAAAAAGGGGAATGGGAAGGGCACACCACAAAGTAACTGCTCAAGAACAGATTGCATTCTCATTGATATCCAGTAGATCAAGTCTGAAATCCATGTGTCCAGAAAACTGGTACTGAAACTTGTGTTTCTTTGACTTTATTTTTAAAGTATGTTTGTTTTATTTTATGGCAGTCCCGAAGAAGTCCTGTTTGCTTTTTGGGATCAAACACATTGGCTGTAAGTTCCATCATGTTGAGAGATTAAATAAAGAGTATTTTTTAGAATCATATATAGTCTTCTGGACTCATGGATTTTAAACGATCTACAGCATATCAAAGAGAATGGACTGTTCTTGTGCAGTTACTTTGCTAGTGTGCCCTTTTCATTCTCTTTTTTTGATTTATGTTGTTGACTATAGGGTTTTAAAACAGAGCACCAATCGTTTTGGAACCACTTTTAGCGCGGTAACATATACCATAACCGTTCAAAGTCATGGCCTAACTCAGGTTAGGCGGCACTGGTTTATTCAAAGATATTTTGAAGGTAGTACTGAATTACTGAGATTGCCAGATTGTGTCCCTAATGTTACCAGGTCCTGTTAGCACTGGGCATTGGAAACGGTCCTCTTTCTCACTCACGAACTATTGCAATTAGGATTTTCTGGTGCCTCTGCTTGAGTAGAGCATCATTATTTTTTCTCCAGGTTTATGAACACCTGGACACAAAACAAACGTTTGTTTCTAAACGTGCTGGGATCTAGAACTTTACTGTGAGTCTTGTACAACCTGGGGGTAATGGTAATGCATGCTTAGGACAGGAATTAAGGACATAAGTCAAGGAAACCACTGCCACAGTAGAGACTTCACCACTCCCCAGAGGGCTCTGGGGCCTCGGCCGCCTCGCAGATGTGTTCCAGCTGTTTGCAGTCAAGACATACGATATATAGACTGACAACCATCCCCTCCACTCGTGTCCACTGTGCATTCCATCTTGGTAGGTGGCTCCCACTCCTGTCTCCTAGTGCACTCTATGGGGCAGATTTACAAGCCCCTTGCGCCACTTTTGCGTCACTTTTCCCATGTTAAAAGTGACGCAAAAGTGGCGCAACGGGCTTGTAAATCTGCCCCTATCTTCCTAGATGGAGATGAAAAGAGACTGAGACGGAGAGATCAAGCGAGCCTATCATGGTCCAGGCCCGGTTCAGGCTGAGCATGCTCTTGGACCCCATCTCTGTCCTGTTGCGTAATCGAGGGTCCTGGTAATCATAAGAACTGGACATATGTGTGTATGGGGGAGTGGACATAAACAACTAAACGTGTTTCAAATTGTTATATCATTCAAATTGATCCTGCTGTTGCTTTACATTTCCTTCCCTATACCAATTTATTCACACCTCTAATGCTATTTATATTCCTTTGCAGTTCCCACTTTTGTCTGTATATTTCATTAGGCAGCTGTATGTTTTTATGACCCTCACATTTTATTGGAACAATGCTCTCTATTTCAGGGAAGCTCATACAATATCTGATCTCTCCATGTATTGCAGCCTCTGGCGATTCTTAGTAAAGTTCATTATACAAACCATTTCTCTCCTTATCCATATTTTGTCCGTGCACAAACCTCTTCATGTCTCATGAAAGGGCCCAGAAACAGCCCTCTGTAGATTCCATTTCAGTCCAAACGTGTTCAGTGAGTAATCAGCAAGTCCCAATTTCTAATACCTGTGGGGGTGGCTATGGCTTTCATATTTCTAGGAGCAATAAAATCCTTTTTCAGTAGACTGAGATAATAGTATGGTATTGCAGCATTTATATAGTGCTTACTAACCCTGTGCGGAGCAATGAAGCACTTGCTTACATGAGCAGCAAGCTACGCCATGTTGGGTGTGTGGTTGGAAGGTTGTTCGCGTGGGGAGTGTTTCCACGTCATGCTGATCACCACCGTGGTGCGGTCATCGTTTAGAGGGACGCAGTGCTTAGCAGCGTGGTGATGAGATGAGCTGTGAGCGGCAGATGTGCAGTTCGTGGTTTTCAGTTCAGCTTTGAGCAGCTCCTCAAGACCCTTAATGGAAGTTCCTATGGACATGCCCTGCTTAGTGGGCTACTGCACTAGGTTGCCCAATCTGAAATGTTGATTGCAGTTCTGGTCCTGAGCCAGCATTGTTGATGGGAGGGAAAAAAAGCGGAGAGATCTGTTGGGAAGGGCTTTGTTACTATCATCCCGAATCGGAGTGTCATTGCCAGATGTAAAGCAGAAGTGTATACTCACAAAATGCAAGTGCATTGACCATACAGGGTCAAACATTCCGCATACTTTGGAAAGCAGGCCAGGTTCTTGGCTTTGATGACGTGCAGGATACTTGTTATGATGTGGACAGTTATTTGAGACCTGCAGTGGTGGACTAGATAGATGATAGCAGCGCCTGTTACTATGGTGATAAGGAGCAGGATGGATTATTTTGGTCTGCAGGAAAGAGAGTGTGAGAGGTCTGGGAATACGGGCAGCTGGCGCGCGCGCTCTCTGAAAGGTACCACCGGTTCTGGGGCCCGCAGGGCGCCTAAAGGCGGTGGGTCTGCAGTGCGTGGCGCTCGGTAGGGACCAGCACCGCCCCACTTTACAGATGGGCTGGTGACCGCGGCAGCAGTTGCTAGGTAACTGTCAGAAAGTTCATTAGCAGCAGAGTTAAATAATGAGATTGCTAAAAGGCGTGGAGGAATTAGAGGTGCTCAGACAGCGCCGAAGAGGGTCTGGCGGCAGCGCTCTCCTCGGCCCAGACACTCGGCTGGCAGCGCTGACAGACCGCGCAGCCTTCCTTGCTTTATTCGGGTGTGAGCATGGGACCTCCCATCCCCGCATCTTCAGACCGGGGTTGTTCACTTTAGAATAGAATATATGTGATATTAGAGCATTGTAGGTCCTACAATGCTCTAATATCACTTATATTCTAGTGCAACTTCAGAGCGAGCTATCACTGACCTCGGCTTCATTTTACCCAGTTTCATGGACTCTGCACTCATCCTGTGGGTACCCAAGGGTGCTCCTGGCCCTAACGCAAGCAAAGAATATGCCCCTCTGTCCCCTTGTTTGATAATTAAAATACATATATTTACTATGGGTGCAGCGGGCACCTCAGACTGTTGGCACTCTGTGCAACTGTACCTGCTGCACTGCTGGTAGCCACACCCCTGTCTGCTCAGCACCCACATTTGCGCCCCAGCCTCTGTGTTCTGTGAGGCCGAGCGATTGTCTAGTAATTGTTACTAGTGAACGGCCCGGGGATGCCGTGCTGTTCATCCTTAAAAGCCGATTAGCGGCGCCGGGTTCAGGCGTCCTTAAAAAGCACCGGTGCAGCATTTTGCACCAAAGTTTCCACTGACTGATTCGTGCAGAATGAGACTTTTGCACCCAGTGCAAATGTACGGTTGCACTGCTGCAATTTATAAAATCCGTCCCCCTTTTGTCTTGGGAAGGCCCACGCGGCGCGTCCTTTCATCCGCCGGTGCTTTCCAGTTATTAACGGATTTCTCCCTTCTCAAGATATAACCTGTAGGAGACTGTGATCTCTCGATATTGTATCGCATTCTTTTACAGGGGCGGCCTGACGTCAGAATATGCGTGTAATAGGAAAATGATGCATGCAGTCATTTATTACAGTCAACCTATGATGTCACAGTGCTGCTAGAGGCATGGAAGACTGAAGGAAGTTGGTGCGTGGCGGGCAGACGCACTGTGTATCAGCAGCTGTTTGCAAACCAAGCGATCATTTCACAGAGACAGTCCTTCCCACTTCCCTCATCATATCTGGGAAGAACTGCAAGCTGTCTTAGGAAGCCTCCAAGAAACAAAGAAAACCATGGCGAGGCGCAGTGGAGCAAACAGACTGGTCCACTACCCTTCAACAGCATGTTTTTTTTCAATGGGGAGGGGCTGTTTATTCTTGAAGGCTGCCCAACATAGTCACCGAAGGGTCGTATATTGTGTGTGAGACCTTCAACAAGTCTTGCAGCAGATTTCCTTCTGGGACACGGATGTGCTGCTTTCAACATGTAAAATCCTAACATGCAGAGTGCTGTGGGCTAAAAGGAGGATACCGCAGAAAGTTTCACATATCACATGGAGACCCACTTATCATCTTTGTACTATATTTCGAGACGAAGGAGGGGATGAGGCCCGCGTATTATACAGGATAAAAGACTCGCTTACTTTACATTATGAAGGACACTGCAAGTCACATCTGAATTCTGTGACCAATAGTGGTCTGTGATATAGAAATACTGCTAGTGGTATTGCAGTTTCTGATGGCTCCTGCCTCGACGCTGCCTCTGGGTGTGACATCAGCAGGGCATATTGACTGCTGTGCGAGCATCGATTTCTATTTTTCGCACCTTGTCAGCCTAGCCTCTCAGTGTCCCGCTGACAAAGTCCTCAGCTTTCAACAGCAACTAGGTCAAAAGTCTTCTTAAAGGGCTTCAAGCTCCGAGTCATCCAGGCCATGCACGAAGATGTCCCTTTCAGATCCCCGCGATGACTGTATGGTGCTTGGGGTAAACCTTGATGCTGCGGCCTGTGTGGCTCTTGTGCCTCCTCGCACCCGAACGCCATCATGGAGCCGGAGGCCAAGGCCAGGCTATTTTGGGATAAAAGATCAGAGGGAGAACCCTGAGTGGACTCCGTATTCCAAAGTTAAGTGATCTTTCAGGGAATATTTTCCTAGGAGATATTCCCACAAAAAACTCAAAAAGCTCCATAGGAAGGAGACCCCCTCTTTTTCCTCAATGAAGTGTTTGAAGGCTTTTCATTGTTCCCCGACGCCAGACTCTTGCTTGACATCTGGCGAACCCATGTGCTTAAAAAGGTGAGACTGGAGTTCCTTGGCCCTTCTTTTGAGCCCTCACATTTCAAGGTCTTCCAGCTAGCATGCTTGATATTTTCAGGTATTCCCCACAACCCTCTGGGCTACTCCGGCAATTCTGACCCTGATGCCTCCCTACACTGCACATCCAATGCTCCAGCCCTGGCGCCACAGGCAAAAAATCGAAAACAGCTAAGTTACTGACTATGTTCTGGCCCTTTGGTGTCGATCTCAAAGTCGATGATGGTGTGACACACGTAGTCAACTGGCACCGGCAAAGGAGTCAATAGAGAAAAGCATTATAGCGAAAGAGAAGGTATGGGCACATTTTAACGATGAACCGCTATGTGAGCCTCACCCCAGTGCCTAAAAGTTAGTTCAATTGGAGGAGATTTTCAAATCAGAATCAGTGGCTTTTGCCATGGAAAATAAGGATTATGGTCATACGAAGGATGATGACTTAGAAACTGATATCTCTTGCCACCTTACAATACTAATAGCAGCATTTACCTGCAGAATGACAATGGCCTAGATACTTCTCCAGAAGGAGACATCTCCTGCCCCTGTGGCCCAGTTTTCAGAGGTTGTCTCCTCTTTTACATCGGTTATTTGGAAGGCAGTTAAAGCCTTGGAAATTACATTGCCTTCTGTGGAAGTGAAGTCTAACATTTTGACCGAAACCTTACAATTCTCCACAGGTTCTTTGGAGCCCTTGCTTCCATTCGATGGGCCTTTACTGGACTCTAAAATAGCTGCTTGGCGGGAAGGCCCTTTTTGGGCCCAGTAGACCATAAGCAGCTCGCCAAATTTATAGGCCTGCTCTAGGTGACCCCCCACTTTTTGTCCTCCCATCTGTCACCGGAGAGTCTGATTGTTCAGATGTCGTCTTCTAAGCAGAACCCTACAGTATTCACTACAACCCCCGTCAGATAGGGAATCCAAGAAGCTGGATGCCCTGGGTCTCAAAATATTTGCCTTTGGCAGTTTGCTTCTCCCCACGGTTAATGCAATCTATTTCTTGGGCCAATATGTCCTTGCATTGTGGGAACTGGTAAACCGTATGACTATCAGCCTGCCAGAACATATGAAGAAGCCATTCTCTGGCCCTGTGAGTGATGGCCTAGATGCTTCAAAACAGACCCTGAAATGTGGCTTTAACTCAGCGGGTCTGACTGGCACACTGCTGCAACATACTTGGATCATTCACCTGCCTTTTCAGGAGACGTACATGCTGGATCTCCACCTTTTAAACCTGTTCATCCAGCAGGACACATTCAAGATGCTAACCCTGAGCCAAGTCCTGTTGGGTTTGAACTAAGGATATTGTTTAGACCAGGAACCCAATTGCCATCTCCCAAATCTCCCCTCCGACAGGCACTAGTTACATTTCACAGTTGTATGGCATACTCCCCCCAGAGAGGACGCTGCAGGATGAAACTGGGTGGTTGCTAGGAACAATAAACTGAAAGTTCATTGTGGAGTTGAGGATGGCCCTACATTTTAAAGTGTTGTAAGGACTAGGGGCCATATGTACAAAAGCATTTTTGTGGTCGGAAACGTCCCGATTGTACAGAGCACAAATTGCCATTCAGTACTATGTTACCAAATCGCAATTTGTGTTTAGGGATTCTGTATTTGGAAGGGGCGTGTTTAGGGTGTCCCTTCCAAATTCTGATTTGAAGTGCTATGTATGAATGTTTACAGACCGAATTACGGTCGGAAAACATTAATTTTTTACTGACACCTCAAGGGTGGTGGTAACTATTCACAAATGGGAAGGGGTCCCCACAGGACCGCTTCCCCTTTGTGAATGTTAAACAAATCATTTTTAAGAGCAGACAGTGGTTCCAGGAACCACTGCCACATTTCATTTTATTTTTCGAAGCACATCCCGTTTTAAAAAAACAGATTGCTATATTAAAAAGCAATCACAGACATAGTGGCCTACTAACCCAACCCCTGTGATGGCTGCAATTCCAAATGGGTTGCAAATTGTGACCTACGTTAGGTAGGTCTATTGTAAGCCCGGGCGGAGCAGGCGTAGTGTCTCTATGCGTAGTTCCACGGAGTTGGAATACAACTCCGTGGAACTCCGCTCCGCTCCGCTCCCCCCCCCTCCCAAAGTAATTATAATGTTTTAAAAAAGGCACTTACCTGCCGTGGCTGCCTCCTCCTCGCCATGACCGCTCTCCTTCTTCATCCTCGCCGTCCTTCTTCTTATATAACCCCTACGTTGTACGTCTTGCGCGTGCGCATGCACATGCGCGAGACGTACAACGTAGGGGTTATCTAAGAAGGACGGCGAGGACGAAGAAGGAGAGTGGCCATGGCGAGGAGGAAGCACCCACGGCAGGTAAGTGCCTTTTTAAAAAAATTATAATTACTTTGGGAGGGTGGAGGGGCAGGCTAACTCCGCTCCGCCACGGAGTCGGTGTTTTGCCTAAGCTACGCGTTCGCAACGGAACGCGAAGTAGGCAAAGCTCCGGAAACTCCACTGGCAGAGCGGAGTTACCCGCCCGGGGTTAGTCTATTGCTACCCCATTAGGAATCGCTATTACTAACTTGAACATTTTTGTATATTAGGAAATGCGGTTTCATAATTGTGATTTGAAAAGAATCGCAGTTAGGAACTCGCAATCCCTAGATTCTGTACATATGGCCCTAGGTCTTTGCACAAGTTTACCTCTCTTAAAGCTCTACTCAAGTTAAACGGTACGCTAGAATTGTACATGGTGTGGAACTGTGTTCGTCCATCATTGTGAAAATGTACTTTTTTTTAAAAAAACGTCCATGATTGGATGCCAGCATTATCATTTTGCGGTCCTCTGGACTAACAACAGGCCCTAGAGGGCAAAGCAGACTACAGCGCTTACTGCACAAAACTGAGTGGATAGAAACCGGCGGCCTAGCTGCCCTCGCTGGGGTCTAAAGGGGCTGGCGACCCTGTATCTCCGATTGCCGTACCTGGAGAAGATGCAGAAAACCCCCAACATGGTAAAAGGCAACGGCAGCAAACAGAGGCTGGAGGAACGACTCACCCAGTTAGGTGAGCCTAAGAGCACCAGAAGCAATAGAAGAGGCCCAGGGTGTACAGATGCAAGCGGCAAACCAGAGTTAACTGGGAAAAGACTTGGAGCAGGGGGACAATAGCAGTCACAATTAATAAACAATAGTCCAGCTGATGTGGGTGAAGAGAATACAGAGGAGAACTAAAATGAAGTACTAAGCTGAGGGGGGCAGCCCCAAATGGCAAGGCACACTCTGCCCTTTACAGGGAACCCACGCTGGTGCAGTGAGAATACCATCCAAACTCCAAACACTAGGAAGACAAAAGGGGTCACCTGATATTGAGAATTGAGAATTCTGTGGCTCGTATCCTGTTGAATATCCCCAGGCACAACTCAGCCTGACAGGCCCTGGTCTCCCTCCATTGGATTCCAGTTGATCAGAGGATCAAATTCAAAGCCCTCTGCATAGCCCACAGGGCCCTATCAGACAATGCCCTCCCTATTTTATGACCTATGATCTCCTACTACACTCCCAGGAGAACTCTTCGATCCTCTAACACCTGACAGGCAGCGTTCCCCATTATCAACAAGCATTTGCAATGCAATAAGTCTCGAATTTACGAGAGTTTGAGATATTGGCATTCTAAATGACAATGCCTTTTATTTATGTGTTGTTTTTAAAACAGATAAACAAAAGGCATTGTCATTTAAGGTGCCAATAGCTTAAACTCTCGCAAATGCGAGACCTATTGCATTGCAAATGCGTTCGGCCTCCGTGCTACAAAAGTTACAAAAAAGGGGTTAGGAGAGAGCGTGTCCTGCCTGCAATAGCAGGCAGGACAAAGCTATTTGAAAAAATAGTGCTAAGAGGCTGTAATTAAAGCTTACTGAGTAACAACACACGTAACAGGGGGTGTCGCCATGGGAGGTTACAGAATGAGACAAGGCAGTACTAAGGAGGGACTACTAAGCCTATTGACCAATGAACAGCCACAGTATATATGGACAATGACACAAGCCAATGAAAAATGTGGGCGGAGCTTCAACTCCCTACCTGAATACAGCATGCCTCGCAGAGCAGCGCATGCGCTGACCAGGCTCGCCTTAAAAAGGCGAAAAGTGGGGAAAGGTCCTTCGGCTATAATGTTGCCAAGCTATGGAACGCCGTCCCTCACACTCTGCAGACAACAGACAATGAATTGGCTTTACGTAAACTCTTAAAAACCTGTCTTTTTGAAAACATACCCCTCGGATATTCACTCGTCTAGCCTATGTCGCACTAACAGCGCTGGGATGCCCATGGGTAGCTACACGTTCTACAAATGCCGCATAGAATAGAATAGAATATTTTCGATCTCAACATGAGAGAACTGAAAGCTGGTGATACAGGGGGACATGTCTTCAAGACTACATGCATAATTGTAAAAGTGAAAGCTTTTGGGCGATGAAGGAGTGAAGCAAGCACACCATCAAAAATTTGCCAAGCGGGCATAATCAGAGTAAGAAAAAAAATTAAAAATTTGCCAAGCGGCCTTAACCAAGTGTATGAAAAGTGTAAGAAATGCACAAATCTACAAATATGGCTGGGTCTAAACTGGAATGGCATGGGGAGCAAAAAAACGATGGATTTAGGCCCAGATCTCTGCACTGGGGTGAATGCATGACATTGTTCAGCATTCTGTCCATCAATTGTTCTTTTCGCAAATCTAAAAATTCAGCATGGTCGCAGGGAGAAACAAGAGGGACGCTAGCAACAAAGAAATGCTGAAGCAGGGTCACCCCAAAAGTCAGATGCCTCAAGAAGTGAGTGCCAAGCAAATGAAAGGAAAAGGGCAAGAGACAGCTGACCTGGAACACGATCATGAAAAGTTTTATGAAGCAATTTTTCCACAACATTAAAAATGAAATAAGAGGAGTCAGAATATACCCGAAACAGAGTATGAAGGAAGTGAAAAAGGATGTGGAAGATCTGAGCAACATAGTCAATGCCTTAGAAAACAACATAGATGATGCCCTTGGATTAAAAGAGTACAGAGCGTTGATGCTACACCTGGACAGATAGATGATTGTCCTACAAAAAAAACAGGAAGACCTGTAAAACCGCTCTAAGGCGATATAAGATTTGAATCAGGGGTGCACCTGGGTTGGATACCGCCAAGCAACATAACAAATTTGGCTTACTTTTGAAAATGCCTGGATTTAGCCGGCTTATGGTTTCCTGTTGTCGTTCTTGTTCTGCTGATGCTCGACTGGAAGAAAGTCAGCCTGCGCCTCTGGAAGGCACTCCGAATTTTAATATGTTTGTGAAACATGGTCTTGGCCCTATTATGTTTAGTACGCTATGGCACAAATATACGAGGGGCAATGCTGAGTTGCAGTGGCCGTTGACAGGCACCTTTGATGAACAAAAAATTGCCTTTCTACAGGAGAAGTTGTTTGCAAAAAGAAGTAGGCAGTCTATGTTTGATTCCCTCAGAACATGGCAAAACGAGGTTAAACAGAGACGAATGAAAGCAGAGAAAGAGGCCCGAAAGGGGAGATTGCAAACATTGACTCAGAAAGCTGTAGCACATGATAGAGAGAAACAAGAGATAGGGATTGAACGTGAAGATAGGAGATTCCGATTACAAATTGATAAATCCTATGTGGCCCAAGAAGAAAATGATACATTTGTGGAACAATTGTTAGATACTCGACCTTCACCTCCGTATTCCCCGCAGAGGATATACTCCGCTCTTCCCTCGCAGGCCCAGCTACCCGGTTCTTCTGTCTCCGCTGTTTCTGCTTCTGTTACTGTTGATCAGACTGCCTTGGCCACGGCACCTCCTGTCCTTTCCTTGCCCTCGCCGTCCGTGGCAACTATGACTGTTAGTACTCCTGCAACACCTACTGCTTCAGCATCTCTTTCCCCAGCTCTTACACCCGCGACACAGCCAGCAGCGACGTTAGTGCCTACTGCCTCTGTCATCACTCCCACTGTGTTCTTCCATTCCCCGACATTGCAAAGTAGTGGGACACCAGTACGTGGATTTGAGGATAGAGACTGGACGAAATTTAAGGAGCGCATGGGGCGGGCGTTAGTCCGATCTGATTACATATGTACAATAGGTGGATATGCTTTCAGATCTGCACATCTATGAGTCAGTTATATTGTAGTCAAACATTCAATTTATGACCTATCAACATATAAGGGTGCTCTTGTGGCGCCGTATTACCCACCCACCTTGGGTAAAAATCTGCTAGACCTGCAGCCGCAGTCTAGACCAAAATGTAAAGCAAATACACCGAAGCACACCAAAATACTGTTACTTTTATCCTCAGACAGTCATGAAACAAAAAGAACGCAACCAGTTAGTAAAGTTCCATTTGCAACTTTTCCAAAAAGTGATTCACAGCTGTAGATGTAACAGGTCATTCAAGTTTATTCCATTATAGACAAAACAAAGGTAGCCAACGCGCGTTTCGTCCTCCTGGACTTTCTCAAGGCTGCAAAATTACATATACAAATAATATATATCAAAATGTATTTATTAAAAGTAGTATATACATAATTAAAAACTTGTGCCTCGTTTATAGTGAAAGCTGAGTGCACAATCCCAACCGCGGTTACTTCAATTTCAAATGCACGTTAAACTGTACACAGGGTGATAAAAAAATTCGTTTGAGTGCTCCATGCCATTTGGTAAATGATTAGTGAGAAGACTGAGCAAAGAATTATGTAAGCGGTGGTGGAGAAATTTGACCTATCCCATAGGTATGAAACCTATTATGGTAAAGGTGTAACCACATACAATGTGTGTCTCACCTTATCTCAAAATTGAAAACAAGCTGTCTTTTCCAGTGTAACACAATTGAATATCCAAATGTAAAAAGACTCCTTCTAAGGTGGTTGAATATCTGCCAACCCGAAGTTTAGTGTATCCACTGGAGACAGGAGAAAAAAATTTTTTTTTTAAACGCTTTGTTTGATAAGTGTAATCAACTATTTTCACGAGTGCCTTTACGAAAAATGTACTGGCGTCAGTACCTAATTGTCATAATGCTAAAGGGTGCTTACCGCCATAGAAAAGGCTCGTGGAGTCAAGGCAGAATAAAGTGGCAATTGTTACATCAGAGTTAGTCGGTTTGGAACGATTCCTTATTAGCCATAAGCGCGACGTTGTATTATCGTCAGGGCGCTTCAATCATAATAAGTAAGCTATATGCCAAGGGGAACAATAAATGACAATAAAGAACAGGATGTCAGTCAAAATGAAATCTAAACTAAATTCCTAAAGAAAAAGTGCCTCCACATAATGTGGTCTGGCAAGTAAGATTGCGAGTCTAAAACACGCTGCAAGACGTCTTACCGCATAGGGTTCCAAGTGGTAGAGCATCCGCCGTATTCCCGAAATGCTCCGTGTGAGTTGTGTCCGCGCCGCTCCATTTTGTAATACATGATTGGAGTGTCAAAATGGAAGACGGACCATTCACCAAGAATACCATTAAGAATGAGAATAAAACGGCAGCCATATTGACAAGATCTAAACTCCCCTTATTTAAGCATAAAACCAGAATCCCTGCAACTCAAATTAAAACAACACGTCTTTTTTTGTGATGACGTTTGTATTGAAATCACACTTATAATGAATTAAGGTTTATTTGCTGAGCGTTACAAACCGCAATTTGAACTTTCACACAAACAAGGTTGGTGAAAAACTGCCCGTAACTATAGTGTTGTTACATAGAAAAATACGATGCTAATGAATAAAACGAACTTCATCGAGAAAAATCCCGAAACGTCCCTCATCTCCAAATGAGCACTGCAAAGTTTCAAAAGGCGGGTAAGCGATCTTATTGTGTGGCCATATCCTTGTTATTAGGGAGGCGGCCATGTTGGACAGATAAAACCTATCCTAACTCCTTTGTTTAAGGTTTGAATTCATAAGTGAACAAAGAAAGAAGAGAAAGAGAAATGAAGGTGTTAAGTCTTTACTCTTAAAATTAAGTGAAAACTGGAAAGGATCATAAAAGACCAATTAACCCCCCAACAGAAATGAGGTTAAGACTCTGTGTAGAAAGAACTATTACAGAGAACAACACAATTCTTCATCCAAAGGGCCTGAATTAATAAATGGCTGTGCTTAGGTCTCATTATGTTTTATATAGTGAGTTAGTAATTCAGAATTGTAATGTTAGTTAATTAATTGGTGGGTCATCCATTTCAGATTTAGTATAGTTGAAAGGAAATCGAGGTAATCCACCACATGTTGCAAAGTATTTCAGACAATTGAGGTGAGCATTGGGTACAGGTATTGAAATGGCAGAAAAGGTCAATAGTATGCAGTATAATCTAAGAACAAAGGGGATTATTCACCACCTATTACAGAGTATCTTAGAAAATTGATGTGAACATACGATACAGATGGGGAAATGGCAGAAGTGAGCAAACATATACAGCAGAGTGTTACATGGACTAAAGTAAACACTTGGTTATCATCATTTTCAAAGGAACTCGAACATCTCTTTATCAATGTTTATACCGTGTTCTACAGCCCTAAGCTTAATGATCCATTCACTCTCTGTTTTCCGAAGTCTAGATATTCTGTTTCCACCCCTTGCTCCAGGACGTATCACGTCAATACCATGGAAGCCCAACTTGAGCATTTCATTGGATTTATGAACTGTGTTAAAATGAATGGCCAAGGGATATTGTACATTGTTGTTTCGTATGGCTCTTGTATGCTCTTGGATTCTTTCTTTTAACGGTCGCACAGTGCTCCCAATATACATTTTTTCACAGATACATTTGATACAATAAATTACATACTTTGTATTGCAGTTGATGAAACTACGAACTGTATATACTTTCTCTGTATTGTACCTAAATGTCATGGTTTTATGCATGGCAAAACAACAGATGTTACATGAACCACATTTAAAAAAAACCATTGGGAGGAGATGGTAACCATGTTGTGTTGACAGTTGGTGGTATAAAACTCGGACATAAATGTTGTCTAAGTGTTCTGACCCTTTCATGGGTGATTATTGGTTTGGGACCCACCACCTCTTGTAAGGTGGCATCGTGTGTTAAAAGATGCCAATGTTTTCTTAAGATTTTATATACATCAGTGCTTATGGCAGTGTATGGGGTAATGAATGCAGTTTTTCTCCTATTTTGTCCCTTCCTTTTGGTAATTCCAACCAAAAGACTTGTTCTTTTCACCCTGTTAACCTTATATCGAGCCTCTTTGATGACGTCTTGTGTGTATCCTCTGGCACCAAATCGTTTTTCTACCTGATTCAATTCATATTCCAATCTTGTTTCATCACTACAATTTCTTTTTGTTCTCAACATCTCCCCATACGGGATGGTTCTGATGTGTGAGGGAGGATGGGAACTGCTTGCATGCAGCGTGGCATTGCATGCCGTTGGTTTTCTAAATGGAACTGTTTTCAATTTGTCCTTATCCACTAGAATAGTAATATCTAGGAAATCGATCTGAGTGGTACTCTGCTCTTTGATGAAGGTGAGATTGAAGAGGTTGTCATTGATGTATGCAAAGAACTGTTCCAGGGCATCAACAGTCCCTGCCCAGAACAGAAGAATATCATCAATAAAACGCCCCCAATACAGTATGTTCTCCAATAGTGCACTAGGCCCTTTTTGCCACAAATGTGTATGCTCAAACACCCCCATGTAGAGGTTCGCAAACGACGGCGAAAATTTCGCCCCGATTGCTACCCCTCGTATCTGGCGAAACCAGTCGCCATTATGTTTGAATATATTGTTGTTCAATACCAGTTCCATCAAATCTAATAACATGTTAGTATGTTCAAACATGTTTACTGGTCGTGTGTCCAAAAAGTGTTGCACAGCCTTTAGACCAAGTTCCCCTGGTATGCAAGTATATAGTGAACACACATCAAGAGTCACTAGTTGATGTCCTTCCACCCACTCCACATCTGCAATTTTACTCAAAATATCCCGAGTATCCTTGATATGGGATGGTAAATTTATGACCAAGGGCTGTAAGTATAGATCTATATACTCAGATATTTTTTCTGTGGGAGACCCAATTCCCGAAATGATGGGTCTCCCCGGAGGGAAACCCACCCCTTTATGTATTTTTGGTAAGCTGTAAATACAGGGATTCGTGGGGTTATCATTGAAAAGATATTTAAATTCAAGATCGGAAATAAGACACAAGTCCTTCCAATGTCTCAACCTATTTTCCACAATTTCATTTGTTGTTTTCATAGGGTTACCACTAAGTTTTACATAAGCTGTGGTATCCGCTAGTTGTCTGTCTATTTCACATAGATAGTCAGTTTTATCCATAAGCACAACGGTACCTCCCTTGTCAGCTTCTCTGATGACAAGGAGTTGTCGTTTTAAGGTTTTCAAGCGCCTTCCTTTCATCCAGAGTGATGTTTTGTTTGATGTTAATTTTATTGGAATTAAATTTGTCTTCTAAATTGTACAGGTCTTGGTACACCAATTCCTGAAATCTGTCAATAGGATTGTAACCTGGTAGGTGAGGGGTAAATCTTGTTTTCTTCCTCAAGCCACTGTCAACATCAGAGAATGTATCAAGATCTAAATCTGCCATTACGGTCTGTATAGAGGGAGACTCCTCCTGATCCCCCAGAGATAATAGCAAATGCACATCTTTTATGTCCCTGATGGTGGGGACTGAATCTACGTTTTCAGGTGCACTGGTCTGTGGATATGTGTGTTGTTTATCCTGAAAGAAGTTGTGTAGTTTCAATTTCCTAGTGAACTTGAAGAAATTAACATGTAGTGATGTAAAATTAGGCAAAGAACTTGGACAGAAACCCCAAAAGTCAGATGCCTCAAGAAGTGAGGGCCAAGCAAATGAAAGGAGAAGGGCAAGAGACAGCTGACCTGGAACAAGAAGAAGATGAAACGATCATGAAAAGTTTTATGAAGCAATTCTTCCACAACATTAAAAATGAAATAAGAGGAGTCAGAATATAACCGAAACAGAGTATGAAGGAAGTGAAAAAGGATGTGGAAGATCTGAGCAACATAGTCAATGCCATAGAAAACAACATAGATGATGCCCTTGGATTAAAAGAGTACAGAGCGTTGATGCTAAACCTGGACAGATAGATGATTGTCCTACAAAAAAAACAGGAAGACCTGTAAAACCGCTCTAAGGCGATATAAGATTTGAATCAGGGGTGCACCTGGGTGGGGGGAGAGGTGAATAGAAGGCAAGGACATAAAAAAGTACATACAAAGATTTCTAGATATTTCACTTGAAACGGTGGACGTGGAACCAACCCAAATCGAAAGGGCACATATGATCATGGACCCAGCAATAAGGGGTCTTCGGGACATAATAGCATGTCTACACTACTTCAAGAACAGAGGAGTAATGGCAGCAGCCACGGCCGGACTGGGAACAGCAACCAACCCTGGCAGATTGCTGCTCGACCGGCCGGGGGGGTGGGGGGGGTCGAGGGTGCGGAGCTAGTGAGAAGCACCACTCCCGCTTTTGTTACAGGGGGGCGATATTGCAGCACTGCTGCAAAACCGGCCATCAGTAACAAAATCACCCTTCACGGGTACAAAACCGGCCCCCACCCCTCTGGCCCACCGGGGAAACACCCGGTGCCCTCTACGGCCAGTCTGGCCCAGGCAGCAGCACAAAAAGGGCTGAATTGCATTAAATGAAGTTGAACTGCAGATCTACCAATACCTATCTGCCATTACATTACAAAAGAGGCCTTCCACCCAGCGACAGCCCTCCTGAAATCGAAGGAGAGCGGCATCCCTTCTGAAATCAAAGGTGATTGAATACAGATGGGGACACCCATTCCACATTTCTTATGAATGCATAGGAAATCAGTTGTCTACCAAATCACTTTCAGAGGCCAGTGCCCTTCTGAGTCTAGATTATCTGACTACAGGACAAAATGGAAACCATCAAGCAGAGTTGCCACGATCCAATAGTCTGAAATAGCGAAAAGGACCAGGAGAAAACATTATCGAACCCTGAGGCAACATGAGATAATAGTAGGTTGTAAAACAGTAATTGAACAACTTCTAAAGTCCATGTGGGAACAGGCACAGGACCCTCAATAAACGTTAAACTCAAAAACCAGTTGAGATAATAAATAATCTATGATATCTTAAAACAAAGACCCTTAAAGGGGGAATGGCGATTGTGGGAACTAGATCTGCATGCAAAGACGGATGGCACCCTACAGCGGAGCAGATGGACAACTGGGTCCAAACACAGGTACATTACCCCCTTCATGGATGCCAAACTGACACACCTAGGATATGAGATGTTCTCGTTTACACTACTCCAATTTTGCAGGTTGGGTAGTGGTTTTGTTTACAATTTTTGGAAGGTAAGAAATTAAAGACGGAGGGAGGGAATCACCTAATGTAACCCTTTAAATGAAAATACCACCAATGGATGAAAACAAGCACAGCACAGGATGACAGTAATGATAACAACATACAATATGAAGGGATTGAATATCCCCATCGAATTATAGGGAATCTTCCTTGAGTAGTCTATGTTTAAAGCAGACATAGCACTCTTTTTTTTTTGTTTAAATGTGTTTTTATTGATTTTTAAACATCATTATATTCCATTACAATTCAGGTGTTACAATTACAGTGTAGTTGCATTTCAATACAGTTATGGCGCCAGGGCCAATGCATCAGTAGGAGAGCTCTGAATTAAACGTTAATGCATAACAGTTAGGTCTGATGTTCCCAATATGGATTCATTAACCTGATGTACATAGGATTAGGTTGCTTACAACACAACATTAACATAACAGATAATATATCACATTGGCTCCTGTATTTGAACTTATAACTTTAAATCGTAGCAACACGATGCACTACTAATGTCTGTTAACTGCACAGCTTTTTCGCTCATCCGCACTCGACACCTGGGTACATTCTAGTTACTATGTTCCCTGTCACATTAGGACCATGCTACACTAAAGCAGACATAGCGCTCTTAAAAGAGATCCACCTCATATGGTAAATGCCACTGGCTGCCAGTTAGGCAACATATCATCTTTAAACCTCTTTGCAGACTCTTACTTTCAGAAAAATCTGAGGTGGTACATACCCGACAGGACTCTGCGCTCCAGCTCTGCTAAAAATCTGGTGGTGCCATCTTTCAAACGTGCCTCCTTGGAAGGGAGACGTTGTTGGAATAAAAATATTTTAGCTGTGCTGTTTATGTATTGTACGATTTAATTTAGCATTCGCGGCACCATTTTATGTTAAGCCGCCATTTTAGGCCATGATCGAAACTAATTTCTTCTTGTCTCTGCTGAGAGCAGCTGTGGTAGTTTTAATTTCTCCAAGGTTGGGCCTTGCTGTACTAATGAATACACTGTTCTTATTAGCGCATACCTTTCCCACTCGATAGAGGCCTGCTCCCACCTTTAGAGCGGGGGGCACAGGCAGAACGACCTTGGCAGTAAGATAGCGTGTGCCCGGTCTCAGGATCGAAACTCATCCTACTGTACCTTCTTTGTCTAGCTGCCTCGAACTGGAAATTTCCAGTCAGGGCGTGTCTTCATTGGTTCTGAATTGTACATAATGTATCACCATGTTTGCTGAAGTCAGTCCCTCTGCAGCAATCCCAGGAGGCTGGTCAGACTGGACTCCGCTCGAGTGTACCTTAATAAATATACTTGGTTTGTATTCTCTACTGTCTGACCGACTCTTCATTTGTATGGAAGGCTGAGAGGTGGTCGCGAGTGACCCGGGTGGCCCTAATTGGGTCACTTCCTTCAGTTGACGCCCGAACAGGGACTCCATTGGGTGACCCATCCTCGCCCGCGGACGGGTGAGGTCGGGGCCAACGTCGGGTCGGACGGGCGGACCAGGGATCCCTGCACGAGAGAGTTTCTGAACTCGCAGCTGCCCCGTCTGTCTGACCGGTCGGTGCCTTGCCCAGCGGTCATCCCGGCTGGGGTCCTGAACGGCGAAACCCTTGGATCTGACCGTTTGGTCCAAAGAGTCGGCAGTGGAGAATACATTCGTTTGGCCTGTGTGCACCAGGTGAGTTTGTTTTTGTTCTTTGTGGATATGGTACCTTTTTGGTTTGTCTTTGGTGCGGTCTGAGGACCCATTTTGGTTTGCATTTGGTATGGTCTGAGGACCGATTTGGATACAAAGTGTTTGTGAACACTTTGCCAAGCAACATAACTATTTTGGCTTACTTTTGAAAATGCCTGGATTCAGCCGGTTTTTGGTTTCCTGTTGTCGTTGTTGTTCTGCTGATGCTCGACTGGAAGAAAGTCAGCCAGCGCCTCTGGAAGGCACTCCGAATTTTGGTATGTTTGTGAAACATGGTCTTGGCCCTATTATGTTTAGTACGCTATGGCACAAATATACGAGGGGCAATGCTGAGTTGCAGTGGCCGTTGACGGGCACCTTTGATGAACAAAAAATTGCCTTTCTACAGGAGAAGTTGTTTGCAAGAAGAAGTAGGCAGTCTATGTTTGATTCCCTCAGAACATGGCAAAAGGAGGTTAAACAGAGGCGAATGAAAGCAGAGAAAGAGGCCCGAAAGGGGAGATTGCAAACATTGACTCAGAAAGCTGTAGCACATGATAGAGAGAAACAAGAGATAGGGATTGAACGTGAAGATAGGAGATTCCGATTACAAATTGATAAATCCTATGTGGCCCAAGAAGAAAATGATACGTTTGTGGAACAATTGTTAGATACTCGACCTCCACCTCCGTATGCCCCGCAGAGGATATACTCCGCTCTTCCCTCGCAGGCCCAGCTACCCGGTTCTTCTGTCTCCGCTGTTTCTCTTACTGTTGATCAGACTGCCTTGGCCACGGCACCTCCTGTCCTTTCCTTGCCCTCGCCGTCCGTGGCAACTATGACTGTTAGTACTCCTGCAACACCTATTGCTTCGGCATCTCTTTCGCCAGCTCTTACACCCACGACACAGCCAGCAGCGACGTTAGTGCCTACTGCCTCTGTCGTCACTCCCACTGTGTTCTTCCATTCCCCGACATTGCAGAGTAGTGGGACACCAGTACGTGGATTTGAGGATAGAGACTGGACGAAACTTAAGGAGCGCATGGGGCGGACGTTAGTCCGATCTGATATGGGAGATGAAGAGAAAAAGGTGGTGGCTAATCAGGCTGCGCAGTGGGCCCAAAACCCCATTTATAGTGTGGAAGATGTGTGGAGCGTGATGAAAGAGTATGAGCCTTTTGTACAGCAGCATGCTCTTAAGCATATGTCGGCTACTTTGATCGGTCTTTGGGAGCAGTGTTTCAATGGTGCAGCACCGCAGATCATATATGATATTAGGGATTATGTGTATGTTACCGATATGGAGCCTGCCCATGTCTTCGGTAATGTTGCGATGTTGGTTGCTTATCGGGGTAGATTGATTGAGAAGAGCCCCACCCCGGTATCTCAGTTTCTGATGCGGGAGGTTCATCCTATCTACCATCCCGAGATACCAGAGCTAAGGGATCAGCATGATCATGTTACTAGGCCAAGGGTAGAGGCCCGTTTCCAAGAACAATGGGTTTATACTCTGTGGAAAAGGAGTGAAGTTTTGTCTCTTAAGACTCAGTTACCTGACCCTAGGAAAAATCCTACCGCTTATTATAAGGAATTGACTGAAGCAGCCTCTTCAACAGTAATGACGCTTGCGGATATTGAAATGTTTTTTGGTTTACTAGTTCCGGTCGATATTTGGAGACAAGTACACACACAGGATCACGTTGCGGAATTGGTTGGTACCTGGGATCAAATTAAAGCATGGGATCAGGAACAGAAGCCAGGTGACAAGCCTAGAGTAGAGATACTTGCTTTGCCTGGCCGTATCATTACGTATATGCATTCTCTTATTCGTCCGAGAAAAGTTGATTGGGACAAGTTATCAGCTTGTCGTCAAAAGAAAGATGAGAGTGTGTCTGATTTTTTCACTCAATTTGAAGGTGTGTTTCTAGATTATAGTGGACAGGATTTGTCGATTGAAGGTGGTGAGCGACTGTTTGTTAACAGATTTGCTTCCAATTTGCTTCCTGAAATTGCGACCCGATTGCAGGCTTCCGAGAGCACCTGGTCCACTTCTTCCCCTTCCGTTATTTTGAATATGGCGCAGTATTATGAACACAGGGAGAATGAGGATAAGGAGAGGTCGGAGAAGAAGCACAAGGATTTGAAGACGAAGATGTTGTTGCAGCAGGCTTCTAGGGGGAATCGTAGAGGACATGGTGGATGGCCCGACAGCTTCCACGCACTAGCAGGCCCGCAAATACCACGCCTTTAGGGGCGAATCAGTGTGCGTACTGTAAAGAGGAGGGACACTGGCGCAGCGAGTGTCCAGTGCTTTTGCAGAAGGTGGCGGCTCCTCGAGGACGAGGTTCTCGTGGACGGGGTCGTGGAGCTGGTGGCCAAGACAGGGCTCAAAATGCTGGTGCCTTGCAGGGTCGCTCTGATCAGAACTGTTTTGATGACGCTCGGGGTCGACAGTATTATCATGATGATTATGATACGGATGAGGTTACAGGGATGTCTTATAGCCAGGACAGCCAGGGACAGAGTGAGGGACCAGATCCGATAACTGTAGATCAACGTGGTCCATACGTTAGTGCGGATGTGCATGGTTCGACTAAGGAGTTCTTGGTGGATACAGGTACAACAAACCGTTCTATTTCTCGTTCATTGGTCCCTGGGGCGACTCTGTCTGGCCATAATAATGTTTTGGTAGGTTTTTCTGGTGTACCTGTTGTGATCCCCATTTCAAAACCCCTTGCGCTGACTATTGGTCCCTTTACTGTGGACTCGTCATTCTTGTTGATGTCTAATTGTGGAGAAAATTTGATGGCTTTGGACTTGTTGAAGAAATTGCATGACACGATTTACTTCTCCGCGGAGGGTGTCTACATGACAATGGGTCAGAATGTTGTGGGCGCTACGCAGTGTCTGTCCAAAGATGCACCACTTCCTGCGGAGTTTAAAGACGTGCCGCCCACACTGTGGGCAACGGGCGACACAGATGTGGGTTTGTTGCAGATATCGCCTGTTTCGATACGTGTCAAGGAGGTTGCTGTTTTACCCCGTATCCCTCAGTATAAAATACGGCAGGCAGGTGAGCGAGCTTTGTTGCAAATTGTACAGGATTTGATTGGGAAAGGAGTGGTTGAGGAGACGACTGCTAATGTTTGTAATAGCCCTATTCTTCCCATTCTCAAATGGACACCTTCGGGTTCCTCTCATGATCATGCAGATGTTTATCGCTTTGTGATTGACTTGCGTGCAGTTAATAAAATAGTGATTCCTCAGTTTCCGGTGGTCCCTGACATTACGACTCTTTTGACAATGATTCCTTCTTCTGCCAAATTCTTTTCTGTCATTGACTTGAAAAACGCATTCTTCAGTATTCCCATTCATCCTGATAGCAGATATCTGTTCAGGTTCACCCTAGCTGGTAGAAGCTTTAGATTCTGTCGCGCTCCACAAGGCTATACAGAGAGTCCGAGTATCTATAGTCAGGCATTAAAAGGTCAGCTGGATTCCTTGTCGCTTCCCACAGGTAATGTATTACTCCAATATGTCGACGACCTGCTCATTGCCTCGGATACAGAACAAGGTTGCAGAGACAGTACGGTTAAATTGTTGCTACATTTAGCTCAACATAGCCATAAAGTATCCCTTTCCAAATTTCAGTATTGTCGACAGGAGGTCACCTATTTAGGTCACCTACTGTCGAAGGAGGGTAGGAGATTGACTTATTAAGCCCCTGCTCGCTTTAACACTAAAGGATGTGCATGAACCCCTGCCTTGGATGCCTGAGTGTCAGCAGTCTTTTGAGCAATTAAAAACTGCGCTTTACTCGGCTCCAGTGCTTGGTACCCCTAACTACGCTAAATGCTTTGTATTGTATGTCCACGAGAAGGGTGGTTGTGCGCTTTCTGTTTTAACACAAAAATTTGGGGATAAGCAACGACCGTGTGCTTATTTCTCTGCTGTGCTTGACCCTGTTGCACAAGCCCTCCCGAGCTTTTCTAAGAGCGGTCACGGCTGTGGCTGTCTCAATACGACAATCGGCTGGACTCGTACTTGATACTGACCTCACAGTTATGGTACCCCATGCTGTGGATACACTTTTGAATAAGACAAAGACGCAGCACCTCACCAGTGCACGTCTGACAGGTTATGAGCTAACGCTCTTTGCAAAGCACATTACGATCAAACGCTGTGCCACTCTGAATCCAGCCACGTTACTACCCCTCCCTTCTGGGAATGAGGAGATTGACATACATGATTGTATCTTCCGGACGGAAGAAGAGACGAAAGGACGGGTAGACCTGACTGATGTTCCCTTATCTGACCCCCAAGGGGAACTATATGTCGATGGCTCTTGCTTTAAGTTACCAGATGGCACTACAACTGCTGCATACGCCATTACTACACTGTGTACAGTAGTTGAGACATCATGAGTTCCCTATCAGTCAGCCCAAGCTGCAGAGCCTGTTGCCCTTATTCGAGCCTGTGAATTGAGTGAGGGATTAGTTGTCAATATTTATACTGACAGTCAGTACGCTTTTGGAGTCGCCCATAATTTCGGGCGGCTCTGGGCAGAGAGAGGGTTCCTTACTTCCCATGGGCCACGAATTCAGCATGGTCCTCTTATATATAGGCTTCTGTCCGCTCTGACACTCCCTAAGAAATTTGCCATAGTGAAGTGCAGCGCTCATAGGAAAGTTACTGACGATGTGGGTAAAGGGAATGCTTTTGCAGATCAGACAGCTAAGGAAACAGCCCGAACAAAGACGAAAAGAATGTTTGTAGCAGGTCCCGCTAGGTGGGTGCCTGAGGTCACCATATTTGAGGGTACACTAGAGAACGTGAAGGAAATTCAGAGTGAGGCTATGGTGGAGGAATTAGCAGTGTGGCAAGAAAGTACAGCACAGTTGAACGATGACGGATGTTGGATTGACAAGTCAGGGAAGCAGAGGTGGATGTTGCCAGATGCATATGTTCTTCCTGTAGTCACAATGGCCCATGGCCCAGCCCATATTAGCGCTAAGGGTATTTGCAAGTTGTTAGACCCCGTATGGCAAAATGACCACATTTGGAAGACAGCTGCACATTTAGTAAAGTACTGCATGGTGTGCATGATGCACAATCCTGGCAAGGGTACCCCTACACCACCCGGCAATTTTGCACCTCCCACTTTCCCTTTTGAGGTCCTTCAAATGGACTATATCGAAATGGACTCGGTCAATAATTTGAAGTATGTGTTGGTGGTCGTTTGTGCATTCAGTAAATGGGTTGAGGCTTACCCTACTAAAGAGAATACAGCCATTGCGACTGCAAAGGCACCCCTGAAGGAGTTCTTTCCTCGCTTCGGCTTGCCCCGTTTGATCTGGAGTGACAACGGAAGTCACTTTAATGCCAAGATTATCCAGTTAGTTTGCGATGGTTTACACATAAAGCAGAAATTTCATGCTGCGAATCACCCCCAGTCAGCAGGTTTGGTTGAGAAGTACAATGGGACTCTCAAACTGAAAATGGCAAAGATTCAGGAAACCAGAGGGTTATAGTGGCCAGATGCTTTACCATTAGCTCTTTTGTCAACGAGAACTAAAGCACATTCTAGGACAGGATTGTCACCCTACGAGGTCGTGTTTGGACGCCCGGCAAATGTCTGGGGCGTCCCACACCCGCGTAGGTTGTCTGAGATTGAGTACACTTTATTGACGATTACCTGTGCCAGTTAACTGAAAGTTTGCGTTCTATTCACCAACAGATTTGTGCGTCACTGCCACCCATACCAGAGAGGCCCGGTCACAACATCCAGCCTGGGGACTGGATTTTGCTGCGTAATTTTTAGCGGAAGAAGAGCTTGGAGCCCCGGTGGAAGGGGCCCGAGCAAGTCCTCCTCGCTACCCGGACCGCTGTGAAAGTCGCCGGCCGAAAGAATTGGATTCATTCCAGCAACTGCCGCAGGATACCCTTACCCTATGACCACTGGGCGAGGGACGGCATTGGGGAAGCTGAGGGTGAGAAAGTCCCTCAGTTCGTCCCTTTTGGTGACGCAAAGCTTACCTGGACCCAAACGGATGCCGAAAATGATGACGTGCTAAATGCAGCTGTCCCTCCTGAGATTAGAGCCATTAAGGAGCAGTTATTTGTTGACCCCTCTGTGCCTGGAGTCACCAGGTACAATTTGCGCCCTCGGCTGAGGAATAGTGCTTCAAAGGAGAAGTCAGACTAGTCAGGGATGGACTGTGCAAGTTAGGGTGTACTTTGCTGTAGTACCAACGGTGTTAGTTTAGGGTGAGGCGAGATTGGTGCACTGTTCTGACATTGGACAGGATAAATTGAATGTGCTCCCTCGGAGGGGGGTACATTATCCTGTGCGACGTGGGATTGATTCATCGAGAGCTAGGACTGAGCAAGCTCCACCGCCGGTGCTCAAGAGCGCCAACGTTGATGAACAATAGGAGCCTGTACCAGTGAAGCTCAGACAGACACTGGGAACAATTGCCTTTGCTATCAGCTTTATTGCATTCCTTTTCTTGCTTCATAATGCATCCGTTTGGTTGCCATTGTCATATATTGGTAGCTGTGAAGGTTGGTTTGAATTGCTTGTTATGGTGCACTACCATTTCCAACTCTCTACTCAGGTTATGACATCTGCTGATTCTCGCACTGTGGTAGAGTATATAAGTTTTCATCATGAATTTACTCCCATAGGAAAGGCAGGAAATGGGACATCCGGGACATTATCCCCAAAATCCTGTACGAGAATTTATGATAAAATGAAGAACGAAACATGGCTTAGAATGGAAATGGCTGATTTCCAAAGGTTCAACACCTCTGAATATTTCCAATCTTTCCAAGATCGTAATGTTACAAAGGACAAACCGATGCCGGTGTCCGTGGTCAACACAACAGCTAGTTTCTGTGTCCAGGGGACAGGGCAGGTAAAGGTGGGGGAAAGTAAATGCAATTTCACCTACAGACTGAGCACGATTAATAGTCCGCCCTTGATCCTACCCCAGAATATCTATTTTGTCTGTGGATCCCAAGCTCACGTCTGGCTTCCGAGGGGGTGGTCTGGCAGATGTTACCTCTCTTTCCTTCTTCCCCCTGTGTATGTTGCCCCGTCCAATTACCATAAAGATCATCGGCTGCAACGTAGGAGTACGTACTTGCCCAGAGTCAGAAGGGTTGTTGACACTGAGGATATAGATCAGACAGATACCACCTGGCAACAGTTTGATGATGCTGCAAGGGGTCTTTTACCTTTCTGGGGCCCCATGGCTAATAGTCTTCAGCTTCGTCGGCTAACAAGAGTTGTGGAAGGGGTTATTAATAGAACAGCTGGGATACTGACAAACATCACTGCTGAGCTCCAGGCTACGAGATTAGTCACCTTACAGAACAGGATGGTGTTAGACTTCATCCTCGCTGATCGGGAGGGGTCTGTCGCATCATTGGCAGCAGCTGTTGCGTTTACATACCTGACCACGCCCCCAGTGTGTATACAGATATACAAAAATTGCATAGACTTTCGTCAGACATACACCAAGAGACAGGTACTTGGACACTATCGGGGTGGTTCTGGAACATGCTAACGACATGGGGTTGGAAGATCCTTATCTTTTTGGTTGTAGTTGCCGGTATTATCTTTACATGTTGCCTCTGCATACACTGTCTCCCGGCTTGTTACACCTATTGTGTAAGTGCTCTGACACCTAAACGAAAAATATCCATTCATGATACTAATGCTGCAATCATGTTGCAAAAGCACATTAATGAAATTATGCAAATTGACGAGGGTATCTTTGAATACTGATTATGTGTGCACCTGCTTATAGTGATGGTTCTTATCCTTGCCATATGTTATCCGTTTTCTGGATAGCAACATAAAATTTTCAGCAAAAACTAAAAGGAGGGTCTGTTGGAATAAAAATATTTTAGCTGTGCTGTTTATGTATTGTACGATTTAAGTTAGCATTCGCGGCACCATTTTATGTTTAGCCGCCATTTTAGGCCATGATCGAAACTAATTTCTTCTTGTCTCTGCTGAGATCAGCTGTGGTAGTTTTCATTTCTCCAAGGTTGGGCCTTGCTGTACTAATGAATACACTGTTCGTATTAGCGCATACCTTTCCCACTAGATAGAGGCCTGCTCCCACCTTTAGAGCGGCGGGCACAGGCAGAACGACCTTGGCAGTAAGATAGCGTGTGCCCGGTCTCAGGATTGAAACTCATCCTACTGTACCTTCTTAGTCTAGCTGCCTCGAACTGGAAATTTCCAGTCAGGGCGTGTCTTCATTGGTTCTGAATTCTACATAATGTATCACCAGTTTGCTGAAGTCAGTCCCTCTGTAGCAATCCCAGGAGGCTGGTCAGACTGGACTCCGCTCGAGTGTACCTGAATAAATATACTTGGTTTGTATTCTCTACTGTCTGACCGACTCTTCATTTGTATGGAAGGTTGAGAGGTGGTCGCGAGTGACCCGGGTGGCCCTAATCGGGTCACTCTCTTCAACGTTTCTTCAGGTCCACTGCCTTACTCTGGAACCGCCTTCATTTTGAACTCAAAACAGCTGCCTCCCTTTCTATTTTCAGAAAAGTGTCTGAAAACATGGCTCTTCGTACAGAAATAGGCTAATTGACTGCATTTGTTCCTTGTCTCGCATAGCGCCAAGACGACTCCAGGTATTAGTTTGCGCTTAACAAATATTCTCATTCATTCATATGGCCCAGTGTGAAGCACTGAACTAGAGACTTTGCCATCATTACTTTTTTACAACAGAGAAGAAAATAGCAGGAGTAGGAATACTCATCTACTGTAAATGTGGCATATTGGTAGAAGAGCATATAAAAGATAAGGTGGTTGGTAAATAGCAAATAAAAGATCACAAATTGATGCTCACTTAACTGTGGCCTCCTCTACAGCCCAAACTAGGACCAGGATGGGTTCAAAGACCAGACTGTCTGAGCCCTTGCATAGATCCCATATTAATTGGATTAGATTATGTATTACTTGAAAAGAGAGTGCTTTCAAAAGGGCAAAATATGACACAGGGACCTATCACTCTATCAGACCATGACCTCCTCCAGTGCACATTAGAAAGGCCCGACTTCTCCCGAAAGAGAAGTAATGGAACATGGTGCCTTAATGAAATTCTGTTGGGTGACCCAATAATGATTAGCAATAATGCATAAAAAAAGTAGCAGACAATGACAATAGAGACACAAATGTGGCCCCCCTAGGGAGGTTCTGAAAGCAGTGCTGTGGGGCTAATTTATTGCAGAAGCAGCCATGTTAAAATGAGGAAGGCCATGCTGGCGCAAATGTAGCAAGAATTAAAAAAATATAGTCACACTAACAGGCACAATCTCAAAAAATATGGTGGAAGGTGATAACACTAAGGGGCAAATAAGAACCTTAGGGATAGATAAAGCTAACTATCTCATAGCCAAATTAGATAGAAAGCCTATGAATCAGACAACAACCTGGGCCATCTTTTGGCAAATTTCCTTAAGTCCAAACTAGACCAAGTCTGATAGTTGAATTAAAAACAAGGAGCGGGTAATGTGCAGAGAGAAAGATGACAAAGCAAGATGTTTTCAAGAGTATTATGCAGTATTGTACACAAATGAAGCCACAGATCAAATATCAATAAGCAAAAAAAACTATCTGCAAAGAGTGAAACTGCCTAAAATAGCATAAACGGTACAAGAAATTTAGAAAACAAATTACAGTAGAGAATACAGTGAAAGGCATCTGTCGTTTGCCCGATCTAAAGTCCCAGGCCCCAAATACATCTTTATGACTATATTTTCTAAGACCATTAGCACCCATTTATTGCTAATCTTCTTTAAACTTTTTAGGAGGATGCTTGTGGATGGGAAAGTTAGTCCAGCAATGTTGGAAGAAATGATATCACTTAAACCTAAGTCTATCATGCCTTTAGATGATTGTGCTGCATACAGACCAATTTTTTTTTTTTTATCTCAATGCTAAACAGTTTGCCAGCATAGCAGCACTCCATCTTCAACTAGTCCTAAAGGAGATTGTACATCCAGATCAGGCAGGGTTCATTATAGGAAGACAAACTAGTGACAACACACACAATCACGTCACCTTATAGATATTAGTAATAAAGGGGAAGAAAAACAATCCTACTCTCCCTGATGCCAAAAAAGCAGTTGATCAGGTGGACTGTGACGTTATGCACTATATCCTCTAAAAGGTGGGCCTGGGAGACCAGATATTGAGATTCCTAATGGATGGTTATACTCGTCAAAGGCTAGCTTCCGAGTAAATATTATTCTATTACAATAACTATATACACACAAGGGGGGAGAAAGACAGATCTGCCCTGCCTACACTCCTCTTTGTGCTCACTCTGGAGCTGCTAGCTCAAGGGATCAGGGCCAAAAACCAGAAAAAAGGGGTGCACCTATGGGGACATGAATTTAGGCTTACTATGTTTGCAGATTATATTATTCTTTCATTGGTTTACACTGTAAAGTGTATTCTGCCTTTGATGGAAGACTTGAGGGAATACTAGTGGGTATCAGGTTTTAAGATCAACCTGGTTGGGTCAGAGGGGTGGGTGTTTCAGTCTTCAAAACTACAATCCAGATGTTGAAACACCTAAGCTAAAAGTGATGGGCGGAAACATCAATTAAATATTTGTGGATTGAATTAGCAGGGACACTTCCTAAGAGCAAAGGCATAAATATAGTAGGGCAGTGAAATCAGAACTGACAAACTGGAAAAGCCAGTTGGTATCCTGACTAGGGAATATGCTAGCCCTAAAGATGACAATTCTGCTAAAAATCTTATATGTCTTCCAAACATTAACACTCCACATAAACAGGGACAACATAGCAAACTATATGCGACCCACTAGACAAGAAGGATGGGAGTACTTAATCTAATAAAATACTAAGCACCCTCACAACTGAGGTTTCTGATGACTAGACTTGTGAAGAAATAGAGAATACTGGTGCGTGATAGACCACACATTGAGTGGAAGCTGACTATCAGAGGTCCCATGTGTCTCAAAATCACAAACTAATCCCTAACTATATACTTCACCTGTTGAGGGAGTGATGCTTAGAGAATGGGAAGCTTAGGATGCAAAGCAGGCATTAAGAGGTTCCCCTCCCCTTTTGCCCTGCTGTGGTAAAATAACAAGTTTACACCAGGGATAGATATATGTTCCAGAAATGGAGGGATGGTGGTTGCAAAGTATTGAGGGATATAGTTGACAACTGAAAGGTTAAATACTTTTAGCAGATGAAAGAACACATCAGTCAAGCAGAAATGGGGGATATAGATAGTTCCAGGTGCGTCATTCGGTCCAACAAGCTTAGATAACAAGCATGGGCAAAGCCAATAGGTTTTGCCTGTGCAAGAGCTATTGACTTTGCCAATGTGTTTTAGCCATGTTGTACATCAGCATGGCTGCTGTTCAGAATGACTTAAAGTTAGTTAGAGGAGAGTGGCGTAGAGTGCAGTGGCATAGAGTGGAGGGTTGTGGAGTGTCATACAGTAGATTGGAGTGTTGTGAAGTAGAATGGTGTAGAGTGGCATAGAGTGGAGGGGCACTGAGAGTTGTAGACTGGGTTGGTATGGAGTGGTGTAGATTGGAATAGTGGAGTAGTGTGTCATAGAGTAGAGTGGACTGGAGTAAAGTGGCCTGGTGCAGAGGGAGTTGCGTAAAGTGGAGTAACGTGTCATGGAGTAGAGTAGCATAGAGCGGAGTAGAGTGTCATAGAGTGGAGAGATGTAGGGAGGAGGAGGAGTTTAGAGTGGAGGGCTGTAGAGTAGAGTATAGTGTCATAGTGTGGAGTAGAGTGGAGTAGGACAGCATAGAGTGGAGAGGCATAGAGTGGAGTACAGTGGAGTGTCATAGAGTGGAATGTAGTAGATTGAAGTGTTGAAGAGTGGAGTGAAGTGGAGTGGTGTGGAGGGTCGTTGAGTGGAGAGTCGTAGAGTGGAGAGTTGTAAAGAGTTGTGGAGTGGAGTAGAGAAAAGTGGCGTAGAGTGGAGCAGAGTGTCGTAGAGTTGTGTACAGTGAGTTGTGTAGGGTGGAGCAGGTTGGAGTAGAGTGGTGTATAGTAAAATGGCATAGAGTTGAGTAGAGTGGTGTAGAGTGGAGTGGCATAGAGTGGAGTAGAGTCGGGTGGCATAGACTTGAGTTGAATAGCATAGAGTGAAGTGGAGTGGCCAGGAGTGGAGTGTCGTAGAGTGGAGGTGCGTCAAGTGTTGTGGTGTGAAGTGGAGTAGAGTGTCATACAGTGGAGTGGCGTGGAATGGAGTAGAGTGTAGTAGAGTGGAGTGTCGTAGAGTGGATTGAAGTGGAGTATTGTGTCGTAGCGTGGAGTGGGATAGAATGGAGTGATATAGAGTAGAGTTGAGTGAAGTGGCGTACAGCGGAGTAGAGTACAGTGGAGTGGTATAGTATGGAGTAAAGTCTTGTAGAGTGGAGTAAAGTGTCATAGAGTGGAGTAGAGTAGAGAGGCATACAGTGGAGTAGAGTGGAGGGTCATAGAGTGGAAGGGTGTAGAGTGGAGGGGCGTAGAGTGGCATACAGTGTCATATGATGGAGTGGAGTATCATAGATTGTCGTGGAGTGTCAGAGTGGAGTGGAGTGGCATAAAGTGAAGTGACGTAGAGTGCAATTGATTAGAGTGCTGGGGGATAGAGTGTCGTAGAGTGGAGTGGGATAGAGTGGAGTGTTATGGATTGTCGTGGAGTGTCGTGGACTAGCGCAGCGTGGAGTGGCATAGAGTGGAGTACAGTAGAGAGGCATAGAGTGGAGTGACGTAGAGTGGCATAGATGGAATGGCGTAGAGTGCTATAGAGTGGAGGGTCATTGAGTGGAGGGGCATAGAGTGGAGTGGCATAAAATGGAGTGGAGTGTCATAGAGTGGAGTGTCGTAGACTGTTGTAGAGTTGATTGGAGTGTCATAGAGTGCAGTGGAGTGTTATAGAGTGGAGTGGCATAGAGTCCAATGGTATAGAGTGTCATAGAGTGGAGTGTCGCAGTGTAGAGTATTGTATGATAAGGTGTTGTAACGTAGAGTGTCGAAGCATAGAGTGGAGTAAAGTGTCTTAGAGAGGAGTAGAGTGGCGTAGAAAGGAGTAGAGTAGAGTGGCTTGGAATGTCGTAGAGTGTCATAGAGTGGAGGGTCGTACAGTGGAATGGAGTAAAGTGTCGTAGAGTGGAGGGGGTAGAGTGAAACAGTGTTGTAGATGCGAAGGGACATAGAGTGGAGGGGCATAGAGTGGTGTATATCGTATTGAGTGACGTAGAGCAGAGAGGCATAGAGCAGAGTCGCAGAGCGGAGGGTGGAGAGGCATAGAACGGCGGAGGAGCGGAGAGTGGACTAAAGTGTTGTAGAGTGGAGTAGCGTAGAGTGAAGTAAAGTGGCATATAGTAGAGTGGCATTTAGTATTATAGGGTGGAGAGTCATGAGGTGGAGTGTTGTGGAGTGGCATAGAGTGGAGTAGAGTCGTAGGGTAGAGTGGCGTTGAGGGGATTAGATTCATCGAGTGGCGTGGCATAGAGTGAAGTACTGTGGCCTAGAGTTAAGTAGAGCAGAATGGTGTAGAGTGTCGTAGAGTGGAGTGGTGTAGAGTGGAGTAGCGTGGAGTGGTGGAGAGTGCAGTGGAGTAGAGTGTCATAGAGTGGAGTGATGTATAGTGGAGGGGCATAGATTGGCGTAGCGTAGAGTGGAGTAAAGTGTGTTAAAGTGGCGTGGAGTGGAGTGTCATGGAGTGGAGTAAAGTGGTGTAGTGCTGAGTGCCATGGAGTGGAGTAGAAAGAAAGTGGTGTGGAGTGTAGTAGAGTGGATTGGCATAGAGTAGAGAATCGTAGAGTGAAGTGGCGTAAAGTGTCAGAGTGTCATAGAGTGGTGTGGCAAACAGTGGCATGGAGTAGAGTGTTGTGTAGTGGCATAGAGTGGAGTAGAGTGTCTTAGAAAGGAGTGGGATCGAGTAGAGTTCGTAGAGTGAAGTGGAGTAGAGTGAAGTGGTGTATAGTTGAGTAGAGTAGTGTGTCTTAGAGTAGTGTGTCATAGAGTGGAGTGGCGAAGAATTGAGTGTCTTAGAGTGCAGGAGAGTGGTGTAGAGTGGCGCGGAGTGGAGGGGCATTGGGTGGCACAGAGTGGAGTAGAGTGGGTGGCGTAGATTTGAGTATGCATGGTATGGTAGTGCACTGCCATTACAGACAAAACATTTTCAATTGAAATGACCATTACATTTGCACGGACATACAGTTTTACTGATAAAACTATACAGCACAAATGATAAAGTTTGGAAATGACATTACCTAGTGCTTTGATTTGATTTATTTTGATCATGTTAAAATATTTGCTTCCAGTACACTTCAGAATTGCAAAACAAAATGTGCTTCATTTGTCGTTTCCTAATTCTGAAATATTCTGAAATATTTCACAGTTCATTTACAGACATTTAAAATGTGCTGTGTTCTAGAAAAAAGCCTTTCCTTTCACGCACCAAGCTTCATTGGAAGTCAGAGTCTGACATTTGACCTCTGTCTTTGAAATGCACTGCAAATGTGGCAAGATAGGAACAAAAGGTAAAGGCCTGTTTACAGAAAGCCAGCACTTGTGGAAGAATACAGTAAAAAGTCTATGCTCCACGAGAGAGAAAATGACATGGTGGACAGCCTAAAACAAATAAAGCCAGCAAATAGAAAGCAAGCAAATGTAAGTTACAAAGCCAATGGTAAGCAGTGAGCGGAATGCATTCTTAGGTCAGCTTTCAGAATGTCCCCAAGATGTCTTTAGCTAACCAGACAGCTGCGCTGTCAGGTAGGCTTCGACCTAAAAAAGAAGCATCTAGCACACTCACTTCCTTTGAGAAATTCCTTCTACACTACAACGAGGAGCACACAGCCTGCAGAATATATTCGATACTAATTGCTAGAAAAAAAGAAAGATAAAATGTCCTTTCAGAATGGCTGGAAATAGATTGAGCATAAACTTAGATTTAGATTAGTGGAAGGGCACTATCGGTCACCACTTTAGGGAAAAGAAACCCATTTAAAAATCATGTATAGATCATGGCATTATACACCGGCAAAACTAGGATGAATGTGTCATCCAGGAGAATCGGCATTCTGGCTAGGGTGTGGATCCTTAGGCACTGATTTAGATCTTGGTGGACGAGTTACTCCGTCACAACGATGATGGATATCCCGTCTGCTGAAATATAAATCCCATTAGGATATAATGGTATTTATATTTTGGTGGACGGGATATCTGTCACCATTGTGACGGAGTAACTCGCCCGCTAAGATCTAATTCAGGCCCTTAGACTTCCAACACATATACTGTGGCCCTGCACAAGGATAAAACTTTTTGGGGACAAGGTAGGTCAGGTTATCGAGCAGATAACAAAGTCCTGCATTGCGGAATGTCCACAGGCCACACTAATGGATAACCCCTGCCAAGAAATATACCCGCTCTATGGTACGAAGGGTAAAATATTGAACATGCTTCTAGCAGCTTCTAGCATGCTTCTAGCAGCCTAACAACTTTGGGGAAGGCTTGGGGGAACTACAGTAGCCCCAACAGAGGTGATGTGGATGAGAAAACTGTGGTGGGTGCAGGGAATGGAGGAAATGGTATAAACAGACCAGTGAAAGGAGAAGGGATTCAGGAAAGAAGGGTGCGTACTTTTGGACTATCCTGGAAAAGAGTTCAAGGAGCCGCAGAGTCCTCAGAGGCTATGAACACTACACATTCTTGATAAACCGAAAGTGGAGGAATGCTATACCGCAAGGCGAGACCCACCCTCTTTCACAATGGACGCTTCATTTGGAAGTGAAGCTTATACCCAAGGGAGTGGCATCCAGGTTGGCTGCAGAAATTCACAACTGAACTAAGGCAGGACATTGGGTGTAGGTAAGGAGAATAGGAGAGGGGGGTTAGGGGAGTTCGTAAAGCTGTAAATTCTGAAAATCAATAAAAGTGTATATAAACCTAAATTGCAGAAATAGAACTTTGGCGAAAATACTCTATAAATGGGATAAAGTCCCCACCTTGGTGTACAGACCAGTTTTGGAGTTAAACACATAACACTAAGATTTGGAACTGTGAGATTTCCCGACAGACCAAGACCTGTGATTGTCATTAGAGAGGGTCCGCTGCATGCCAGGCTGCAGCTGACTGCCCCAGCCCTACCACCATGTCAGTGTTTGTGGAGTATAGGAATCAGTAGCCGCCCGTGTTTGGACGAGTGGCGGGGGGTGGGGTGAGGAGGGAGCTTAGGGGTCGTGAATGGAGGGGGGCAAAATAAAAAATAATCAAATTTTAAAAAACTTACCTTTAGCAGGCCGAGTCCCACGTCGCGCTCCTCTGCTCCGCTGCTCCGCTGCTTACGACAGGCACCGGCTCCCAGAATGCCCTACGGCCAATCTTGAAGCTGCTCTCACATGAGAGCAGCTTTGGGATTGCCTGAGCGCCCTCGATTGGCGCTCCAGGACAGACTGGGAGTCTGTGCCTGCTCTCTCCAACCCCAGCAATGCAGCTGGCGTTGGAGAGAAATTCACTGAGGCGGCCGGCCAAAACATCATGCGCAGTGAAGGGAGTGCACTACCACTCCCCTCAGTGCCGTCACCCCCCAGGCCAGCCCCCAAGACTCGGGAGGAAAGAAGATATAAAGCGGCACGAGTGTCGTTTTTTTCCCTTTCCTGCCCTTTTTTGCGGGGGTAACGCTCCTCCGCCATAACGGAGGAGCCGCCGCTGTTAGGAATGTCTTCTTGTGTCTCTATAGACCAGTCTGCCTGCCTGTTAATGTGCAAGCTAAGATTATAGAATTATAAATCATGCAGGCTACTACCACTGCTGCATTTGTTCATGTGGTTGCAGATGGTGGGTACTGCCGGCTCTAGGGCGGTGCGACCGCACCGGGCGCTGACTTCGGGTGGGGGCATCGTGTTTGCAATAATATTATGGTTTCAAAAGCAACTGCTGCCGCTTTCCTGGCCTCCAGCAATTTTCAGGCAACAATAAAAATGTCAAGATAAATTCGGTGATTAATGTTCTTTCTAGAGAGAGATTAGAGGTTTGTCCTATGGAATTTTTGACTGAAGGTAAAGTATCACAGAGGATTAATATGACTGCTGCAAAGAACGTGTACCATGTAGATCACAAAGTGCATATAATATAAATAGGTCAGTGGGTTACTGTTTTTGTCAGAGAGATCCTTTTGCTACTTACAGTTTCTAAGTTCAAATCCTAACATAGAGCAGTGAGCTATTAACTGTCATCACAGAGCTGCACACAAACTGCAAGGTATAGATTAGAGCATTATGATTTTTTCCCCAGTCTTTCATTATCCTAATGTTGGAAAAAGGGTTCGTTTGGATAGAAATCAATTCTGATCATTAAAGAGAACCCCCAACCATGGTGTTGCGTTTTAAATTCTGAGTTTGTGCTTCTCCAGACCAAGCACTAATAAATTTTACTGCCTACCAATGTAGATGACACCTTGTAGTCCTCTGGCTTATGTAACGTTTCCTATATACTGTTTTAAACACGTATGGATGATTGTCTCTGGGTAGTGTGTGTGATGTAAAGTGCTCTAACACCCTACACTGGTATAAGTGGCACTATAAAACAAATTAAATGCATCTGAGAGAGAGTGGCTATGGAGACTTGAGGGGCACTGTTAAACGGTGGTAGTGAGGGAATCCATGGTGGAGATGGTCATGGGGGGAGGGGGGCGGGGTACTCACAGACATTGTCGTACCAGGCGCCACCAGCGCTAAAGCTGGCCCTGATGGTGGGCACAACCAATCTTTTTTGAAGGTTGGTACTTATTGTTTATATAAGACGTAAACCTAGATCCAGAGAGAGAAAGGCAGAAAAGGGACAAGGAAAAAGAAAGATAATCAATGAAAAAGAAAGACAAATAACCGACAAGAGTGAGATAAAGAGACAGGAAGAGCAGGATTGTGGAAGAAAGAAGCACGAGGCAGAATCAAGTCTAGGCAGCCTTGGTATTCGACCACCTTGGCATTGGGTCTACTAAGAAAAACTTTGGACCCTTATGCTTATTTATTTAATCAAGCACTTGTCTTGGCGCTTCAATAAGCATGTGATACGTAGCCAGCAGCTTTGGGATTCCCATCTCTGTACTTCAGCATTAAAGAAATGCCTCCTTCAACTCCCAGAGCGGAAGCACGCGCCAGCTCTCGTCGACCTCCTCAGCAGTGTGGCGCGCGAGCAGACACCTAAGAACAGGAGCGCGCGTCGCCCCAGATCTGTCTGAACTTTATTAATATTTCACAGATGTTCGTCGTGCCTGGCAGGGCCGGGTGGCGAACAGCAGAAGAAACACCATTTTACGTTTTTTGAGCACATAAGGTGAGAGGATGCTGAAGACAAAACTGATATAGCGCACTACCTCGTGAGACAAAGCTGTCCAGCCAGGGCCGGCTTTAGTGCTGGTGGCGCCCAGTGCGACAATGCTTGTTGGCGCCCCCAATGACCACCTCGGCCACGGATACCCTCATTACCACCCTTTAACAGCGCCCCTCAAGTCTCCATAACCTCTCTCTCTTTCTCATGCACTTATTTTGTTAAATAGCGCTAGTCATATCAGTGTAAGGTTTTAAGCACTTTACATCGCATACACATTACGCAGAGACAATGAATCATAGTGTGTAAATCAATGTATAGGAAATGTTACATCAGACAGAAGACTACAAGGTGTAGGAGTCACAAGTCATCCATACTGGTAGACAATATAGTTTAAAAGTGCTTGGACTGAAGAAGCACACACTGAGAATTTAAAACGTAACACCATGGTTGGGGGTTGGCTTTACTAATAAGAATTGATTTCTATCCAAGTGAAAACTTTTTCAAACATTAGGATAATGAAAGACTGGGGGGAAAAATCATAATGCTCTAATCTATACCTTGCAGTTTGCATGCAGCTCTTTGATGATAGTTAATAGCTCACTGTTCTATATTAGGATTTAAACTTATAAACTGCAAGTTACAAAAGGGGCTCTCTGAAAGAAGCAGTAACACACTGACCTATTTACACTGTATGCACTTTGTAATCAGCATGGTTCACCTGCTTTGCATCAGGGATTTTAACCTCCTGCGCTACTTTATGATGATGAGTCAAAACTTCCACTAGACAAAACTCTGATTTCTCTGCAGCAGGTCCATTAATCTCCAGAGTTATCTTGACATTTTAATGGTTGCCTGAAAATTGCTGGAGGCAAGGTACGCAGCAGCAGGTGCTTTTAAAACTGTATTGTACTTGAAAACAAAGCGCCCTACTAAAGTCAGCGCCCGGGGCGGTAGCACCGATCGCACCGACCTAGAGCCGGCCCTGTGTCCAGCATAGGTCCAAGACTGCCAAAACCATCACAGATTTTCAAGGTGTCCACATAGTATATATATATATATATATATATATATATATATATATATATATATATATATTCACTGAAAAAACCATAGGTTTCAGGCCTGTTATAGTTAGGGTTTAGCATTTAAAAACCTTTGAAATTCACTGAAAAAACCATAGGTTTTAGGGAAAGTTATAGTTAGTTGGACATTGCACTCGTACAAAACCCGTGAAATTCCCCCGTAATAGTTAGTTCAGCTAACTATAACTCGCGCACCCGCAATGCACTGCTGATGACGTCACATATTACATCACTCATGACATGGTCAGTGACATCACTGATGACATCACTGACATCATCCAGTGACTGTGTGTTTCTGTAAAGTTTAAATATGTTTAATATATATAGGGAAAGGCGAATTGAAGAATGAGTGGGTGTATAAGCGTCTGAATGGATGATTTAGTAGGTGCGTGACTGAGTCTATAAGTGAATGATTAAATGTATCTTACTGGATGCATGGGTGAGTGACTAAACTGTGTGAATGTCTGTATCCGTCTGTCTGTTGCTGTGTAAGCAGCTGCATGGGTTTCTGACTAGCTAAATGAGTGTCTATATGGGTTATGGATTGGTTCTCTGAGTATCTATATGGGTGCCTCAGTGTTTGTGTGGGTGGGGTGTGTGTGACTCTGTGCATAGATGTGTGAGTGAGTGATTCACTGGGTGCATGGTTTCAACAGTGCGTCTGCGATGGACTGTATGGGTGGGTGAGTGTGTGTATGGGTGTGTTAGTGATTGAATGTATATCTCAGTGGTACATGTGTGAGTAACTACATATGTGAAAGGCAGTATATATGTGTGTTGGAGTATATAAATGGCTATAAGTGAGAGTGTGTGATTGTGAGAGTGGCTATATGGATGAGTGTGTGCTTGCATCAGTGATTGCATAGGAGCGTAAGAATGCTAGTATTTTTATGAATAAGTGAGCTGGTGTGTATAACTGTATAGGTGAGTAAATTGGAGTGTGATTAATTATTTGCATGACTGACTAGGTGTGTGAGTACCTCTATGGATGAGTTGCGTTGTGTGAGTGTTTATATAGGTGTATGAGTGCATATGATAGTCCTGTACTGAGTGACTGTAAGTATGAGTGACTGTACGGGTGAGTGAGTAGATGTGTGTGTGTGTAGACCTAAGAATCAGTGAGTGGGTATGTACTTATTGGTATTGGAGTGTGTATGGTTTTGAGAATGGCAGTCTGTAATTTAGAGTGGGTGTATCAAAAGTTATATTAGGGTGTGAGAAGATGCATTAAATTCTCACATGGATGATGTCATCAGTGATGTCATTTGAGATGTCATCAGTGATGTCATCAGTGATGTCACTGACCATGTCATGAGTGATGTAATATGTGACGTCATCAGCAGTGCATTGCGGGCGCGAGTTATAGTTAGCTGAACTAACTATAACGGGGGAATTTCACGGGTTTTGTACGAGTGCAATGTCCAACTAACTATAACTTTCCCTAAAACCTATGGTTTTTTCAGTGAATTTCAAAGGTTTTTTAAATGCTAAACCCTAACTATAACAGGCCTGAAACCTATGGTTTTTTCAGTGAATTTCAAAGGTTTTTAAAATGCTAATTCCTAACTATAACAAGCCTGAAACCTATGGTTTTTTCAGTGAATTTCAAAGGTTTTTTAAATGCTAATTCCTAACTATAACATGTCTGAAACCTATGGGTTTTTACAGTGAATTTCAAAGGTTTTGTAAATGACAATTTTTAAATGTATTAATTGTTATATATTTTTTTTTTATACTGATTTACTACATTTTTTTAAACTATTTATTTTTAGATATTTTATTTTTTAAATTACATTGTAATTACATTATACATTACATTACAAAATATACTTTCTCAGAATGAATTACTTTAGTTTAAATACTTTGCAAATAGGCAATAGACTTTTAAGTACAGTAGTTACAGTTGTTGCAATGGGCAACAAAATTTCAAACACAATGCAACATTGAGCTCAATGTGAATTTCTAGCTAAATGCAATTAGATACTTTATGGATTACTTTTCTAACCACAGGACTGGATCCTAGATTCAGTCCTGGGACATCTCCTGTAAACAGTTGAGTAAAAGCGTTTTGGTTACAGTAGTGATTTTTAAGGAATATTATTGTATTTTAAAAGTTGACACTTAGAAACTTTTTCACATAGAATCACCAATGTTATCCTATGGGAGGAAATTCACTTAGCAGGTAAGTAGTGTTATCGTTACTTTTTCTTACTCAGTGGTGGATCCTGGATCCAGCACTGGTGCATCTCCTGTAAACAGTTGAAAGAATGCGTTTAAGTCATACAGGCGATTTTTAAGGAATATTTGTAGTTTGTGAAAATCAACACTTTGAACCTTTTCTGCTGAAAACCAGACAATGGATTCCTACGGAAGGAAATATAAGTTACTGGTAAGTACGGTTAAAATTACTTTTCAGGATCAGTACTGGGCTGAAAGATGCAGCACTGAGGTCTCTCCTGATAACAGGTGAGTAAATCGGAATTCGTATTTTGGCTGATTTTAGAGGAATATTTGTATGTTTCAAAAATCGACACTTAGAAACTTTTTCAGCAAAAAGCAGGCAATGATATCCTATGGAAGGAAATTCAAGTTACTGGTAAGTACGGTTAAAATTACTTTTCAGGATCAGTACTGGGCTGAAAGATGCAGCACTGAGGTCTCTCCTGATAACAGGTGAGTAAATCGGAATTCGTATTTCGGCTGATTTTAGAGGAATATTTGCACAATGGTGAAGGGAGGGGGCGGGGCCTGAGGTGACATCTGTGCAAACGCGCCCCGTGGGGGATTAAGTCCCCTTGAATCATGAGGGTCCCTGGGGTCCAACTAGTCCACCCTGTACCTCCAGTATGCGCCAGGGAGCTGCGTTGCAGAGAGGTGTTCAGAGGCCACGCCCCTTTTTGCACCTCTCTGCAACGCAGCTCTGTGGCGCTTTCTGGACGTACCTGGTGGGCTAGTTCGCCCCCAGGGACCCTCAGGATTGAAGGGGATTTCATTCCCCATCTTAAAATGCGCCACGGGGCCTGTTTGCACACATGTCACCTGAAGCCCCGCCCCCTCCCTTCACCACTGTGCAAACGTGCCCGTGGCGCGTTTTAAGTTGGGGGATTAAGTCCCCTTGAATACTGAGGGTCCCTGGAGTCCAACTAGCCCACCATGTACCTCCAAAAAGCGCCACAGAGCTGCGTTGCAGAGAGGTGTAAAAAGGGGCGTGGCCTCTGTACACCTCTCTGCAACGCAGCCCCCTGGCGCATACCGGAGGTTCCTGGTGGGCTAGTTGGCCCCCAGGGACCCCCAGTATTCAAGGGGAATTACTTCCCTTCTTAAAACGCGCCAGGGGGCGTGTTTGCAGACTGCTGCAGGGAGGGGCGGGGCCTCGGCACGATGCCGGTCTTTTTTTTTTTGCTTTTTCTGCCCAGGGGTCCTTGTGGGACCCCCTGAGCAGACCTAGAGGTCAGGGTGTTTCTACCCTGCCCCCTTTGTGCGTTTTGCGCACTTGTTTCTTCTGCTTTTTTTTTTAATCGGCGGAATCCGCGCACCCTAAGCGCATCCCGCCGTTTAAAAAAAAAAAATGCTGTTTTCTGCCCAGGGGTCCTTGTTGGCTGCCAACACTTCCTGATTTGAGTGTTGACAGCCACTTGACAACCAATTAGCATGCAGCTCGTGATCGGGACGGTGCGCGCAGGGTGCGCTCAGGATACGCGGACCCTACTCGCCCATAGATATATATGTGACTTTACTTTTGATTTTCTCAGGAACTACTGAACGGATTTACACCATTTAAGCAAAAGGCACGACACTGAACCAAGGGCTACCTCTTTGCCAAATTTGGTGTAATTCCGTTCAGCAGTTCAGGCTGTAGCTGCGACTAAAGGTTCTTATGGAAAAATGAATGGGGTGGTGTTTCAGGGTTTAGGGCAGTGCAGTGGTGTTCGGGCAGTGTAGGGGGTCGTGCTGAGGCTGGTGTTTCACAGTTTAGGGCAGTGCAGTGGTGTTCGGGCAGTGTAGGCGGTCGTGCAGGGGCTGGTGTTTCAAGGTTCAGGGCAGTGCAGTGGTGTTCGGGCAGTGTAGGGGGTCGTGCTGGGGGTGGTGTTTCAGGGTTTAGGGCAGTGGTGTTCGGGCAGTGTAGGGGGTCTTGCTGGGGGTGATGTTTCAGGGTTTAGGGCAGTGCAGTGGTGTTCGGGCAGTGTAGGGGGTCGTGAAGGGGGTGGTGTTTCAGTGTTTAGGGCAGTGCAGTGGTGTTCGGGCAGTGTAGGGGGTCGTGCTGGGGGTGGTGTTTCAGGGTTTAGGGCAGTGCGCAGTGGTGTTCGGGCAGTGTAGGGGGTCGTGCTGGGGGTAGTGTTTTAGGGTTTAGGGTAGTGCAGTGGTGGTTGTGTAGTGTAGGGGGTCATGTTTTAGGGTAGTGCAGTGGTGTTTGGGTAGTGTAGGGGGTCGTGCTGGGGGTAGTATTTTAGGATTTAGGTTAGTGCAGTGGTGTTTGGGTAGTGTAGGGGTTCATGCTGGGGGTAGTGTTTTAGGGTTTAGGGTAGTGCAGTGGTGTTTGTGTAGTGTAGGGGGTCGTGCTGGGGGTAGTGTTTTAGGGTTTAGGGTAGTGCAGTGGTGCTTGTGTAGTGTAGGGGGTCGTGCTGGGGGTAGTGTTTTAGGGTGTAGGATAGTGCAGTGGGGTTTGTGTAGTGTAGGGGGTCATGTTTTAGGGTAGTGCAGTGGTGTTTGGGTAGTGTAGGGGGTCGTGCTGGGGGTAGTGTTTTAGGGTAGTGCAGTGGTGTTTTTGTAGTGTAGGGGGTCATGCTGGGGGTAGTGATTTAGGGTTTAGGATAGTGCAGTGGTGCTTGTGTAGTGTAGGGGGTCGTGCTGGGGGTAGTGTTTTAGGGTTTAGGGTAGTGCAGTGGTGTTTTTGTAGTGTAGGGGGTCATGTTTTAAGATGCAACGCTCCAATACCTGACCAGTCTGCACTACATAAAACTGCAAAAATACTAAAAATAAAAAGTGTTTTGCACACTTTTGTCATTGGGCTATATGTGGGCTACATCTGGGTAATATTTGTGCTACATTTGGGCTCTTTTTTCACTGGTGGCCATCTTGGAAGACTTCTTTGTTATGAAGTTTCCTAATTTCCTCATTTACTGCAGTCTCCTCAGTAGGAAATGCTTTCAGTTTTTTACTTTGATTCCATCAAGAAGGCATTCAGATGTGTCTCACATTTGCCATAAATTCAGAATGTTAGCACTCTAGTTGCTCATTAGATCACTGTAGTAAAGCTACTGCTCACCAGGGAGTTAACTGGAAGTCTGCTGCTGGTATTGAAAGTGATTGTTTCAGTCTGCATGTCAGAATTTTCTAATGAAATAGAAGAAGATTTGAGATCTCACTTAAAACATGCCCTAAATTTTCTTTCTGCAGCACTAACCATAATTTCTATTTCAAAAAGAACCCCCTCATTTTGTTCCTTTTTAAATTAAATGTTTTAAGTGTTACCGGTTTATTCCAATTAAGATGGCTTCAGGTGTGCCATGTGGGGCGATGAGGTCCTCTTGTGTCCTGAGGACCTCAGGACACAAGTGGACTTCATCCCCCGAGCAGCAGTGCGCCAGGAGCCGCGTTTGCAGAGTGGTGTAAAAAGGGGGCGTGGCCTCGGACCACTCTCAGCAATCCAGCTGTGTGGGGCTTACTAGCGGTACCTGGTGGGTTACTTGGCCCCCAGGGACCCTCAGGAATGAAGGGGGCTTAATACCCCAACTTAGAACATGCCAGGAGGCGTGTTTGCAGAGTGGGGGAGAAAGGGGGCGTGGCCTGTGTCCACCTCTCAGCAATCCCACTGTGTGGGGCTTACTGGAGGTAAGAGGTAGGCTAGTTGGCCCCTAAGGACCCCCAGCAGCGAAGGGGACTTCAATCCCCATCCAAGAGCGCGCCAGGGAGCGCATTTGCAGAGTGGTGGGCAAAGGGGGCGTGGTCTGCTATGAGAACTTAGCAATCCTGCTGTGTGGGACTTACTGGAGGTAATAGGAGGGGTAGTTGGCCCCAAGGTTGTCCTTGGGGGCCAATACCCCTCCTGTTACCTCCAGATTGCTAAGATGTCTTTGGAGGCCACGCCCTCCTTTCTCCACCACTCTGCAAATGCGTCTCCTAGCAGACTACGGGACGGGGGATGAAGTCCACTTTACTCCTGAGGGACTTTGGGGGCCAAGAAGCCCTCCTGGTTCCTCCTGTAAGTCCTACGCAGCGGAATTCCTGAGTGCTGGTCGGAGGCCCAGCACCCTTTATCCACCACTCTGCATACGCGTCTACTAGTTAAAGAAGTGTTTGCAATGCAATAGGTTTCGCATTTGCGAGAGTTACAGCTATTGGCGTTGTAAATGTAAAAGTTTTTTACTAATGTTTTTTGGAGTGGAGTGGATGTACGTTGTGTGTAGTGGAATTATGTGGTAAGTTGTGCAGTGAAATTATGTGGATAGAAAGTATGTGGTATTTAGTGTAGGAATTATGTAGAGTGGGATTATGTGTTATGGAGAGTAATTATGTGGTTTGGTAGTCTTTGTTGTGGAGTGGTAACCTCAGGTTTAGTCTTCCTCGTTTCCATAGAAGCTCAACTATGAACTCAGTGAGACAAAAAAAGAAGGAATCACTGAGGAGCACTCGTGGACCTAGTCAGAGGTATGAGCAGGGCCACTGGAATTATGCGACTGTTTGGCTGCACCGACTTTCGCACAATTATACATTTTCCGCATTAGCCACATAATCCATCATCTGCTCCCTAATCTGCAGATTTGAACAAAAAAAGCCTTGTTTCTAGCTCAAACGTTACCAAAAATGCAGCGACAAGTGTTACAGCGTGGTGGAACGCCCTTTGCAAACCTAGAACTTATTGCTAAATGTGGGTGTTAAATTGGTACTAATGGTGAGCAAGCCACTCTTGCTTCCTTCTGCGCCTCTCTTGCCTCTTTCTGCATTTCTGTTGCTTCTTTCTGCACATTTCTTTCTTTTTCTGCACTTCTCTTGCCTCTTTCTGCAAATCTCTTCTACTTTCTGCACCTCTCTTCCCTCTTTCTGCACGTCTGTTGCCTCTTTCTGCACCTCATTTGCTGCTTTCTGTACCCCTCTTGTCTCTTTCTGCACCCTTCTTCCCTCTTTCTGCACCTCTCTTGCCTTTTTCTGTATCCCTTTTACGTCTTTCTGCACCCTTTTTGCCTCTTTCTGCACCTCTGTTACTTCTTTCTGCACTTCTCTTACTTCTTTCTGCACCTCTTGTGCTTCTTTCTGCACCTCACTTGCCTCTTTCAGCACCTCTGTTGCTTTTTTCTGCAGATCTCTTGCCTCTTTCTGCACCTCACATGCCTCTTTCAGCACCTCTGTTGGTTCTTTCAGCACTGCTCTTGCTTCTTTCTGCACCTCACTTGCCTCTTTCTGCACTTCTCTTGCTTCTTTCTGCACCTCTGTTACTTCTTTCTGCACTTCTATTGCCTCTTTCTGCACCTCTCTTGCTTCTTTCTGCACATCACTTGCCTCTTTTAGCACCTCTCTTGCTTTTTTCAGCAGATCTCTTGCCTCTTTCTGCACCTCTCTTGCCTCTTTCAGCACCTCTGTTGCTTTTTTCTGCAGATCTCTTGCCTCTTTCTGCACCCATCCTTTCTCTTTCTGCACCTCTCTTGCCTCTATCTGCACCCCTGTTCCCTGTTTCTGCACCTTTCCTGCCTGTTTCCGTACCTCTCTTGCCTCTTTCTGTACCTCTCTTGCCTCTTTCTGCACTTCTCTTGCTCTTTCTGCACCATTCACGCCTGTCTCAGCACCTCTGTTGGTTCTTTCTGCACTGCTCTTGCTTTTTTTTGCACCTCACTTGCCTCTTTCTGCACTTCTCTTGCTTCTTTCTACACCTCTGTTGCTTCTTTCAGCAATTCTCTTGCCTCTTTCTGCACTTCTCTTCCTTCTTTCTGCACCCCTCCTGCCTCTTTCTGTAACACTCTTGCCTCTTTGTGCACCCCTCCTACCTTTTTCTGCACCCCTCTTGCCTCTTTTTGGACCTCTGTTGGTTCTTTCTGCGCTGCTCATATTTCTTTCTGCACCTCACTTGCCTCTTTCTGTACCCCTGTTGCCTGTTTCTGCACCTTTCCTGCCTGTTTATGCACCTCTCTTGCCTCTTTCTGCACCTCTGAGTTAGAGGTAGTTTTAATCCCCCTGCCCTATTATGTACTAGGGCCTTACAGGGGAGGTCATGCCAATCACAGGGATACCCCAACCCATAGTGTACCCTAGTGTATGTAGGTGTTTTCACTGTATTCTAAGTGTCTTTCAGCATAGCACTGGCTCCGGGCCTGGTTAGTCAGAGTCAGTTACCACCAGTACCAGTCAGTAAAAAGTTGGGAGCACAGGATGACTTTGCAACAAGGCCTCTTTCTGCACCTCTGTTGGTTCTTTCTGCATATCTCTTACTTCTTTCTGCACTTTTCTTCGTCTTTCTGGACTTCTGTTGCCTCTTTCTGCATTTCTCTTGCTTCTTTCTGTGCCTTTCTTCCTCTTTCTTCACATGTCCTACCTCTGTAGGCATAGTTAGAAATTAGCATTTAAAAAACCTTAGAAATTTACTGAAAAAACCATAGGTTTCAGGGACGTCATAGTTAGAAATTATCATTTAAAAAACCTTTGAAATTCACTGAAAAAACCATAGGTTTCAGGGACGTTATAGTTAGAAATTAGCATTTAAAAAACCTTAGAAATTCACTGAAAAAACCATAGGTTTCAGGGGCGTTATCGTTAGTTGGACACGACGCTAACAGAGACCACTCCCCTCGACACTCCGGCTACCCGCAACTTAGCGCCAAGATGCTCCTTGTGAGTGATAGCTGCGCTTTATAAGTGACTTCATTCATTCATTCATTTCACTCGTACAAAACCAGAGAAATTCAGCCGTTATAGTTAGTTGAGCTAACTATAACTCGCACCCCCGCAATGCACTGCTGATGACGTCACATATTACATCATTCATGACATGGTCAGTGACATCACTGATGACATCACTGATGACATCTCAAATGACATCACTGATGACATCACTGATGACATCATTCACGTGCTAATCTGATGCACCTCCTCACACCCTAATATAACCTTTGATAGACCCACTCTAAAATACAGACTACCATTTTCGAAACCATAGACACACCAATACCAGTTACTACATACCCACTCACTGATTCCTAGGTCTACACACACATCCACTCATTCACCCATACAGTCACTCATACATGCAATCACTCATCAATACAGCACTATCATTTGCACTCATACACCTATACAGACACTCACACATCGCCACTCATCCATAGAGTTACTCACACACCTAGTCAATCATGCAAAGAATCATTCACACTCCCATTTACTCACCTATACAGTTATACACACACCTCCTCACTTATTCATACAGATACTAACACATACTTACTCTGTTATACAATCACTGATACAAGCACATACTCATCCATACAGCCACTCTCACAATTACTCACTCTCACATATAGTGATTTATATACTCCAACACTCACATATACTGCCTTTCACATATGTAGTTACTCACACATGTACCACTGAGACATCCATTCACTCACCAACACACCCATACACACACTCACCCACCCATACAGCACTTCACAGATGCACTCTTGAACCCATACACCCAGTGAATTACCCACGCACACATCTATGCACAGAGTCACACACCCCCCACCCACCCACACAGACACTCAGGCACCCATACAGATACTCAGACAACCAATCAATAACCCATTTAGACACTCATGTAGCTACTCACCAACCCATGCAGCCACTTACACACCAACTGACAGAATAATACAGACATTTACACAGTTTACTCACTAACCCATGCATTCAGTAAGACACGTTTAATCACTCACTTATACAGTCAGTCACGCACCTACTAAATCATCTATTCAGACACTCATACACCCACTCATACTTCAATAAACCTTGGCATATATATATATAAAACATATTTAAACTTTACAGTGATGTCATCAGTGATGTCATTTGTGATGTCATTTGAGATGTCATTTGAGATGTCATCAGTGATGTCATCAGTGATGTCACTGACCATGTCATGAATGATGTAATATGTGACGTCATCAGCAGTGCATTGCGGGGGCGCGAGTTATAGTTAGCTCAACTAACTATAACGGCCGAATTTCTCTGGTTTTGTATGAGTGAAATGTCCAACTAACGATAACGTCCCTGAAACCTATGGTTTTTTCAGTGAATTTCTAAGGTTTTTTAAATGCTAATTTCTAACTATAACGTTCCTGAAACCTATGGTTTTTTCAGTGAATATATATATATATATATTTATATATATATAATGATTTTTTTAAACTTTTATTTATCAAAATGTAGCAGAAACATTTTTATCTTAAATCAGAATATTAATTCATACACTCAGATCCCCTATAATTTACAATCATATAATTAATAACACAGGTATTAGCACATATTATGAACAGCAATTTCTTATATCTCACAATTGCCTGAAAGAGCCAGCTACCCACTAGTTTCGGCGTTATCAGCTCTTTCCCAGTACTACCAATTTTTTTTAAACCGCTTATTTGCGCCCACTCTTTTTGCATTTAGGTTTTTATGGCTTTTAACCTTACACAGATTATTGAGCCACTGATCGGCAGTAGATATAGCTACCAACTTCCAACCCTGTAAAATAAGTGACTGGAGTGCCAAAGATGGCTCCCAGAGGATCAGGAGTGATTTTTTTGTCCCATCCGATTCCCTATTTCATTTAATACATTGGCCCAGAATACATGCCGTCTGGGACAAGTAAATATCATATGGAGCCAATCCCCAGGTTCCAACCCGCATCTTAAACATCTAGCTTCAGCCTCAGCATACATCTTCTTGATTTTATCTGGTGTATATATATCATCCATTTACAATAGAAAGCCATTGTTTTGAAGTTAGTGCGCAAAGGGCTTTCCTGCTAAGCTGATTGTAATAATAGCATTGTGCTTAAGTTAGTTTGCAGCCAGTGGTAGCAGCTATTTTACTTATATGATCAGATAGTAACTTTGGACCTAGTTGCTGGAGTAAAACTCAATACCAATTTCCAACTCCTGATAGATGGGAGATGAAAAAGGTCTGGCAAATTTTATACGTTATTTCATTTATGTACACCGAGTAGCCGGAGCAAAAGTGCTGTATTTGGATGTATCTAAAAAAGACTGTGGGGCTAATCAATGGATTCCACTGACTTGATGCTGGCCATGTAATAAATTGATTGTTACAGAAAAAATCTTTAAGCCTCTGAAAGCCCAGAGTCTCCAACAGCTAAGTAGCTAAGTATGGACCGATCGAGTCTCAAGCCAAGCCCTGAACAGGAGTTGAGTTTTATTTGTGGGTGCAAACGAGGAATTTTGTATTCTTGCCAAATAAGATTAAAGCGGTCGACCACAATTCAGGGGTTTTATAACGCGTTCTCTTTGGTAATCTGGGAATCTGTGAAAAGGAGACGGGGTAAATTCCTGCTACTTTTAGCATATTGTTCAAATAGTAATTATCATCACAAAGTGTCCTCTTGGATGCCGACGTCAGCCAATTTAGAAGAGCCGCTTGATGATAAGTTTTAAGACAAAGGAGCACCAGGCCGCCTTCTTCCTACGTTAATTGAAGAATCAGTATTTTTGCCCATGGTTGTTTCCTTTGCCAAATAAATTTGCGTATTTCTACATTATTGGCCTCAAAGAATTATCTAGAAAATTCAATCAGTACATTAGAAAAAGCGAATAAGAACAGAGGCAGCAAGTTCATTTTTATAAGCGAGATCCAACCTATAATCATAAGGGGAAGTCTTCCCCATTGTTTAATTAGCGCTCAAACCTTGGTTAATAAGGAAGCATAATTTAGAGTGTATAAATCATTAAAATTTGACACCCTGCCTGAAACGTAGAAAATAGTAGATGGAAGAATCTCGGGGAAACAGTTAAACAATCGACTTCTGATTTTGTCTGGTTAATATTATAGCCGCCGAGTTTGTCAAAAGCACGCTCAATATTTACCTTATCTGCGGCTAGATATAGCACCATATAATCCGCGTATAATTGGAGCTTTGGTGCTCCCAAAATAGGTGGACTGATGGTTTGGTCTTGGCGGATGGCGCAAGCTAATGGCTCTATAAATAGAGCAAACAAAATAGGAAACATTGGGCATCCTTGACGAGTGCCTCATCTGACAGATATCTCCCACGCCAAAATATTATTAATGATTATACTGTCCTCAGCCCCAGAGTATAATGCTTTCAATAGTCGCAAAAAACTTTGTGGAAATGCAAACTTATAAAGGATTGCATATAAAACTTCCCATTCTACTAAATCAAAGGCTTTTTCCGTGTTGAGCATTATAGCGACAGCCTTAGTGCTCTGGTTGGAAAAAATATCTATCACCTGCACCAGAACGTCTGCATTTGAGAAGATATTCCTCCCAAGAAGGAATCAGTTTTGATCCATATGAATAACTGACAAGGCTGCAGATGATATCCTGTTTGAAATGATCTTAGTGAACAGTTTATAATCTCTGTTGAGGAGACTTATGGGACGGTACGAATTAGGTTCCGTCTCTAATTTGTCCTTTTTTAAAAAACAAACCACTACTGATTCGGTCAAGGTGCTAGGTATAGGACACACCTGTAGAATCTGATTTATGAGGCGAACAAAGAATGGTGCTTATTGCGGGTAAAATATGTTATATACCTCAGTGGGTATACCATCCTTACCACTAGCTTTAGCGTTGGGCAATGACTTTACCATCAGCTGTACTTCTACCAGCGTTATTGGAGTGGTTATGGATTCGACTTGTGCCAAAGTCAGCGTTTGAACCTTGACATCTCTTAACCATTCTTCAATAACCTCAGAAGAATAGTAATGAGATTCAGAGTATAATCTAGCGTAATGGTCTCAAAACGTCGGAGCCACATCAGAGGGTTGTGTTTGAATTGCATTGGTCAAAGGATCACAAATCATTTTAATAGTATTAGCATTGGCTCCTTGTTTGGTTAACCAGGCTAAATATGTGCCAGTAAATTCACTTTCCTCATATCATTTTGAAAGATATGAGATCTGACTCACTATTTCTTTGGTGGTGAAAAATGTCTGAAAATTATATTTAGCTTGAGCTAAGGCTGTCTGCGTACTTTTATTAGGGGTCTGCACATGCACTTTTATGGCTTCATCCAACCTGCTTTGAAGTTTGATCCGCTGTGTTTTTTCCGCCTGTCTTTGGGTGGCCTGAAAGGGAATGACCTGGTCTCTAAAATACGCTTTTAAAGCTTCCCAAACTAAAAAAAAAAGAAGCTAAGCCTAAATTAAGACTTAAAAACTAATCTAAACTGTTCCTCATCTGCTTAACCCAGGAGTCATCTGTAAGTAACACTTTGTTAAAGTTCCATCTTGATCTTTGGGATAGTGATGCTCCCAATGGAATGTCTAGATAGATTAATGAATGATCAGAAAATGCAATAGTTAATATTGCAACATTTGCTCACAGGACTGCATGAGATATTAAAAAGAAGTCTATTCATGAAGCAGTACCGTATCGCTTAGAGTGACATGTATATTGGCGTGCTGATGTATGGTGCGCCCGCCAAGGGTCAATGAGAGTGAAATCACAAATTAAGGTCTGTATGTCATGAATGGATTTGGGTATATTCTGATGGTTTTTTGAGCGAGATGTGTCGGACAAGTTCTGAATTAAATTGAAATCTCCCCCTATTATCAAATGGTGCATCGTCTGTTGTAATAGGGAACTAAGTTCTTGTATGGAGGAGGGCAAGTCCTCAATGGGTCCAAAGTAACTTACTAAATTGTAAACTTGACTGCAAATTCTGGTTTTAATCCAAATCCATCTGGTCCCCGGGTCTCACACTACTCAGAGGATTTCAGATTGGACTGTGCATGTGATCAATACTGCTACCCCTCGGTGTGAAGCCTGAGATGAGGCAAAGTGTTAATGTTGGATGTATGCTCGAATACGTGGCTGGCAGCCCTTATCTTATAAGTGCGCCGTTTCCAAGAATATCACATATGCCTCTAAAGATCTAAGCCAGGCTAGGAAACCTTGACATTGTAATCTATTATTTATGCCGTTCACATTGCAAGAGACCATTTTCAGCTTGTTACGAGACATTGCTTAGAGCCTATTCTATTCCAGACTCTCTGCTGCATATCTTTCACTTTTTTCCTGCAATGCACACCCCACACGGGCCCCCTATCCCCTCCCTCCCTTTTTCCTCCCCCTACTCCTCTCAGCCCTGAAGCCCAACCCGTCCTAGGCTCCCTCCCAGACAGGAGATCCCCTCCCACCCCTCCCTCCCCGTGTGCTCTCCCACAATCTTCCTCCCCTTGACCTACCCCCCTAACCCCTGAAGTGGGCCCTTGACATAGCACCTGGAGACCACCTAAGGCCGCAGAGGGCATCTCTGCAAGAAAGGAAACCTTGTTTAACAGAATTCGATCAAACAAAAATTGTACTTGACTCAATTAGGTCACTAAATGGGAGTCACTCCTGATCACCAAGCCAAACATCATATATATCTCTTATCTGTTCATGCATAGCAAATGGTTGCTGCCATCCACCCTGCCACGCTGATCCTTCCCGTCCTTCCAGCCAGACTGCTGAATTGAATGCAGGGAGTCTCTTGCTTGTTCCACTGTATGGAAAATCTGAGTGTCCCTTAAAAAGAACTTTTAGTCTTGATTGCTGTACAATGCCTGCTGGGGCACCAACATTCTGAAAGTTACTAATCAGGCTTTTAAATTCCTTCCAGCGACGTGCAAAAACTGCATACATATTGGAAAAAATCTTAAAGGAGACGTCCCCTGGAAACTGATAGAATTTGTCTTTTATAGCGTTGGAAAGAATACGTTCCTTGATCCGATAGTCTCCCAAGTCGACAAGTATCGTCCATGGATATTTGGCATTGAGAGATTGGACCGCAGGGACACAATGTGCCCGCGTGATGGTGAGATTTGAATTTTGGGCCGTAGCTTCCGGACAGACATGTTTTAGTATGAGATCTAAAATGAGACTGGCAGCTATCTGTCCGTTTTCGCATCCTTCAGATATTCCAGTGAACCTTAAGTTAGAGCAGCGTGATTTATTCTCAGCATCATCGATTTTAATCTGTAGATCGATCAGCTTGGCCTGAAGCTTGACAGTAGAAGTATCCAGATGAGTCCTAGCGTCCTCCAAGTCTGATACATGCTGTTCAACCACGGAGATGCGTGTGGTGAGCTGCTGTACATTATTGTTAATTAGGCTTAGATGCTGTTCTGTCTTTTTGTTTGCCTCGTCCTGAGAAATTTTCATTGTTTTGAGTTCACCAAATATTTAAAAAAGATCTTCCATAGATGCAGTGCGTCTTTCACCTGCCTCACTGGCTTGTATGGATATTTGAGGATAGCTGGGGTCAGGTAGTGATGGCGCCATTTGTGGAGGCGCTGTATGAGTTCCCTGCTAAATTTCCCACATCATACGTGATGGCGGGACCAGGCCTACTATAGGTGGAAGCAGGGGGATTGATTCTTGCTGTGGGTTGGTCATTCGATTTTGTGCATAAGAAGCTAAATTGCATCTAGTCTGATCCTTTTTAGGTGCACTGTCACCGAGTGTCGAGTGTGCAGCATGTTTTGGCATTCCTTCTGCCCAGCCAGAGCAAACAGGGGATATGTTTGACACTTCTTAGCCCCGCGGGAGCTATTTGTTTGCTCTATTACCCCCATTTCATTTGTTATGTTATTGCCAACAGATTTAGGTGCAAGGTTAAAACTGGTCTGTAATGTATTTGAGGCGAGGGGGACGTTTTCTTTAACCTCCAAGGAGTTTGCGAGCACCTTTTCGCAGCCAGTCTTCTACTCAATAACTGCACTTGGAGGCCCTTTCTTTTCCTGACTAGCTGGGGTGCGCATCAGGCGATCGGGGGAGGCTCTTTGCACTACTGTCCCCATGGATCCAAGTCCTAATTCCCTCTCGTAGGAATTATGATTTCGATGCTTCAAATTGTGTACTGCTTTAGTGGAAGTGTGTGGCTTACTCTTAGAGTCAAGAGAAATCTGCTTCATCATATCGTATTTTGCTGACCACTCCAGGGACTTCACTTGGGGGTCACAAGCCGCACCTGTGGCTACACAGGCTGCCTCCGTAACTGCCCCAAAAGTCCTCCCAACCCAGAGGAAACCCATTGGGGTGTGCTACCAGATGCCTCCATAACTGCCCCAAACGTCCTCCCAACCCAGAGGAAGCCTATTGGGGTGTGCTACCAGATGCCTTTCTACAAATACTTATTATATATTTGCGGCGTCCTGCTTCCACAGTGTAAGAGTGCCAGAGTTCTCCCTCCTCCCCTCTCTCAAAAAATGCTTTCCCTTGCCGTCATCTTATGTGCAGAAGCATTCTGTATAGCGCAATGCTAGTCTGTACTTAGCGCAACTGTTATGTGAAAAGTAAAAATCAACTTTCAGCTCCAACATACACATTAAATAGTTCCGCTAGTTCTTGACTCACCAGGCGCTGTGTTCTCTTGCAATGCCCATGTAGTCCGAGTCTGCCCATCCATCGAGCAGCGCCATGGCTGCGAAACCAATGAGGCAGCAAAAGGGTGAGAGAGTGGGGGAGACTACATGGCACCGCTGTATAATGCCGTTTGTTATCGAAGGCTCAGAGCCAGTTGTCTCATGTTTTTGAGAGCCCACTGGTTCCGCGGGTTCTCGCCACCTGTAAACATGTGCCGGTAAAAGCTTTGGTGCCGCCAAATTACTTTTTGATCGAGGAGCAGTCAGGCAACGATCGCTGTTTCGCACCTGCCATCTTGGATGCCCTCAAAAGCCGTAAGCGTCTCAGTTACGGAGCATGACAGGAGCTCCCTATGCGGCCCCGGTACTTACTAATCAGGATATATTTAATTAGAATGAATCTAAATGAAGCCTCTGACAGCCATTGATATCCTTAAAACCGGGCATGGATCTGTTCCTCCTGGACCTAAGTTGGACACTCCTGGAGCAAGATGGCTCTGATACTGGGAAATAGAAAGCCTCGAAACAGTAAGGGATAGAAGATCTGACTGATTTCGATAAGTGAGAATCTTGTTCCCTACACACTAAAAAGGTTCTTATTGTAGCCACTCTTTGTAAATATCTGGAGGGAGCCCCAGAAATCTTATTTATGTTTACGTCTAAGGGTGTTCGATTAACATTGGGCAGCATGGAACAGATGTGATAACACCTGCAGCTTATCAATCACCCTCTGCTTACATTTTTATGGTTGTTCGCACACTGGAACCATGCTCAGTACCAATGGGCAGAGTGTTGAAATTTGAAAGGCTCTATCACTAACTGTTCAGTAGGACCAGGGCTGTGGTCCATGGTCCATGCAATAGTTTGGGTTCATTCCACCTTATATCTCATGGGAAGCAGGCCCCTGGACTGTGATAGACCAGTGTTATCCAATGAGGGTTCTCCCCTTTCATAGGTCCCAGTGCTGAAAGTTGTTTATCATGGGAGTCCACGAGTCACCACAGGGCTCTCATCCAGAGGGAAGCAGATTCTGATGACATAATCAAAGTCTGTTCTTTTTTTCCATCAAGGTTTAGACTGTTTTCGTCAATTAAGTCAAAGCCTAGAAAGTTAATATTAAAACTAATTTATCCCAGGTCCTAGTAACAATCTTAAAACGAATGTTCCCCTGAGATACTGTGGTCTCCAAGAATCTGAAGGTTGTGGTTACCTACTGTGACCAATAGCTAGTGATCTGCCCGCTGCAGCTTTACTTTCCAGTACGCTTGGACTACTGGACTAGCTAGCTTTTAGATGGGGTTATGGTGGCTCTAAAACGTACAATGTCTACAGGTTTTGTACCACTGCTTATGCCTCGAGAATGTACAGGGTGCTGGCTTCTTGAAAGTATCACTGTTTCCGGTAAGGGGGCTGTAAACCCTTGGACCATTGTAACTTCAGAGACAAAGGCCATAGCCTCACCGCCGCAGGCAGTCCCTCTTGCCGGTGGATGGGTGTTTGGAGGATCCCTAACCTCCTTAAATAAATTGTTCAAATTTAGGTCCAAAGTCAGGGTTAAATGTCAAGGTCTTGTTGTTGAGCTCAGGATCCAGGCACATGGGATGGATGGTTCCAGGACTTCCGCATAGTCTGTAAGTATCTTTAAAGGAACACCTCTCATAGGCCACGACAGAGGTAAACCACCTCCTCTCAGAGTTAACAGGTGCATGGTGCGGAACTGCAGCAAATCAAAATTAAGTCTGACGATCTTACAAAGGGATCCGTGTTTGCCAGGAAGAGTGACCATTTTGAGGATTGATCATCTGAACCTGGGATGCTGGTACTTATGTCCTACTAGTAGTCTTCAGGCCATCATTGTTTGCTGTCGCCAGTGCCTATTCCAGAGATATGCACACTTGGCAGGCAGTCAGGCATGGTTCACACTCAAAATAGCAATCACAATATGGTGTTTGTTTCTGACCTTGGAAGTAACAGGTATAATTAGTGGATACTCAAAATAGCTAGGACTGTAAATAGGAATATGTGTTTGGCTCTATTTTTCTTAAAGGGGGAGGACCCCACCCCTTTTCCAGCTCTTCTCCTCTACCCTTCACCTCTGCACGCCGTATTTTTTCTTCCTCAACATGACATTTAAAAGATGAATTCCCGGCTTCGGCTGTATTTTTTAGGTCTTGGCTAAACAGGGCATGCGATGTCTCGAAGAGACATGTTGTATATACTTTGTGGGCTTCAGCCATCGTATAGACTTCCTATTTGCTATCTCCATTGTCGCTCTCATATTCTTTCTTCCCATTTGTCCATGGTATGCATTTATCATGCTTCTTACTGTGTTTAGCCCTCCCCAAGAGCATGGACCAATTACACTATTCCTCCACTGCTTCCATTTTAGTATCTGTTTCAGGAGCTACTTTTTTATTTAAGAGCACTTAACACGAGCGCTCGTGTTTTCACTTGCTGCTCCAAGATCCTCTGTAAACAGGCCTGTGAATCTTGTTCTTATCTCGTCACATTTGTGCATTCAAAGACAGAGGCAAAATGCCAGACGCTGTTTTCCGAGGGCGCCTGTTTAGCTATTTTACACATGATTGGTGTACGTTAACACTCAGGTCCGGCATCGGTATGATATACTTGTAATTCTGAGTAGCCGTGATTGACTTTCAAAGCACATGGCTAAATCACACTTCTATCACTTCAATTTAAAGACTTTATTTGGCTGCGTGTTTACAAATAAAATCAAGTGATGCAAAGCCTTTGTTTAAGCACATGTTGTAAAAGTAATTCACACAACGCATTCATAATTAAATTAAATGTTGCTCTGGCAAATCAAAGTTAAATACTTTCAAAATACTGTGTTTATTTTTTATTTTGATTTGCCGGTGCAACATTACTTTTAAATCTGAGTGCATGTGAATTAATTGCAGAATATATGCTTAAACGAAGTCTTTTAATTGTTTCTGTAAACAGGCATGTAAATCTTGTTCTTATCTTGTCACATTTGCTCTGCATTCAAAGACCAAGCTCAAATACCAGATGCTGTTTTCCAAGGGCACATGTTTAGTTATTGTACACATCATTGGTGTACATCACCACTCAGATCCGCCATCGGTATGATATACTTGTAATTCTGAGTGCCCATGATTGACTTTGAAAACACGTGGCTAAATCACATTTCTATAACTTCAATTTAAAGACTTTATTTGGGTACGTGTTTACAAACAAAATCAAGTGATGCAAAGCCTTTGTTTAAGCACATGTTGTAAAAGTAATTCACACAACGCATTCATATTTAAATGTAATGTTGCACCGGCAAATCAAATTTAAATACTTTCAACATACTGCGTTTATTTTTTATTTTGATTTGTCGGTGCGACATTACCTTTAATTCTGAGTGCATCTGATTTAACTGCAAAATATACACTTAAAGGAAGGCTTTCAATTGCATGATGTTCCTTGCAAATACATACCTAAATAAACTCTTTCCATTGCAGTGATAGAAGCGCGATTTAAGAGTGGGTTTTTGGCGCAATCACAATTAAAAAAATGTTTCACCAGCAAATCAGGGTACAAATAAACGCAATGATTTGCCAGTGCAACATTTCTTTTAATTACGATTTACTTTCAAAGTACTTGCTTAAAAAAAGGCTTTACATCAGTTTCAGGTTTCAGACTTGCACTCACATAAAGCCTCTATGAAATACACAGAAGTCCGAGTTTATATTTACATCTCCTCTTGACTTATTATTTTATCCTGCCTGTGTGCTTGATTTTCAATTGTCGCATCCATCAAATTAAAGACTGACCATCGCATGGAAACAACAGTGATTACGTTATATTTACCAACATACATTTTCTTTATCTACCTTTTATTAACCTCTTTCACGTGATGGAACAAGAAATATATAGTGGAAACAAACATACTCAGTAGGAACATATACATTGTTCCATGCATGCAAGGAAACCACTATAACAAAAAAACTATTGCTTACATTATGCCAACTAATGTAAACAACATTGTCATTACATGATGCCATTTGTAAGCGTCGAACTGCTGTGGAGATGTCACGTCTCTATGTCGATGCGTGTCTGCTGCGCTACTTTCAGTACTTCGGCCCCCGGAGGGGCAAGGGCACATTACATGCTCCGCTGGTTACGCTGCGAGGAGGGCAGGCCTTATCTGGCACCGAGTGCCAATAGCATTGACGATGCATTGATAACACCTATAGACATTGACAGCGCCTATAGCTCTCGGATTGCCAAGACCTATAGGCTTTGCCAATGCTTGTTTACTCATGCTGCAGAGACACACCATTTGTGCCCCTCTGTTTTTTTTTTTGTTTTTTAAAAGGACTCTGCACTATTTGGTAATTCCGTCTACCCTTTTTAGTTGTAGGCTTTGACAACAGAGCTGTCAAACAAACATTGCTTGCAATGTACATAGAGTTGGCTTTGGGTTAATCCCTTTCAATCATTGGCTTTTCTCCAACAGCCTCTTTTAAGAATCGGCTTAAGACTTTATCAATCGGTTCTTGGCTTAGCCCAGTGGAGTATTCACCTCTCATCTAATGCTGTTGTCTGTGTAGGAGCAAGCTTCCGCTTGAGTGCTTTACTTGTACTGCCTAAGGGTCTACTTTACAACTATAGCCCTCTCTGCCCGCTCCTGATGGCTTTAATGTGCTTACACTGCATATGTTAGCATATTAAACCCAGACCTGTTGGCTTTGGCAATGCTTGTTTATATACGGTATTCTTCCGGACAAAGGTATGTAACAGCCAGGAAGGGAGAGAGACAATTTCCTGTCATTCTCTAGGATGGAGGCGCTACAATCTGTCTGGAAAACGATCAGCATGTTAATTCCAGTTCCAAGCTAGACTGGAGTAAAACAATTTGCTTTACTGTGTTCCTTCTTCTAGCAGGTTATCTGTGCAGGTGTCTTCCTGCACTTTGTGGAGAGAGTTGGGTACGAGTGAAGTCACGGCAGGGGTTGCAGAGGTAGGAAGAATATAGATAGTTTGCTCTACTGTGCTGGCTTCCAGGCACACAGCACACCCTTCACCATTACAGACCCATAGCCCCTTTTTCAAAGGACACATTCAGAAAGCCCCTGTTTCTACTAAACATTAAAGGTGGGGAGGAAAGGGCCACATTACATGGCCTTGCATGCTTTTTTTATGTGGAGGGTTGAGCAGATCCCACCTCTAGGCTACAAAAAAATATGCTACGCTCACCAAATCATATTGCTGCCATGAGCAAGGCAGCTTCTTGTTCAGGTTTGAGAGGAGTATCGCGTCGAGGACAATAGAGGTGTTTTTATTTGCCCCCCTCATTTCTCATCAGCTTGCTGGTGCTCAGCCTGAGGAACACCGAAACTGGCATTTGGATGGTCCTTGAATTAGAAACTGAAGAAAATAAGAAACAAACATTGGCAGATGCAATAGGTCTGACTTGCATTTTGACTCCTGAGTAAAGCTTTTAATAAACTACTATTGTGTTTAAAAAAAACGAAAATCGTTACGTTTTATGTATAAGGCATCTATGAGATATTAGGGATAAAGTACCCTCTGGTGTACATTATAAGGATATTGCAAGTCACACAGGAGTTCCATAACCATATAGAGGAACGACGCCGAAGGCTGAGTTCCTCTATAAGGTTATGGAGCTCCAGGGTGACTTGCAATATCCTTATCATGTACGCCAGGAGGTGTACCATATAATACATGGCGCTGCCATCACCTTTCCCACAAACCACTTTAAACCTTGGTGCGTAGCTCTTTCAAATGAAAGGGCAAGTATGTTTGCAGTCATGAAGAGTAAAAATAAAACCTATAGTGCAAAACTAAAGACATCAAAAACATGTTAGATATTTGTTGCAAACATATATTAGAAACAGTTCAATACAAGTCAGTTTTTAAAAAACAAAAAAACTACAGTAGCTTGGGACTTGTAGAAACATGCAGAAAGATTCTAGCTTTTCTCTATCTAAGGAGTGCAAAAAATTAACATTGTCTCTGCTTGCCATTGTAAGCTAGTATAATAGAGCAGAAGAAAGAAAAGCAGCGTTTTGTTGTTTTAATCAGCTGCTTCAGTCATGCTCCGTGACCTGACCTGCCTTCCACCTCAGCTACTGGCAGCAGGCATTATGATGTCAGAACTCTAGGGGCATGGCTTGGCCGAGGACAATGGCGGACGCGTGAGCCGAGAGCTCCACAGCAGCCCGCATTTTATCCTCAGGAATCACTTAGCCGGGGCCGATCTGCTCATTCTCCCAGCCCTCATGGGGACCCGTGTGTTGAGGGGTGCACCCAGGCGAAGTTTGAGGGCTGCTGGTGACGAAGGCCGGGAGCTGTGGCCTTCGGTGTGGAGCCAGCAGCGGCGGCCGCAGCAGTGGCGGCGAAGATGACCCTTGAGGAGCCCAGGAGCCGCGCCGAACGTGGGGCTGAGTCCTAGGCTGGAGACTGCTGCTGTCCCTGGAGCCCGCGGAGTGCTGTGCGGTGAGGGGGCGTGCAGGGTGAAGGGGGCCCCTGCAGACGGCGCCTGTGCCGCGGAAGAAGTTGCTGGGGGTGAGCCCCAGGCGCGACTGGAACGTGCCGGGCGGTCCCCACCTCCTAATTGAAGGGCGAAGTCGGGAGAACGACGCCGAGAGAGCAGGAGCGTCGCCTGGGCAGACGGCCGCGCTAGTGGACTCCCCTGAGCCTGGACAGCTTCCCTGGTTCGTGTTGCTGGCCGGGGTGTGAGGCGGCCGTGCCCGGGATCCCGCCCGGAGGCAGCTTGTGGCTGGTCAAGGTGCGCAGCTGGGCTCTGGAGTCCTGAGACGAGCGGTGCCCTGCTGGAGCAGATCTGTGTGCCCCAGCGGGGGTAGCGACGGCCCCCCCGGCCCTGAATTGGAGTGGCAACATTCGTAGGGGCAGGGAGTAGTGAGGGGCCTGGAGGCGGCTGTCTGGGATTGTGCCACGGAGACTTCGGGAGAGGCCGGATCGGTGGACGGCGTAGCCTGGGCCCGGGAACCTGTCCGGTTGTTCCTTGAACACTGGCGGACTGGCCCCAGGAAGGACCCTGGAGCTTGGGCCCCGCGGTGAGTGCTTGCTGCAGGCGGGCCACAGGGAGGCCCATGGTTGCCTCGTGATCAGAGTGACTGGCCTGGAGCGAGTAGCGGCCGCTGCGCTATGTGGCATATCTAGTGGGCCCACAGGAGGGGGAGTAGAAGTGCCCCCCACGTGCTGAGCAGAGACCCCGGCCTGCAGCGCACCAGTATCTGCCCAGAGTACTGCGAGGGGGCCCCCTCGGCGGTGTGAAACGACTTGAGGAGGGCTTGGTGCACGCCCGGTGGGGCGTGTGTGCGCCGTAAGACAGTGCCTGGGCAAAGTGGGGCTGCGACTAGGTGGAGGCCGTGCTGGGGCTGCAACAGAGTGGCGGGCGCGACCCTGAATGGCAGCATATCGGATCACCTGGAGGTGAGTTCCCGGGCGACACAGTGACTGGGGTCCCATTACGTCAGAAGAGTCCGTGGATTGGTAGACCACGCCTGCCTAGACTAACCTGGACTCGGACATCTTAGCGGGGTCTGGGAGGTATGGCACGCTGGACCCGCAACGCATAACGTGATCTCTGGAGTAACATGGGGGAGGCCCGAGCGGCCTAGTCTGGAAGCTCGCGGTGAAGACTGCTTTGAGGTGGAACACTCCTATGCTGGCCTTCGCATACAGGGCGCCCTGAGCCCCACACGTGTTGTTAGTGGGGGATGTCGCTTTGGGCTAGTGAGAATCAGGCAGTATGGACAAACCTAGAGGTCGCCAGACCGGGACCCTCCAAGACCCGGAAGACAGTGCCCAGGAACAGTCGCAACCTCCTCCAGAAGACCCGGTACAGCAACAACTTAGTAAAATACTGGAGGCCATAGTGGACACGAAGGCTACCCTCCACCAGGATATTAGCACTGTCGCGGTGGGGCTTGGCCTGCTGTGGGAAGAGCTCAAGAAGTTGTCGGAGAGGGTCAAAGAGACTGACTCTACCGTCGCGGAACTGGCGCCGGCCCAAAAGGCACTGGAGCAACAGATGGGGGCCCTTACCGACAGGGTGTCTTGGTTAGAACGCAGAGCGGAGGATGCCGAAGGGCGCAACAGGAGGAACAACGTCAGAATTTTGGGCCTGCCGGAAGGGACGGAGGGCAACGACATGGTGTCCTTCTTGGAGGGCTGGCTCAGGAGTACAGTAGTGCCGGAGGGTCTGTCCTCCTTCTACACACTGGAGAGGGCCCACGGAGTGCCAGCTAAGCCTTTAGCCCCTGGGAGGCCCCCGTGTCCGGTGGTGGCCCGCCTGCTCCACTTCCGGGATAGAGACCTCCTCCTGCAAAAGGTGCGAGCGGATGGCCCCTTCACTGTCGACAACAGCAGGGTCTCTCTCTTCCCGGCATATCTAGTGGGCCCACAGGAGGGGGAGTAGAAGTGCCCCCCACGTGCTGAGCAGAGTCCCCGGCCTGCAGCGCACCAGTAACTGCCCAGAGTACTGCGAGGGGGCCCCCTCGGCGGTGTGAAACGACTTGAGGAGGGCTTGGTGCACGCCCGGTGGGGCGTGTGTGCGCCGTAAGACAGTGCCTGGGTAAAGTGGGGCTGCGACTAGGTGGAGGCCGTGCTGGGGCTGCAACAGAGTGGCGGGCACGGCCCTGAATGGCAGCATATCGGATCACCTGGAGGTGAGTTCCCGGGCGACACAGTGACTGGGGTCCCATTACATCAGAAGAGTCCGTGGATTGGTAGACCACGCCTGCCTAGACTAACCTGGACTCGGACATCTTAGCGGGGTCTGGGAGGTATGGCACGCTGGACCCGCAACGCATAACGTGATCTCTGGAGTAACATGGGGGAGGCCCGAGCGGCCTAGTCTGGAAGCTCGCGGTGAAGACTGCTTTGAGGTGGAACACTCCTTTGCTGGCCTTCGCATACAGGGCGCCCTGAGCCCCACACGTGTTGTTAGTGGGGATGTCGCTTTGGGCTAGTGAGAATCAGGCAGTATGGACAAACCTAGAGGTCGCCAGACCGGGACCCTCCAAGACCCGGAAGACAGTGCCCAGGAACAGTCGCAACCTCCTCCGGAAGACCCGGTACAGCAACAACTTAGTAAAATACTGGAGGCCATAGTGGACACGAAGGCTACCCTCCACCAGGATATTAGCACTGGCGCGGTGGGGCTTGGCCTGCTGTGGGAAGAGCACAAGAAGTTGTCGGAGAGGGTCAAAGAGACTGACTCTACCGTCGCGGAACTGGCGCCGGCCCAAAAGGCACTGGAGCAACAGATGGGGGCCCTTACCGACAGGGTGTCTTGGTTAGAACGCAGAGCGGAGGATGCCGAAGGGCGCAACAGGAGGAACAACGTCAGAATTTTGGGCCTGCTGGAAGGGACGGAGGGCAACGACATGGTGTCCTTCTTGGAGGGCTGGCTCAGGAGTACAGTAGTGCCGGAGGGTCTGTCCTCCTTCTACACACTGGAGAGGGCCCACGGAGTGCCAGCTAAGCCTTTAGCCCCTGGGAGGCCCCCGTGTCCGGTGGTGGCCCGCCTGCTCCACTTCCGGGATAGAGACCTCCTCCTGCAAAAGGTGCGAGCGGATGGCCCCTTCACTGTCGACAACAGCAGGGTCTCTCTCTTCCCGGATTACACGTTGGAGGTTCACAGGAAGCGGGCCTCTTACCTGGAGGTCAAGAAGGCGTTGAGAGAAGAAGGCCTCCAATACTCTCTGATGTTCCCGGCCCGCCTACGTATCATGTTGGAGGGGAACACCCACTACTTTGATTGCCCTAAGATGTATGTGACTGGCTGGAAACCTATAAGGGCAAGACCCCAAGGGAGAGGGGTGCTGGAGTCCTAGGGCAGAAGGCCGCGGAACTTGGGAAGCGCCCAAGACGTCGAATTCGTAGGGGGACCTCCAAGAAACGATCCTCTTCACAGACGGAGAAGGAGAGAGCTGAGGCGCTGCATGCTGTGGCGGAGCTAATGCGGAGTCGGAGTCCTGATCTGGAGGCGGTGGCCGGCTCCTCAAGAGAGACAGATGGCAATGAAACGGACACTTCCCACAGTGGCAGTGTGAAGCTACCAGTGGTGACGCCCAATACTGCAGACGATATTATTTGATGTATTTGGTAACCTAAGGCGGCGGTGTCAGTTGGGAAGGGCTCGGCCCGATGGTTGCTTGTTCTAGGCCCTGTGCTGCTTTTCTACCCATGGGGATGGTGCACTCTTACTGGGAAGGGCATCCCTTTCTAATTTTGGTTGGCTAACCCCCGTTGAGAGCCGTACTAGGTTAAGGCCTCACTTAGTACTGATTGTTTCACATGATGTTTGGGCGGCTGACCGTTGTCGGACTGCCCTGGGGTCGGGGAGTTGACCACCTTAAGAGTCCTTTTGTGGGTTTTTTGGTCTTTTATGCTTGCAGAGGGGTGGGATGTTACGAGATAGGGGAGGGCGCTGCAGGGGGGCTCCCCTTCGTAGTGTTGCTTGACGAACTCCAGCAGGAATGGCAGGGTCTCAAAGTGTTATACGGTTCCTAACTTGGAACATCAGGGGGATGGGGTGTATCGCGAAGCGCCACAATATCTATTCGTACCTGAGACGCAGGGACATTCATATAGCATTCCTACAGGAAACCCACTTGAGTAGTGAGGAAGCTGGGAGGCTGAAGCGGAGATGGAGGGGCCAGGTCTTTGCAACTACCTACTCGGCCTTTGCCAGGGGGGTGTTGATCTGGGTCAAGCCGGCGGTCCCCTTTGCCATAGAGCGGTCGTGGCTGGATGCGGGAGGCCGATATGCACTGGTTGTGGGGAGGCTAGCGGGACAGGAGGTCACCCTAGGGAACATTTATGCACCTAACCAGGATCAGGTTGGCTTTCTGGATTCCCTTTCTGCTGTACTGGCGGATAGCTTGAGAGGCAATCTGATTCTAGGAGGGGACTTTAACTGTGTGGCGGACGTTGTCGTGGACCGGTCACATCCTCCCTTAATGGGGTCTCAGCCACACCGCACTGCGCTAGGGTTTAGTGACTGGGTCACACACTGGGGTCTTGAAGACACTTGGCGGCTGCAACATAATGGCCAAGGGGGTTCTCCTTTTTCTCACTGGTACACCAAGTGCATACTCATCTAGATCTGTTCTTGTGTTCCCCTGCCTTTAATAGCACTATTAACCATACTGAATACTTAGGACGTACCCTGTCGGATCACAGTCCGTTAGTAATGTCTCACCAACCTTTGGGTAGGTGCGCCCCGATTCCCACCTGGAGGCTTAACCCGGCACTACTCGAGGACAACCCCTTTCGCACGTCACTGCATACACTCCTAGATTCATATTTCCCCACCAACGCCAACATAGCCTCCTCCGTCCAGGTGGAATGGGAGGCGTTCAAGGTTGCAGTGCGGGGTCACTGTATGGGGCAGGCTACAGGAGCCTATAGAGAGCTTCGTCGGGAATTACTAGACTTGGAAGGAAACATCCGCAATTTAGACAACGTCCAGGGTACTGGGGACGCCGCCCGAGTGGCCCTGCAGGATGCAAGAGCGAAATATAATTACGCAATTGGGCGGCTTCGCTGCTATAACCACAGGGACTACTTAGACAGGGTACAGAGGGAGGAGGGAAAGGCGGGCCGTTTGCTAGCACGGTTAATTAAACCGGAACTAGGGGGCTCCCCCATCACACAAATTGGCCTGGACACAGGGGAGGTGGTGTACGGCCCAGATGCGATCAATGACTCTTTCCTAACATTTTACGAACGATTATATGCTGCCCCGACTACGGCCCCCAGATCGGTAGTGAGGGAGTTTCTGGAGCCGCTGCCCCTGCGTGTGTTGGAGGAAGAGGACAAACTGGGGGAACCTATAACCCTGCAGGAGATTAAAGCCGCCATCCATGCGTTGGCGCCCGGCAAGACGCCGGGGTCGGACGGCCTTCCGGCCGAATTTTACCAACGTTTTGCGGATCTGCTTGCTCCGCACATGGTTCGGCTGTATGCAGACTCGTATGAAGCTGGGGATTTGCCTGGTTCCACGCAGGCTGCCTTGGTGGTCCCCCTCCCGAAATTTAAGAAGGCTCGGGCAGGGGTGAAAGAATACAGGCCCCTCTCCATGCTCAACATGGATTTTAAGATTCTAAGTAAGGTGTTGGCTGTTAGGTTGCTACCGCACATGAAGACGTTAATACACCCGGATCAGAATGGGTTTATCCCTTCCCGTAATACCTCTTATAATCTTCGCAGGCTCTACTCTGTTCTATATCACGATGAGACCCCGTCCAGGTTTCGGGCAGCAGTGCTCTCTGTTGATCTGGAAAAAGCTTTCGACTCGTGGGGTGGGATTATTTATTCGAAGTGATGATGCGCATGGGCCTGGGAGAGGCTTGGGTGAGGTGGGTGCGGCTCCTGTACGCGGCGCCTACTGCAAGGGTCAGAATGGGCAGAACAATCTCCAGAGAGTATAATGTGTCTCGGGGGACTAGGCAGGGTGCCCCCTTTCTCCCCTCCTATTCGCCTTGGCAATCGAACCTCTTGCCGAGAGACTTCGCCAGGGAGGTGACGGGATTGGGCTGGATATCGGAGGGCGTACGCACCATGTTTCCCCATACGCGGACGACCTTTTGCTATGCCTGTCAGACGCAGTTGAGGGTGCCTCAACGGCTATACATATTTTAGACGACTTCGCAGGTCTCTCGGGACTACGAGTCAACAAAGCAAAGACTTACCTGTTCCCGGTTGCGGGCCCTATCCCTAGGCCGGATACGCTGAGGGTGGACATATTGTGGGCTCCAAATACGTTTAAGTACCTGGGCATAAACATATTCCACTCGCTCGATGACTTGAAGGAAGGCAACCTGGGCAGAGCGTTGCGCTCGTTACGTGCGTGCGTACACTTTTGGCGTACACTGCACTTGCCTGTGATGTCCCGGGTCTCTCTATCTAAAATGGTCATGCTTCCGCGCTTATTGTATTTCTTTTTCAACCTTCCGGTTCTCATGCCTAGCAGCTGGTTTCGTCCCCTGAATACCCTGCTGAGGGACCTGGTGTGGGGCGATGGGCGCCCTAGGGTGTCTCTCACAACGCTACAACGCCCCGTCCCTGAGGGTGGACTGGGAGTACCGAACTTTGAGTATTATATGCTGGCTGGTCAGTTGCAGTGGCTGGCGCAATGGATAGAGGGGGTGAATGAAGATGGAACGTTCCTGTTGCACCCGGCCTCTCACCCTAGCTTAAAATGGGTGAAATTATTGATACCAGTGACGCCCACTCCGTACTGCTCCCTGCTTCAGCGCACTGCCTTCCAAGCCTGGAGGCGATGTCAGGGCAGAGACCGGCGACTTGTTAAGTAGACTCCTATGTCGCCCCTCATGGGTTTTCCGCATGGCGATCCACAGTCTGTCTTCACAAATGAGCAATTGGCCCTCTGGACGGAAGCTGGGCTTGAGAATGTTGGGGATTGTTTCCTGGATAAATCCCTGCTCCCCTTTGACGGGCTTATGGAAGACTGTGGTCTATCTTTGGGCCAGTTCCTGCGCTACGAGGCCCTGGTTCGCACGTTTGTTCAGCTGTGGAATAAAGGGAGAGATGAGCCGGAGACGCATCCAGTGTTGCATGCCCTATTCACACTTGGGACGGCGGGGCATCTAGTGAAATGGTTCTACGTGGCCCTGCAATCGGCGTCGGTACGTCCCTTAGATAGACTACGGGCAAAATGGGATAGGATCAGAGACAGAGCCCTTACAGACGCAGAGTGGCGAAGGGTTTTGCACTACCCCAAGAAGATTTCTCGCAATACACGCCTCAAATACATACAGTTCAATTACACGCACATGGCTTATATGACGCCCCACCACCTCAATGTGACCTATGGGGGGGAGGTCCGTGGCTGCCTTCGGTGCTTATACCCGGATGCGGACTTCGGCCACATGACCTGGGATTGTCCGGGCCTGTGGCCTTTCTGGGGGGCAGTGCTCGGTAAGCTAGCTGCGGTGTTGGGCAGAGTTCTGCCCTCCACAGTACAGACGTGCCTCTTGGGTCTCTTCCCCAGGCCGCCAGAGCGTAAGGTTGGGAATAGGCTAGTGGATCTCGCGCTAGGCCTGGCGAAACGTCGCATTGCGATGGAATGGAAATCCCAGAGGGGACCTGCATTTGAGACCTGGAACAGGGACGTCATTATGTGGGCTGGAGCGGAAAGTAGAACACTTAGCTGGGAGGAATCTAAGGGCATGAGAAAGCACCCAATCGCTGTTCAATGGAGGGAGGTGATGGCGATTTGGGAGAACCCTTAGGGGCCTGCGACTAGTGGGACAGGATCGGACTCTGGACAGGGGCCCCGCTCTGAAGGGACTTAAACTGCAAGGTTCATTGTGCCCTTAGACAGCACTGGAAGCCGATTTGAATACTTTCGAATACCATGCGGGGGTATGTACCCCGAACACTTGCTGCTTAGGTGGGGAGGCTTGGTCCTTGGATGGAGGCCCTTCCCCCCCTATGCTCCTCGCCTCCTCCTGGGAAACGTCATTATACTGTGCCTCCCCTCCCCGCAAGTTATATTTGCGTGCTATGCTTCGCCCCTCTGCATAAGGCCCTTTTGCTTCTTTTGTTTGTGTTGGGAGGGTTGCTTTCAGTTTTTTTCTTCTTATGATTGTTCTTAAACAAATGAAGTAGCATTTTGACAGTTAAGAATGTTATATGTATACCTCGACCCACTGGTGGAAACTCTCATGTGTCAATTATTGGGATCAAACTCTGGTGAAACGCGTACTAGGGAATATGGACAGCACCTGTGGGTGGCGGTTACATGTCAGATATTGGTTGAAACGTAACCTTCTGTGCTCATGGACTGTGCGATGTCAGCTGGACTCATTCTCTGGTTCTGCATATGGACACTTAAGGGAATGTTATAGCAAAGTACTACCATGGCTATTGAGTAATTTAGTTCTAATACTGATGTGATGTCATTAACGATATATATGTAGAACATTTAAAAATGCCAATAAAAATACTTCCAAAAAAAAAAAAAAGATGTCAGAACTCTACTGAAATAACCTTATAATAATCAGATTCTGACGTCTTTTCTTTATAATCGGCAACTTGGTGCATCACTTGTCGCCGATTATAAAGAAATTAATGACTGCAGTTTATACAGAGATTATGGATTTCCATGTATTATAAAGATGTTAATGTGTTGTAATTGAGAGTACCTTTAGGGTGTAAAATAGTTCATAGTGCACTGGAATGCAAGCACTCCGTACGGAACAGAATGATGCACCAAGTAGCCAATAGCATGAGGAGAGATAAAAAAAACATTTCAAGGCAGAGCCAACGTCCACTCTATGCATGTTTTGAAGAATTAGTAACAACATGTATATCAGGTAGTTGCGCTGGAAAGCCAGACCTAAAAATGACCATTCCTCCATACCACTGATACTCAAAGTACGGCCCGAGTGCTAACAATAAAAAAAGATGTTAAATAAACAGGCAAGCGTTTATTTAAAGTCTAAGTGGTGTTAAAGAAAGGAAGTAACTATTGCGTCCTGCACCACTTAACTTTCGGAGCAGCTTCATTTTTAAAGCCATCTTGCAGACGAAGTGTAAAAATAAGATAAAGTATCTTCAAAATTCAAAAAGTGCATTTAATTAACGTGCATAACCGTTTCACTTTAGTACATCAGATAATAGTGCATTGAGCCGGTATTATTTTAAAAGTTATAGTTTTCAAACATGAATTTAGAAGCATTAATTCTTCCCCCCAACCTGACAACAATGCCAATAGTGAACTAAAGAGGCAAGCTAGTTGTTACGCTCACTCTTTGGGTGACCTGGGCTCCTACTATACAAGTAAAACATTATAGTTTATTAAATCGAACATAGAAGGTTTTGTACAGCACGCATCCTGAAGTCATGTATTTCGAGGTCCTTATATATGTGATAATGAAAGAAAACAAGGGAAAGTGAAATAAAACTATTGCCAAGGATCACACAATTTGGTAAAGTGGGGAAGCCGGGATTGATCCCAGCTTTTCTGTTTTTTCATTGTGCAGTTCAGCAACTAGATGTATACGCTTTGCTTCCCCTACACCCACCTTACTGCCAATGCCCTCCCAAACCCCCACCTCGGGCCCAACCGCACCCCACTGGCATCAGTGCAGCCCTCGGTCACTTCACAGACCACACCTTTTGGCCCCTGGGAAAATGTTTGCGAGTACCCATGCTCTATACTATAAAATAACATACAGGCAGTAAAAAATGTTTTTTTGCTAAACTCTAACATGTCAGGTTGATAAACGACTTATATATGATTTGAGGGTATATGCTTTATGAAACGGCTTGCTTGGGATTATTTGATTTGTTTGTACAATTACTCAATTGAAAGACAGAATTATAAAAGTTCATTCTTGTATTACTCATGTGCATGGGGCCAAGCATATCCTACGCCAGAACATCCTTCTAAGTAGGCAAGCCAATGGGATGAACTGTACCCGTTCAAAAACTTTTCACATATTATGAGTGAGGATCCTGGTATCACCCAAGATTGTTATTGTCCTTACTCGTTAGTTTAAGGCATGCAGCAAAAATTGAGAGTGAGCCAGCTCTAATCTGCAAAGCCCGTAGTAATCGATTGTGAGAAAGCATCGCCATGCAATTTTTTCCATTTTTAAAAATATCCTAATTGGGTGATTGCACTCAAAGTCTGCAATTGGGACTCACAGTTCAACCACAAATCATCCAAAGCTTGTAACGCTGCCTTTCTTAAAATTATGTAAATTAGAATACCACCTAGCCTTATGAGAAATACCGACACTTTCTGGCAATGTCAATGAGTGGCATAGAGGGTCTAGACTTCCTTGTTAGGATTTCTAACTATGTAGCTATGCAAGAATGTAAACTAAAATAAAGTACCAGGCAATACTACAAGAGGAGGAGATGTGGGCTAATGGCTAGAGTTACCAGTTTTGAAACTGTGGAACCAGGTTCTAATCCTGGCTTCTGTTATGTTGACGGCTCTGGGTACTCAGAAGCGCCAGCCGATTGTTGCTAGGCGGCGATTGTTGTGGAAGCGGGCCTAGGAATGGGACACACTGGACTGGAGACTGTGGAATCACTGTGTCATTCGGTCTCAGTGCAGGTGGTCTCCCCTGATCCCGCCTGCCCACTCTGATATTTAATAGTTGATGACCACGTGGTACGCGACACCCTGCCAACAGACCCGCAGGGCGGGTAACGTATTCAGTACACCCATCTAACTCACAGGTGTGTCCCACCAACATGTCCTACCAGTAACGCCACTGGTAGGACATCACAATCCTCCTTTATTTTAAGAGGGAACAAACAAACATAGAGGCAGCAAAAATAACGCCCCCCCCCTTTTGTCATCGGCAGACTACAGCTCACATTTGACTGAGCTGTTCACAAACTTTTTAACAATGAGTATATTCCCCCACTCTCCTACATTTATCAGGCACTTAAACTGGAGCATGTAATTTACATTACATGGTCCCTCAAGCGAGTGGAGGAAGCAGGATTACCTCTCAGTCCATACCCAGTCCGGATGCTCTGATTCCCCATCCTGTCGGGCTGGGCAGGTTCGCTGTCGGCCCTCAGAGGTACAGTAGGAGTGGTTTCACAACTGCATCCACCCACCAGTTCTGGGATATCAGTTTAGGAATCAGCACTCACCGATGTGTCATTCTGGTCACCCAGGTTCCCTTCAGACCTTCTTCCATCATGCCAGGGGAAACTCTCAAATGAAAGCCCTCAAAATAAGAAATGTTTCTCATGTCCTCTTCTTCACCCTGCTGGGCGGTCACGTTGGTACCATGAATATGGGTGATCACCCAGGGATGACGTTCGAACGGAAACCAAAACTTGCTTCCGGGGAATCGGTCCTTAACAAGTACCATGTCTCCAACTCTTAGGGTGGACTTTCAGGCTCTCCGGCGCCGGCTGGCCCAGTTGTTGGTGATCCATCGTTTCTCAAGTACCTGTTGATCACTGAGAGGAGCGGGGTCGACTCCGAATGGTGGGGAATGGAGTCCTGGATCACTCGCCCAATGATGAGATGTCCAGGTGCTTGTCCCGTGGTGGAGTGTGGGGTCTGGCGTTACGCTCGTAAAAAGGTATAGATGGCCCATTCAAGTTGCTGCTTATTGGTGTGTGAGATTCTGATGACTTTGTTCAAAGTCCTTATGAAGTGTTCCACTTCCCCGTTGGTTTGTTGCCAACGAGGAGTGATTTTCCTGTGTTTGATATTTAAAGATTGCATTGACGGTTGTGCGTGGTGTTCAACTTTTGCCAGAGCAGCATACTTTTGCAAAGTGGTTACATTTTCCACACCCGGCACACCATCTGCCCTGCGCGGGACACTCTGCTGTGCGATGGGCCAGGCCTCCACAGTAGCCACATGCTTGTGCCGGTGTCATGGTCTTCTTTGGTCTTTCTGGTCCTTTCCGGGGCATGACCGCATTGACTGATTCGGTCTTTACCACTCTTTGTGAGGCTGCCTCCAATTGGGAAGCTAGGGCTTTTGACAGTTCATTAGAGCGGCCCATGGTCAGAATGTCTGCTAGCGACTTACCCGACTCCTGCAGGATGTGTTCTCTTAGCTTCGCTGAGGCACAACCCTGAATGATCTGGCCTCTCTCTCATTTGCGAAAGCCGCATGTACTCTCCAGCTCTTTCAATTGGGTGTAAAAATTGTCAATGGATTTCTCTGGATGTTGTTGAGCCTGGCGGAAAAGGAATCATCCATACATAGTCTTAATAAGCCATCGGCTCCAAATATGCATTGAGGGCAGCTATGAGTGTAGCATGTGTCTTCGGGGCAGCTTTGGTGATTGTTTTCTATATCTTATAGATGGCTTTACCCCCCAAGATGGATAAGCATGGCTCACTTACTTTCATCTGCAACTTCTGTTGCTTCAAAAAATAATTCCACTCTCTCTACCCAGTCTCTCCATCTGGGTTCTTGCGCAGAGGAAGCCCCCTCTATAATGAAGGGCTCGATTGCAGGGATCTGGGTCATGGTGACGACGACGCTCTGATGATAGATCTGCTGAACTCTGGTAGACTGCGTCATGGATTCCAGGGAGTGGGCGTATGAACTTGTGGTGATCCTACTGGGCAGGCATGGCACAGTGGCCCGAATGTTCCTCTAACCATTCACAAGGGCTTATTAGCTTTCACACTCTTCCCCATCTTTATTTCCTCCGAGCCCAGACTGTGTGATGGACAGTTGAAAGACCCACCTCATAATTAGCAGAGTCTTCCCATCGCTCTGGTAGCTCCGTATAGGATGGTAGAGGTGCCAGGCCATCGGCCGCAGGGCACGGATGCACACGTGCAGAGACCAGGCCCACTCAGCGCTGATCACAGAAGGCATTCCGTAAGGTTCGCTCCTCAGCGTGACTGCGCTCATACCAGGGGGTGTGAGAGGAACTCTTACCGTGCGTGGCACGAGTACCGTGCTCCCGACACGGAGCATGCCGCCACCACCTGCAAGCACCAAAAACGGGATCCTTGCCATCGCCACCCTTTCAGAAGGAAGCAGTCCGAGTGTTCGCATACAGGCAGGATACACTACTGCCCATGATGGGAAAATTTAAAGCACCCATCACCCATGGATCCCGGATGGTGGACTCAAATCTTTATGTCGCCAAAGGTGGCCATGGCATGCTGCTTAGCTGTCGCACAGCCAAGGCACTACGAGTTGTCACCTTTGCATTTGGGGTTCATCTAGAAGGAGTGTCCCAAATACTGTCCGAGTTCCCAAAAGTATTTAACAGCATTAGATGCCTAAAAGGGAAAACAGTGAAACTACATATCGACCAGTGTGTCCAACCAGTAGCCCTATGATGCAGACACATTGCTTTTCACCTGAGGCCTCAGGTGGAGAGGGAGTTAGAAAAGCTGGAAGCTGCCGGGATTATAGAGAGGGTGTCAGGCCCTACCCAATGGGTATCACCCATTGTAGTAACCCAGAAGCCGAACGAAACAGGCGAAGTACGCATATGCATAGATATGCGGCCCCAACGTCGTGATAAAAAGAGAAAGCAACCTGACCCCCACCATTGATGACTTAATTGGAGAACTGAACGGAGCAATATGGTTCTCAAAGGAAGATTTTTGATCAAGCTGCCACCAGCTCATCCTAGATGAGGAGTCGAGATGTATTACTACATTCTCCACTCATGTGGGTCTGCGGCACTACCAGAGGCTTAACTTCGGGATTTTGAGCACCACCGAAGTGTTCCAGAACACCATACAAGAACTGTTGGTGGGCCTACCAGGTGTCGTCAATGTCAGTGATGACATTCTTGTGTATGCCAAGTCGGTGCTGGAGCACAACATCAGACTAAGGGGGGGTCCTTCAAAGAATACAGGACTCAGGGCTCACTTTACAGCAGAGCAAATATGAATTAACTTCTTCGGCTATACATTCTCGATGGAGGGTGTGGCGCCTGACCCCGAAAAAGTGAGAGACATCAAAGAAGTGCCCCAGCATATTATAGTATCAGAGGTCTTCAGTTTCCTAGGAATGGTAAATTACTGTGGCCGATTCATCAGAGACCTGACTACACTGACTCAGCCACTTCGGGACCTGACCAACTATTCTGTCCCCTGGATGTGGAGCGATGAACGAGAATGATCATTTCAGGCCACCAAAGATGCACTTTCGTCAGACACCACCCTAACATACTTTGATTCCAGGAGAGACACCGCCATTGCCGTGGATGCGGGCCCCAAAGGGCTTAGAGCGGTGCTGATGCAACGACTGGAAGGTTGAGAATGGGCACCAGTAGTATTTGCAAGTAGATCCCACTCTCTTCTCCAGTGATATGTTGGTAGCTCCGGGTACACAGGAGCACCAGCCGATTGTTGTTAGGCTGCTATTATCTGGGAAGCGGGCCTGGGAATGAGACACACCGGAGACCAGGGAATGTTGTGTCATTCAGTAATGGTACAGATGGTCTCCCCTGACCCCGCCTACCCGCTCTGATATCTATTAATTGCGACCCACGTGGTACGCGGACCGCACCAACAGACCTGCAGGGCTGGTAATGTATTCAATACACCCCTCTAACTCATGGGTGTGTCCCACCAACACATCCTACCAGTTATCCATGGGTAGGACATTACAGCTTCCATCCACCAATCAGTGACTATGAACAAATCACTTAATCCCCCCACCACCACCTCAAATGCCTACAAATGTGTTGGGTTCTTTTGTAAAGTGCTCCAGGGTCCTCGGGTCAAGTTTGCGCTATATATAACTACATAAAAAGAAGACAAGCATGGACAATGCCAATAGTCTGGTTCTAATTTGCCCAATAGGACTAGCTTTAATTTGCTACACCCTATACTCTCACATGCACACCCCTCAACCTGTAGTGACATGGGCACACCGCTCACATGCGTTTATACAAACACCGGGGCACAACTCTTACCCTGCATCCTGCAGTCTAGCACCACATACATGGTGACCAGATTACTCCATGTCACTGGGGCACAACTTTTCCAGTTATGGGATTTGATTAAACATATCAGTGCATTATGGGAGTTGTAGTCTTGGTTCCTTTTAATTGCACCAATTCGACCAACACAACTGATAACAATGAATGTCGAGAAACGTTTGGGAATGGAAAATAAATGTCCCAGTGAAATGGAGCCATCAGGTCATCAAAACCACATACCCCGCGTATTTTCTCTCTCCAAACCAGACGCATTCTACCTTCCCTCAGCACACCTGCTATAAAAAAACAAAGATCCATCCAGCAAGTGCAGCACAATCAGTCCACGCAAACACTAACGCACGGTAATCCCTGTCAAGTCTTCCAGTTCCATGCGTGATCTGTGCTCCACTCCAGGATTTTTCTATGGATTTGGGGACTTGAAGTCTTGTTTAATTCATTCTTTAACAGTACTACAAGTCCCATAAGCAAAATAAAAATACTTGGAATGGAGCAACACATCATGCGTGGGCCTGGGAAGCTTGGCAGCAATTCACAGTTGTTTCTGAGAGAAGCACTTGAATGAAGTAGCCTCCATACCTAGCTGGGAAATGCTGTTTTTCACCTAGTTATTGCAAGGCTTGTTAATTGAATTTAGGTTTCTTACAAAGACAGCCCTTGTGAAAATTGCCACGGAGCTCCAGGTTGTGACATCACCATGACACAACGACTAACTAGCTAAGTCACTGGAGTGCATTTATTGCATGCTTGGGTTGACTGCGGCAGCTGGGCTTCCCCACTGTTTGCCTCTCTCTTGAAAGAGGAGGCAGGACAGAAGGTAATCTTGGAGGTTGAATTCCAGCGTCTGTGCAATACTTCCTCGTCCGTCTTCCTGCCGTTGTCCTTACCAAATGAGCAATTTCCCTGCTAGGCAGAACACCATTCCCTAGCTAAATAAAAAAAAGTTCCTCCAAGATGGCTTCAGATTACCCAGAAAACCATAAAGGAGGAACTAACGACGGGCACTTCCTGTTGTTTCTTTCTGCAGAGATTAGACGCCATTGCCTGCATGCAATTAAGTTTACCTGGTTATGTTTATGTTACTCGTTTTGATATTAAATGCTATTTTTCCTTAGTTTTGAAACTCCTATGGCAGCTTTATTTTAGGATTACTTTAGTTTGACTGCTCTGCTGAGCAAGCATAGACCATCCCAACTACAACAGCTTGATTAGCACACGCAAAGCATGTTGATTTATAATGCGCTGAGCGCATTTGGAGATCTTCACTTCGGGCTGTGCCGAGCACTGCTAATAGTTATCTGGCTGTTTTGTATTTGCTTATAAACAGCGCAGAGTTCCGTGACATATTTTAGGACACACACTGACTCACTTCAAAATGGTGGCTTCCACAAGATTTCGGGAGCCGCGTGAGCCTGTATCCTGGTAACTGGGCAAGCAGAAAGCTTTGCTTAGTTTTCTGTTGGTGTGCCGTTACATGCTATGATGGAGGACCAAGCTGGCTCTTCCTCTGCTCCCCCTTCTTTGCAGTCAATCCGGCAGATGATTGAGGCAGCGGTGGAGGCTGCCTTTAGTTCAAGGGATTCTACAGCACCTCCTCCATAAATACCTCGGCAGTATGATGTCCCTGCAGAGGATTTAGAAGTAGAAGACAAGTCGTGTCAGTTTGTTCAAGGCACAGAATTAGCTGAAATTTTTCAACATGTTAGGTAAAATCTGGACTTGCCTATTCCTCAAGCAAGTTCTGATGAGGAGGATTTCTTTATGAAATACCATTGTCCAGATCCTGAATCATTACCCCTTCACAGTGTGGAGCGCAGGGTTATTTCCCATTATTGGAAGGACATTTATAAATCCTCTTTTCCACGTTTTCTCTCAAAGCAGTGGTTTAGCAGAGGAATTTCCACTTACAGTGATGGAGGATGGACTTTCTTCTCAAGGTACAGTGATCTCAGAAGATGTATTACCCTCTGATCAAATGGATAAAAAGGTTGAAGGGGTGGTTAAAAGGACGCATTCTGCAACCAGCATTTCAGTAGGCACCATCATGCACTGGCAGAGCAGATGCAAGAGGTTCAGGACTCTTCCTCCCTTTTGGCTGTTATGGAGTGTCAGGTCCACTTTCTGTCCGATATTTTCTTTCACAATTTATAGTCGTCTGCAGCAGCTTCTGGAGCAGCCATAATTGCTAGACACCATATTTGGATGCAGGCCTGGAAGGTGGATTCAGGCCAGAAATCAGTACTCATTAAATTGCCTTTTGAAGGAGCATAGGTATTTAGATCCAAGCTTGAGGACATGATCAAAATGTCGGCAGAAAAAAAAACTTTTAGCCCCATTTCTTCAAAATTCATGGGGCAGAGCATTTGGATATTGCAGAGCTTCTGATCATTCCTCTGTTGGAACCTCCAATCAGCTCGTTCAGGGTAGGGGTCATGGCCCAGGGGCCCCTGGAAGTGATAAGTCCGGTTCCCAGCAAACTGGTTCCTCAACTACTACTCCTCCAAATGTCTATGTCGAAATTCCAGTTCTTTGGGTTTGGCTGGTTCCACAATTTATTCCCAAGGGCTGAGATTCAGGCTTTTAGAGGGTGGAGGTGGCTACCATTTCTCTGCTTGCCTCTCGGCTTTTGAGCTCTTTCTTTCTGCAGAGACCAGCTACCCACTGTCCTCTTCCATCTTAGGACTTTCCATTAATTCTCAGTGCTTTGATATTCAGTCCATTAGAGCCTTTACAGGCTGTGTACCTTAAATTCCTTTCAGCCAAGGGTCTGTTCCTCATCGCTTTTTGTTCAAGTTTAAGAATCGGGGAGATAGGTGTCTTTCTCGCTTCTCGATTTCTATGACTTTGTGTTGACAAAGTTATTCTAAGGCCTAGTCAGTCCCTTTTTCCTTCTGAAAGTTTTTTCTCAGTTCCACCGTAAAGAGGACATCATATTACCAGTTTTTTTTATCCCAATCCAAACTCCTTGGGTGCACAGAATCTTCATTTTCTAGATGTCCATAGAGCTATCTCTACCAACTTTAATGTACTCATTCCTTTCGTAAGACTGACTCCTTGTTTGTTACATATGGTCCTGCAGGGGTCTTCGCCCCTCATCTTCAACTCTTTAAAGATGAATTAAGTTAGTAATTATCCAGGCTTATGGTGTTTCAAAGGTCAGTCTATCTTCTTCTGTCCAATTGAAGTCTGCCCAGGGCATGGCCTCATCATGGGCAATTTTTATGGGTGTTTCATTAAAAGACATGTGGAATGCAGCCACGTGGGCTTCCCCCCAAACTTTCATGACACATTACCATCTCCATGTAGGGGGTGGGGCATCAGCAGATTTTGGTACCCAAGTGTTGTCTTCTGTACATGATGTTTGATTCCAAAATCATTATTGATTACATTCTCACTTGTAGTATTTGGCTTCTGTTTTGTAATTTCTATTGTATTATGATCAACTGTTGTTTGATTGTGTATTAGCTCACTTGATTAGGACTGTGGCAGGAAGACGGACAAGGAGGCAATGACCTGTTTTCTTACCAGTAATCTTCATTACTCCGAGTCCAGGTGTTCCTGTTGCAGTCCTGAGCCCCCCCTCCCATTGGTTTATGTGATGATTGATCTTCTGTTTTATATTTTTTCTTGGCTTAATTATGTCAGGAAGTGCTCATCGTTCGTTCCACTTTTATGGTATTCTTGGTAATATGGAGCCATCTTGGAGGAACGTTTTTTTATTCAGCCAGGGAATGGTGTTCTGCTGAGCAGGAGAACTGCTCACTTGGTAAAGACTTCGACAGGAAGACATGGACTCGGAGTAATGAAGATTACTGGTAAGTAACCTGGTCATTCCTCTCACAGCACCTCTGATTCACAGACTCAGAAGGCGATCAGAACAAGAAATATCTATTTTGAGGGAAATTACACTTTCCTGCAAAAAATAATCTTTTTTTCACATTGTAAGGCACTGCAAATGTTGGTGTAAAACTGCACCGGTTAAGTATATTTACTTTAACACCAGGTATTTATTTTCAGAGGCATTGTGGGCTGAAGAGCAAATATAAAGGAAAGGGCCTCCTCTGACAGTTTTATATTTTTTACACAAACATTTTAGAACAACTCAAAGGACTAATACAAGTGCTGCAGGGATCTGTGTGTTACGTGCGATTCAGCAGTTCAAATACAGGGGGCGCCACACAGCTTCTCAACCTTCTGGGTGTGAAAAGAGCATCGCTGAGGTTGGTGCTGAGTGGCAGGATAGGACTCTAGGCATTGGTGAACTGTATGAACCAAATCTTTCCACAATCCTAAACTCACCACCCCAAGTGCCTCAAATTCCTGCTCTGTCCAGTGCTGTGGTAGAATCCTTCGTGTCGGCTGATGCTTTGGACAGTTGAGTAACTACCAGACATCGCTAGTTGTTAATGGTATGTAGGCATAGCGCTATGAAGAGGCGGCAACGATTCAAGATGGCTCGCGTTCGACCTCGAAGCTGGGGAGCCAGGTTCGAGTCTCGGCAGGGACGCTCAACATCCTGTAATTCTGGGCAAATCACTTAATCTCCCCATGCCTAACAAAAAATTAATATGTCTGTCTGTAATGCAACTGCTGCTCATGTAAAGCGCTCTGATACCTTAGGGTCGAGTTCATGCTATAAAACTAAAAAAAATCGGTGAATAACATCTGCGTCTAGACAATTCACTTCATATAGTGTTATATGACTGCTTTAAATATTAGAACCATAAAACGTGATAACTTATTTTTTATAGTGCTTGTTAACTGCGAGCTTTGTCACTTTAAAGCACTGTAAATACTAGGTGTTACTATTCAATGGATGTACTTCAGAAGCATGATTGACTAAGTGTGAAGCTTGCAGATTTCACACACACATGTGCACCCATCACGGCAGCTAGAGCATACCTCACTGTGCTATCTTCCCACGGAAGGGGTGTCGTCACAGTTCAGGCATGTCACTTCTGATTGACTTGTTAAACACAGTGTCACACCGTGACATATATTCCATAAACGTGATGCTGTAGGAAAGAGGGGAGGCGGAGCAGGTGTGCTTTTAGAAAGAAAAAGAACCCGTCTCAGGGGCAACTGTGTAGACAAAGGGAGTTTTTAACAATACATTGGCACACAAAAGAGGAAATATGAAAGTGAGATACTAGGAGAGGGAATGCTGAAAGATCGCCCGTTTTCAGGAAAATGACAAGGCGAATGCAAGCTAAGGAGTGAGATTAAAGTGAGATAGACACGAATACAGACAGAAAGTGGTTCAAGGGGAATGCCTAACTAATGAACAATATGTATTTACATATTAGATACATTAAATAATATTTACATAGCGCTTAGCTCCGCAGCTCTAGGTTCGTAGTTCTTCAAATAGGCGTTGCTGTTTCCCAGGTAAATGGTATTCAATGCATTGGCCTCGGAAGGATGAAAGGGTGAGATGGTCATGGCAGGGTCCAGTTTGGGACTTGCCGGTTCCAGGAGATCTGAGCAGCGGGCCCCTTACCCACTGAGTTTCTCGTTCAGTATCTTGGGTTTGGGCTAGCTCCTATTGCTGTTCTTTGCGCAGGTTCCACCTCTCTTGTCAGGGCCCTGTCCCTTCCCGCACACGTTTTCCGCTCCCTTCCCACCCCCTCGCCCAGCCGTTGCCCCCCATTAACTCCCCCTCCCCACCTGCCTTCATTTCTCAGCCTTGGATCCGTCTTTCTTTCCCTTCCGAGCAGGGCTTTAAGTGGGCCGGGTCTCACCGGTGCTGAGCACCTGCAGTTTTTTAAACGGGGCCTCGAAACGGGTCTCTATCGGGCTCTGTTTTGTGCCCTGGCACAGGCGGTCCGTTTTTCCCGGACTGCAGTGCCAGCAGGCACATCATGTGTGCGTGCTCACACTGCTCACTTCCCACTGGCAGAGAAGTTACGGCATGACGTCATGCCAGGTGAGCGTTGTAGGGGAGGGGAAATCCTTTAAGAGTCGTTTTCTCTCTGGATTTCCCTTCTCTTTTTGAAACTCAGGAGCAGCAACATTGTCGTGGTGTCACCAGGGCTTTAAGTGGAAGCTTTTTCAATATTATATACAAGCCACAGTTGCTGCTTATTTATCTTATGCAACTAACAACCATTGACAAAACCAATAGTCCTGACTTGTTGTAGGTTTGATGTTACTTGTTGTATCCTATATCTGGATGCAATGACAGAAACAGCCAAATACAAGTCGGGTGGCACACTATGCTAAGAACAGATTTTTAACTCAGGTGTTTTTCAGCCACGCCCTTAATTATATTGGCCACACCCCTTTGAGAGACCCCCCAGTTTTTTCTTCCCACTTAAAGCCCTGCTTCCGAGCATTCCCAACTGATCCGAGCTTTCTTTCTCTTTGAGACCGAACGCCGCCAGTCTCAGCTCTCCGTGGACGGACAGTCTCAGACTCCCAGTCGGGAGATACCCTCTTTTCCGGGAAAAGGCCAGCCCAGAAGCCAGCGTTCCCTTTCTGTGGGTGGCAGTGCCCGACTTATCGTAGTGAAACCTGGGCATGGTAAAACTGCAGAGTGGTAGCTTGTCAATTTACACAGGCACGGTTTGGGCGGCTGTAGGCGGGGACCTGTCAGAAACTAACAGGATTGCCCCTAGTGAGTTAAACGCTCACCTACCTGCTGCTAAGTGCGGTGACCTAACGGTCACATGGGCGATTCCAGCTAGGCCGCTTCAAGAAATCATAGTTGGTAACTTAAGAACCATTAACAAGGGTAACAACAACATCTGTTACTGTGTGTGTTTTTGTGGGTTTCTTTTTTACTACCTTGCTGCAGGTAGGTAATACTTTTATTGTATAAATCATATTGATTATAATAAGTGCATTATAAATAAATTCAGTTATTAAAATGGATCCTATGAATTATTTAAAACATGATTATAATTTTTACAGCCCTAAAGTGCAGTAATAAAGTCTAACCGAGCAATTTACTTTTGCATCATACTATAGAGGAGATCTGAAAATGTAATTGACGATTAAGTTTCCTTAACGTTAACAATTTAGGGCAGAGACAAATATTGCCCAGAATTTCGTCTTTATAGCTGCACAAACGACATCCGCTCTTGCCTAGGATTCCACATTCCCTCAAACTCAACAATGGTATATAGAAGTCTAAATCTCAAACAGTTCCTTTTTTGTTTGTCTTCTTTGTCTGGCTTCTCAATTCGAATCAATCTACTCCTGGCCTGAAGATAGATAGGAATTATACACCAAATCTGAGTGTTTGTCTTCCGTCAGGGTGAAAAGATCTTTCACTCGATTATTATTTGTTAGGGTTTTCCTTAATAACTCTTTTCATGTTGTAGATGACTTTGCAGCCAACCCTTCTGATTGTGTTAAATTGTGTTCATTGATTGTCATACTAATAATTCTTAAATGTAGTTTCAAGTTTATATGAGTCCAATTTTAATTCTTCATAACTCAAGTGCCTTATTGTGACCAGATTTGCTTTGATGCAGTCACAAATTCAGTTTACTGTTGCTGAAAAGTGTAGACTTACACTTATCTGACTGGATTCGATGGCCTCTAGACACACTTATCCCTGCTAAGTGGTCTAAGAGTCGTAATAGCAAGCCCAGTCCATGGTATAACAGTAAGCTCACTACTATGCGGAAAGCATGCAAAAGGTCGGAATGGGCCTGGAGGCGGGATTATGACCCGGTCTTGAAGGGGCATTATCTGGCAGCTATAAAGAACTACCATAGGGCTATCCAGAGGGATAGGGCGGCCTATTTTGCGGATGAAATTAGGAACAGCAGCAACCCCGCTAAGTGTATTTTTTCTATACTTAAAGATCTTAAAGCAGCAGGGTCATCGACAGCGCCTTTGATCACATCTGACCAGCAGTGTGAGGATCTTGCCACCTTCTTTATTAAGAAGGTAGAAAACATCTACAGGACCTTCCCTCTCACCTTGAGGAATTCAGGTCCCGTTCAGAGACCCCTCACTACCTGCACTCTCGCGGTCTTCCCCTCGATCTCCCAGAAGGAGTTGCGTATGTTCTGTAGTAGGATTAAATCTGGCTCTCCTACAGATCTGCTCAAGCCTGAACAATTTCTCAAATCCCTGCCTCTGCTCCTTACACCTTTGTGTCAGCTGATCAACATGTCCCTGTCTAGGGCAGTCGTTCCTAGGGCTTGGAAACGAGCCAGGGTGGTCCCTCTGCTAAAAAAGCCTACTTTGGATCCTGCCAAACCGGAGAACTTTCGCCCCATTTCGATCCTGCCGTGGGTGTCTAAGATCACTGAGGCTTACATCAATTCCATTCTGACAGGATTTCTGGAAAACAACAGCGTGCTTGATGCTTCTCAGAATGGTTTCCGCCCGGGTCACAGCACGGAGTCTGCTCTCCTAGCTGTGACCGAACATCTGTGGGCAGCTTTAGATGCCGGACGCACTTCGGCGCTGATTTTATTAGATCTCAGCGCCGCGTTCGACACGGTATCACACCAGATCCTGCTACAACGGTTGGAGGAGGCTGGAATCAAGGGCTCGTCCTGGGATGGTTCGCCTCTTTCCTGGCTGAGAGAACCTTCCAGGTGGCGGCCCCCCCTTTCGCCTCTCAGATACATACTGTGAAACAAGGGGTTCCACAGGGCTCAGCATTGAGCCCTACGTTATTCAATCTGTACGTCCAATCGTTGGCGGCTGTGGCCAGGAGTAGAGGGCTAACGGCAGTATCATATGCTGATGACACTCAGCTGGTAGTAGCACTCTCCAACGACTCCATGCAGGATGCCCTTAAGTTTCGGAGCGATCTTGCAGCTGTCGCGGAGTGGATGTCTGCTAACTGTCTCCAGCTTAACGCCAACAAATCTGAGGTTTTGCTGGTAGGGAAAGACTCTGAGCTGTGGAGCGATTGCTGGTGGCCGTCGTCCCTGGGATGTGTACCCACCCCCAAGCAGGTGGTTAAAAATCGGGGTGTATGGGTAGACTCGGCCCTCAGTTTCCTAGGCCCAAACCAAAAAAGTTGCGGGCACTTGTTTTGGTCTCCTGCGTGGGCTAAAACCGCTGCTAGGTTTCTTCGATCCTTCCACTCGTCAGGTCATCATCTAGGCCACCATCATGTCTCGGTTAGACTATGCCAGCTCTCTGTACCTGGGGGTTAACAAGGCTGAAACTGTACAACTGCAGAGGGTCCAAAAATGCGGCTGCTAGAACTCTCCTGGGCCTCCCTAGAATCTGTTCCACGACCAACGCCATCTGCCGACTCCATTGGTTGCCGGTGGCTAGGCGCGTCGAGTTTAAGTCCCTCTGCATTGCCTTCAAAATGATGAATCTTTCTTCACCTAGCATTCTGGCAAACCTGCTCTCACCCTATACTCCTACTCGCCACCTTCGATCTATGGGCCAGCATTTGGCGGTTGTCCCTCGGGTGAGGAAGGCGCGCGCAGGAGGACGGTCCTTCCGCATCCTGGCGGCTAAACTTTGGAACTCTCTCCCGGTGCACATCCGTAGTATAGATAACTACCTGGCTTTTCGCAAGGCCATTAAAACGCATCTCTTCTCTCCGACTTAGGATCTGCCCTCTTCTGCAGCCTCCCATCTTCTCTGCCGGTTAGCGCTGGGACTCCCCTTTGCTGGGGCAGCTATGCGCTATATAAAACCCCATAACATAACATCTCCACCCCCTGAAAAAGCAGGTGGATCCATATTTACAAGTGTAAGTTACTACTGCCAAAAAGAGACAGTAGTAAGTCCAGCATCGCACTTGGCCAATCACCGGTACTGCAACACCCTCCAATAGAAAATAATGCAAAGTGGGACTTAAAATAACATCCCATAGCAATAATGTTAAATGCAATTATTTAAATAGTTAAAAATATAAATAAATGTCATTTAATATTAATGAAAGATCTGATTCCCATAATGTAAAGTTTAGGGAAAACTACAAAAGTTGATTAGACTTGGAAAAAGTTAGTAAAACTATTTTTATGTTAAATATTATTGTAAAATAATGTTATATATTTATTTTAAATATAGGACAAAAATAAGAGCTACATTAACTAAATTTTTAATTAAATATTTAATTAATTTAAAAATAGTAACTTAAATTATAAGGATTTTTCTAAACTTTATATTAAAAATAAATTCCCACGTAAAGTAAATACATTTTTTCTTATGAATTAATAATGATTAAAAGTGAAGTATAGAATTATTTTAAAGTAATTTATTTATATTTTGTTCAAATGTAAACCTCCATTACTTTTTAAATTGAAAAAGTTGTTAAAATATTTTATAATTAAATTATAAATATGTTTTAATCGTATACATTTTTCAGCATTAAAATATATTTATTTATATTTTCATCCATTTTATGGCTCAATTCTATTTCTTAATATTTTTAACTATTTTAAATAATTTAATTTAATGTGACATTATTTTCTATGGGGTTTTATTTTCATTCCCTTCCTCTATTATTTTCAATGAGAGGATGTTGCAGTACCAGAGGTTGCAGCACCACACATGACCAACCAAAACAGTAGTAACTTACTCCATCAAAGAACTTCAGTTCCTTGAAGTTACTACTGTTTTGGGTGCCTTTATGGTTGAAGTAACTTTAAGAAGTGCAGTTTGTGCATAGGAATGGGCTCACTCTTTTGTGGGCAAGTGCATATCACCCCGTAACCCCCACCCCCTCATAACCTCCTCTTATTCCTCCCTCATTCCTTCTCATTTAGTTGTAAGTTTCCCCAGTTTCCAGCCACTCCTCTTTGTCTCTCTCACATTTACTTTTAAAAAGTATTCTTACGTGTTTGGGGCTCCACCGTCGCGGTGGAAATCTCTGCGCAGAAAAAGGCGGCGGGGAACCACCACAAGTAAGTTTATGAAAAACATTTTGTAGTATGTTAGTGGTCTTAATGTAGTAGTGCTACACGCACTACAAAATGCAGTTTGCACACAGGCCCCATTCTCTGACCAATATACATTTTGCTCGGGTAGCTCATTAGAGAGAGCCTCCATTATGACTATTTTGACCAGTGTGGTTGAACCGTGCAGTGCATCACAGCCATTTTCTGTTATGCCCAGCCTCTCTGCCTATAATGTCGCATCAGAAGCAATGCTGCTCCTGACTTCCCTGACAATTTCGTTTCAGGGAAGGAAGGAAGGGGATGAATGAATGAAGACTTTTAGAGCGCAACAGTTGCCCAAAGGCATCAGTGGAAAGGTGTGTGAGTAAAATTAGCCGTCCATCAAGGCGCTCTGTAGTAGACTCCTTAAGGACCCCAAAGTGCTAGCGATGGGTAATATGTTTTTCAATGTTTTTGCTACCTGTGCACAGCGGTGCCCTTTATTGTTGCCATACGAACCCTGAGTTGGCCCTTCCGTTCTACAAAATCTACTTTTTTATTTATTAAAAACGAAAAATCTACGTGAAAATGTACCGATTAGTAGTACTAGGATTGCTGTGATGGTCTCGTCCGCACTCCCGGTGTCTCAGGAGGAAGGCGAGCTTTCTGTGGCCCGTGGTATTCAGAGCAGACGGGGGCAGACGCCACATGCCGACACAGGCATGTCAGAGGCCGGCCTTCGGATTGGGGGCATTCCATGCCCAGCACATGGCTCACACCAGCATGGCAGCGTTATCTGTCTCTGGAGGGGACGTTTCACTCCCACCGGCCTACTCAATGCAGGGTACATTAAGAGGCTGGGCAGCAAATACAGTCCCACCAGAGTCGTGAAAACAACTAAAGCTCACTATCTGGCCCTTCCTAGATTAAGCAATCACTGGCAAAGAAAATTGTTTTACCTTTTGTAAAGTGCAAATGTGTTCGCAAGCTGCATTAACACACTCATAAGAGATACCGCGCAGGCAGAAAAGGCATCGCTAATAGAAGCAGCGAATGTGGAAACAGCAGTGTTGTGATCAGGGGCAAAGCTGGGAGGGGTGGGGGAGGGGGGGAGGGGCGTTTGGGGGTTTTACACCCCCCTAATAAAAGTATTTTCGATAATTAGTTGGTTAAAAATGCTTTCAGTCGGGCATGGTGAAGTGTCTGTCGGATTTCACCAAGAACTTTTACATATAGGGCAGGACTGGGAACCCAAAGCAGCCCTGGCAATTTTGTTGGACCAGCCGCCACCCCGTGGGCTGCAAAACCGGCCCCCAGTAACAAAATCGCCCCCCACTGCTGCAAAACAGGCCCCCAACCTTCCAGCTTCCCGGGGAAACACCTGATGCCAGCTACAGCCAGTCCGGCCCTGTTTACATATACACAGACAAATGCGGGCACACACTGTCCCTCTCTCTATTCTGAAACACCTAAAAATTGTTGATTATTTAACAAAATATTGTGTTTCTCTCACATACTGCCCCTTCCAATCCGGATTCCTCTCCCTTTCCACTGCGGCTTAAGCCTCTCTTATGCATCCTCCTTGTCGTATAATGTATTTTAACATTGTATGACTGCGTGATTGTTGTTAAATCTGAAGCTCACACTCCCCCACTCTTACTGACCAAGCTACGCCCCTGGTTATGATACAGATTTTTATAGATCGAATGTATACCATTTCAAAAAGCAAGCATCATCCTTCAGCTCCCCCTCCATCACCCGCTGCTGACATTGATCGGCCAGTAACCAAAGAGTGTGGCAGCCATGTTTCCACTTGATGCCCTAGACATCTCTTGGGATTCTTGAATTATACTCTCTAAATGTTGGTAAAAGGAAAGTGTACAAATACAGCACTTGTTTCCAGTCGGGCCGGCATGACTCGCGGGTGGGGGGTCATGCAGGGAGGGGGGGTTGCGCGGGGCGTTAATTTAATTAAAAAAAAATATATATAATTAAACTTACCTTTCCGCCGACCGGGTCCCGCGTCTTCTCTGCTCTCCAGGAACAGGAAGCAGAAGCAGGCAGCCAGGCTCCCTCCCTCCCCTAAGCCAATCACAATGTTGCAAGCAGCGTTGTCATTGGTCGGGACGCTGCCCAGCCAGCGGCTTATGGGGAGGCCATTTTCTTCATGTAGGCTGCATTGCAGCCTGCATGGAGAAGGGCAGAGTGTGCATCACTGGTTTGGGTGGCCCCAGGGGGCTGACCAAACAGTCTTTGCGCACTCTGGAGTGGGCAGGCACACCACTCCTCCCCAGCCCTGCTCTCAGAGCAGTCCCGCCCGCCCGCAACCAAACATAAAATGGTAATAACTGAAAGTTATTACCATTTTATGTTTCTGCTTCTCGCACTGCGAGAAAGCAGTGGGGCGACGTTCCTCCGCCCTAGTGGAGGAGCCGCCCCTGCTTGTTTCGCTCCACTTTTTAAAAGACTAGGTGAATATTTTGGCATGTGTGTTGATTTATGTGTAGTATGCGTATGAGGTGTTTGTGTTGTTGGGTACATGAGCCGGGGTAGGTTGTGTTGCTGGTGTATGGGAGCGGATGGACGCTGCATGAACTAACTAACTTCAAACTTATCGACTACTCTTTATATTAAGTCAGTTTCATAGAGTAACCTACACCCAAAGTTGTTTGTTCATAGTTAAGTTTTCATAGACATTGCTGAAAAGAATCATAAAAAATAATACAAGGTAGATTATAGGCCATAGATTGGTTAATAGTAACATCGTTTATTTACATTGCTTAGAAATTGCAGCTGTGGATAAAGATCAACTTAAAAACAAGTTATGATTTTTACTGTTATTATGTATTATTATTATTGTAGAAATATCTATTGGTCCCCCTCTTGAAAGATAGTAGTAGATTTACTGCTAATAATACTGAAATAATAATGTTTCTGATGTGTACATCTCCCCACATATTCCTCACCTTGCTATGTTATATATGTTATATCCACTTGATATAGCACACAAATCATACCCAAAGGTATATATCGGCGCTATGCCAGCTTAACGGCCCGGCACAGCCTAAAACAGCCGGGTCTTAAGGAGCTTTTTTAATTTGGCAAAGTCACAGCAACGGCGGAGATGTAGCGGAATTTGATTCCAAGTACATGGCGCAGTAAAGGGAAAAGCTCTCCCACCGCATCTAGAGGTACGAATGCGGAGAACAGCCAGGAGTGCCTTATCACTAGATCTAAGCGTACACGAAGGACAGAAGTACTGCAGTTTGTCTTTAAGATAGGCAGGGATTCCACCCATGAGAGTCTTGTGGGTGAGAAAACAGATCTTAAAGATGATATGCTTCCTAATCGGAAGCCAATTTAAAGTTCTCAGTGTGGGCGCCGATGGGGAGCCTGCTGGGAGATTACAAACCAGGCATGCAGCTGTGTTTTGCACCATCTGGAGTTTGGCCAATAGGGAGTCATTCCCAGCCAAGAGCATGGCATTTTGCCATAGCCTAAGTGGCTTATGACTAGGGGCTGGGCCAGAGTCTGCCTGGCAGAGGAGGGTAACCAAGGGTAGACTTTCCTCAGCAGGTGCATGTTTACAAAGCATGCCCCGCAATTGGGGGTAATTTGATCCTTCATAGATAGATCCGGATCTAGTTTAACCCCCAGATTTTTCACCACAAGCCTAGGTGAGGAAGCTACCCCCAGTTCTGAGGGCCACCAGTCAGGGGTCCAGAGGTCCTGGGCTTTACCAAACAGCACCACCTCTGTTTTTTCGCTATTACGTTAAAGGCAATTTGCCAACATCCAGGCTGCGATCCTTCGTATATAGTCCATGAATCGGAGCTTTGCCCCTACAGAGTCCTGGCCACACAAGATGATCAGCAGGGTGTCATCCGCTATGTTATCACATCAAAGCTGCAAGATTTGACAATCTGGGCAAGGGGGGCTACATAGATGTTAAACAATGTCGGGCTCAAAGATGAGCCCTGAGGCTGCCCTTTGGTGATCGAGATGGAGTGGGACTTAAGCGATTCCAGCATGATCGTTTGGGTGCGGTTGACTAAAAAGTCTGCAAGCCATAGCAAGGCATTGTCCGCGACACCAATCTCATGCAGTTTGTCATGGGAAACGGTGTTGAAGGCCGCTGACAGGTCTAACAGCACTAGCATGGCAGGAGAGCCTGGATCTAAAGACAGGCGGATGGTGTCGGTAACCACCACTAGTGCTGTCTCAGTTCTGTGGCCTGATCTGAATCCCGATTGAGAGGGGTCTAGGATTTTAAAATCCTTTAGGAATGTCATCAGCTGTCTGTTGACCTAGCTTTCCAACATTTTCCCGAACAAGGGGAGAAACGAGATGGGGCCGGAATGAAGCTGAATCTTAGGATTTGCATTTGCTTTTTGTATATCGGAGAGACCAGAGCGGACTTCCAAGAGGGTGGTAATTTGGCAGTATCTAGAGATAAATTAACCAGTGAGAGGATAGTAGGTGCAACTATAGATGCAACATTAGCAGTGACCCTAGGTGGACAGATATCCGCAGGTGAACCAGATTTAGCTCTAACCAAAAGCCCCATGAATTGGTCTAGTGTACAGGGTTCACACCTGTCTAGGAGAGGGGAGGGATCAGATGGGAGTGCCATCAGAGCAGTTAGATTGGTCTGTCTCTGATTAATAGGGAATTTCTGGTAGATGGCTTCGATTTTTTTCTTCAAAAAAGTCAGCCAAGGAATCATATAACTGCTGTGAGGAAGGAATTACCGCAGAGAAAACGCGTGGCTTGGTGAAGTCTTTAAGCATTTTGTAGAGCTTTTTGAACGAGTTGCCAGCAGTCTCAATTTTACAAGAGAAGTAGCTTCTCCTGGTTTTCCTAATGTGTGTGTGATACCTCGCCAGTTCAGCTTTATTGGCTACTTTGCCTTCCTGTGTTTTAGAGCGAAGGTCCATAGAGAACCAAGGGGCCTGAGGTCTGGAAGAGGCAGATCTGGTTTGTTTAAGCAGTGCTGTTTTGTCAAATGCTACCATGAGAGCATGATGGTAGTTGGTGAGTGCAGTGTTAATATCTGAGCACTGGGTGACAGCCCCAGGAGCGAAGGCTTTAGAAAACATTTCCGGTAAGATGGAGTTCCAGGCTCGATAAATGTTTTTCACTCATATAGCAAGCTGGGTTGAACCCAGCTGGGCCGACACCTTATGAATATACCTCCAGATGCCCTGGAAGCTTTCCCCCTACAATTGTTTTCCAGCCTCATCAGGTGCCACAATGGAACTTTAGAAGTGACTCTGCCCCCCCAGATGTTAGGACATCAAAGTATATTAGATGCCAATGTCAGTTCTTGTTTTCCTGAGCTTCAATAACATGGGACTGGAGCTCTAACAGAACTTTACTGATGAACTTCCTCCGTTTTTTAACAGTGACCAGGTCATATGTCTCCCCCAAAGATTTCAATCCTGTCACAGATGCTGCAAGAAAATTCCCTTCCTTGATTCACGACATTTGCATGTGGTTTCAGAACTGTGATCATGACTCCGAAGTTTGCGACTCCTGTTTCTTAATTCACCAAAAGGCCAACATGGAGCTGGAGTTGAAGGCCCACAAGGATACACAAAAGTGTTGCCCTTCACCTTCAGGTGAATCTGCTGACAGGGAAACCATTTCCCAAAAATCTTTCCGCAAGAAAAATAAAAAGCTCCATCCCTTTTTTCTTTGAGGAAAAGAGTATTGCTTCCAGGACCATTCAGGATCTCAACACAGTTACTCGAAGCCAGATTCTTGTTGTTTGAGAACATTTTGATGTTAAAGAAGATAAAGCCGGAGTGCATGGTTCTATTAGCTGACCTTGCACAGGTTGAGTCCTTCTGTATAATTATGCAGTATGTATTTAGCACAGCTGTGGTACCATCTGAGCAGCCTCCCAATAGTGAGCATGATCCTTCAAGTTTGATGACTCCACTATCTCCAACTCCAATGCTTTTCAACTCCACTCCTCCACAGGCTTTAGCTCTGACTCCTAAGAAGCAATCTTTCCTACCAAGATACTATTACCCATTCAGTGTGTGCCACTTGTACTGCCGAAACAGAAGCCACATTTGGAACCGTCTCCAGAATCACCTTTGAAGTTAGCTGAAGTCATCCATGTGTTGAAGGAAAAAGTTAGAGCATGTTTTGATTATGTGCCCTTGGCAGAGCCGCGTCCAAGGGTCCTTAGCGTTGCCTGGACTGAAGAGTCTGAGTCTGAGGCCCTTTTTACGACTGGTAACAGTTGTGGCCACATAGTAGATGATGACCCAGAGACAACCTCCTTCCCACGGTCTATTGATGCTGGTTTGTATCTTGATTTATAAAATGCGGGTGACATAGATACTTCTCCAGAAGGGGATATCCTTTATCCCTCTCATTCCTTATGTGAGGTTCTTCAGGAACTTGTTCTAGCTGCATGGGGAAAGCATTTTTGGTTCCAGCAAACCACAGCCACATAACCAGAAGACATACACCTGCACCGGGTGACCCACAATTTTTGTTGTCATACTCATCATAGAGTCTAATGGTTCAAGCTTAATCTTCAAAATTGATCCCAAATGCCTTTGCCCAGTGCTTCATCATGGAGAGTCAAAAAAAGCTGGATTCTAGGGCTGAAAAGTATCTGCCTTTGTCAGCCTTGAACTACATACTGCGAACACCAAATACCTTCTGTTCCACTAAGTCTACCCCAGGATGAGCTGCTGAAACATGCAGTCGTTATCCTTTCAGACCCCATGAAAAAGCCGTTTCCAACTTGTTCATGAACAATTTGGTTGCATGTAAACAAATCCTGAAGTATTACCTGGATTCGTAAACATTGTGCTCCTCTCCATGGGCACGGCCATCATGATGCACCACTACACTTGGATGCCTTTATCAGCAGAACTACAGCTTACTTGCTGGCCTAGCCTCCCCAGCAAGGCAATTCTACCAAACAGATAGGAGGTATTGAGGCTACTCCAAGGCACAAGCTTCTTGGAAACACCAACCTTCGCAGTTGCTCCAAAGACCCCAACCGACGTGCTGCTCCTTTCGGAGCAATGGATCTAGGGAATGCCCAGCAGTGTCAGATCCAATCTCCACCATCCACTGACGGTTCTACTGCCTTGAAACCTCTTTAACTACATCACCCTACACCACCATCTTCAGCAGGGTCTACCACTTTTCCACCAATTTAGAAACGATCACAACAGATCCGAGGGCCATCAGGCTAGTCCGCATGGGCTACACTTCACCCTTTCTTTCCTTCCCTCTGAACCACCCTCCCTTCATTAGGACGTTCTCTCTGGCACGCGCTTCAGTTTTGGAGGTGAATGTCCTCATCCTGTTGAACAAAGGGGCCATAGAGGTGGTGCCTCTTGAAGAAAGAGATATAGGATTTTTTTCATTTGCTTCCTGATCCCCCAAATGGATGGGGGTCTCAAACCCATCCCCGACCTTCACCTCTAGAAACTATTCATTCAACATCACAAGTTCAAGAAGATTAACCTGAACCAAGTTATGTGGGTTTATGTCCCTGGTCCACCAGGATGTCTATTTCAGTCTATCAATGCTCCCACCCACAGATGCTACCTGTGATTCACACTATATGCTTACAGTCCTAGCATTTGGATTGGCTACCGCGCCATGTGTGTTTGCTAAAGTGCTGGCAGTTGTGGCACTGTTACTGCAACGGTCAGGAGTCCATGTATTCCCAAACATGGACTACTGGATGGTCAAATGAGGAGTCCATGGCACTGGTTGAGGAACATCTTCAGTGCACAATGACTTTCCTCCACGACTTAGGCTTTACAATCAATACCCAGAAATATAATTTCACTTCCACATAGTGGGTAACCTTCATAGGTACAGTGCTGGACACAAACCCAGATGAAGCTTTTTCCGCCTTCTCAAAGGATTCCAGGTCTTCAGGAGATGATTCTGATGTTTCTGACTCCACACAGGTCCCACGTCTGCATGTTTTATCTTTGCTGAGACTCATGGCTTCCTGCATCCTGTTGGTTCCCCATATCAAATGACTGATGAGGGCTCTTCAATGAAGCCTGTGAAAATATGCGCTCCAACAGTCTTTTGCCTCTGGTTCAGACCTTTGAGTCAGTTCCTCTGTATCTGCATTGATGGATGGAGCCCTCTAGCCTTTTGGTGGGTTACTCTTTCAGACCTCCTCAGGCACCTCCTCAGGCACAGTCTACCAAGTTGACAGAAGCTCCTTGCTGGGCTAGGCTGTCATGTTGTCATGACAGTGCAGGGTCTTTAGTCCACATCGGAACAGCGTCTACACATAGACGTGCTGGAGCTATGGGTAGTCCACTTTGTCATGAAGGCATTACTTCCTTCCATATCAGGGAGCAACATGCAGGTTCTATCAAATAACACCATTGTCATCCATTATATCAACAGATAAGGCAATGTGAGGTGGTGGACCTTGTCATGAGAAGCGATTTGCCTATGGCAGTGGGCACAGCAAAAGGGAACTCTCACAGAAGTGGCTTACCTTGCAGGTTCCCTCAGTGTGAGAGTGGTTCACCAAGTTGTTTTTCACTCAAGCACCATAAGTGGGAACTATATCCCTGAATGATAGATGCAATTTTATACCAAATTTATTGTCTAGATGTGGATCTCTTTGCCTTGGCCCAGAACTGGAAGTATCCTCAGTATTGCACCAAACTGTTCCCTCTCCATGGTTCAGTGGAGGGTGCCTTCATGTTCATGTGCCTGCAATATGCACTTCCATAGATTCTGCTTGTGTCAAAGGTCCTACAGAAGGTGTGGGAGGATTGAGCAAAGGTGATCCTGATCACCTCAGGTTGGATAAGTAGGATCTGGTATGCCCATTTGTTGGCACTCAGCATGAGGCTACCTCTTCTCCTACACAGGGTGGACCTGCTCTCGAAGCAGGATGGTCAGGTCTTCTAACCCAATCCATGAATACTGCAGCTGCAAGCATAGAAATCGAGTGATGCTAGATGATATCCTTTTGTCTTCCAGCTGAAGTTGCGGATGTCATCACGGCTACCAGGGGCCATATTACACATTATCACTGTTTGCGCCCGGCGCACCTTTCAAAAGGTGCACCAGGCGCAAACAGTGATAATGCGCCTCATTATGGTGTATGCGCTGCCCCCAGGGCAGCCTCGAACTCGTGCTGGCCTGGGGCAGCGCATTCATGTGAAAACACAGAGCAGCGGCTCCGTGTTTTCACAGTGCAGGCGGCACCCGCCTGCACTTTCAAAGGGGTTTAGAGATCCCCTTGCAGGTAGGTGACTGCACCCGCCTGCAACAGGATGTCTGAGGGGTCCATGGGACCCCCTCTACCCCCTGCAGAGGGCTGCTCTCAGGAGGCCCACTGACAGTGCGCCACCTTTTAAATGGCGCACTGTCAGTGCGCCTCCTGAGGGCTTCTTTGACTCTGTGCCTGCATCTGTAATATGGCGCAGGCACAGAGTCAAAGGAATTCCCTAATTTGCATAGGGCACGCCACTATGCAAATGAGAGAACACTCTCTGTTGATAGCCTGTCGGTATTATAGAAGGGGACGCACAAGCGTCTGCGTCCCCTTCTATTATACCAAATGTCCCCGGGGGCGCACAAAGCGGGCGTAAACGCCTATTGCGCCACCGGGGCACCGTCTGTAATACGGCCCAAGGAAGCCCACTACGAAATCCATTTACACAGGTTGCTGGAACAAGGTTTCTCACAGGTTCAAGACTGAGGGCCTGAGTCCTTTTCAGGCCTGTCTTTCCAACATCATGCGATTTGTACTGTCACTTGCCCAAAATGGCTGGGCAGTGGCTACAGTTAAAGGTTATTTGGGTGCCCTGTTCACATTTATGTGCCTTCCTGACTAGCCATCCTTGTTTTGATCACCACTAGTGGCACCATTTTTAAAAGGTTTACATATAGGTTTCCTCCCACTCTGTTCATTGTCCCTCAATGAGATTTGCATCTAATGGCATCACCATTTGAGCCTATGCACAGTTGCGTTATTCGACTTCTAACTCTGGAAACAGTTCTTTTGGTGGCAATAATTTTAGCCCATAAGGTCCTTGAGCTTCAGACCTCACAGTTCGTCCAACTATTATGGTTTTGTACCTGGATAAGTTGGTTCTTCCTACTTACCCTTCCTACCTACTCAAGATAATGTGTGCCTTTCATATCATCTAGTCTGTTACTCTGCCTTCTTTCTTTTCTCCTCCCCATTCAACAAAGGAAGAAGAGCAGCTTCATAAACTGGACCCCAGGTTTGCGGTATCCTATTACATTGATCTCACTGGATAGGATAGAGGGGAAAATTATCTCTTTGTGGGCTTCTCCAGAGCTACGAAGGGCAAGGTGGTGACCAAATGCTCAAGTTTGCATTTTGGTCCTCTATTGTATCTGCTACATCTAATCCAAGAAAGACCCTCTGGAGGTCATTCATGCCCACTCCACAAGGGCAATGACAACTTCAGCAGTAGTCACCAGAAGCATTCCAGTGGCTGATATTTGCTGGACATTCACATGGTCATTCTTACATATTTTTGCCAAGCATTACTTCCATACAGCTCAAGCACGAAATGACACGTACTTTCCCAGGGCTTTGCTGCATAATTTCCTCGGTTAATCTGAACTTCTCAGTCTCCTCCCTCAGGGAGGTATTGCTTTGGTACTCATTCATAAGGTGAGGAATCTGCGAAAAGATATATCCATCAGAAGAAAAAGTTAATTACTTTCAGTAATGATATTTCTGGTGGATACATGATCGTCCTGCAGATTCCTTACTGCTCTACTTCCATGCTTTGCATAATAAGATCCCAAGGTGTGCAAACATTTTATGTGATGTTATCGCTGTTGATGATGCTGTGTGGGTTCCTCTCCACACGACTCAATAGGGTGCAGAAAAAGTGCAAGGAACTGATGCCAGCATGCCGGTTGGCACCTAATATACTCCAATGTTGTTGAATCCAGTGGTTGAAGTCACAGTTAAAGCTGCATGGCAGTACCTGGTGACAGTGGAGCGGTATCATTGGGCAATAGTTTTCGGTCCAGTGTGGCAACTCAAGGTATTTCCATAAGGTCAGGACTCTGCAGGAACATTAATTATCCACCAGAAATATTGTTACCAAAGGTAAGTTACTTTTTCCCCAATGGGCTTAATAACACAGTGTTCTCTGTTTTCAAGTACAGTAAACATTGCTGTGGAACCAGCAGTAGTGGCCCCTTTAGTAGTGTTAGTATTATCACTAGTTGTTGTTGCACTAGAAGTAGCACTATTAGTGGTTCATATAGTAATAGTTCTTGTGGTTATTTTGTGTACCACTGGTGGCAATAGCAGTTGTAATAGTAGTAGGAGCAGTTTTATTAAGAACAGTAGAAACAGTGGTAGTTTTAGTAGTAGTACTAGTGCAAGTAGTAGTTCTTGGTGAAATATGTCTAGAAGTAGAACCTGGAGATTTAGCAGCAGCATAACAGTAATATTAAATGTACGGATAGTAGCAGTATACTACTAGTATTATTAGTAGTACTTACTGTACTGTTACTAGTAATCGCACTAATAGCACTGTTAATAGTTACACTACGTATGGTAGTACTATTCATAATAATGAGGAATGAAGTACTTGTATCACACGTAGAGGTAGTAGCAGTAGCAGTACTTGTAGCGCAGATAGTAGTACTAAAGGTGATATTAGTAGTAGAAGTGACATAGGACTACTTTACGGTGAGAAACCATTTTCAATTGCTCTTTGCATTGCACAAACTTTTATGTAGTATTTCCCATACTTCACTTTAAGTAGATGAAATGGGACTCAATGGAATTCACGTAATGTAATCGACCTTCGAATATTATTTTCCTTTTGGGTGATCTTGGTCCCAAATCCCAACAGTGGATGAGGGCCTAAGTAGGCAGATCAGGAATCATTTGACAGACTGAGAGAAGTCCAGCCTCTCTGGGTGCAAGTCCATCATGGGAACTCCAGCCTTTGTACTGCTTCACCACATCAGACCTCTTTGAAGTAATGTGAGACTGGGAACAAATTGGGCTCTCTGCCATCTTGAAATGAGACTCCCAAGGTAATGATAGCTAGTATGAGGTGAAGTCACTGTTGTAAAAGTGACTGCAGATCAGCTCAGGGAGACCCGGTGTGATATGCTATTTGCCTTACCCTAAATGAAAAGAGGCATTGAAGACTGCAGTGAACACTCCTGAAGTCCAGAGACCTCTATGTGTCCTCTATCTTTTGCAAACACAAGATGATGGACGGAGTACTGAAACGTTTCAACCACTCACCCCCAGTCAAGAGATCTGGGTTTAATCCATAGTTCTTTTGCTCACTGTACCACCCCAGTTTGGACCAGCCATATGCAAATCAGTCTTGACCCGGCTCCGGGAACAGTCCAGCCCGAACTGCCAGACGTGGGTCCCTTGCTCGCTGTGCCACTGGATTCAAGTTAGCCTGGCTGATGAGGGGTTCCAGGATGTTTGTTTCTGGTCCAGGGAGGACCTGGCCTGGCAGTTCATGCTGGACTGGATCTCCTCTATCTTTTGCCTGGCCTTTTTTTATTTTTTTATTATTGATCCATGAAGGTTAAAATTACAATACAATTAATACATTACACAACGATAATCAATGGTATAAAATAGAGATAAGAGAAACACACATCTACATGATCTTTAAAAGGCAAAAATTGATTACACAGCGGACATAATGGTTAATATGTTCGATATTCATAGTTTATCCACAGTTAATGCAGCTCTAAAGTGCAGGTGCATTGTGCAAAATATATCAAATATTGCTTTAGCCCAAAAGTGCAAAGTGCCACATACACAGCATATCATAAGTCCTTAAAAAGGCACATACTTAGTTTACAGAACATCACCCATCCATAAAGGCAATCATCGGCCCCCAAATTTCCTGACCTAGTTTCCTCTTTCGAGCCCCCTTTAATGCATATAAGCTATATTCTAGGCTAAAAATGTTAAAAAATCTTGTCCTCCATAGTTCAAAAGTCGGGGCATCTTTATGAAGCCACATTGAGGCAATACACAACCTAGCTATAGCCATGGCCACAAAGATCAGATATCGATACCTGTATACCAGCTGGTCACGCCCATCACCCTCCTCAACTCCCAACAACACGTGAGATGCAGTTAATTTTATTGGACCTCCAAGCAGTTCCGCTAGAAACTCTTCTAAGTGCTCCCAGAGTTTGCTTAAGTGTCTACATGAAAAGAAAATATGCACAATATCCGCATCATCAGCTCCACAGCGAAAACATTTGCCGTCATTAACTCCACCCCATTTTACCAGCCTAGCTGGGGTGTAGTAGAGATTAAAAATGGTCTTATAGTGTTGTGCGCGTAGATTAGCAGACCTCAATAACCTCCCCGCCAAATCAATAGAATATTCCACCCGTGTACCTAGACACCCAAGCCTATCGTCCCACTTGGTGTTATGTCTTTCTAAATCCTCACCCTTGGTCTCTAACAATATATTATATAACGGACCGATGCGTGCATTTCTCTTTACAGCTTCAACTACAGGATTTAGAGCAATCTTCCATTGGCTCTTACATAGGTAATCACGGATTTGCAGATATTAAAAAAATTCGTTTTTAGGGAGGTTGTATTTCTCGACCAACATCTCAAAGGACATCAGGCCCCCATTATCATATAAATCCCCGATGTATTGAATACCTTTTGTCCCCCATCTGTTTATGGTCCTGTCCCAAAATATCGTAGGCAAAAGATTGGTGGCATCAAACGGGGTATACTGAGTGACCCTCTCAATTCTGTAACACTTTCGCACCACTTTCCACACCTTATAGGCAGCATTTAAAACCTTGAACCTGTTTTTTTATAGTAGCTGGGCTCCAAGCTTACAAACAGCCGATTTTTCGCATTGCTACCCAGTAACATTTGATATATCGAGGGTGCCTCGGCTATGCTAAATGGTTCTACTCCTGTTAATAAAGTATTCATACGCTGCAACATACAAACCAGATAATATAAAGTAAAATCAGGCACTGCCCATCCTCCTTTCTCCCGCGGTAAGATCATATAGCGCATTGCTCTTCGGGGTTTCCCTTGTGCCCATAAAAACCTAGCACATATCGATTGTAATACAGCCAGTTGAGCACAAGAAATTTCTAGCGGCACGGATCTAAAAAAATATAAAACTTTGGGTAAAATTAGCATTTTAAGAACATTACATCGTCCCACAAGTGTCAGATGTAAACATTCACACCGATCTAACTGCTTCCGTACCGAGGTTAAAATATTGCACCAATTGACCTCAACCAGTGCCTTTAAACATGTCCTTATTATAACCCCTGAGTATGATACCTCATTTAACACCCTTCGATCATTGAAGCCGGTTTGGTTTAGACACAGAATTTGTGTCTTAGACACATTCAGCTTATATCCTGACGTGGCTCCAAATTCTAATGCTAGCTGTTCTATCTTGGAGATGGCTCCCTCAGGGTTAGTTGTAACTACTGCCACATCGTCAGCATATGCAAAAACTCGGTACTGCTCTTGCTTCCAAATTACCGGTTCTATTCCTGCACTTTGCTCCAACATCATTAAAAAGGGTTAATATATAATGAAAATAGCAAAGGCGAGCAAGGGCACCCCTGTCTTGTACCTCGTGTTATATATACCGAGTCTGACTCAAGACCCATAATGCATATCTTAGCAGTCGGGCGTCTATATAAAACTTGAATAGCTAAAAGAAAGTTTGGCTGCAAGCCTGCCTGTCGTAATACTGCCCATAAAAATTCCCACGCGACCCGGTCAAACGCTTTTTCGGCGTCCAATAAAATCAAACTGAATTTATTCCCCATAGTATTAGCAATATCCAACAAGGTTACCACCCGGTTAATATGATTAGTCGTTCCCCTCTTAGGTATAAACCCATGTTGCCGAGTTGACACTAACGGGGTAATTACATCAGCTAACCGGGTCGCGAGTATTTTGGCATAGACTTTGCCATCTGCGTTTAATAATGATATTGGGTGATACGAGCCTGGTTGTTCGGCAGGTTTGTCTTTCTTTTTAAAAACTATTATGTTAGCCTCATCCCAAATCGAGGGGGCGGCTCCTGTTTGTGCCTGTAAAAAAGTGGTATGCATATCGGTTTTAATTTCACTAAAAAAAGTTTTACATATTTCCAACGGAAGCTTGTCGGGCCCTGCTGCTTTGCCGGAGGCTAGGCTATTAATAGCTCTTTCTAGTTCTTCCATCGTGATAGGTTCCTCAAGTCTTTCTGCATCTAGCGGGTCTACTTTTTTACAATTAAGGCCCTGCAACAGCTTTTCCCTGGCCTGTGCATCAGAGGGATCCCCAGCATAGAGTGCCTCGTAATAACCGTGGAACACCTTTAATATCTCCTCACCCGTATCTACCAAATTCCCCCGGGTATCTGCCACTGGTCCGATTCTTTGGGCCCCCTCTTTTGATCGCAATCTTTGCGCCAAGCAGCGTCCAGTTGACTCCCCATATTCATAGCTTTGGTTCCTATTGATAGAGTATTTCCTAGCTATTTCTTTACTCCAATATGAATTTATTTTGGCCTTACACCTGGCTACGTGCATCTGGATTTCTGAGATATCAAGCCCAGCCTGAATCCCCTGCATAAGATTTCCTTCGGCTACTGACAGATTATCACATAATTCCTCTACAGCTGCTTGTATCTGCTTCTGCTTATGTAGCCCAAAGCTAAGGGTTTCACCCCTTATACCCGCCTTTAGAGCATCCCACACTGACCCAATCTGAGCCGTGTTACGATTTATAGCCAAGAATTGCTCAATCCACTCCTTCATATGCACCACATATTCATTATCCAGAAGCAATTTTCTATCAAACAAAAACGTTCGAGGCCTACTATCAGTCTTGAGTATACCAAGCTTCAATACAAGAGGGCCGTGATCAGAAGAAATCCGTGGATGGACCTGGATTTTAGCACCTGACAGTAATAACCCAGATAGAAAAAAATAGTCTAATGTTACCAACTTCTGGTGCGGGTATGAATAAAAGGTATACCCAGGGTCCGGCCCATTCAGAGCTGCCCATGCATCTATCAGATCATGATCTGTCACTAAGGACTGCAACACTTTAAAAACTTTCGGTTTCCCCCCATTATAGGATTTACTGTCATCATATAGCAGCCCTGTCTCAAGATGTATATTTAGATCTCCACATAAAATCAGTGGTGTGGGCCAAAATGCTAATTCCACATTAAGCCCTTCTATTACTGAAGCCTCATCAAGGTTTGATCCATATATAGAACAAATAGTGCATTTCATATTACCGATCAAACATTCCGCAATTACCCACCTCCCCGCTTTATCTGCTAATACTCTACCGGTCCCCTGTATATGATTTTTAACCAGTATCGCTACCCCTCGTATAGTAGTGGATTGCTCTGTAGACACCAATACATTAAACCCTAATTCCGCCAATAATTTTCTTTTGCCCCACGGAATGTGGGTTTCTTGAACACATACCAGATCTGGTTGAAGCAATCGCAATTCGGCCGAGACCCGTTGTCTCTTATTATAACTGTTCAAACCACAAACATTCAGGGAGCAGAGCCTAATGGCAAATTTTTTACGTCTATCCCCCATCTCTATTCCCAGCAAATTTAAGCACAAAGATCACAATTCTAAAACCATTGACTTTCTTAAACAATCTTCCTACACCTTCATGGAATTTTTTTTTTACCCGTGCCCTCCCCATCCCCACCCCTTCCCCCCCACCCCTCCCTACACGGCTTCAGCCGAAGCCGTGCCCTCCCCCCACCTTCCCCAAAAAACGAGGCTAGGAGGCACAAGGCCTCTGTGATGAACAAGCCAAGCCCCCCGGATCCCCCCTGCCCGACCACCTACCAAACTCAAAATCAGCAATTGAATCACCACATCACACAAGATCAGAGAAGAACCAAAAATACCACTTCTTATCTAAATCTGAATTTTATCTATACATATATTTCTAACACATTTAATTATGCGCATACTATAAAGCTTCTTCCCCTTATCACTTTTTACATTGTATGGAGGTATTCCTTAGCCGCTGACACTGTCGTGAAGAACCGCACCTGCTCTTTATAAATAACCTTGAGTTTGGCGGGATTCAGTAGAAAAACGTGCGCATTCTTATCTCGAAATGGAGTAATAAGCTGGCGCAATTGCCATCTCTTTTCAACGGTAAGGGGACAGTAATTGGGTCGCACAAAGAATTCTAATCCCTTCCCACATTTCTTTCGGTCCGGCCGCGCCAAATCATACACTGCCTCTCTCGCCAAGAAGTTATTCAATGATATTAAGATTGCCCTTGGTCTACTTGGTCTGCTAATATTCTGGCCTACTCTATTGCGCTGTGTGAAGGGGAATCTATGTGCTCGTTGGATCTCCCGGTCCCAATCCCATTGGGTTAGCCCAGGAAAAGCCTCAGAAAACAGTTCGATCACAAATTTCCATACATCCTGCCCCTCCGCCCCTTCTGGAATGTCCAGTACGCGGAGATTGTTGCACCGCAGGCGATTTTCCAAGTCCGTAATTTTCCAGAGGGTGTCATCCTTCTCTATGCGTAGCGTCTCTGTTGTAGCTTTCTGTACAGCGAGTTCATCCTCTAGGTTCGAGATGCGTGTCTCTGCTTCATTGAACCTCTCTACGAACTCGGAACATGATTTTGCCACCCTCCGCACTGAATTCTGGAGCTTACGACATGCTCCCTGTGTGCGCTGGCTCTCGCTCCGGGTTTCCTCCCTGTGCGCCATTATGCTCTGATAAATAAGAGCCAGGGAGATATCCTCAGGATTCTCCATCATCTTTAGACCAGATTGTACCCCACTAGCCACTCCATTGGTTCCGTCCCCGGTCTCCCCCATAAATGAATAATCCCAATGGAAGGAATCAGTGTTTTCCGCTATCTGTAGGCCTGCACCCACACCTGAGTCAGCCCTCTTACGTACAGTACTAGGGAGGCCATCCCTCTGCTTAGTCTGCATACTCGTGTCTATCTCATCAATCTCATCCCCAGAAGTATCCGAGGGGTCCGACATTGAGTAAAAAGGAAAGTCCCCTGAATCACTCTCCTTTGCAGTGTCGTAATTATCAGCCTTACTTCCAATTGCCCCCAGCTCCGCACTCTCCAAAGGCATCTCTCCTCTTTTCCCATCTTTTTCCCCCTCTTTAACTATCTCACAGGAATTGTCCCCCACCACGCTCTCTTTATCTAGTGTAGAATCATCAGGATGCATATTCATGTCCTTCTTAGGTGTGGGGGCTAGTAGTTTCTTTACCTTCCCAGCAAGAAATAGAGCCGGAACGGACTTCTTACCGCCCTCCACACGAATCTTCTCCAAATTTAAATTTGGTTTCTTCTTCTCTGTCTCCCGCGCTGGCCCATTCTCAGCCGCCTCCATGTATCTCGCCTTTCCCCGTCCTGCCTTCGGGGGCATCACAGCGTTGGACGTTCCAATCTCTGCCACAGCGTCAGAGCTCGTCAGCGCTCCACGCGCACTGGATCCGCAGCGCGTACACCCGGAAGTCTGCCCAGCAAGGATCAGCAACCGCCAGATAGCCACACGGGGAGCCTGACAAACGCTCCACAGCATTTCCTCGAGTCACACACTCCAGGCCAGCCGCCAGCCTCACTTTTAAATTCGCTTGCCTCTCGCCGATCTCAAAGGACCGCCGCCAGCTATACGGTAAGTCGGGCAGGGGGGAAGGACTCCGGGAGCTCGAGCTCACTCAGCCGCTCTCACGGCCGCCATCTTGCCTCTCCTCACACCTCGAGCTGCCTGGCCTTTTAAAGATGGAGTGAAATACTTGTGCCATAAGGTTCCTTCCTTTTTCATATAGGAATTTAAGTCCACAAAATCTCAATTGCTGCTTCTAAGGAACTCAGAAAGACTGACTTCCATCAGAGGAACAGAGTGAAGAGCTTTTGAGTGCTTGCAGCCTCTGGGAATTTAAGTTCTCAAAACATCAACTACAATTTCTAAAGAACATATACAAATTTTGACTTTCAGCAGGCACGTACCATAAAGTGCTGCCACTAATCCAAGACACAACCTCGTTGGCCTGCTCAAACACCATCCACTGGCAGGAGCTTTGTCAACACGTGCAAGCTTCCCTACCATGGGTTCCTGGAAGCTTCACCAGAGGCCACAGAGCTCTGCTTGTCCTAAGCCTGCCGACCCTTTTTGCAGGAGGGAGACAGGGAAGTCTGAAAAGTCTAGGTGCGGTGTCACAGGGCTCTGGTTAACTCTATGCGGTGGTTAGTTTGTGGGTTTTTTTCATCACAGGGCTGTTGTAAACTCTGTGCGTTATTTAGTTTGTGTTAGAGGGAGGACTGTTCTCAGTGCTGATAGAAGAATATTTGTTTTCTTGACACCTCATTAACTTGCCCTTCCAAGGAACGGGTTGTGTTGAAGATGATGGACACGTTTCTGATTTTCCTTGCTAGACCTTTGGTAAGGCCAATAGTTTGGAGCCACCCGAAAGGGAGTGCCGCCCTTCATACCTTTCACCGAACAGAATTTTGCTTTAGTGCTGCTGAGACAGAGAAAATTTGATGGAAGAAAAGGCAGAAATGTGCGCATGTGGGTTAGCTCATATTGTAAAATACATTTCTGTTCTTTTCTGAAATTCAAGAAGTATTCAAGAGCACTCCTGGAAACCCACAATGGTGGAAGACATATGTATTTCTACATATGGAATTGTAACAAGTTTATATTTCTGCAAATATGAAGCAAAAGTGCTGTTGCACTTGAGATGGGTTTTTTAAACATTTTTCTCCACTGGGCAAATATTTTGTACATGTGGGGAACCCTTGCACACCATCACTTTGTGGAATCATTATGGAAACAGATTTCGGGCCTGATTTAGTGTTTGACAGATGGAGCACAGTCTGTCAGGGTTACGGAGGATATTACTTCCGCCATCCTGACAGACTACCATCTGTCACATTTAGAGATGACGGCCGACCCAGCAGTCATCTCTGTACATTGAAAGGAAACACCATTAACAGCAGTTCCTTTCAATGTACAAAAACTTGGGTGGACATAGCGGCCATCCACCAAACCTTTTGTATAAAACCCAAACCCGAACTCTGTTTATGAAAAATTAAAAAAACAATGACTCCCACACCTTGGGAGTTTTCTCCAAGCGCGTGGGAGTCAATGCTTATTTTTTCCTGACCCTCAGATGGACAGTTGGTGCAGATGGTGCATTGTCCTTCCCGGTGGCGGCTGTCTACTTCGACGGGTGGAAGGGCGGGCAAATGGGTGGTTTTATAAAATGAAAACAATTAAGTACATAAAATAAAAATTTACTTACCATGGTTGCTGCTGCATCGTCCTCGCTCCGGCTTCTTCCCTCGTAACTCCAGGGCCCCAGCTAACTCTCTTAACCAATCCTGGAGTTGCTCTCACTGCATCAGAGCAGCGCCAGGATTGGTGGAAGAGGCCTCTATCAGCACTCATAAGAGCACTGGAAGCTTTTGCTTTTCAAACCCAGCTGTCTTAAGCCAGCTGGGTTAGAGAGGTTTAAAGTGTGCGTGTGTGACTGGCCGTCGCAGGACGGCCGGCCAAAGGGACATGTTCGGCCGCCCTGAGCTTACACCTCAGGAGGCGTAGGCACAGAGCAGTGCAATGCAGGAGCAGTGGGGGTCTACCAAAGCTGATGGACTGCCATAAAGTAAAAGTGCTTTTTGGAGCAGTTTCTTTTATTATTTAATCATGCTTAAACCTTTTTTGGATTGGTGGCATGAGCGAGGGACTTTCTCTGGGCAATAGAAGGCTCTTGTTCCTCCTCTGGTGTTTGCTAGTAGCAGGCATTTTACGATATATATATATCCCTCTTTTCTGGTGAATGCAGTCAGTGATTGGCATGATGGAAGGTAAGAACAGTGCCATGGTGAGGCATATTTCATTAGGCTCCTCATCTGAGGATGATCCGATACTAGTCAGGATGAGTAGGACTCTGGGGTCTCTGGAGTTATCCTCAAATGTTCCTGCATTAATGGTGGCATCAGAGGTACAAAAAATGATGAGTCATTTGTCTCCAAGGCTTTGGCTACGAAGGAGAAATGCAAAACCAAGAAATCAAAAGGATCGAAATCCAGTGGTACAGCATATCAGGATGGTTCATCTCACTTGCATTCATAATTACCCAGTACCTCTTCCTCGGGAAAGTATATTGCACAGAGGATGTGCCTGCGATGTTGGAATACAACACGGAAAATCGAGGATTTCCCTATTTGCTATCCCAGAGGCTGAGGAGAGATTGTTTCCCCAGTTTGACAAGCCTATATTATTTGAAATGCCAACCGCACAAGAAGATCAGATCTCTTATGAATGGAAGGGCATTGATCGTGTGAACATACCAACATTTTTGCAGAAGCTGTACTCTCTGGAAGGAACAGAAGGCATGCTCGTGCACAATCTAATGGTGGACTCAGTTTTGGCCATTTTGATTGGCTGTACCACTCTAAGGGGCATATGTATGAAGCCTTTCTGAGAATCGGCCCGTTTGCGAACGGTAAAAAGCCTTTTGGGATGTATCATCCCAAAAGGCCCTCGCACAATAGGGATTCGCAAAATTTGCGATTCCCTATTCTGCGAATCTATTTAAGGAATCGCAAATTGCGATTCCTTAAATGCAATTCTGGAAGCAACAAGTTGTGCGATTTTGCGTTTAGAAATCGCAAATTACCACCAACTTCAAGTTGGTGGTAATTTGCGATTTCTTTGAAAAATGCACTTTTTTGCATTTTTCAAAGTGCCATGTGGCGCACATACATGCCCTTAGGGCATGTATGTGCGCCACATGTGCACACATGCTTATTTCAGGGGTGCAACAGGGTGTCCTTTTGACACCCTTGCACCCTTGAAATTGCATTCGCAATTTGCGAGTACCTAATGGGTACTCGCAAATTGCGAATGTCTTCCCATTCATTCCTATGGGCCTCTAGGCCCATAGGAATAAATGGGACGGTATTCCTTAATTGCGAATCGCAATTTGCGATTCGCAATTAAGGAATACGTAGGAATCGCAATTAATATTGCGAATCCTACATACATTGCCTTTTGCGAGTCCTTAATAGCGAATCGCTAAAATTCGCTATTAAAGACTCGCAAAACGCTTTCTTGATACATATGCGCCTAAATACAGAAGATTGCTCTGCTACAGACTGTATATGAAAAATCTGTAGAGTACTTTTTACAGGTTAGGGTTCCTAAATCAGAGGAGGAGATTAGGCTACACAGTTTGAATATAAGAAGGGCTTTTCTCATATATCTGAAGAGAGCTTCCTCTTTAGGGGGAACTGATTATCTGTTTGTCAATTTTGGACCAGTAAAAAAGAGGAAAAACCCCTGGTATCCTCCCTTAGTGGATGAGTAACCCTTGGTGTCCTTCGCTTAAAGGTCAATGGGTAATCAGGCACCTTTTGAGGTTCAAGGTAGATCCACGAGGGGCATGACATCATCTCTTGCAGAAGTTCAGGGGGCCTCAGTTGCAGAGATTTGCAGAGCAGCCACGTGTCCTACACCTTGTACTTTTGTCATTCACTACAGGGTAGTACAGGAGTTAGAGAACAATCTTGGCTCCAAGGTACTGTCCTGGATTTGAGTATGTACATCTCATAAATTAAGTAATTTAAGCGAGCGAGGGACCAAGGGGTAATGTTTGAATTACTTACCAGTAATTGCATTCATCTGAGTCCTACTTCCTTGCCTCCCTCCCTCCCACCCGTTCCATTACAGATCAACTAGTTGCAGGTGCGTCTTTTGGTCTTGGTATCAAAAGGACGCGTGGTGAGTAGGGCCTTCAATTCACACTGATGAGTGGTGATTGGTGTCTGTAGTGGAAGGGTTGCCTCTTACCATAAGGCATTGAAACGAGGCAGTAGGACTCGGAGTAATGCAATTACTGGTAAGCAACTGAGGCAGTGAATGATCTCTTGGGTCTGCTATGGAGCGGGCCACTGTGTTTTTCTATTAGCTTCTTCATCAGCAGGTGACATTTTTTTAGCCTTGTTCCCCTTTCCACATCTTCTAACACACACCTTGATCTTTACCCATCATAGACTTCCCCCCAGTGTCATGTCTAAGCCTCTCAACAGTTCTTAATTGAGTTACCCACCATTCTTAGAAGGATCAAAAATGGCTCTATATAGGTTATGCCTCAAAGCTCTAAGTGCCTCATGATTCTCCCTCTCCCCCAGTGGTGTTTAACATCAAGACGAGGGCAGTGGGCTACATGGAGATATCCAGAGTCTCTCTTGTCTTCCATTCACAAACCGAAGTAACTTTTCCGCCGCCGCATACATCAACACTGGGAGCCGACATCCCCCTCAAGTCTTTCTGATGTCTGATACGTCTGCTGCCAGATGTCTCTCATTTGATGTTTACCTAAACTATTCTCCGAAGGTCAAGTATTAGGTGTTATTGAGGGCGGAGCATAGTGATGAGGGTGCTACCCCTGCCAAAAGTGCTCATACAGCGACCCACCAGAATCTAGCTGACTGATCTCAGTGCAAACTCGCTGCAGAACCCTGTTCGCTTCCTTAATATTCGCAGCAAGCTCAAGAAGTCTCAGCCATGAGCCCCAATGTTCTCCCGTGGTAGGGAACGTTAAAATCCAATTGCTCACACCTTTAGAAAGGAACATGTGTCCATGGGACCAGGCTTCCTTATGATCAGAGGAGCAAACGATGCTATGCTTTTCGTTGGCAAGGTCCATGCTGTGTCCCTTTGCCTTTACCTTTCGAGCCTGATACCAAGGGCGCATTGAGGCCCCCATTATACCAGCATTAGTGGGGGTACAGCAGAACACAATGAAAGAGTCCTTAATGAGGCTCATAGATCTGAGACTCTCAGCTCACAGGACTGAAGCAGCAGCTGATAAGTTACACTGCAAGAATGAAGATACCAGGGCACAGATGTGGTGCCTGGAGCAGCAGTGGAACCAGGCATGGTGAGATCAAGAGAACGGATAGAAAAGGACAAGGAAAGAAAAGAGACAAATGACAGAGTGCGAAAGAACAAAGAAAAGAATAGTGCAAAGAAAGGAAGCAGGATAGAAAGAAAGCTAGAAGGAAGGAAAGAAGGATAGAAGAAACATGGGAAAGGTGAAAAAGAAGGAATGGAAGTAGGAATGAAGGAAGCTGTTCCTGAGGGCAGTTCCAATGGCCACAGTAAAATGGTCAGTTTCACTCATTCCCGTAGTGCTGTGTGGTTCAAAGTAGGGAGTATTTTATCCTTCTGGCTACTCCCTTGCCTGATACCAAAGATATGCGAGTGATCTGACCTGCCAGACCTGCACTGGCTCCTTGAAGGCACACTGCGCCATATGCCCATGTGCTCCATTGCTGTGTGGTGTGTGCGCTTTCACATGCTGCAGTGGGATGGCCAACATGGGGACACTGAGGCGACGCAGCCTCATTCGCTGTCTTGCGTCGCCTCTTCTGCTGAGACGCGCCGGGCTGTAACACGGTGTTGGCAGAGCTCTGGAAGTGAAGTGGTCCGTGTCTACTTCTTACTTATCATTGCCAACATTCTGTGTCCCCTATACCAAAAAGTTGTATTTTTCGGGTAGCAAATCCACAAATGAACATTATGATGACAACGCTAGAAATTAAGTCAGCGGTCCATTGGTCCGATGACGACATCACAGGAAATCACTAGACACGGGGCCTGGTTCAGTGGAAATGACCCGGAAGACGTTATGAGACACGATTGCCTAACATGAATGAATGACCTTTGAGCATCGTGGCCAGATTAGGCAAACCTATGTTTTCATCATCAAACACGCCTGTGCAGTGAAGTCTGCGAGGAACCCCAGCAGCCGCTGCCATGTACATTTCAAAACACTGCACGTCTGTTAGAGAGTTGAGGGAAATGTTCTCCCTGTCACAGAGCTGTATTTAACCTCTTGGCAGAGTCAGTCAACAGCATCCTGACAAGAAGTGGGGTGACTTGTGGCTGTATTTTGGGTCCAAAAGCAGCATCCTAACTCCTTTTTAGCAGGGCTGTCAAGGTTACGTATTATAGTCTGCCTTTAAATGTTGTGTTGTTCTGATCGTTACATGCATAGTATTTTATGCCCCCCCCAATATGTCGCCTCAAAGACGTGCACGGCAAAGGATACATGAAAACAGGAACAGGAGGGAGAGCGAAAAGGGGGTGCAAGTTAGGGAATAATGTTTTACGACCTGTCCCCTCTTTCCCTATTTCATTGAGCTAACAAAAACAAGCGAGCATATAAATGTTCGCTATTATTATTTCAACCCACATGAAAATGAATGTAAAGCCCAGCCTATATCATAACTAATTAGGCATCTGACAGTGTCTGCCAATCAGCTTTAAGGAGCCCCCTAGATTGCCCTTCAAACGATGTTTTTCGGTTAAGGGCCCACTTCTGAGAGTGGAAAGAAGGGCTTCAAGTGAATAGCTTTCTAGCAGGCATTTACTGGGGTCTGCAGAGCAACCATTAGAGGCACTATGTCATAGCTTCTTTTGGAAAGATCACAAGACAAAATGGCCATCGCAGATATATTCCAGGTGAAAGTGAAGGTCCCTTTTGATAATGAGGTAAAGATGAATGGGGCATGAGTGAATTGTAATTCTAATTGCATTTACATAGCACTTACCAGTGGTATTGTTGGTTATTGTGATTAGGCATGTGTTCTTAAGAGAAAATGAAACATGCATTTACTCCAGTTTCTTTGTCGTAGATTAAAGTCAGGTTTGGTTATTAGCGGGGGCTAAGTGGTTTAAGGCAAATGGTTGTTTGGTTCTTTCAGCTACCAATCAGGCAACATAAGTTGTACTTGTTAGGTTGAGCCTGCTAGACAGCACAAGCTGTACGCATCAGAAAGACCTATTGTCAGTTTACTAAGATCTGACAGTGGGCTTAAAGCTCGCCCATTGCTTACTATTGATTGGCTTTATTGTCACTCTCATTTGCTTGCTTCTTATTTGATGGCTTGCTTTGTCGATCTTATGTTTGTTCTTCCCCTGGAGCCTGGCCTCTTTACATGTGTCTTTCCACTGCACACTTTTGGTGAACTACATTTTTCTTTTTGCTTAAGCACTCCACAAGAGTGCTTGTGTTTTCCAGCTGTCTGCCTCATGTGCTTTTCTCTCCCACTCTATGTTGCTTTGTCTCGTCCATCTGCTTTTCTCCCCACCATGCTTCTCTCTCTCATTTCTTTTTGCTTAGGCACTCCACGAGTGCATGTGCTTTCAGCAACTGATGTTCTATGTGACCCATACAGCAAATGCCCTCAACATTTTTTTCTATTTGTTTTTTCCCCTATAATTCGGCTCCTTTCTTATCTTGGCACCTTAGTCACCATCTAATATGAGCTAGTCGCTCCTGCTACTAGAACACTTTCCACGCCAGCCACACCGCAATTCAACATTCTCCCAGCCAAGAACTTCTTCCCGGTGTAGTGCCGCTAATGCAGTTTGGTGCCTCACTTGGAGTAGGAAGTGCAATATAATTACAATACAGTACAATCATTATTTTGTATTTGGCACACTTTCGGTTGTGTTTTGGGGCTCAGCATTCAAACCCTTTGGAAAGAGTGGATACATTGTATATGAAAATGGATGGCTTGAGGTATTGTGAGCTTTCGCATCAGGTACAGGGACACTGTCTTCATCCCTGTGACTGCCCAGCGAGGTGCAAGAAGACAGCTGCTTCCCCAGACTCCCTCTTTGTAGTCCATAAATAGGGTCATATTGGAATTCCCTAATGGAATGAGTGAAATTTAATTACCCGTCTAGAGATCATTGCCCCTTCTCCCTCACAGCCTCTTTTGTTCCACCGCCAGCTCTCATCCTGCTCCTTATTAGGCATGTGAGCTGCCTGCGGGCACCCATCAGCATCATGTGCTCCACATATCCTGCCATGCTGATTGCCAACAATACACTCCCACCCATAACAGAAGCCTAAAGCCCATAGTAACACAGGATTAAAGTACAATGCCAATGTGCTGTGCCTCAGGCGTTTGTGTGCCTGTAATCCGAGGAGTGGCCAGAAAAATAAAATACCCCCTCACTTTGGACCATGTAGTACTAAAGCAACCATTTTAGGATGGACCGTTAAAATTGTTCTCATAAACAAAGTTGCCTTTCTTCCTACTGCTATTCTTTCCTTTACTCCTTTCAAAATGTACTTCCTTGCATTCTTCTTTCCTTCAAGTCTCCTTTGTATCCTGCGTCCGTTCTTTTCTTCCGTCTTTGAATTATTCTTTCCTGTGTTCTTTTGCCTCTCACTTTTCTTTTATTTGCTCTTTTTATCATTTACCTTTATCTCACCATGTTTGGTTCTATTGCCACCCTTAGGCCCCACATCTCTGTCATGGTATCTTCTGTATTGCAGAATAATTTATTAGCTTCTGCTTCTGTCATTTGACCTGTGAGTCTCAGATCAAAGTTATGACGACTCATTAAGAACTACTTAATTTGCCCTGTGGCACCCTCCCTGAAGCTAGTATAGCAGGTACCTCCCTGCGCCCCTGCTGAGATCAGTGCTGGTGATTCCACCACCAAACACTTTCCAACAACACACCGCAAAACTGGGACGAGGGAAGTAGCTTTATAAAATAGATGGGATTCTGTAATCCCTGTATAAAAGGCAGTCTCTATTTTCTTTATAATTGGCGATTTGTGACGCACCCAGTCGCCAATTATAAATAAAAGACGTCAGAAGTCGACTAATATAAGGTTATTCCAGTCGAGTTCTACCTTCACAATGCCTGCTGCCAGAGCTAGCAGCCCAGATGAAAGGCAGGTCAGGTCACAGAGCATAACTGAAGCAGCTGTTTAGAGCAACAAAAACGGAACATTGCTTTTTTCTTCTTCTGCGCTCTTTTAATAGCTTACACTAGCAAGCAGAGGGAATGTGTTTATTTTTTGCACTCCTTACATAGAGAAAAGCTAGATTCTTTCTGCATGTTGCCACACATTATGAGTAGGGCTCCCGGTTTTCCATTTAAACGGATTTTTACATATAAATACAGACGGAAAACAAGTTTTCCTTTGTCTGTATTTATATTTAAAAACGGGAAAATACTAGCACATTTTGCAGCGCTGCTGTGCTCCAGCAGAGAGTTGCCTCGCCACGCCCTCTTCCTGACTTGCAGAAAACGGTGACTTCTTTCCTCTCCTTTCCGTCATTCGTTCCCCTGTGAAATGGATCCACAAAAAGAGGAAACACTTTTGCTGCAAATGTCTTTTTCTGACATTTTTCTATTCCAAAATGCAGCCTCAGGAGGAGAGAAACAAGGTTTTAAAATACAAACTATAAATACATAAGTGGCCAGTTTGGTTTTAGTCACACCCAAACACATTAGCGCCACGTTACATAGTTTGCCAGTGAAGCGCTACTTTTCTTTTCATGTCCTTAGCTTTTCAAGCAAAAACACTCATTGATTTCTGAATAATGAGTGTAAAAGCTTTAAGATGTATTCCCTATGAGTGTTTGCTTTTTCCAGAATGTTCTTACTTTTTTTTCAGGCAGCATATTACTCTTGTCTAGTGTATAATTTGAATTGAGTTGCTTCCAGGTGTTTCGAGCGGGGCACAATTGGGTTGTAGCTGAAGACAGAGTGAGTTTCTCTCAGTGGGGCAGTATGGTGTTTTTTGTGGGAGTGGATGTGGCACTCTGTGCCGATGACAGAAACTGCAAGGCTCTGAGACAAATGGCTTGTGATAGCACCTTTAAGCGCATTCGGGACATTCTGCGAATGGCAAAATTTTCAGATGAATATATTGTGTTGACCAATAACAACCGAGTGCATGTGTTCATTGTCAATTTAAATAAATGTGGAAAAATACCAGCTGCAGCGTCGTCTTTTGCTTGTGGCAAAAATATATGTGGATAAATACAGATAAAATGCCCCAAAAATAAATATGGATAAATACAGACGGAAATGGCAAAAAAATAAATACCATAAAACCGGGAGCCCTAATTATGAGCTACTGCATCTTTTTTTTTCTTTTTTCAGCGTGGTGTTCCGGTTTGTGACATCTGCCAGGCAGCCACATGGGCATCTCTGCACACGTTCGCCAAACATTACTGCCTGGACAACCAGGTCCGCAGGGAGGGCCTTTTTGGCCATTCAGTCCTGCAGGACTTTTTGGTTCGAAGCTTTTCCGCAGTCCCTCCTCCGGGGATGGTATTGCTTGGGTATCTGTTCAAAGGTAAGGAATCTGAAGCTAGATGTCTCTATCAGATGGACAAGTTACTTACCTTTGGCAACGCCTTATCTGGTAGAGACCTGAGCTAGCCGCAAATTCCTTACCGACCCACCCATCCTCCCCGCACTGCGGATTCGTTTTAGGGTCAGGGCTGTTTCCATTCAGGGCCCTAGTTGTTTTTTGACACACCATGGTCAGTCACTTCATGGCTCTGCGCTTCTGGCGTGGAAAGTCATAAAATGTACTGACGTCAGCACACTGGGGTGAAGCCTATATAAACAACGTGGACGTCATGATGACAATGAACCCGAGGCCTACGATGTCACACTGAGTTGATCGACGCCACCTATTGGTGCACAGGGGTTCTGCTATCAAAAATTTCCGGATCCAGCCTGACAACTGGAAGTTCACAGGTAAGGAATCTGAGGCTAGATCATGTCTGTTCCAGATAAAGCGTTACCAAAGGTAAGTAACTTGTCCGATAAGAACAACATTTCAAGGCCTGTCTGCAGAAAGTGAGCACTTGTGGAAAAATAGAGTAAACAGGCTATGCTCCGCAGGAGGGACAAAGACACGATGGACACCCTAAAACAAATAAAGTCAGCAAATCGAAAGCAAGCAAATGTGAGTTACAGACCACAAAGCCAATGGTAAGCAACGGGCGGAATGCATTCCTAGGTCAACTTTCAGAATATCCCCAAGAAGTCTTTAGCAACCAAACCTCTGCGCAGTCTGGTAGGCTTCGACTAGAAAGGAGATTTTGAGAAATTCCTACTACTAAGTGAGGGAGTGTAGCAAATGAGCCATGCCTCTTCCCTCTTGAATATGGAGGGTTTCCCAAAAAAACATTTATCAAAACATGAGTTTCAGAATCATAATTTCCTAAATATATGGGTAAAATGGCATATGGGTGTTAGACTTGGCATCTTTGGTGGGGTTCCCCTCACTTTTTGCCTCTACCTCCTTTATTTTTGATGCTATGCTGGATTTCGTTTTTGCTGGCTTAGATGCTTTGGGCACTTTGCCACTGCTGATCAGTGTCAAAGTGCAAGTGCTCCCTGTGTAAAGTTTTGTTACAATTGGTTCTCCCTGATTGGCATATTTGATTTACTGGTAAGTCCCTAGTAAAGTGCACGGGAAATAGCCTTTACAACGGAAGCGTTACAACGCATGCCATTACAACGCATGTCGTTACAACGCAAAAGGCTTGTTGCAGGGGGTAGAAGGTGTTGGAGTTAACTCCAACACCTTCTCTACTGTTGCACACACTGGAGTTGGAATAGTAAATTATACTATTCCAACTTCCAGCGCACCCCCGACAGCAAGTCGGGGTAAAGGTATGTGTTGTAACGGCATGCGTTGTAATGGCAATCATTGTAACGTCATACAACCAAAGTGCACTGAAGTGTGCTAGGGCCTGTAAATCAAATGCTTCTAGTGGGCCTGCAGCACTGATTGTGCCACCCACATGAGTAGCTCTGAAAAGGAAACTCAGGCCTGCCACTGCAGTGTCTGTGCACAGTTTTTACTGCCATGCCGACTTGGCAAGTGCACCCACTTGCCAAGCCCTAACCATCCCTTTTTCTACATATAAGGCACCCCTATGGTAGGCCCAAGGTACCCCCTGGGCAGGGTGCAGTGTATGTGAAAGGTAGGACATGTACTGGTGTGTGTGACAAGTCCTGATAGTGAAATACTGCCAATTTCGTTTTTCACTATTGAAAGGCTATCTCGACCCATAGGATAGAATGGGAAATGCTTTGTAACATCTTACAAGTATAACTTCCCATTGGGACAAGATAGAGGAATAAAGTTTAGGCTCTCTGAACTCATAAGTTAAAAACACATCTTTTAGTAAAGATGGTTTTTAAATTATGTGTTTGAAAATGCCACTTCTAGAAAGTAGGTATTTTCTTGTTTAACCATTATGTGTGCCTCCGCCTGTTTGTGTATTGACTGTCTGGTTTTGGAGTGACAGGGGCTGGGGATATGCATTCACTGTAGACAGCCACTGTGGGGTGGGGGTTGAGGTGTGCCTGGCGCTTCCTGGATGACTCAGAGCTGAGCTGAATGGGGCTTCACTGAATTTAGAGTAGTGGAAGGAGATTTCCTTGCACCTGAATAGGGCCTGTCTCCCTTGCACAATGCTGTCTCGACCCCCTGTGGTCATACTGCACGAGTGAGGACAGAACTGGTTTGGACTGGGTTCAGAGACCCTTGCACAAAGAGAACAAAGACATTTTGGGGTATAAGTATTAGACCTAAAACCCCTGAACTTGAGATCACTTGTGGAATTCAAGAGGAACCTTTGCCAATGAGAAGAGCTGGAGAAACTGGAGGAGGAGTACTGCCCCTTTGCTGTGTGCTGTCTGGGGTTGACCTGCAGTAGCTGTTCCTGCCAAGGAAAGGACAAGGACTTTGCTGTGTGCTGTGTCCCCCGGCTTGAGGAAGATCTCCAAGGGCTTGAGTAGAGCTTGCCTCTTGTTTCGAAGTCTCAGGAACACAAAGACTTCACCCCCAGCTCCCCTTAACTTCCTTGCTGGGAGTTCTGGCCTGCCAAGAGGTGCCTGTGACTGTGTTGGGCCTCTGGAGGTTGTTCCTGCTGTTGGGAGCTGGAAAAGCAACGCAACTACAAGAAAATAATTAATCGCTCTTCTTGCAGTAGTTTTCCCGATGCAGCACCGCGGTGCAAGAAGAATCGCCACGCATTGTTGGCCGCTGCCGAAACCGATGCAGTGCCTGTCGCCGCTGCAAGTACCGATGCACCAAGGGATCGCAGCTTAAGAAACCGACGCAGCGCCGCTCGACACTGCCGCATTGATCGCCAACGCATCCCAAATTTCCACGCATCGTACCTGTGTGGCAAGTTTTCCCGATGCATCACCCGCGGACCAGAACTGTCTTGGAGTCGACGCATCACTTCCCCCTACAGACCGGACATGACGCATCACTTCTCCTGCGTGCAGCAGAACTGTTGCATCGCCTCCCAATGGTCTCAGGAACTGACGCATCTCTTTGCGTTCTCGACGCTTCCCATCTCTGTGGCTGTTTGGCCTTTTGAATTTTGGCGCAACTACAGGTACTTTGAGAGAAATCATACATCCATAGTTTTCTATGGACCCAGTTGCTTAAAACATTTTTAAAGTCATATTCTTAATACTTGTATGTTGGATTTTTGTTGTTTTGGTCTTGTTGAGTTTAGATAAAGATACTTTATTTTTCTAAACTGGTGTGGTGTCCCTTTGTGGTGTTATCACTGTATTACTGTGTGTTTTGAGTACAAATACTTTACACATTGCCTTTGGGATAAGTCTGTCTGCTCGTGCCAAGCTACCCAGGGGGTGAGCAGGGGTTATCTAAAGTGTGTATCCCCCTTACCCTGACTAGAAGCAAGGGTCCCTATTTGGACAAAGGTATCTACCTCTGCCAACTAGAGACCCCCATTTCTAACAATGGGTATGTGGTACAGTTGTGCCTGGTTATTTTTACAAACTATTTGAAGCACTGTATCTCTTGTCTGAGATTTTCCAGCTGCAATAAAAATGTTCCCTATACAGTGCTCTACTTCTCATTGGAACTTGGTGTGTATAATATTAAGTGCCTAAAATTAATAAATAAAGCATTACAGGATATGCACTGAAATGCACGTGTATGTTTTAGGATTACATTCCTGAAAAAAATTACACACATGAATGAAGATAATGTGGTAACGTGCAGTGTGTGCCAGTAATACATTGAATCTAGCCATGATGTCACACTAAGCTTTGCGATCTACAATAGCATCGATGGTACCTCAAACATGAAATATTTGCAAAAGATGAATAATAATTTCCCGCAGTGTTAGACATTATGTAATGTGCCTTGGATTGTTTTAAGATTGTTTAGAATATGAGCTCCCATCTCACTCCAGCCCTGAGTGACAGTGTCTCATCTGTTCTTCTGTTAGTGGTGATACATGAATATATACCAAAACTGTGAAATGGAGGCTAGTGGATTTTCCACCTCTCTGGGGGTTAGGAGTACTTTTACACAGCCGCACTATTTCTCATTTTCTTTGACCCCAGCATGTGTGTCGTTAAAGGTCAGGTTTTTAAATAATCAATATTGTAATATATGATTGCAAAAATATCTTACTTTTTCAAATTGATGTATGTTTTGTGATAACTAATTCCTCAACGAGCATGCGTGAATTAAAAAATATATACATAAAGCGTGAAGACAGACAACTGAAAATATAAATCTAAATGGCAATAAAATGCAACTGTAGTTTCATACAGTTTCAGCCCGGCTTAAGTAAGCCCAGCCTGTCACTACCTTTAAAAGTGCGCCACTTGCTGCAAGAAAAACAAGCATTGGCATAGCCAATAGGTCTCGCCTTTGGGGCGTTATAAGTGTTTAGCCAGAGCTATTGACTTTGCCAATGTCTTCAACTGTGCTGTAGAGAAGTGTGGCTGCTGTGCAGCATGCTGAAAAGTTATAATAAAAAATTGTCAGAAGTATTTTTGTTACTTTATATATGACCAAGAAGGCATTATGTAAAACTGAACGACCATATTAAAAAAAGTATTTACAATAAAAAAGTTTCCTCAGTTTTCTTTTGTTCTTGCAATGCTGGCAACTTGTTTCTGCCTATTCCAATGGTTGTTTGTTAAAGCTTTTTTTTGAGGGGGCATAAACAATCGGAGGGTGAAGGTTGGGAACTAGTACCTGTATTATAACACTAGCAGCGGCCAGACGCTAGGGGAGAATTAACAGATGCCAGATTCTGAGAGCAGGCTGAGGTGGTGCTGAGTGATGCTGAGGTGGTAGTGGTGGTGGTGGTTGTGACTGGTGCGGAGACGATGCTGAGGTGATGCTGAATGATACTCAGGTCTTGCTGAGTGATGATGTGGTGGTGTACTAGTGCAAAGGCGATGCTGAGTGATACTGCGGTGGTGCTGAGTGATGCTGTGGTGGTGCTGAGTGATATTGTCTTTGCGCTGAGTGATGCTGTGGTGGTGCTGAGTGATGCTGTGGTGGTGCTGAGTGATGCTGTGGTGGTGCTGAGTGATGCTGTGGTGGCCCTGAGTGATGCTGTGGTGGCCCTGAGTGATGCTGTGGTGGCGCTGAGTGATGCTGTGGTGGCGCTGAGTGATGCTGTGGTGGTGCTGAGTGATGCTGTGGTGGCGCTGAGTGATGCTGTGGTGACGCTGAGTGATGCTGTGGTGGCGCTGAGTGATGCTGTGGTGGCGCTGAGTGATGCTGTGGTGGCGCTGAGTGATGCTGTGGTGGCGCTGAGTGATGCTGTGGTGGCGCTGAGTGATGCTGTGGTGGTGCTAAGTGATGCTGTGGTGGTGCGGAGCGATGCTGTGGTGGTGCGGAGCGATGCTGTGGTGGTGCTGAGTGATGCTGTGGTGGCGCGGAGTGATGTTGTGGTGCTGCTGAGTAATGCTGTGGTGGCGCTGAGTGATGCTGTGGTGGCGCTAAGTGATGCTGTAGTTGTGCTGAGTAATGCTGTGGTTGCGCTGAGTGATGCTGTGATGGCGCTGAGTGATGCTGTGGTGGCGCTGAGTGATGCTGTGCTGGCTCTGATTGATGCTGTGGTGTTGCCGAGTGAGAGAGAGAGTGAAGATATATATCATGCTTCGGAAATTATGGCTTCTTCATTTCTGCTGAGAGTCCTAAAGCCATTTTATTACAATGCACAGTTCCCAATTCTGCTTAAGTGCATTCAGCTGAGCACACGGCCCAGGTACTTCACAGAAGTGCTTTCTCACAAATGGTATGGAGAAACGCCTGCACCGCACACAATGGAAGCGAATACTAGTCAATCATGTTAAATATAAATGTATACATAAGTATGCACTAAATAAGCAAGCATTTCGGTGATATAGGTTTCAATGTTTTTTCAACAGTGCTAAACATGAAGTCAGAATATTTTGAACACAGTCACACTAAAAAATAAAAAGAATAAACTTGCAGATGCGCCTGTAGAAAAGAGTTGACTTTTCTGTCCGGTTCCAGAGGGGACATCAGTCTGGAGATGGGGCAGAGAGGAGAATTGGGAGACTACATCACTTCAAAAACCTGACTGAGGTTTAAAGGGAAGCAGAACAGCAGAACGCTGTTGTTTTTCATGTGACTGTAGTCCAGGGCCGTCAGTTGGTAATGTGAGCTGCTGCTGCGATCGAAACATCAGAGTCGTGACAGATGCCAGGCAGAGCTGCATATGCCATGACGAGAGAGTTAATGAGCCATGACGAGGAAATGAGGAAGAGATAGGAAAGGCAGATGGCTTCTGTGCGCGTGCACGCGCGCGTAACAGCAAGCCTTAGGCCACAAGCAAAAGCTTGTGGTCGCATTTCTAAAGCCCCCACTCACTAAATGTCTCGCCAGACCAGCTTGCGCTGGCTCAGGCGAGACCTAAAAATACAATAAACAGCTTGTTGATCGCGCATTCTCCCGCCAACCTGTTGGCGGTTCATCTTGAGGTGCTGAAGCAGCTGCCGCGCCCCATCTTCCAGCGCTATGCCTCCTTGTACTCCCACTGACACTAAGGCTGTCCAACTTGGCCTGCTCTCAGCTGCCGTTTCATTCACAAAATGGGGCGTGTCGAGCTACGACCAAGAAAACACGCTGAAGCAAACACGGAGCTGTGAGGTGCCCGCGGCCGCGGGTCAGACAAGGCCAGCAGTTTACTCAGAAGGCACTTTTCGCAAGAGGCCATCATGAATGGGGCTGCGTCTTTTTTATGTGGTAGGGCGCTCTGCTGGAATGAACGCACCTCTTTCCAAGGCACCTTACCAAAGTAGGCCTCGATGACTGCTCTTTGTCTGAGGTAGGAAGATAGGGGCTCTACTGAATATATACTAACTGTGGCCCTCCTCTCAGCCCTATGTAACACATAACAGTGGTGGATCGTGGTAGACATGGTGCAGGGGTGATTTTTATTTTGCAGTTTAATATAGTGCCAACTCGACCCGAAGGTATTGGAGCGCTTTACACGAGCACCAGTTACGTTACACAAGGACACATTCATTTTTGGTAGGGGCAGGGAGATTAAGCGATTTGCCCAGAATCACAGGATATTGAGCCGACGCCAAGACTCGAACCTGGTTCCCCAGCTCCAAAGTGGGCAGCTCTGGCCGTTACTCCAGATCCTCTCCGGAAAACATAAACACAAGCAAAAGAACTGGGACTAATAACAGGTGTAGGGGTTCTTCTCTGCAGCTTCCTCTTTAGTCTGCTCTACCTCACGTCCCTTTCATGGCGCCGGGTCCCAGCCTGTGGGTGTGCGGCTGACACAACTGCTGCCTCGTCCTGGTGTAGATGGCACGTTCTCCAGTCTTGAATCAATCAATCAATCAGGGGTTTGTTAAAGCGCAACTACTCACCCGTAAGGGTCTCAAGGCGCTAGGGGTGGGGGGGTGCAGGTTCCATTGCATCAAGGAGGGGGTCTGTCGAAGAGCCAGGTTTTGAGGTTTCTTGCGAAGATGGGGAGCGATGTTGTCTGTCTGAGGTGGAGCGGAAGGGCGTTCCATGCTTTGGCCGCGAGGAAGGAGAAGGAGCGGCCTCCCGATCTGGTCTTTCTGGTGCGGGGGACCACGGCGTAGGAGAGCTGGGCTGATCGTAGGGTCCTTTGGGGTGCGTGGAATTTGAGTCGGCTGTTCAGGTATGCTGGTCCGGTGCCGTGGAGGGCCTTGTGTGCGTGGGTGAGCATCTTGAAGGTGATTCTCGCCTCGACGGGGAGCCAGTGGAGTGTGCGCAGGTGCTGGGAGATGTGGCAGTGTTTTGGCAGGTTGAGGACCAGTCTTGCGGCGGCGCTCTGGATGTTCTGTAGCTTGCGGGTGAGGTTTTTGTTTATTCCGGCGTAGAGTGCGTTGCCGTAGTCGAGTCTGCTGGTGACCAGGGCGTGAGTGACGGTCTTTCGGTGTTCGAGGGGGATCCATTTGAAGGTCTTACGAAGGAGGCGGAGGGTGTGGAAGCAGGAAGACGAGACAGAGTTGATCTGGCGGTCCATTTTGAGCTCAGAGTCCAGGATGATTCCCAGGTTGCGTGCATGGTCCGTGGGGGTTGGCGGGTTTCCGAGGGCGGGGGGCCACCAGGTGTCACTCCAGGCATTGGAGTTTGGGCCATGATGAGTACTTCTGTTTTGTTGGTGTTTAGTTGTAGGCAGCTGTTTTTCATCCATTTGGCGACGGCTTCCATGCCTTCTCGAAAGTTGCGTCTGGCGGTGTTGGGCTCGTTGGATAGGGAGAGGATGAGCTGGGTGTCGTCTGCGTATGACACGATGTTGAGTCCCTAGGTTCTGACGATGGGGGCGAGTGGAGCCATGTAGACGTTGAAGAGCGTCGGGCTGAGGGAGGAGCCCTGGGGGACTCCGCAGGTGGTAGGTGTGGGGTCCGAGAGGAAAGGGGGGAGTCTGACCCGCTGTGTCCTGCCGGAGAGGAAGGAGCGGATCCAGTCGAGGGCCTTGTCCTGGATTCCTGCGTCGTAGAGTCTGCGTATTAGGGTGCGGTGGGAGACTGTGTCGAACGCCGCTGATAGGTCGAGGAGGATGAGGGCTACTGTTTCTCCTTTGTCCAGTAGGGTGCGGATGTCGTCTGTTGCGGCGAGGAGGGCGGTTTCCGTACTGTGGTTTTTTCTGAAGCCGGATTGGGAGGAGTCGAGGATGTTGTGTTCTTCAATGAATGTGGCGAGTTGGCTGTTGATGGCTTTCTCGATGACTTTCGCTGGGAACGGGAGCAGGGAGATGGGTCTGTAGTTTTTGAGGTCGGTAGGGTCCGCTGAGGGTTTCTTTAGGAGGGGGTTGACCTCGGCGTGTTTCCAGTCGTCGGGGAACGAGGCGGTCGCCAGGGAGCGGTTGATGGTGTGGCGGAGCATGGGTGCGATGGTGTCGGCGGCTCTGTTGAAGATGTGGTGGGGGCAGGGGTCCGTGGGGGCCCCTGAGTGGATTGACTTCATTGTCTTCAATGTGTCTTCGGTGGTGAGGGCTGTCCAGTCGTCAATCGCTGGTTTCCGGGTGTCGGGGGTGGTTGGTGAGGGTTCAGTGTGTTGGTTGTCTTCGTCGAAGTTGTCGTAGATGCTCTTGATTTTGTGGTGGAAAAAGGTGCTGAGTTTGTCGCAGAGGTCTTGTGAGGGAGGGATGTCGGTAGACTCGCTGGTGGGTTGGGCGAACTCCTTGATGATGCTGAAGAGTTCCTCGCTGTTGTGCGCGTGGGTGGAGATTCTGTCTTCAATCGCTTTTTTCCTCGTTTCTCTGATGAGTTGATGGTGGGCGTTGGTGGCGGCTCTGAAGTTGTTGTGGGCTTCTGTGGATTTGGTGTTCCTCCAGGCCTTTTCAAGGCGGCGGCATGTGCGTCTGGACTCTCGAAGTTCGGTGGTAAACCATCTGGCTTTCTTGGCGCGGGTATTGTTGTTTTTCTTGAGGGGGGTTATGGTGTTGGTGCTGTCCGAGATCCATCTATGTAGGGTTCGGGCTGCGGTGTTGGGGTCGTCGTTTTCCGCGATGGTTGGGGTGGAGTTGTTGAGTGAGGAGGTGAGCTGGTCGTCGGTGATTTTGGTCCAGTTTCTTCGTGGAAGCAGGTGCTGGTGTCTGTGGATGGTGGGTGTTCTGAAGGTGAAGTGGGCGCAACGATGGTCGGTCCATGGGAGTTCGGTGGTGTGGCTGAAGGTGATGGAGTTTCCTGTAGTGAATGAGGCTATCAACGGCCTAGAGCCACTGAAAAACCCAGAAATAGTCACCTGATACTAGAGAGAAGGGTGAACTCGCAAAGAAAACTCACAGGGCTTTTTGCAGTGAGGTGATGAAGGGGGCGTTACCAACATCAAGGAAAACTCGTGGTATGAAGAGCCTCAGCTAACCACACGGCAGGATGTCACATTTGGACAGCTCGGGTCCCATCCGTGCTGAGCTTTCACTGCACGCATCGCACCAGGACAAGTTCTTGAGGCAATGGAGGAAACCTCCAAAAAAGCATTGCATACCGCCTCATGAGAAGATCGCCATCTAGAGGTTTGAGGAGGAATTCCTTCCACAGCGATGCGGACGGTTCGCTTCTTCGAGTTACTAAAGACACGGTGGTGACATCCGAGGACACCAGTCCAGAGCGCCCAGTTAAAAGGACAGTGGACACATCGCCCGGTGGACGTATGCCATGCTCCAGGGAAGCCCTCCTGGAGCTCTCTTGGGGCTCTGGGAGGCAACAGCGCAGATGGGACTGTGCAGCAGAGCTCACTGTGATGGAAACTGTGGTCTGATATTGCCCATAATAATGTGACATCACTAGCAGCGACTTCTACAGGGGAAGCCAAGAGACGGTTCTTTCTGAGTCACTGTGAGGGCATCATGCTAAAAACATTCTCCCTGTTTGGACTCCTCTACCTGAAGTTCCCTGAGAAAGGCTGAACAAAGTTGCCGAAGACATAAAGTTGCAATTCCATCTTTGCCCGAGCAGAATGGAGCAGCTGGATGCGAATCGAGCCTGTGAAGCTTGTCACACCATGTGACGTCAGACCAAATGTGCAAAGAAAGCTTACGAATCTGTGGTCCACCAATAGAGACATTCTGTCCGAGAGAAAGCGAGAGAGAGGGGGGGGGTGAGAGGAGGCGACGAGAGAGAGAGAAAGAGGGGCCAGAGATACCGGGAGAAGCAATGGGAGTGCATGAAAAAGAATGATGAGACGGAGTAGGCGGATCAGGGAGAAATTAAGAGGCACAATGTGTGTACAGCCAGAGAATAAAAGGGAGATATAAAAATGGCTGCTGAATGGGGAAGAGTGCAGGAGAAGACAAGGGAATGAGGCCGCTGAGAGACGGAGGCAGAGAGATGACAGCAGATTAGAGAGTGTGCGGCCCGTGACACAAAAATTAGCCTTTTTTGTGGAGAAATAACAAGAGTCGAAGAAAGATAGCAACATTAGCATCACATGATCAGCTGCGACTCCTGGATAACTTATACGTGTCCCTTAAATCCTACCGACAAAAAGAGTGCAGAGAGGCCAGAGGCTGGACCCAGTGACGGTATGACAACAGACGGCTCTGGGGCAAGAAGAAAAGCACAGAATATTCTGGAACCATGCCTCTCCCCAAACGCTCAAACGGTATAAGGGGTTGGGGTCCTACAAGTGGGATAACTATGACTACAGAAGCCAGGCCTCCCATCACAGGCGCGCGCTGGCATCACAGCAGGGGCTTCTTTCCTTGTGTCACACTGGCTTGGCACAGTGCTGGGCACCGTGGAAGCCTTCGTGTCAAAAGTGGCAGCAAGCCCATACTGTGATGGATGCTCTTGGCCTCCCAGTGCCCACAGGGACCAGAGACAGGTATAGAGACCAGTAGACCTACAGAAAGGCAGACGGTGAGACAGACAGACAGATATCATGATGGGAGTCGTCCTCGTATCCGGCTGACCCTCACTAACTCCTGTTAAAATTATGTGGGCGGGGGGGGGGGTGGCGGCAGCTGCCCGTGCTGCTTTCAAAGCCCTCATTGAGGCCAGGATCGTGTCTCTGCCCTCCCCGGGGCCCCCCTGAGCAGAAGGCCTGTCAGAAGGCAGTCTGTGCCCAGCCCCTCCTCCCTAACTTCTGTTTTCTCTCCCTCACACTCTGCCTTTCAGGTGCCCCCCTCTCATTCAGTAACGACCCTGCAGACAAAGCAGCCCAGCAGTCCAGGCAGATGGTAGTTATAGGAATCAATGACCGGCTCTGAAAGCCTTGGGCAGCCTGGAGGTCAAAAGTCACGCCCCAGACACCACCACGTGCGCACACAAAGGCCCCGCTGTGCGAGGGAGGGGCAGGGCTGAACTGAGGCGAGGTGTAGAGCGCGCCCTGGGCCTGACAGTACACGTGGTTCATTCTGAACACAGCTTCAATCAAAGCCTCGAAACATCCGCAATTCCCTCACAGGATCCATCCTGCTCCCTCCCGCGCTCTCCGTCTCTGCCCCCTTTCCGTCCCCATCCACCCTATCCACAATGCACTGTTCCTCCGTTCCGCGAGGTTGAGGGGTTCCGGGGAAGATCGTTCTTCCTTGTTGGTCCTTATATCTGGTTCAGTCATTTACTTTCTCCCCTTGCCCTCACCCTGGCTATTTAACCCTGCCATGCCCCTGACTCGGCTCCTGCCCCGCCAGCCTTTGAGAGACCCAGCCTGTCGTGTCATGTTGCACAGACTACAGAGAAAAGCGCCCTCTACCTCTAAGTGATCCGTGGTCCCACCCACCTCCTCAGGCCCGATAAGTGATTGATTCTGGATTTTGTTCAGTTCTATATATCACAAATTTGGACCAAGGGCATTAGATCGCTTTGCTTTGAGCTTTGCTTTGAGCCCCAGATTAAATTACAAAAGGTCGGATTTTTATTTTTGAGGCACAGAGAGATGAAGTGATGAGCTCAGAATGTTCATCCACTGGGACTTGAACCCGGTTCCCCAGTTCTAAAGTCGGCAGTTCACATCTCCACTCTGTCCTGTTCCCTGTTGTTTTTTTTCAGCGCAGAAGTATCTCATATTTCTCTGCAGACTACCCCGTATGCCTCCCACGGTCTAGTAAATGCTTTGCAAACCAAAATGTTGACAAGACAGAACTGTGCAGTTTCATGCATCAGACACAGGGTAAGTAATTCTGTTCCAAATGCGTCACTCCCCAGTTGATGCAGGACTGTGTGAAATGCACACTATCAAAGGCCTATTGAAGCAGCGGAGGATGGGGTTTGCACCATGCAAATCCTTGGTGCAAATTCAAGTACAAGTTGCACTCCAGTGGATGGACCTTTGACTCAAATTGAGGCGTAATATCAACAGTTCAACAACATATCAATGACAGCGAAGCACATTTTGCTCCTCAGGATGGCAGAGAGTCCTTGAGTAGCAAACCATGAAGGTTTATTAACAAATTAGCAAGTTACAAACTCAAATAATTCAAATTGGTCATAGGTCAAAAATCAATTTACAGAATATAGTAGTTCACCATAATCCAAATGGAGTCAAAATAGCGAAATACAAAGACAGGTAATTTAAAGGTTGTCAAATGCAAATTGGAGAAGATTCGGTTCCCCCTAAAGGGAAATTCCCTAACGCTAAACTGACGATTCAAATGGGGTAGGGAAAAGTTTAAGCAGCAAGTGTCAGCAGGTAAAGCCTCTAAAGGAAGAACCAAATGAAGGTTGTTTAAGCAAAGAAGAATAGATTTGCTCGACAGATTATATGAGCTGGTTAAGAATAAGTATGGAGTATCATGGGAATGAAAGGGACATCTGCTCTCGCAAGAGTAGATCGGAGCATCTGAATTCCAAGGTGGACAGGAGCAATCTGAATCTAACAGGCTCCGTAATGCACAATTCAACACACAGTTTCTTCGTGAAGTTCATCCCAGTATGGGTCCCAAGAGACAGAAAGTAATCTGAATTCTGCATTTTCTCGATAAGATGTCTTTGCTCTCCTTCCCAGGCATCACAGTAAGGAAGCTCGCAGCTGCATGGCCTTCAGGAGGTATCTCCTACAGGCTGTTACATCGCAGTCAGGCCATCTCGAACACAGGTGCAAAAGGCTATTATTTTACTTCCAGTGAAACTCACAAGGATAAACAATTTACATAAAAACAAGACTGCTACAAATAATTTGGTTTAGCTACTATGACACAGCTCCTGAAGAGAGAGAAGAATGTGATAACACAACAGACAAAAGTACAGTTTCAGTGTTAGCAAGAATGAATCCACTGAGGCCTACATTTACTATGGCTAACTTAACATGAACACACTTTAACTATTTATTTAACTTTAACTATTCATAATGTAAGACTCACTCTGAGAAAACTTTAACATAAAATCACACTTTATCTGAATGTGTTTAATATGCTTGTGTAAGCAAAAACGATAAAGAGTGACAGCGCTTGCCAGACCACCAATAGGGAGGAGGTAAAACGGGCTGGGAACAGCATAAACACCACAAAGATTCGAAGTAAAGCCAGGTCTACTGAAGTAGCATGGCTTGGCTTTGCCTGAAGTCCTAGGGGCCCAATGAAGCGCAATGCAAACAATGGTTAAACAAAATATTGTCTAATATACCCATGCGTTTAGTGTAATTTTGGCAAAATGACACACTTTATGCGGCTGACTCTCAGTTGATTGTCGTCGCATAGAAACCTGCACTGAAGTGTGTGCCTTGAGTACAAATCTTAGGCAAGACAATGCAGGCCGGGGCGCGATGCAATCAGTGCTTACTTTGAGCCGGTGGTTTGAGGTGGGGCCCATCGGCACTTATTTTAGGGGACTTTATCAGACTTTCACCCAGAGCAAGAGAGAAAAGCACACAAGGGGTGTGAAGGAGGAAGAGAAAGAAAGACAAGCATTTGCAATGGGTCTCGCATTTACGCAAGTTTAAGCTATTGGCATTGTAAATGACAATGCCTTTTATTTAAGTTTTAAAAACGAAAACAAAAATAAAAGGCATTGTTATTTGTAATGTGATTAGCTCAAACTTGCGTAAATGCGAGACCTATTGCATTGCAAATGCTTGTTTAGGACTTGTGCCCTGTGAAAAACAGTCTTGGCTTACGCTTGAACCAAAAAGGTTTAGTAGAAGGCCTTGGCTTACACTAGACATAAAACAAACCAAATACTTCTATATTAAAATAAAAAGCTCAACACCCGAATGTGCGACAATCTCCCAGCGGCAAAGTTAGTGGGAGGTTCAGAATCGCCGCTGTCGCAATTTGAAATGGTGATGGATGCTTTCAGGAAGAGAGAGCAGGAAATGAAGGGACTGCACAAGAGGACAGGGAGGGGGAGAGAGGGAATCAGGAAGCAGAGGCGGAGAATGAACAGATGGGAGGGAGAGGTAGAAGAGATTTGAGGGGTCGAGAACCTGGATGAGAGGGGGGACGTGGTACAGAGGAGAGAGAGGAGAGACAGAGAAAAGTGTGGACAGAGAGGGAGGGAAGAGTGTGGAAAAGAGAGGCAGAGAAGAGTGTGAAAAGAAGAGACAGAAGAGTGTGGACAGAGAGGGAGGGAAGAGTGTGGAAAGAAGAGGCAAGCAGGGGGAGACGAGAAGGGAGGAAGTGGAGGAAGGCAATTTGAGTGGAATGGCAAGGGAGAGAAGCACGGAGAGGGAACCCAAGACTGAAACAAGGGTGAAAAGCATGGAGAGGGAGACAGAGAGTGCAGGAAGAGAGAGAGCGCAGACAGGGAGCCCAAGAGTGAAGCAAGGGTGAGAAGCACGGACAGGGAGCCCGAGAGTGCAGCAGGGGAGAAAAGCACGGAGAGGGAGACAGAGTGCAGCAAGGGAGAGAGGAACGGAGAAGGAGCCTGAGAGTGCAGCAGGGGAGAGAAGCACGGAGAGGGAGCCCGAGAGTGCAACAGCGGAGAGAAGCACGGAGCGGGAGCCCAAGAGTGCAGCAGGGGAGAGAAGCATGGAGAGGGAGCCCGAGAGTGCAGCAGGGGAGAGAAGCACAGAGAGGAAGCCCGAGAGTGCAGCAGGGGAGAGAAGCACAGAGAGGGAGCCCGAGAGTGCAGCAGGGGCGAGAAGCACAGAGAGGGAGCCCAAGAGTGCAGCAGGGGAGAAAAGCACGGAGAGGGAGACAGAGTGCAGCAAGGGAAAGAGGAACGGAGAAGGAGCCTGAGAGTGCAGCAGGGGAGAGAAGCACGGAGCGGGAGCCCAAGAGTGCAGCAGGGGAGAGAAGCATGGAGAGGGAGCCCGAGAGTGCAGCAGGGGAGAGAAGCACAGAGAGGAAGCCCGAGAGTGCAGCAGGGGAGAGAAGCATGGAGAGGGAGCCCGAGAGTGCAGCAGGGGAGAGAAGCACAGAGAGGGAGACAGAGAGAAGAAAGGGAAGAGAAGCACAGAGAGGGAGCCCGAAAGTGCCGTTAGGAAGAGAGGCGCGGAGAGGGAGCCCGAGAGTGCTGTTAGGGAGAGAGGCACGGAGAGGGAGCCCGAGAGTACTGTTAGGGAGAGAGGCACGGAGAGGGAGCACGAGAGTGCTGTTAGGGAGAGAGGCACGGAGAGGGAGCCCGAGAGTGCTGTTAGGGAGAGAGGCACGGAGAGGGACCACTGGGGCTGTGTGTTTCTGGGGCAGAATGTGTGTAGCTATCAATCTGCATGCATGCATGCAGTGTCAAGGATGCACTCGTGTGTGTGCATGAATGGGAAAGGTGTGACAGTGTGCATAAAGTTTACATTAGGCTGCCTTTTCCAGTGGAACCGGCGCGGGGAAGGCTATTAAGAGATTAGGGAAAGCAGCCTTCCATTTCTACTTATTTTGTGAATAAAATAATATTTTTGCAGGCACCAGGAGTCTCTTTAAAGAGCTAATAGCGCTGTTGGGTGTCTGCGGAGCCGATGAATGCCCAGCAGCCCAACACTGCCACAGAAAGTGTCCTTGGAACTTGAATGGTGGTGTAAGTATTGCGAATACCTGGAATAAAGCTGCAGTTGGGTTTAGGATATTGTGGTATTTTATTGACTTATTATTTATCGTGTTCTAAAAGGAGCAACAACGTTATGGCGGTAGGGTGACCAGGCGTCCCGGATTTTCCGGGACAGTCACTGTTTTTCACAATGGAATATATAAGGTAGCCTAATTTGGTGACTGAAATAATTAGGCTTCTTAGCAGGTACTTGTGAGTGACCCTAATAATACCCAACTCAACCTTTGGGCTGAAGCGCGAGCAAAGTGCCATTGTAGTCCCTTGACTATGTCGAGGGCAGAGGTCGATAGTAGATTAAGTTCAGCTTCCTTGTTGACGCACGCACGCGCTGTGGTACGAGTTGGGGGTGCTGTACTGAGGCAACGACTAACCCCCTAGAGGTAACTCCAGTGTGTGTTTTTTTACCCTCTGCAGCTGGACGCTGCTCGCATGTTACTTAACACAGTAATAAACGAACTCTTCATATTTTTTAAAGTATACGATACGATTTGAGATTGAACTCTAATGCTGACAGTTATGAGAAGCATGCCAGAGGACGCAAACTGTTGTATTTTAAGGCCGATTGAATTGTTGTGAATATTGTGAATATTCTTTCATGTCTTTGCGTTCTCTGGTGATCGAAGGTGATGAGATGGAGAATGACAGTTTTTATGGGATGTTCAGGAGAGGGCAAACGCGTTGTTGGTTGTGCTTTGCTGGGGTCTTTATGCCAATAAAGTGCGACTTCTAAAAAACGGATTATGCTATATTCACATTTCCCTTTGCGCGCGCCTCGCGCTGAAGGTTTAAAAAAAAACGCCCGCCCGTTAAAGTGACGAGAACGAGTTGGTGCGCGCGAAAGTGAAAGTGATCGCGTGTTGTAAGGGTGCAGCGAGCGCTTAATGAGCCATGACGAAAAGCCAGATGGCGCCTGTGCGCGTCACCGCGCGCGTAACCGCAAGCTTTAGGCCATGGTCGGATTTCTAAAGCCCACTTACTAAATGTCTCGCCAGACCAGCGCATGCGCTGGCTCAGGCGAGACCTAAAAAAGAGTGACAAAGGGAGAAAGCAGGTAAAACAAACGCTGCAAGAGTGAGATAAAGAGGGAGGGAGTGCCTGGTGGTGGATTAAAGAGGTATGAGGTGGAATTAAGACTACGCATCCTTGGCCTTCGGCACCCTGACCTTTGATAGCGCCGGCGGGCGGGCTTCTAAACAAAACTTTAGGCACCAGCATTTAATATATTATAAATTAAGAACTGAAATGCCATTTGGTAGAGCGGTTTCATCGACACACAACTCGTTATAAGTATGGCGCTGTACTTTTTTTTTGTCCTGTTTATTATTTATTTATTATATGCATTTTTATATGGTGCGTACTTTACCCGAAGGTGTCAGAGCACTTTACAATAGAACCAGTTACATTACATAAGGACTTCAGAGCACATGAATTACATATAAGATACAAAACAGATACATGCGTCTACGCTACGCTGTCCGACTTCTACTAAATCTGGCCCATGTCTCTTGTACATTCTTCTTGCAGAAAGAGTAACTCGTTCAATTTGTGACAATGGGCCAATTTCTTGAGCAGAACTCCTTGTGAAAACTGGAGCATTTACAGATACCGCATACTTCACATAGACGCTATACATGGGATTCAACGAGAGCCTAGAACGTTGTTGGCAAATGTTTGCTGCAGTAGCAAGCTCTTTGATGTCTCCTTTGGTGCACAGCGAGAATTCTGTCACCCTAGTGCAAACGAGCAAGGCCCACAGAAGTATGCACTCTGGCGGGAGGCATTTAAAGGGGACCTCACTGCCATGTCGTCTTTAGGCAGAGTTGCCGATCTCCCTGAATAGAGATTACAATCTTATAACCACTGGTTAATGTATAGGTGATCAGTACATTGCCAAGCCTTGATCCCTAATGCAAAGACTGTTTTTAGTTTTAGAACTTCCATATGTGGACGTCCACTTCTGAGGACATATCAAATATTTATTCTTGACTTAGTTGTATCTGTAGATATATAAGGATAGAAAGCGCTTTTTTTTAGTTTTAGTGAAATAACAGCTGTAGCTATGCCACCATTTTCTTTTCAGCATACCTGCCTTTGGATGAGCTCTTGCTTGTAGTTGTTCATTTTGTTGTATTTCTGATACTCCTAGACTGGGCCTTGGTTGTGCTACCTTGTTTCTATACTTTGGTTTAAAAATGAATTTAAAAAAACAATACATCCTTGCGCTCCTCAACCTTGAACCATACATCAATGCCAATTGTCCTCATAGTTTGTATAAATAATTAAATAAAATCTTTATCTGTATTACTCCACCTATACAATCCAGCTGCTCTACTTGGAGGGAACGGGAGTTGCTTACCAATATCAGATTTCCTGTCCATGCAGCGTCAGACTTCTGTCCATATCTGAGCTCACAGGAGTACCTGGAGCGCAAAGTGCAGAACTGCCTCTGTTGCATCTGTTTGTTGGTTGTACCATCAGGCCAAGATTTACTATTCTTTAGTGAAAGCACTTGCGCAATGTAAAGCGGTGCAAACAGAAGCCTTGATAAACTTTTGTGTACTAAAGGGTTTTTGTACCAAATGTTAAAGCGAGTGCACCGCTGAGGGGCTTTGCTTTGCGTAGCACCAGACCCCTCATGCAAACTGGGTTTAATGGGGCAGGACCTTTAAACCCCCCTGGTGTTCTACATAAAGTGGGATCAACTAAAGTCATGCAGAGTAGCTCGACCTAGGTTTATGTCAACCCATAACAGTAACACTTTCGAAGATGGCGAGTGGGCAGAAGCCAGGGAATCTCGAAGATACTCAGGGATACCCACACGGTTTTGCCTCCTCCAATCAAAATACCTCCATAGATCTTACCTCACCAGACACAGGCTCCAACGGATGAGGGTTATCGTCTCCTGCCCCTGCCTTCATTGCAATACACATGAGGGAGACTTCCTACACACTACTTGGGGTTGTACCAAGATGCGCCCTTACTAGGATCGAATACTTTCCTGTCGAAGCCAAGTGATAGGGCACCCACGCCCTCATCATCCTAACCTGGATCTTCTCCATATCTCCACTGACATTCATATAGACCGAAACAAGGGGACGTTGCTCTGGCAGGTCCTTACTGTGGCAAAAAGGGATGTCGCGAAACAGTGGATAGCGGTTGATTCCCCCGTCAATCACAAAGTGGAAAAATGGTTTGGCCTGGTGCATGTACAGGGACCAGTCTGTATTTGAGGCCCGGGGCCCCCAAAAATATGCGAAAATATGGGGAGCATGGGCATAACATAGGGGACTCGTTATTGGGCCTCACAGTTCCTGCATAAGGACATTGGATGCTGAGAGGTGATTATACAGGGGCTCCGACCCATGAGCTATGTTCAAGATACCATGAACAACAGCGGGTTGGAATGTGGGCGGGTGGAGAATACAAGGGAGGGGAATCAGGAGATACCGCCGCTTCTTGATATGTTGTATCCTTAAAGTATGTCCACAAAACCGAATAAAATGTGTTATTAATAAAAAAAGAAAAACATAGCACCAAATGGAAACAGGTGCAACAGGCAAAAAAAAATGGCATTATTTCCCCATGCATAATGAATATAATTTCTATGAAATTGCACATACTTGGCAAAGTAACACTTGCATTGGGCACACATATAATGCAATAGACTACTTGCTGGCCTTGCTGTGCAACACTAAATCGTGTTTTGGGTCGTGTAAAATTGATATTTTTAGCTAAACCATGGCTGATGAAACGACTCATAGCAAATATGACCATGCACAATTTTTTGCCATTTACACAACACTACAGAATTTTACACAGTGCTGCTTTGTGCAAAGCTTGGTAAATCTTGGCCGGGATATTTTATCTTTTATGTGGGTTTCCAACATATCAGGGGAGGAGGGTACACCCAGAGTGCTACTTAATTGGGTTACCTACATTAATTCATTCATTTTTTCAGGGCTGAGAACATGACACCCGTCTTCTTTCCACACGGCGAACCAGCAATTGTATGTGAGGACTTGAAGGGAGGGGACTGAGACATACTTTAGATCTGGAGGGGGAAACATTTGTTTCAAACATCAAGTATGCCATGCTAGCTCGTTGTTTAGCTACAGATTAATTTAAAGTTTAGAAGCATTTGCCAGCACCTACTCGATAGAAAGGTTAGTATTATTATGCAGTAAAAACACTGAATAGTCATTATAGCACTAAAAAAATGTAGGGGCATATTAGCAAGACTGGCGATAAAATTATCGCCGTTTTAGCGGCAGGAAACTGCCGCTAAAACGGCGATAATGGGCTTGCTAATAAGCGTTATGGAATTCCAATAGAAGCCCAGGTTAGATGTCCTGCACATCTAACCTGGGCTTCTATTGAATTCTATAACGCTTATTAGCAAGTTAATTATCGCCGTTTTAGCGGCAGTTTCCTGCCGCTAAAACGGCGATAATTTTATCGCCAGTCTTGCTAATATGCCCCGTAGTGTTTTATAATCCCAGGTTGAACGTTCAAATCCGAGGGAACACAGAATGTTGTTGCTTTACACACATTGGCAGATAGTTGGAATTTTAGTAACAGACAGAAAGATATCATTAGACCAATCAAATCAGTCACACTAACAACCCTAAAATTCAGCATATGTTGCTCCGTTCAAGGAGCCATCTTTGGAGGATAAAGAGGTTAGCATAGCTCTGTGATTGAAGCACACGGCTGAGGGCATGATGGAGTCTGGAGCGTGAATATTTAATTGAGAGGGATGCTCAGCTAGTGAAGCCTACTAAAGACAACGGAGAAAAGGCAAAGTAAAGTTGGGATAAGAGAGAAAAAAAGACAAGACTTAAGAAAACGCCACATGTTGTTGTTTACTTAGTAGAAGTCATGTTTCAAATTCTACCTCTTCTTTGGGTATGGTGTCCCATGTTATGGGTATGCAAAGCCAGGACGCACTACTTAAGTAGATCTGTCTTTAAATCCGAGGAGTATTTGTGCTGTTCTTACCCTGTTATGCACCCTTTGCATAGGTTATCAGTGGTTTGGTGCTACATGACGTAAAGGCATTTACCATTGCACTTCCCACAACTTTTGGAGCAAAAATTCCTTCTGCACTGGAATGTTGATCAGCACTGCTGTTTGCGTTGTGAGATAACATGCGGTAATCAGTAGTAATTAGGGGGGGTGGCGCGGCATCCCCACCAATGATGCCCTCCACTCAAGTGGCACTCCTATACATATAGGTTTTGTTGGCTCTACATTGCACAGGAGGGATCACACATTCCTATCTACGCATGCAAGTACTATGGGACTTAATGTAAAATCACAACTATGCAATGTGAGAAATTAGGTTACTGGTTGAGGGGGTGAAACCCCACTCAAGCAGAAACCACAATTCTTGTCACAGTGAAGTCACAAGCAAACTCTAAATTAACCTGGGCTCAATTCACTAGTAGATTGGCACAGAGCAGTCAGGCTTAGCTTAGAGGCAATGTGTAAAGTATTGGTGCAACACTTCAAACAGTAATACAATGAAAACACACCACAAAAGGGATCACACACTAGATTAGAAAAATAGAGTAATCTTTAATTAATAAACCAAGACCAAAACAACAAAAATCCAATCAGTAAAACCGGAGATATGCAGGTTTAAAGATTTAGGTGAAAATAGCACCAAAAAGAATAATGCAAAGCAAGATGACAACTGTGTAGCACGCCTCGCAAGATGCTCCTTTCCAGAGCTAATTGCTTCTCCGTTACAATGTTGCAATAAAGGAAACAAGCATTGGCATAGCCAATAGGTCTCGCCTTTGGGACCGTATAAGTATTTAGTTATGCAGCACAATATCCTTGGTGCAACAACATTAACTGTTGCATGGTTAAACACTTATAAGGTCCCAAAGGCGAGACCTATTGGCTATGCCAATGCTTGTTTCTCCAGCTGACAAGATAGTGGGACAATTAATTGTGTTTCCAGTGGTTGGAGGGGGTGGAAGGGCCTATTCAGCTAGATGTGGTCGAGTGTCTGTCTAATGGCCATCAAACGTGCACAACGTAAAAAACACAATTAGTGCCTTTAACATCAGTGTGGTAAGGTTTATCGTCGAACGCGAACACTATTGTTTATTTCACTCTTCTCTGCCCAGCACTGGTTTACACTGACCAAATAAGTGCAGTGCAGAGCAAACAGTACATTTTTAAGCAAGAATAATCGTGCTAATATGGTTTTACAGGCGTAACGCCTCAACATCAATTGTGGCTGGTCACTGTAACTACAAAGTAAAAACTTGTCCGCAAAAATAGATTTGCTTTTGCCGCATTAGAAAAAAAGCTACTTTTGAGACGTTCTCCTCGTGGTTTGAGGCCAACGCACATCATCCGTAATTCAAAGGTCTGCACAGAGGAGCAAGGCAGATTTGACTTCCACAGAAACGAAACGCCGTGGTTGAGTGCGTCGACAGGCCCGCTGGCCGAAAACAAGCCCTCCCACTGATTTCTGCAACGCTCACTGCCACGGGCCCTCCCTCTTTCCCCATAAAACTGACCGTTGACCCTTGACCTGACGACTTGTCTTTCTAGCGGCTGGAACCCGGATGTAGTGTTCCTTGAAGACTGCTAGCTGGCAATTCACTGTAGTCGACACGCGCACAGCATGTGTGACTTCACAGCTGAAGGTACCTGCTAATGAAAAATCTCTTTTTCCCCATAGTTGTGTTTAGGGTTCTCCCTGTTGTATTCTGTGTTTCTAATGTTGGTGTGATAAAGTTGTCAGCCAAGCGGCCAGTAATGGAAGCCATGCCATCTGCTGACCAATGTAACATAAACTGCACCACAATACCAATACCATGTATAAACTTAGATTAAAAACAATATGCGAATCTCTGCTTCTCCACAAAAGCCGCGCACCCAATACATTATAAAATGAGGGTTTAATTACACTGCAAAGACAGAATTTAATTTAGGAGGATGGGGCACACACACATAAATATGTACGTGGTATACACTGCCAATCAGCAATTGTGAAGCAATTTGTTATAAGTAATTTAGAAGCAGGTGACTATTGTTCACTGAAAACCAGATCGTCGATTAGTTTAAACATGAGTCAACATTTTTAACATTAGCCCCAACTTTTCAGATATTAAAATTGATTCTGTGGACTCCTTTTCCCAGTTAACCTGGTGTTTTGTTGTTAATTTTATTTGTTGGTGTTTTCAACAGCACCACTTTACCAACTTAAGACAAATTCATATCTGTGTTGTACATCGTTGCATAGAAACACAAATACTAATACAGTGATTTCTTTGGACCTACCTGAACTGGATTGCACCATAACTAATACAATGTGTGTGTGTGGGGGGGGGGGGTACTGTAGGAAGGGGAGGTGCGTGTTCAATTCGGCGTTTGTAACGAAGCAGATAGTGGCAGGCAGGGAAGGCGTGCTGAGTAAAGAAAACAACTGCACTCCGGTGGAAATCTACAAAGCCCTTTTGCCGAGTAGAATCATCTTACCTTGAGTCCGTAAAAGGGGATTCCATATTTGTTTAAGTATTATAAGCAGGTGTACAGAAAAATGTTATTTTTACTAGCGAGGCAGCCTGCAAGAACTGCAGGTAAATTGTTGCTAAATATTATGTAAAAATAAATGTAAAAACTTAACGGAACAATAGTAAGTAGATGCGGTGTTAAGGCAGCCAACTGGGATACGGAAACGTAAATGTAAAGTGATCATTTAAAAAAACGACAGCTCTTCAAGAGACAAAAATGAATCCAGGCTGTGTTGCATTCATTGTCGTCTTTTGAAGAGCATGGAGCATTGGTGTCAATTTAGATATAGACGGAGATGGGACTTGCTCTGCTCATTAAGACACTCGTCTTATGTCCGCGTCCTTCCACACACCCCCAATCTCATTCCGCGATGATTAGCTACTTAACTTCCAAGGAGAAAAAACGAATAAGAATTGCCTCCTGCCCAACCGCTAGCGTCAGGAACGACCTCATAACTGCCAGGAGCTGATATGCAAACAAAGTAAAGACTGCATAGCTGAATAACCACGGTACTATTCTCACAGCTCACTTCTCTGAATAAATCCTACCAAGAGCCTTGAAGCGTCGTCGTTGTCATTTGGCACCCTCTCAATATCCAACAAAGTTTTTTGAGCAACTAGACTACCATTTTTTAATTCAACCTCTCCTATGTGAAATTTCCCAAGCACTTGGAAGACAACCAACCGCACCACCATCCCGTCTTTGCTCTCTCTGGCATAAGACACCCAAGCGCCATGAAGCATTATCGGTGAAGGCAACTAGCACTACAAAAACAAAAAATCGGAAAGTACTATCAGAACAAGCATTTGCAATGTAATTGGTCCGATTGCATTGCAAATGCTTAAGTTTAAAACTGAGCGCGGCGCCGCTTCACAGACACCGCGCTCGGTTTCTTTATATATTTCTTAACTTCAACACTGAGCGCGGTGTCCTTGAAGCGGGCGCTGCGCTCAGTGCTAAAGTTAAGAAATATATAAATAAACCGTGCGCGGTGTTCGTGAAGCGGCACCGCGCTCAGTTTCAAAGTTAAACGAGCGAGACTCGCACAGCGTTTCCCTTGCGGGAGCGAGCAGGGGCACCATCTGTTTTCAAGATAATTACAAACAGATGGTGCCAAAGCTCGCTCCCGCAAGGGAAACGCCAAACATGCACGCGTTGCAATAGAAAGCAATGCAAAACGTGCACGCTTTTTGCCAAAATGCTGATCGATTCCAAAAGGTCCCCTCCTATGCAGCGCATGCGCGCTGCGTAGGCGAGACCTAAAAAGGAGAAATTGAGTAACCTATGAGGCATGTGGAACTGTTCCTGTAAGCCAAACTCCACACAGACGAATTTGGGGTCCGGAGGTCCAGGTCTTGTTTGTATTCATTACCTCTAACTCCCAGCTTTAACGCTGAAAGTCTGAAGCTTGGTGCAGCATGCTTAGACGGTGTATAATGGAGGCAGAAAGCATGCTGCCGAAGAGCACGAGACAGGTCGAGGAACAGACAGAGATGGCTGCTACACCTCACAATACACAACCAGGCAGGTCTGCTTGATAATCACGGGTGGAGGAAATAAACTGGAGGGCAACGCTCAGAAGGAACCAATACCCCATGGACAAAATACCACAGCAAAAAACAGTAAGTCATGGAGACTTTTGGCGCAGACAGCTTAGATTCATCGGCCAGCCGCAACCCTTAATTGTAGACTTTTTTTTTTACGGCGGCAGCCCCACGACTCATTGATACAGAGAGAAGCACATCGCTGCTAGAAGGAGCTCACGGACCCAGAAGTATGAATACCTCAACTTCAGAAAACTTACCCCCATTGCAGTCCCCGGAAGGAACAGAACAACCTCATGAGCCCATGCAAGAGGTCTCTGACATGAGAACGGAGACACCAGAGACAGCAACTTTTACACCAGTTAGTGCTGGGAATGTGAAGGAGGGGGAAATTGCATTGGGGGTGGGGTTCCACCTTGAAGATAATACCAAATGGGATGGTGCGATTGAACTAGTAAAACTGATACATAATGGTACTGTGAGCGCTATGAGGTGAATTCCCCCTGGGGCTCTGGGGTTTATTTCTTCTATAAAAGATGGGGTCCCTCCAGAAACAAGTGCTGGTAGATTAGCGGTCATAATGGGTTCCCCAGATCATGGAGTAAAGTTCTTCTCCCTTGCTGAGAAAACAGGAACTTCAGACACGAATATTAATTTGTCTGAAGTCAGTTTGCATCCCTGGGGGTCAGATGGCAGCTCTAATAGTGCTCCTCACAAGTTGTTTTCAACAGCAAGGAAAGCAAAGTGGCAAAGGAAACGTAAAGAGAAGATTCATCCTTGGGGGGGGGGGGTGGCATCGGAGAGAGCCCCAAGAACGTACAAACTAAAATGGGACTACCGGCCAACCGTGCAGGTTTAAGCTGACAAGAATGAGGGGCATGGGACAGTGCAAGAAAAGGCACGATCGCTATCTGCAGTAGAAACGTAAGATATAGGGGAGCCCATGCTGGGACTCATCTATAGGTCTATAAAGCAGTTACAAGAAACTCACAGTGACAGCCAAAAAGCCTGGTTAGCTACTAAAACAATACAGGGAGCAAAAAGGAAAGTTTAACAAAACCTGCTTGGAAATTGGCGACAGGATTGCTTATGTAGAGGAGCGAGCTTCTGCAATGGAGATGGATATCGGTTCAATGAAAGGCCAGAGTGAAGCCCACGAGTCACAGTTTATAGATGTAATGTGGGAAATGGTAGACTTTGAAAACAGACAGCGGAGAAATAATCTGAGAATTTTGGGGGTAGCTGAAGGAGCAGAAGGGAGCGATACCAGAGCTTTCATCCTGAACCTGTTGAAGGGGGCCTACCTGGACCTTACAATGTGGAATTGGGACATGGAAGTACAACATGTACATCGCTTCCCTTGGATGCTTAAAAAGCCTTGAAGCGACCAGGAAGTCAGGCTTAGAGCTATTCTGGCGTATTTTAACAATTGCTTACTCCATAAAGCAATTTTTTAAAAGGTCCACCCGATGCTAGATGGAGTCATGATGGTTACAGCTTCTTTGTACGTCCTGATTTCTGTCACTTCAATGTGGAGAGGAGATGGCGGTTGAGGTAACTCATCAAGCCATTTCAGCTCCTTGGGTGTGAAGTGTTCCTAATGAATCCTGCTCATCCCAAAGTTATCCTTAGAGGAAAGACTCAGACAATCACCTCTAAAATAAAAGATAAGATAAGGAATATATGCAGGAACTCTCTTCAGGGCCAGATATAGAGGCACTAGGGTCATGAGAAAATGGCTATGAAGTGGGGAGAGTTTATATAGTGATCTGAGACTGTCGGGGTTCAGACTCCCCACTAAATATTTGCAAACTTGTCTCTTCTCTGGGCTTAGTCTACTGAATTTGTGAAAGGTGTTTGGAGTATGTTGAAGCTGTGTTTTGCTTCTGTTATTCTTTTCTATAGGAGAGTAAGGAGGGCTTACTCTTTCACATTTTCCCCTATCCTCATTTATTATGTTTGTTCTAGTCTATAGGCTGGCAGGGAGAGTGCTTGGAGTGATAACAGAAGCCCTTACTCAAGAAAACACCTGCTAGACTCACTGGGTTTCCAGGTGATTGGTTGCACAAACCAAGGGACGAGGACTCGAGGGGCAGCCATCTTGGCGTGAAAAAATCTACTCAGGTTCAGAAAAACTCCTGTTGATAGTTTTGGCAGATGGGTGATTACACAGTGTTATTATCCAATTGGAGTATTTATGGTGTGCTCTGTATATTGTCCGGTTACCAAAAATCCTGGGGTTTTATAATTGGTTGGATAAAGAACTTGCGCTCTGTCCTTCCCTGATAATCATATGTTGAGATTTTAATATTCACTTGAGGGCAGGATCTCTGGAGACAGGTGTTAATTCCTATACAAGACGGAAACCTAGGGTGTTTAAATCACTGCATTATATGAGGAAAGATCGTGGGGTAGTTGATGTCTGGAACAAAGCCAGGGTTACTGACCCAGGATTTACTTATCTTTCTGCCCCACACCGGAAACTCATACAATTACATTATTTTTTTAGCTCACAAGACTTTCTCCATCATTGTAAAATGTCCTCGAGTCATCTCCGATCATAACCCACTGTTATTGGAGTTAACAACACAGGGGCTAGTTAGGAAACCTTGTTCTGGACCTTTGAGTGGGCATTATTGTTTGATGAAGAAGAATATGTCAGGTACATAGACAATTGGATACCAGTATTCATGGAAGATAATAGGGGGAGCACCCCTGCAGGGGTAGTATGGGATACCTTCAAGGCAGGTGTACACGGGGAGACAAACAGGTTTAGTCTGAATCGATAAAAAAAAAGAAAAACATCAAGTGCCTGCGCAGTACGACGCACTGGCTGAAGCTGAATTATATTTAATACAGGCAGCATCTGATGTATTGGACTTTGAAAAGGCACAGCACAATGCTGCCCTTGCAAAGGCTGTGATCACAGATATCTTTTAGGAAAGCTGTACATAAGTTTGCCGCCTGGAAGCAAGACTGTTATGAGTATAGCAAATGGGTTGGTCATCTCCTCGCTATACGGATTAGACAAAAATCAAAACAAGGGGAGATAAAAGAACTGGGGACTCCAAACGTGGGCATCACTGCCGATTCTGAGGGGATACAGGAGAACTTCCGGGGGTTTTATCAAACTATTTATAGTGAGGAAGAGGAGATGGGGATATATTACAATATTTAGAGTCAACCCCTTCTTTGAAATGTAATGCTGAAGATCAAGAATTACTCGACTCCTCCCCTCCCCCCGTGGGAAGAAATACAAATGGTTCTAAAAAGTCTACCCTCAGGGAAAGCGGTCGGTATGGACATGATTCCCATAGAGTTTTATAGTGTTTTCCACCCAGCTAGGTCAATCCTGACAGACTTGTTTTTACACATGTATGAGGGCCTAACCTCCCACAGTGTCGTGGTTAGCTGTAAATATAGTAGTCTTCCCAAAAAAGATAAACCTTTTCTAGAGCCCGGATCTTATTGACCAATAACGCTGATCAATAGTGATACCAAAATATACTCGAAAGTACTGGCCATGCGTTTAGGCTGTATAATTGGTAAAGTTGTTTCTCCAAGGCAACATGGCTTTATACCAGGGAGGGGGATCCCCGATCATATCCGCCGGGTTATTACTCTTTTAAATGCATAGGTTGCAGGAGACCCTATGGCTTTGATATTAAAAAGCAGAAAAAGCGTTTGATAGGGTCTCCTGGGAATATCTATGGGCCGTTATGAACTGGTTTAGAGTCAGGCCTGGGTATATCATGGCAGTAAAAGCACTGTGTCGCAATCCCACCGCTAGCCCTCCCATCCTACCAGTGATGGCCAATCCAGGCACCCCTAAGCTCTCTATTATGTGTGGCTGTTTAGGAGGATTACACAAAGTCCAACTGTCAACTACACCCAGTCATGTGACCCAGAGACAGGCTGCAGGCACTAAATGGTTAAGGTAGGAAAATGCTAACTTTCTAAAAGTAGCTCAATATTACGTAAAGGTGCCTACAAGGGGTTCTTTTGGCAACAAAGCTTATGTACCTAAAAGAACAATTTATAAAGCACTCATTGGTGGCTTTTAACAAATAAATTCACAAAATTAATTAAATTAATTCAAAACGAATATATCAGCAACTGAAGAAGCAAACATTACCAAAAACGGGTGTATACTTTTAGTGTACAAATTTATGTAGAAGATTCTATTACAAAAAAGGGCACAAAATACAATTCAGATGAATGCAAAAGTGGATGAGCCGGGTTATTCCACAGTAGATATTTTCCCATGGACACTTTTGTTATAACCCATTTCTAAAACTCTTACATAAGGAAAACATCATTGGAAATACAATGAACAATTCCCCCCAAAAAATATTTACAAATGAAAATGGGTTAGATGGTCGACGTTTCGGTCTTGTTTGCGCCCGCATCTATAAGAGCATCTTCAGGACGAAGTATTCTGATGTGGACTGAAGACCCTTGAGCAAAGCAAATTTAATCAGTCTGCTCGTAAATTATATACGGATGGTGATACACAAGAATGGGAATTTAATTAGGAGTTGTTCCGGCCAAAAGTGCATCAGTCATGGATCAGGTTTGCACTGATTAATTTTGTTTTGCTCAAGGGTCTTCAGTCCACATCAGAATACTTCGTCCTGAAGATGGTCTTATAGATGCGCTGACTGCTGCATCTCAAGGCCGGTATCCAGACCTTGCTCTGGCTCCTCCACATCATCCTCCCCATCCTAGTCCTCTGTTGTGACTGGCAACTAGTGGGCCTCTGCCCATGCCCTTAGTGCCTTTTGGAGCTCCACCTTCTTGGTGCTCCTGTAGTCGGGCAGCCCCCCTCTCCTTACAAAATTCCTTGAGCACAGCCACTGTGAAGCTCTCCAGATTGAAGAGCTCAAATTCCATTTTTGCAGGTAAAGTCACATGCACACATAGTCAGGTAAAGGGTGAATTTGGAAAAAACAAAACATCCAATCAGGGAGATTTTAAAACTCGAATTGGTGTCCGATTTTTTATCTGTGATTTTTAGTGTTACATAAAATTACTGTATTGCACTGCGCATACACAAGTCCTAATCCTCACCACTGATCCCTGATGTGAGAAATTATATTACAGGTTGAGGGGTGGGGTGAAACCCTACTCAAGCACAAACCACAATCCTTGTCAGGATGAAGTCACAAGCAAATCCTAAATTACATTGTGCCCAAACCCCCTGGTATCTGGGCACAGAGCAGTCAGGCTTAATTTAGAGGCAATGTGTAAAGTATTTGTACAACACTTCAAACAGTGATAAAATGAAAACACACCACAAAAGGGATCCCACCACACTAGAATAGAAAAGTAGGGTCATCTTTAACTTAAAAAAAAGTCCAGAATGACAAAAATCAAATCAGTGGAGCCGAAGATATGCAGGTTTAAAGATTTAGGTTAAAATAGTGCCAAAAATCACAAAGCACCAACTGTGGATATCTGGTTGAGCTAGTCTGGCACAAAGTCACAAGTTCAGGCCAACTGCGATGGAGCATGGGCTCAGTACAGGGACCCAGTTAGGCCCATTGAACAAAAGTACTTTAAATCCTGGTTACGGAACGTTGCGAGATCATGCACCGAGGATGCGTTGCGCAGGCAAGGTGTCGGTTCAGTGAAGCTTTAAAGCTGCTGAGCTAGGTCCTGCATTGCCATCGAGGCTCCCGTGGACAAGGGCTTGCGATGCGAAGTACGTCATCGAGGATGCATTGGTTCAGAGGAGCTGCGATGCAAGAGCCGGCATCGTCGTCGATGCTGCCATTGACAACAGATTTTCGATGCAAGGGCATGTGTTGGGGAGGTATCATGCAGCGGCAGTTTGATGCAGGCTGTGACGTTGATGCGTTGCACTGGAAGAATTCTCACAGCAGAGGCGATGCGTCAGTTCTCCTCAGGGTTGCGCAGAGCAGCAGAGGTGATGTGTCACTTCTGCTGGATCCACAGATGGGCTGGCAGAGCACTTTCAGGCCCACTTCCAAAGGTCCGGGACTGAGGTGGCACCACTTGGCAGGGTAGGACTCACAGATGGCAGAGTCCAGGTGTTGGGTTCAAGGTGGTTGGAGCCTTCTGTCCCTGAGGCTCTAGTTAGGAGGCCCAACAACTAGCCCTTGGAGCCACTCTGGGGTCCTGGGTTCAACAGATGCAGGTCCAGTCCTTCTCATCTAGGTAAGAGGGCAGCAGTCCAGCAGAGTGGCAGTCTTTTCAGTAGCACAGCAGTCCTTCCTGGCAGAGTATCCAAAGGTTTAGAAGTGTACTGAAGAGTTGGTGTATGAGGGCCAATATTTCTATCTGGGCCTTTATCTGAAGTAGAAGAAGCTTCTAGAGGGTTCACTTTGAAGTGCACAGGTTTCCTGCCTTCCGTGCCCTGGCTCCAGGCTAACTAAAGAGGGTATGCACTCCTTTGTATGGAGGCAGGACACAGCCTATTCAAGTGTAAGTAGGGCTGTGCCCAGCTCCGCCCTCCCATCCTGCCAGTGATGGCCCTTCGAGGCACCCCTAAAGTTCTCTATTGTGTGTGGCTGTCTAGGAGGAATACACAAAGCCCAACTGTCAGCTACACCCAGAGATGTGACCCATAGACAAGCTTCAGACACTCAATGGCTAAGGCAGGAAAATGTCAACTTTCTGAAAGTGGTATTTCCAAAACTGTAATTTAGAATCTGACTTTACCATAAAAGAGGATTTTTCATTGCAATTCCAAAGACACCAAACATGAAATGGGTACCTGTTTCCATTCAGAACTTACATATTAAATTTAATAAGGTAACTCCAATGGTTTCCCATAATAAGGTAAATTAAGTGGTTTATATATATAAGATAGTTTTTGAAAAAGGGATCGCATTTTTGTTGCTGGCCTTGGTACCCTGTCCCTTTTTGCTAAAAGGGTATCTCTCTCAATTTTGTTGGACTGTGAACAATCATGGCTCTCCAGAAATCTGGGTACAACAGTCTCAAATAGGTTACGTATCATCTTTCACAATAGAACCTCACTCTTTCTGGCTGTAATGGCTCAAAGGCATCCGTCTCTTCTTCCATCATGGGCAGGGGAACCTCCTCCACACAGCAGTATTTTGCCCCTAATCTGGGGTGACAGATCAGTAAATAATAAAGAAACATCTTGCGAGCAAGTGTAAGGTTAATTGTCGCCCCCCCCCCTCCTTATTGTAGAGGAATAAGGTCTTACCTGATGCCATGAACACACCCACATGGTTGTTAGTCCCTACTGGTGTTGCACTGCTCACTTCCTGCTTACTGAAAGGAATAAGCGAGTCTGACAACTGCATTGCATCCTCTGTGCCTTGCTGGGAGGGACTGCTGACTTGGAAGGTCTTGGGAAACCTTACCTTCGATGGCACAACAAGAGCTTGCACTGGGCCGGCCATTGGGTTGCCTTAGGGTTGGTCTTTCCTCTCAGGTGGAAATCAGGGTCCCTCCCTTTTCGGACGATGCTGTCCTTACCACCCATTCATGTCTTGAGAGAGCAGCACCCACAAGTGCATCTCTTGCTGCATCAGAGACCAGCTCTTGATAAGTGACAGGAGTTTTCCACTCATTCTATATATTGCTACATTCATGGGCAGTCAGCCATTGAGCACCAGTCTCCTTAAATCATCCTGGAGTCATACATTACCGCTCTTACAAGGTCCTTCTTCCTGAACGAAGTGCAATACGAGATTCCTTCAAGGCCTAAAGACAATACGTTGCATTGTACTTCACTGGGAAGCGCACTTCTGGAGTATTTCCTGCTATGATATGGACAAAGATTTGGGTAGACATGTCTGGACCATTGAACAGCCTAGGTGGTCTACTGAAACATACTATTTAGGTGACTGGATACTACTCACAGTGGCCGGAGGGAAATGTGGAGACTGTGACCTGTAGAACATTGAAGTGGTTCCTGGGACAGCCTTCAAATCTGATTATGGAAAAAAGGGTTCAAATGACATCGAAAGAAATTAGTGAATTTTTTGATTGATTTGGAATTAAAGAGAGAAAATCATATTGCCCAATCCATTTGTTTGATGGATCACTTTAATAGAGTTATTAAAGATGATTTGCATTTTGCTCTGGCAAGTCATTTGGACTGAAATTAGATGATGAGACTATACTGTGGAGCTATTGGTAGTCACCACATTATATCACAAGGGAATGCTTGCTTGGGATAGAGGGGACTTCCCATTTTAAGTGCGTCCTGCTTGTGTAAACAGACCTAAGTGAAGGTTCTGTATTTTTATGTGATTGGACACATTGCAAAGGGTTGCCAGTATGCGTTTAAGAGAAAGCACGATTTTAAGACAAAGGTGGTATAAGCGAATTTCATGAGTGGTGACTGGTTACAATTCATTTGACGTGAGGAGTAAAGAAGAGATTCGTGAAGTTTTTGTTGCTGGTTAGTTTCATGGGTGTTAGACCTGGCATCCTTGGCGTGGGTCTCCCTTCCATTTTTTCGTAATGCCTCCACTGTTGCCGATATGTTTTTGCTGGACTAGATGTTCATGGGCACTTTGCCGCTGCTAATCAGTGCCAAAGTGCAAGTGCTCCCTATCGTTAATTGATATATGTATTAGTGACTCCATGATTGGATGATTGGTTTACTTGTCAGTCCCTAGTACAGTGCACTCAGTGTGCCCAGGGCTTGTAAATCCAATGCCGCTGGTGGGCTTGCAGCACTGGTTGTGCCACCCACAGAAGCGGCTTGTAAAATGTGTCTCAGGCCTGCCATCGCAGAGCCTGTGTGCAGCCTAGGGCTGCCCTGTCGACTTGGTGAGTACACCCACTTACCAGTCCCTAAACCTCCCCTTTACTGCATGTTGGTCACCCCTAAAGTAGGCCCTAGGGCAGGGTGCATTGTAAGTATACGGTAGGACATGCCCTGGTGTGTGTGGCATGTCCTAATAGTGAATTACAGCCATTTTCGTTTTTCACTATTGCAAGGCTACCTGCTCCCCATAGGCCAGAATGGGCAGACTGACTATTACACCTTATAGTCAGAACTGTCCCAGGGAACATGGTAGAAAAACGAATTTAGTATGCCTGAACTCAGGGTGATAAAATACATCTTTTAGTGAAGTTGGTTTTAACATTCTGTGTTTGAAAATACCACTTTTAGAAAGTGGGTATTTTCTTGCCTAACTATCCAAGCCTGCCTCTGCTAGGTTGTGTATTCCTTGTCTGGAGATTGAGTGGCAGGGGCTGGGGGTGGCTACAAGAGACAGGGTGAGTCAGCGCAGGGCTGAATAGAAAGATCTGCATCCAGAGTGGAGGAGGAGTTGCACCTGGGTCTGAATAGGGCTGTGCCTGCCTTCCACAATGCTGGCTCCACCTCCTGCCGGGCGGCTGAGCACTCTGCCCCACATTCTGAAAGGAAAGAAGGAGTCAGAAAACAAAGTGCTCCAGGACTGACCAGAACTGGTTTTGGACTAGGCAGAGGCCTCTCTGCCTCCAGAGAACAAAGAGAATCAGGGTATAAAAAGGGGACCCAGACCCCTAGGAAATTAGATCACTTTTGGGAACAAGAAGAAACCTTTGCTGAGGAGCGGAACCAAGAAGAAACTGAGGAGAGACTATCCCTAAGCCTGAAGTGCTGCTTGGGGGATTGGCCTGCAGTGGTTTGCCTGACTGCCAAAGAAAGGAGAAAGGAACTTTTGCTTTGCTGTGACTTTCATCAACTTGTGAAGGATCTCCAAGGGCTTGGAAGAGAGCTTGCCCCCTGACCGAAGTCCCAGGACCATTGGACTTCACCCCCTTTGTGAATTGCTGCTGGAAACTCTGTTTCAGTGGCTACAGAGGTAGGGAGCTGTGACCGACTCTCACGACCGACTCGGTGTCCTGTAAGCACTGCATCGAAGCACCGTCTCGCCCTGCAACGCACGGCCCTGGTCTCACCGACTCGTCAACGAGCCGCTGCCTGCACCGCATCGAGGGACAACGCGCTCTGCAACGCTTCGCTACGCCGAATCGAACTGGTCCGACCGACACGGTCACTGCTGCTGAGTTCGAGTCCTGTGACCGCACCGGAGTTGGGCACCGCCGCACGCTTTGCGACGCACCGCCCGACTCGCACCGCTGTCCGGACTGATCGACGCCAGCTCCTGAATCCGGCTCCGTCGCCGCACCGCAACCTGCCAGCACCGCATCGAAGCACCGTCTCGCCCTGCAACGCACGGCCCTGGTCTCACCGACTCCGTCTCGACGACGCCAACGAGCCGCTGCCTGCACCGCATCGAGGGACAACGCGTCCTGCAACGCTTCCATTTTTGCATCGCGACCGCGACGAACAGCCATCCGGCTCGCACGCCCGTGCCTGCCGCTTCAAGTAAAGGTACTGTGACCGAGTCTGTCTACGCTGTGTTGGCCCGCCTCGACGCGGTCAGCTGGATTTGTTAGACTCTGTTTGTTCTCGACATCGCCGTAGCCGGAGGAGGCTACCGACTCGCACAGAACCTTGAATTAAGCCTTTTGATCAGAACTAAGCACTCTTGACAGTATTGTGGATTATTTTTGTCGTTTATGGTCTTGTGATAAATCTATATAAAGTATACCTATTTTTATAAATATATAACCTGTGTGGTGTCCATTTGTAGTGTTGTCACTTGATTACTGTATGTGTTCACAAATGCTTTACACACTGCCTCTGAACTAAGCCTGTCTGCTCGTGCCAAGCTACCAAGAGGGTGAGCAGGGGTTATTTCAGGAGTGTACCTACTTTCCCTGACTAGACTCAAGGGTCCCTATTTGGACAAAGGTACCTACCTCTGCCAACTAGAGACCCCCAAATCTAACAATGGGGATATGAAAATGTCTGCTAAGGTGATAAGTAGTGAATTATGCTGTGAATGAGGAAAGGTTGTGTAAGTTTGAAGTGAGAGATGGGTAGGAGGATGTATGTAACAAGAAGTAGCCTACTGGTGCAGGAAGTTGTCAGGATGTTTTTCATGGTATGGAGAAGAGGAAGCTAGGACTTCCATATCAACACAAGGGTTATCAAATGCAAATTGCTTTGTGTATTTAAAGATTATCAAATGTAATGTGTTCTGTATTTATCACATTGTGGGTTTTGGTGCTTGACGTGTACAGGTTATGATTTTTCTTTTATTCGGGTTCTGACATTTTGTTTTGTTTGTTTATTAAGGAAAGGAGTCTTTGGTCTTATTCTCTGTAATCTATTTGGAACTCAGGTTTCTTAGATTGTTATGGTGCGAGGTTACTTGCAGTTGATGTTCAACTCTGGTTGATATTGTGCCTGGTGTGGTGTCTGAAAGTAAGCATACTTTCTGCTCCTTGGAGTTCGGTTTACTCTTTGCCCAAATGTTTTTTTGTTGTATTACAGATGTCTTTCATTAGTTATTTCCACTTCTACTTACTAGGGTGGGAAAGAGAGTTGTATCAAGTGATACTAATTGTTGTGCTTGACACTGGCAGACTACTGATCAAAATTACAGCATGGGACCTACATCGGATACATTCCTTTGCAGAGGCCAAAGCTCATGTTTCCTAGAAATGCCCTGGAGCTGTGCAGAAGATGATGTCTTTCCTCCTAGCTCTTCTGTTTTGAGAGGGCGCCTAATAGCGATAGACTTACATGGGTTGCTGTGCCCTCTCTCCCAGCATTTGGGGATCTGAGCTCCCATAAAAGCACAAATTACAGTGCTTTAAACCTCTTTTGGTGTTTCCGTGCTCAGTGGTGTTAATGTGACATCATAGGCTGGTATCTGAACATCAACAATCTTCAAGAGAAACTCACAGTTCAGTCTTCCATCAATATTAGATTCCATATTCAACATACGCATAGCCTAAAACACTGAAGGGAACTCAACATGTCTTTGCATCTTCCAAGCTCATCGACCTCGAGCTGGCCCTCATGGTTGATGTTTCAGTACAGCTAGTGCTACCCGACAATCTCCCAGTCCAGCATTTCCCCAAACAAGATATGATACCACCTCACACTAAAGCAGAGTTTTGGTGTTTAGAGCTGAAATTGATCATCAATGACTTTCCATGCACTATGACCTAGCTGCTGTCTTGACACCAGTACTTCTGCAAGTCAGTCTCAGAGTTCAGCAATCGTAAACGTGCGCTAAGGAAGAATATTTATTGACCACTGAGTGCAAGAAGAGTGGACATCACTGTTCCGCAATCGACCAGTTGTACCTGGGTGCAGTTATTCTAGATATGATTGGTTTTGGATGAACATCTGTCATTTTAACCTTCTAACTATTCCTGTCTTGTCCTATTTCAGGGTGAAGCGAGAGCTGCAGGTGACAGTGTCTAACTGCATCCAACTGAGCATGCGCAGGAAGAAAAAGCAAATCACTGTAGAGACCAGAAGTGAGCAGCTCCTCCCAGACTTCAAGAAGCAACGCAACGGATTTGTCCTGTACTGGCCGTGGAAATAAACCTATTCCCTGAATGGAGGACAGGGGACCTCTGTACATTACGTCAACACATTATTCCCTTGGCATTCTGAGAAGGCTGCGCACTGCGTTATTTTCAGCCTCCTGCTTCTTCCAGATCTTCTGCCCTCCTGGAAGCCAGCCAACTTGGCCTTGCAAAAAACGCTGGGAATGCTACCACATCCAAAATCCCTCTTTGTACCCCACGAAAAACATCAGGCCTGGGTGTGTATGCCTGCGTCAAAACCATTCTTTGCACCTGTTATTCCGTTAGTTTGACTTTCCACAACAGAATTTTGGAAATCTACAACTGTATATTTGCACCCCAATATTAAAGCACCCACTCTCTCCTTCGGGGCAATAACTGAACTGAATTTAGACCATCGGGCAACAGGCTGTTGGAAAATGTGCACCAGAAACCATAGAGTTTTTATCTCCATTGGAGCACTTAGGTGTTCTGTGTTTTTTTCAATGTACGAATGTGTGTGTTGGTGAGGAGACTGTCATACAAATATGGATGTGTGAGTTTATCCATGCGGGGAATTCAATGCATGCTTGAACATATAGGGTTGGGGTGTGTGAACTTAAAAGAAAATTAAATAAATGCCACTTGTAGCGGGGACTGTCAAGCTCGTAGTGCTTATCAATTTGGTGTTCTTCTACAACTCGATTTTGATTGATTGATCTACAACTCAGGAGCGCAAACCCCTAAGGAGTCTTTAACCAACAATAAAAATGCAATCAAATCCAAAAAGGAAAATCCAGAAGATAGACAGATGACTGTAGAAACTCATTATAACTGAGGAGATTACAGCGAGAAAATCCCACTGACTATCCTTTAGTGCATGCGAGGATGCAGAATAGCACTGTTTCTAGAAGATTTACGTGAATTGGATGTGTCCTATAGTGCAAAGATGGTGCTTGGTCATTAGCGTTTAGGGGAAGAGGTGACCAAGAAAGTGTCTCTAGAGAAGCTCAAGTTGGCTGTCCTTTAGTGCAAAGATTACCATGTTCTCCAGTGTTCTTTAGGAATAGACATGACTTTAAAAAGTGTCTCTAGTGAAGAGATGTGACTTGGCCACTAATTTACTTTCTCGGTATTCACTAATGGAGAGACATCTCCAAGGAGGGATGCTTGAGCACGGATACATGGCTTAGCAAGTCATTTATAGTTGGATAGAGGAGGTGGTTAGTAGTCACTAATGTGAATCAGGATTTGGTCAGTCTACTCTGGTGGATATATATCACTTAGCAGGAAGAATCTACAGGGGAAGACGGCCTTGGCTGGGGACTTCTAGTAGGGCAGTGGTAACACAACTCTTGGTCATTGGGTTATGGGTAGGCAAGCTTGCCTATTGGCCTCTAGCAGGAAGAAAGGCCCAAGGTAGTGGTCCGCACGAGTAAGAGACATCTTAGAAAATTGCATTTAAGTAGAAGACGAGACTTGGCCAGTGGTCTCTTACTGGAAGATGGGCCATGACCAGCCTTCTGTCATGCGAGACGAGGCCTTGCATCTTGTCCACCAGTGTAGAGATGTATTTGCGAAGTAGGTTTTTCGCTCATCGTAAAACTGCTTTTTTAGCCTAATGACTTTTCCGAGACCAAAGCTCTAAATCTGCTGCTCTATGGATATCCTAAATTAAATTGCTCAAACACAGATTCTCTCCCCTTGTTTCGGTGGAACCCAGACGGAATTCTTACAACCGAGAAGAAATTGTCTTGGCCATATTACTATCATGAGAGGAACAGCTCACGGGTCTCTTTTCCATGGATTATAAACCACTGATTTCTAACCTGTGTTACAAAGCCTCTTCTGGTGGATAATGAAGAGGTTTGCAGATTCATCGATTTGCTAATAAAATCGTAACTGAATGGCTGCTTAGCCACAGTTCCCCACTGTAGATGGTGGGATTTAGTCTTTAAGAAGAGAACACCTGTAAATTTCACCAATATCTATGGTCCTTGGAAACCAAGTTGGACTGAGGTTGAGTCAGTCACATCATGATGCGGAAACATGCCTCTTTCTCCAAAATCTCTAAAAGGCCAGCAGAACCAGGCTGGTCTATGATTGAATTACTCATGCCAAAGCCTTATTAGGCTGTCAAGACTCAATAGTCATAGTCTCTGCATACAGGGAATCTTGGGGCAGGGACTCTGTAAGTGTACATGGCCCCTCATTTTAGTAATAGGTGGGCTGATCAGTAGCTGTAGCTCTGAGAATTGATTTAGAGGGTATGTTCTTTGGCTGGTAATGCAACAAGTCCCAAAAATAACAACACACAATTCCAAAAGGTAACGATTTATAAAGTATGTGAGTTTTCTGGGTGACAAAGTGATGATTAAAGTCTCACTACATTTAGATTACAATAATATTCTGAACTTTGCTTGAAACCCTTCAATCTAAAGATCTGAAGTTCCATACTGAGAATTTGCATATCACATTGTATGCTTGCATCACAATTCAAGGTTATTTGTGATATGCAGAGATGCCCAAAGGCATATTTTATAGGCTACTGCTGATATAAATATATGATTTTAGTCTTTTTTCTTAGCCACAATTGTATTAGGGTTGCTGGGAAACCCCATGCCTTCCTCAGTGAGATGCCTTGTGTAAAGAACACCAATGCAGACATCTGCATGGATTAGACACAAAAGCCTTGCAGCACAAACACCTTATCCTACCATTGGAGAGCCATTTCATGGGTAGAGGAGATGAAAGAGACATTACCAAGATGGGGAGAGGATGTAGTTTAACGGTTAGGGCTGTTGACCTCAAATCCAGGGAACCGTGTTCGAGTCTCGGCAACGACGCTCAACATCCTGTGATTCTGGGCAAATCACTTAATCTCCCCGTGCCTAACAGAAATGAATGTGTCCTCATGTAACGCAACTGGTGCTCGTGTAAAACGATCTGATACCTAATTTCGGGTCAAGTTTGGGCTATATAAAACTTCGAGAAAAAAAAAAACGAACAGCTCAACAAAATGACAGAATATTGTACTCACAATGTTAAACAATCCCAAATATACATCTGCAAGAAGAATGTCCTGTCCTCTGGAATGCCGTGTCCTAAAGAAAGAGAAGCTGTCTTTTGCATTTCCTTTACTTTAATGTTGTAGTTGATTTTCCAAAATACTTTAGAGAAGCCATCAAAGTCCTTGCTTGATGTAACGTGTGTGTGATATATATATATATATATATATATATATATATATATATATATATATGTGTATATGTGTGTATATATATATATATATATATATATATATATATATATATATATACAGGGCACAAGTCCTAAAAAAGAAGTGGGGGGACTAACCTAGTTAATCCGTATGCGCGTGGCATCGCAGCGCGTGGCATCGCAGCGTGTGGCATCGCAGCGTGTGGCATCGCAGCGCGTGACATCACGGCGCGTGACATCACGGCGCGTGACATCACAGGAACTGGCATCACAAGAAGTGATATCAGATCTTAAGCCCTCACATATATGTTTAGCAGGTGTATCATGAGTACATTTGAGCACATTTCGAGTATACTTGCAAACCCTCCTGATTTAGGCAGAAGATTCACACTTTTGTAGGCTACATATAAAACAATGTTTCCTTCTGTCAACGTTAAGCTTTCTATAGCCATAGTGCTTTAAAAGAAATAGTGATATTTAAATTATTACAACGCCTCCTCAAGGGTAATAAGCGTATATAAATGCAATTTATTTTGTGCAAATACTGGGAAAGATCAACACATCTGACGTTCTTCCCGTGCATGCAAATCTCCTAAACAGAGCCTGAACAAAGTGAAAAGCTGCCTCTCCTAAGTATGTGTGAAGTGCTAACAAGGTGCGAACCTTTGTTTCCCCTCTGCTGCATTTGCATCAGGTGTAAGGCTTCTGGACTGCTGCCAGCCAGGAAACGCCAACAAAAGGAGGCTTGATGACCCCTGAGACTCGGCCTTTGTTATGGCTGAGTATCCCAGCAGGAGTCAGAAATAAGAGAGTCTGCGTCTCGCCTGCACGTTGTTGTGATCGAAAGTAGACAACAACGTGCAGGCGCTTCTGAATGTGTCCCGGTGTTTGGAAATTACACCGGGACGAATTCAGCATCTTTTTAGTGGGGCCCAACTTCTTGGCAGGGTGGACGGCATCCACCCTGTGAAATAAGTGGGGGGACGCCGTCCACCCGCGTGGACCCCCGACTCGTGCCCTGTATATATATATTATCTACTGGCGGTCGCCAGTAGATAGTTATAGTTAGGACCTATTTTCCATAGGAAATCCGCGACATTCTATTTGAAATAACTCTTGCGTCGGTTGACGAATCTTCGCGAAATTTTCAAACTTTATGGCCCGCTCCGGTCCGCTCCTACCCTGAAAGTCTCAGGGTGATTCGTCAAGCAGGGGCCGAGAAAAAGGGGGTCCCAAAACGTGTTTTCCCCATTCATTTTCCCATAGGAAACTTTAGACACGGCTACAGCCCGAACTGCTGAACGGAATTACACCAAATTTGGCAAAGAGGTAGTTCTTGGTTCAGAAAGAACCCTTTTGTTAAATGGTGTAAATCCGTTCAGTAGTTGCGGAGAAATTAAAAAATCAATTTCCCATAGGAAACTTTATGCAAGGCTACAGCCCGAACTGCTGAACGGAATTACACCAAATTTGGCAAAGAGGTAGTTCTTGGTTCAAAAGAACCCTTTTTGTTAAATGGTGTAAATCCGTTCAGTAGTTGCTGAGAAAATCAAAAGTAAAAACACATATATATCTGGGCGGAGCCTAACCACACATGTCATCGTGAGATCTGATTGGCTGTCAGCACTTCATCCTGGAATTGCTGGCAGCCATCTTGGGACCAATATAAATGATAGTACCCCATTGAAATGCATTGTAGTGAATCGAAGATTTTGAGGGTTACCAAAAGGAGAACTATAAAGGGTGATAACAGACTTTAGTTACATTAGAATTCATTTGTTGATGGTACCATACTAATTTCAGGAATTGTGGTGTGTTCTAAGGTGATTTTACCCTGTGAAAAACCTTCTGCTGGGATATCATGAATCATGTTTGAGAGAAAACTATTTTCACATGCTTGTCCCATACAGTTTTGGAAGGTGCCCCAGAAGCTAAAATGAGAGCATATTTTCTGTAAATTCACATTATCTTTCTCAGTCATGTGAGAATGAAGTCTGACATTCTCAGTAAAACATGTACATCCAACAAGGGCAGAGACTGTCAGTTGATTCCTTTGTGTTCTACTGCAGCTTCCCAGAGTGTTCTAAAGAACAACTAGAGTGCTAACAGCCTTACTTATGACAAAAGTATGGCACACCTGAAGCCATCTTGATTGGAATAAACTGGTAACACTTAAAACATTTAATTTAAAAAGGAACAAAATGATGGGGTTCATCTTGTCATAGAAATTATGGTTAGTGCTCTGGGAAGAAAAATTAGGACATGTTTCAAGTGTGATCTCAAATATCTTCCTGTTATATTTCAACAGGAGCAGCCTGTCAGTTGATGCCTTTGTGTTCTACTGCAGCATCCCAGAGTGTTCTAAAGAACAACTAGAGCGCTAACAGTCTTACTTATGACAAAAGTATGGCACACCTGAAGCCATCTTGATTGGAATAAACTGGTAACACTTAAAACATTTAATTTAAAAAGGAACAAAATGAGGGGGTTCATTTTGCCATAGAAATTATGGTTAGTGCTGTAGAAAGAAAAATTAGGACATGTTTTAAGTGAGATCTCAAATATCGTCCTGTTATATTTCAACAGGAGCAGCCTGTCAGTTGATGCCTTTGTGTTCTACTGCAGCTTCCCAGAGTGTTCTAAAGAACAACTAGAGTGCTAACAGCCTTACTTATGACAAAAGTATGGCACACCTGAAGCCATCTTGATTGGAATAAACTGGTAACACTTAAAACATTTAATTTAAAAAGGAACAAAATGAGGGGGTTCATTTTGCCATAGAAATTATGGTTAGTGCTGCAAAAAGAAAATGTAGTGCATGTTTTAAGTGAGATCTCAAATCCTCTTCTATTTCATTAGAAAATTCTGACATGCAGACTGAAACAATCACTTTCAATACCAGCAGTAGACTTCCAGTTAACTCCTTGGTGAGCAGTAGCTTTACTACAGTGATCTAATGAACAACTAGAGTAATAACATTCTGAATTTATGGCAAATGTGTGACACATCTGAATGCCTTATTGATGGAATCAAAGTAAAAAACTGAAAGCATTTCCTACTGAGGAGACTGCAGTAAATGAGGAAATTAGGAAACTTCATAACAAAGAAGTCTTCCAAGATGGCCACCAGTGAAAAAAGAGCCCAAATGTAGCACAAATATTACCCAGATGTAGCCCACATATAGCCCAATGACAAAAGTGTGCAAAACACTTTTTATTTTTAGTTTTTTTGCAGTTTTATGTAGTGCAGACTGGTCAGGTATTGGAGCGTTGCATCTTAAAACATGACCCCCTTACACTACAAAAACACCACTGCACTACCCTAAACCCTAAAACACTACCCCAGCACGACCCCCTACACTACACAAGCACCACTGCACTATCCTAAACCCTAAAACACTACCCCCAGCATGACCCCCTACACTACACAAACACCACTGCACTACCCTAAACCCTAAAACACTACCCCAACACCACTGCACTAACCTAAATCCTAAAACACTACCCCCAGCACGACCCCCTACACTACCCAAACACCACTGCACTACCCTAAAACATGACCCCTACACTACACAAACACCACTGCACTACCCTAAACCCTAAAACACTACCCCAGCACGACCCCCTACACTACACAAGCACCACTGCACTACCCTAAACCCTAAAACACTGCCCCCAGCACGACCCCCTACACTACACAAACACCACTGCACTACCTTAAACCCTAAAACACTACCCCCAGCACGACCCCCTACACTGCCCGAACACCACTGCACTGCCCTAAACCCTGAAACACATACCCTAGCACGACCCCCTACACTGCCCGAACACCACTGCACTGTCCTAAACCCTGAAACACCACCCCTTCACGACCCCCTACACTGCCCGAACACCACTGCACTGCCCTAAACCCTGAAACACCACCCCCAGCATGACCCCTACACTGCCCGAACACCACTGCACTGCCCTATACCCTGAAACATCACCCCCAGCAAGACCCCTACACTGCCCGAACACCACTGCCCTAAACCCTGAAACACCACCCCCAGCACGACCCCTACACTGCCCGAACACCACTGCACTGCCCTAAACCCTGAAACACCACCCCAGCACGACCCCCTACACTGCCCGAACACCACTGCACTGCCCTAAACCCTGAAATACCACCCCTGCTCGACCCCCTACACTGCCCGAACACTACTGCACTGCCCTAAACCCTGAAACACCATCCCCAGCACGACTCCCTACACTGCACGAACACCACTGCACTGCCCTAAACCCTGAAACACTACCCCCAGCAAGACCCCCTACACTGCCCGAACACCACTGCACTGCCCTAAATCCTGAAACACCACCCCCAGCAAGACCCCTACACTGCCCGAACACCACTGCCCTAAACCCTGAAACACCACCCCCAGCAAGACCCCCTACACTGCCCGAACACCACTGCACTGCCCTAAACCCTGAAACACCAGCCCCAGCACGACCCCTACACTGCCCGAACACCACTGCACTGCCCTAAACCCTGAAATACCACCCCCAGCACGACCCCCTACACTGCCCGAACACCACTGCACTGCCCTAAACCCTGAAACACCACCCCCTGCACGATCCCCTACACTGCCCGAACACTACTGCACTGCCCTAAACCCTGAAACACCACCCCCAGCACGACCCCCTACACTGCACGCACACCACTGCACTGCCCTAAACCCCGAAACACTACCCCCAGCAAGACCCCCTACACTGCCCGAACACCACTGCCCTAAACCCTGAAACACCACCCCCAGCAAGACCCCCTACACTGCCCGTACACCACTGCACTGCCCTAAACCCTGAAACACCACCCCCAGCATGACCCCCTACACTGCCCGAACACCACTGCACTGCCCTAAACCCTGAAACACCACCCCCAGCACGACCCCCTACACTGCCCGAACACCACTGCACTGCCCTAAACCATGAAACACCAGCCCCAGCACGACCCCCTACACTGCCCGAACACCACTGCACTGCCCTAAACCCTGAAACACCACCCCCAGCACGACCCCTACACTGCCCGAACACCACTGCACTGCCCTAAACCCTGAAACACCAGCCCCAGCACGACCCTGTACACTGCCCGAACACCACTGCACTGCCCTAAACCCTGAAACACCACCCCCAGCACGACCGCCTACACTGCCCGAAAACCACTGCACTGCCCTAAACCCTGAAACACCAGCCCCAGCAAGACACCCTACACTGCCCGAACACCACTGCACTGCCCTAAACCCTGAAACACCACCCCCAGCAAGACACCCTACACTGCCCGAACACCACTGCACTAAAGCCTGAAACACCACCCCCAGCAAGACCACCTACACTGGCCGAACACCACTGCACTGCCCTAAACCCTGAAACACCACCCCTGCACGACCCCCTACACTGCCCAAACACCACTGCACTGCCCTAAACCCTGAAACACCACCCCCAGCACGACCCCCTACACTGCCCGAACACCACTGCACTGCCCTAAACCCTGAAACACCACCCCTCAGCACGACACCCTACACTGCCCGAACACCACTGCACTGCCCTAAACCCTGAAACACCACCCCCAGCACGACCCCCTACACTGCCCGAACACCACTGCACTGCCCTAAACCCTGAAACACCACCCCCTGCACGACCTCCTACACTGCTGGAACACCACTGCACTGCCCTAAACCCTGAAACACCACCCCCAGCACGACCCCCTACACTGCCCGAACACCACTGCACTGCCCTAAACCCTGAAACATCAACCCCAGCAAGACCCCCTACACTGCCTGAACACCACTGCCCTAAACCCTGAAACACCACCCCCTACACTGCACGAACACCACTGCACTGCCCTAAACCCTGAAACACCACCTCCAGCAAAACCCCCTACACTGCCTGAACACCATTGCTCTGCTCTAAATCCTGAAACACTAGCCCCAGCATGACCCCCTACACTGCCCAAACACCACTGCACTGCCCTAAACCCTGAAACACCACCCCCAGCACGACCCCCTACACTGCCCGAACACCACTGCACTGCCCTAAACCCTGAAACACCAGCCACAGCACGACCACCTACACTGCCCGAACACCACTGCACTGCCCTAAACCCTGAAACACCAGCCCCAGCACAACCCCCTACACTGCCCGAACACCACTGCACTGCCCTAAACCCTGAAACACCAGGCCCAGCACGACCCCCTACACTGCCCGAACACCACTGTACTGCCCTAAACCCTGAAACACCAGCCCCAGCACTACCCCCTACACTGCCCGAACACCACTGCACTGCCCTAAACCCTGAAACACCACCCCTGCATGACCCCCTACACTGCCCAAACACCACTGCACTGCCCTAAACCCTGAAACACCACCCCCTGCAGCACCCCCTACACTGCCCGAACACCACTGCACTGCCCTAAACCCTGAAACACCACCCCCTGCACCGCCCCTACACTGCCCGAACACCACTGCACTGCCCTAAACCCTGAAACACCACTCCCAGCACGACCCCCTTTACTGCTCGAACACCACTGCACTGCCCCAAACCCTGAAACACCACCCCCAGCACGACCCCCTACACTGCCCGAACACCACTGCCCTAAACCCTGAAACACCACCCCTGCACGACCCCCTACACTGCCCGAACACCACTGCACTGCCCTAAACCCTGAAACACCACCCCCTGCACGACCCCCTACACTGCCCGAACACCACTGCACTGCCCTAAACCCTGAAACACCACCCCCAGCACGACCCCCTACACTGCCCAAACACCACTGTACTGCCCTAAACCCTAGAACACTACCCCCAGCACGACCCCCTACACTACCCGAACACCACTGCACTACCCTAAACCCTAAAATACTACCCCCAGCACAACCCCCTACACTACCCGAACACGACTGCACTGCCCTAAACCCTCAAACACTCCCCCAGCACGACCCCCTACACTACCCGAACACCACTGCACTGCCCTAAACCCTAAAACACTCCCCCAGCACGACCCCCTACACTACCCGAACACCACTGCACTGCCCTAAACCCTAAAACACTCCCCCAGCACGACCCCCTACACTACCCAAACACCACTGCACTGCCCTAAACCCTAAAACACTACCCCGCATGACCCCTACACTACCCAAACACCAATGCACTACCCTAATCCCTAAAACACTACCCCCGCATGACCCCCTACACTACCCTAAACCCTAAAACACTACCCCCGCATGACTCCCTACACTACCCAAAGACCACTGCACTACCCTAAACCCTAAAACACGACCTCCTACACTACATAAACACCACTGCACTACCCTAAACCCTAAAACACTACCCCCTACACTACACAAACACCACTGCACTACCCTAAACCCTAAAACACTACCCCCAGCAGTACCCCTACACTACACAAACACCACTGCACTAACCTAAACCCTAAAACACTACCCCCAGCAGTACCCCTACACTACCCAAACACCACTGCACTACCCTAAATCACTACCCCCAGCACGACCCCCTACACTACCCAAACACCACTGCACTACCCTAAACCCTAAAACACTACCCCCAGCACGACCCCCTACACTACCCAAACACCACTGCACTACCCTAAACCCTAAAACACTCCCCCAGCACGATTCCCTACACTACCCAAACACCACTGCACTACCCTAAACCCTAAACCTACCCCCAGCATGACCCCCTACACTACACAAACACCACTGCACTACCCTAAACCCTAAAACACTACCCCCAGCACGACCCTCTTCACTACCTAAACACAACTGCACAATTTGTTACAGGCGTTGCAACGCAGGCCTGTGGTGCTTACTGGAAGTACCTAGTGGGCTAGTTGGGCCCCAGGGACCCTCAGGATTCAAGGTGATCTAATCCCCCAACTTAAAACACACCACGGGGCGCGTTTGCACAGTGGTGAAGGGAGGGGGCGGGGCCTCAGGTGACATGTGCGCAAACACGCCCTGTGGTGCGTTTTAAGTTGGGGAATTAATTCCCTTTGAATCCTGAGGGACCCTGGGGGCCAACTAGCCCACCAGGTACCTTCAGTAAGCACAACAGAGTTGAGTTGCAGAGAGGTGAAAAAAGGTGCGTGGCCTCGGAACGCCTCTCTGCAACTCAGCTCTGTGGTCCTAACTGTAGGTACCTGGGGGGCTAGTTGGGCCCCAGGGACCCTCAGAATTCAAGGGGACTTAATCCCGCAACTTAAAACGCGCCACAGGGTGCGTTTGCACACATGTCACCTCAGGCCCCCTCCCTTCACCACTGTGCAAACGCGCCCTGTAGCGCGTTTTAAGAGGTAGTTTTAATCCCCCTGCCCTATTATGTACTAGGGACTTGCAGAGGAGGTCATGCTAATCACAGGGGTACCCCAACGCATAGTGTTCCCTAGTGTATGTAGGTGTTTTCACTGTATTCTAAGTGTCTTTTAGCATAGCACTGGCTCTGGTTAGTCAGAGTCAGTTACCACCAGTACCCGTCTGAAAAAGTTGTGGGCACAGGATGATTTTGCAACAAGGCCTCTTTCTGCTCCTCAGTTGGTTCTTTCTGCACATCTTTTGCTTCTTTCTGTGCGTTTTTTCTTCTTTCTTCACATGTCCTACCTCTGTAGGCATAGTTAGAAACTAGCATTTAAAAAAACCTTTGAAATTCACTTAAAAATCATAGGTTTCAGGCACGTTATAGTTAGAAATTAGCATTTAAAAACCTTTGAAATTCACTGAAAAAACCATAGGTTTCAGACACGTTATAGTTAGAAATTAGCATTTAAAAAACCTTTGAAATTCACTGAAAAAACCATAGGTTTTAGGGACAGTTATAGTTAGTTGGACATTTCACTCGTACAAAACCATAGAAATTCCCCCGTTATAGTTAGTTCAGCTAACTATAACTCGCGCCCCGCAATGCACTGCTGATGACGTCACATATTACATCACTCATGACATGGTCAGTGACATCACTGATGACATCACTGATGACATCTCAAATGACATCATCCATGTGATAATTTCATGCATCTTCTCACACCCTAATATAACTTTTGATACACCCACTCTAAATTACAGACTGCCATTCTCAAAACCATAGACACTCCAACACCAAAAACTACATACCCACTCACTGATTCTTAGGTCTACACACACATCCACTCACTCACCCGTACAGTCACTCATACTTAGTCACTCAGTACAGGACTATCATATGCACTCATAAACCTATATAAACACTCACACACCGCCACTCATCCATAGAGGTACTCACACACCTAGTCAGTCATGCAAAAAACTTAATCACACAACCATTTACTCACCTATACAATTATACACACACCAGCTCACTTACTCATACAAATACTAGCACATTCTTACACTCTTATACAATCACTGATACAAGTACACACTCATCCATACAGCCACTCTCACAATCACACACTCTCACTTATAGCCATTTATATACTCCAACACACATATATACTGCCTTTCACATATGTAGTTACTCACACATGTACCACTGAGATATACATTCAATCACTAACACACCCATACACACACACACCCATACAGTCCATCACAGATGCACTCTTGAAACCATGCACCCAGTGAATCACCAACTCACACATCTATGCACAGAGTTACACACACCCCACCCACACAAACACTCAGGCACCCATACAGATACTCAGACAATCAATCAATAACCCATGTAGACACTCATGTAGCTATTCAGAAAGCCATGCAGCCGCTTACAAACCAACAGACGGATACAGACATTCACACAGTTTAGTCACTAACCCATGCATTCAGTAAGATACATTTAATCACTCACTTGTAGAGTCAGTCACTCACGTACTAAATCATCCATTCAGACACTTATACACCCACTCATTCTTCAATACGCCTTTCCCTATATATATTAAACATATTTAAACTTTACAGAAACACACAGTCACTGGATGATGTCATCAGTGATGTCATTTGAGTTGTCATCAGTGATGTCATCAGTGATGTCACTGACCATGTCATGAGTGATGTAATATGTGACGTCATCAGCAGTGCATTGCGGGGGCGCGAGTTATAGTTAGCTGAACTAACTATAACGGGGGAATTTCTATGGTTTTGTACGAGTGAAATGTCCAACTAACTATAACTGTCCCTAAAACCTATGGTTTTTTCAGTGAATATATATATATATAATTCCTATTTGTAAAGCGTGAATATATCACCCATTAAGGGTTTCAAGGCCCTGGGGGCAGTCAGAGAGATTAAGTGAGCTATTGCCCAGAGTACATGATGCTGAGCTGCTGCCGGCGATTGAACCGTGAACCCCGCGCTCTGGAGTCAGCTGCTCTGGCCGCTGCGCCACACCTCTCCTATATATATTTATATATACAAAAAGTGTTGGTACAACACAAACTTTGTAATTGCTCAACTAATTAGTACATGATTGTCAACCACAGAAGGATGATCAACTAAGTTGGCCCTTTTGGGAATTGAACTTGTTACATGCAAAGCTAGGAAGGACTGAGCTGGCATACCTGCTACCCCTATGCCTCACCTTCACTGCTCAGTTGCATACGTTACGTTCTACTTCATGCTAGGTTAGAATTGTGGGCCACAGCTTTCTTCAGCTCACCCTTGAACGCCAACATACATCTCCACAAAAAAAAAATGTGCAGGAGCCCAATTTTTTTCTCGGGAACTTACAGCCAGCGCTTGTAATGCCAGGGGCGTAACAAAAAGCCTTGCAGCCCCTGTGACGCGGGGTGCTCAACCCTTCAGGGGTTCCCCATTCAGGCTAAGGTCAATTAATGTTTGTGATATATGTGAGACTCAGGGACCGCTACTTACATTCTGCAGGGGGCCCCCATCATTTTGCGTTAAGCCACTGGTCGGCGCAGGGGCGTAGCTAGGCCTTAGGCTGCCTGTGGCGGCCCCTGCGTTTGCCACCCTCGGCAAAGTGATAGAAGAGCGGGGGGGGGGAGGGGGGGAGGTCGGGGGGGTGGTAGCGGCCACGGCCGATTCTTGCGGCCGCAACGGCCGCGGGTAAGAGCGGGGAAAGGGGGGCCGGCTGCCGCCCCAAAACTCGTGCCGCCTGGGGCGGTCCGCCCCCATCGCCCCCCCCCTAGCTACGCCACTGGGTCGGCGAGTACCAAGGATGCCTAATCTTGACTCCACCGCACGCCTCTTTCTTCCCCCATACTACATTTCTGACCTCTTTAAGTCACTCGAACGGGTTCTGTTTCATCCCTCCTTTGTCACTGTGGCCCTATCTCCCCCCCCCTTAATTTTTTTCTCCATTTTGTAGACTTCCCTCGCTCTCTCCCTGTGGGCCGAAGTATGACGAAAATGAAAACCCCTGACCAAAAACAAGTCAGGAACCATCTGTGTATAGTAAACACTGCCATATACCTTTAAAAACTGCAATTGTTGCGAAATACTCCCTTCTGCACTTATCTCTTCTCCAGTAGCTGCTCCTACCCGCGGTCGTCACGGCGCTCTCGTGCTGCAATGTATTTGGATTTATACAGCGCTTACTACCCCCGACGAGACGTTGAAACGCTTTGTGCTCGGTAACTCGCCAGTGTCCCAGACTCCTCATTTAGGATTTCACTCTGGAGATAAACATGGCATTCATCACTGTTCATCGACAGTATCCCTTTACTATTTCAGTTTTTCGATTCCCGCTGCTGTTGCCATGGCAACAAGCAACTGGGAAGGTATTTTGCAAATCACCTTTTCAGATCGCAGTACAACCCCCGAATTTTGTTTCAGACTACTTCGCCCACTCACACTCATACAAATACCCCCCATTTTGAGACCAAGGCATGTCACGGACTGTCTTTGGCACTTAAAGAAAGGGGGGGGGGGGGTATCTCGATAGGTAATGATCTCTGAAAAGCCCATCGTGCTTGAGGAAAAGTCGGGAACTTGTTAGGCAGCACTTCAATAAACACCTGTACCCTCCTTCCCCATTTTAAGCGCACAAAACATACCAGAATATTCCCTCCCCAACAAAAAGTAAGTCTCACGTGCCACAACCTGAGCCGATGCCCACGAAAAAATAGAAACCTCTTTCCCACCCTCCCGAACCTCTGCACCTTAAATCACTGATTATTGCTGCCCTCTTCGGTTTCATTTGTGTGTGTGGGGGGTTGGGGGGTGGTGAGGGGCCGAATAGAGGCCCAAAGCTTTTTTTAAGAGCCCATCACTGGCGCTGCAGATAGCTGGGGTTGCCAAATACCACTCCCGATTCCACCCCATGCCTCTTTCTTCCATTAGACTACATTTCCAGTTTTTATTTTCTAATCTTGCAGGTTGTTTTCCTATGTTTCTCTCCCTTTTCCGTCTTTTTTTCTTTCTTTTTTGCTCTGGGTCAGTCAGATGATGTAAAAGTAAGTTCCGAGTGCCAGTGCCCACCTCTTTAACGTGTCAAAACTACGCCTTTTCTATGAATAGGATTGGCTTATTCCAGTCTTGGGTTGGAGTTAAACATCCAAATCCAGGCCTGATTCACAAAGTATTTTGAATAGGTTTGTTTTATTCGAAGATTAGGTATGCCTTACTAATACATTTGCATAGTGAGACAGGCTTACTTATGGTTTCTATGAGTAAGCTTGTCTTACATGGATATTCATTTTAGGGGTCGGCGAAGAATTCTGCTCTGGCGGCGGAGTTCGCAGAGGTTTGCCCACTCCGGGCAGAGTTCTCAGCGAGCGAATGTTTTCTCTCACAAAGCTCGCACACTAGACCTCCTCCCAGCGAGATTTCTCAAAGCAGGTGGTCATGACAGGTCACGCCCGCTCGCGTTGAGAAAGCTGCCACTCGAGTAGAATATCTAGTCAAGTGAAAGAAAGAAGCAACGCCCTCTGGCGCAATGCGTAGTGCAGTTTGCAGTGATTTTACAGAGCAGGACAAACTCCTGGTGCTAAAAATCAGTGTGACTTACCACACTCAGCCGCTCGCGGAACTGCGCAGAGTGCGACGGTGTCAGGACTCACTCTGTAACACTGGCGTGTGTCAGGGACTCTGGCAAGGACTGGTGGCAGGGAAGACAAAGTAGGCAGAGTATTGGTTACAGAGCTACCCAAGATCACACAGATAGTCAAAGGAAAAAGGGAATTCAAAGGGGAAGCTCTGTACAAGGGAATAAGAGTTAAGATTCAGAAAGGACAGGCACTCAAGAGGCAATGTGGCATTCAGACTAACACCCAGGACACAGTAGGACTGTAGCTCAGTAAGTTCATCACCCACAATTGCTATTTATACTGACTGCATATACCAACGTGCAGGATATACATGCAAAGGCAGGGTCTATGCAGCTGATACCTATGTTGATGTTATAAAAGTAACTCAAAAGACAATACAGTGGACAAGAAACACCACCCAGGTTGTCAGGTGAGACCACGGATCATGGCGATCAAACAAGAACACGCAAGGTGGTAACAGCAAGGATGCAGACCTAAATACACAACCACGATAGGCAAGGAGGAGTGCGTGACCTGGAAAGGAGGGACAACAAAGGGCACACTTGGCAGAAAGCAAGTAACAAACATACAAGGAAACTAGAAGCAAGACAGCAGGAATAGGAAGACAGCAAACTATAACTGGAACAAAGGTAACAGGAAGACAAGCAGGGTCTGGAAAAAGGGAGGCTACAAGGGTTCACTAGAATAGTGCTGGTTCAGGAAACAAGGTAACACTGCAGGAAATGCTAGTTTAGGGTACAAGTAAATAGCTAAGTTCAGGAATCAAGGTAGCACTGGCAGGCAGTGCTAGTTCAGAAACAAGGAATTAGGAACAAGGAATATCTGCAGCACAGGAACAAGGAATAACTATAGCTCAGGAATCAAGGAATATCAAAAGCTCAGGAAACAAGGATCAGTGTCACTGGAACACACAATGACCAACCCTGGACTGAAAGGAGCTGGGACTTAAAAGAGCTCACAGTAATCACATGCATCAGGTGTGAGCAGGCTAGCAGCAGCCAGCCACAGGTGAGCTGAATTCCTCCACCCATCCTTGGCCTTCAGGGATGGAGATTAAGCAATGAGCAGGGAATTCTAGGTAATGGAGTTTCAAGCATGAGCAGGCTGGGTTCCACAAAACCCGGCATGGATTGGGAATGAGTGGCAATTTCCAAATGGCTGGAAGTCAGTATATGCATGCAGGGGAGGGTCCGGAAGCTTATTAGCACACTGGAAAGTCCCACAATTCAGCTGTTTAGAGGTAGGCACGAAAGCGCAGGGAGCGAATCGTGACAGGCGGAGTTTTTTCAGAGCAGAACTCCACGAACTCTGCACAGGCCTAATTCATATGCAACTCACTTCTAAGATAGGAGAAAGGTAAATACTCAGGAAAAAAGCTTGGTGTCTTGGGTCCTTCATCTTTGCTCCCCCCTCTCTTACAAATCCAAAATACAATTCTGTCACCTTCTCCCTACCACACAACTAAAATAAATATGTTGTCTCTCCCTTCCACTGAAGAAAAACCACGGCCCTTATTTAGAGGCGACTAGAAAATTCCTCAATTTCTGGAGGAAACTCTAAATATGTAGGAAAATCTACAGACAGAATTTCCTCCATCATATGAATAGTTTCATGGAGGGAATTCAGCCAGTGGATTCCCCCCCCCTTATTTAGAGTTTCCTCCAGTTTCTTTCAAACTCTAAATGAGATTCCTAGTCTCCTCCATCATTTCCCACAGCTGCATAAATTTAAAAAAAACTTTTCGCTCTCCCACCTTCTACCGCTACATAGATATCGAACCCCTCCTGGCCACACTCTCTCGTTAAATAAATAGGCAAGCACTCTCCTGTACTCATCCACCTTCAAAATATGTCTTTTCTATTACCCCATTATTCGTCTGTGAATAAGTAGATGATCCTTTCACCCTTCTCCGACTCCTCTTGCCCCATCTTCCATCCCTAAATACATACCTGGTCTCCACTTATTTCAAAATAAAGATTTAGTCTCTGACTCCCACCTCAAAATGAACAACTTGAGCTCTTCTGGTCGTCAGACTGACAAGTGACTAACTATGATCCAAAAAGTCTTTCAGGGTGACCCACCTTTAGGAAAACTGTTGAGGTTGGTTGTTGAGGTAGAAAAGAGATAAGAGGGCAAGGAGTGAGAAACTGACCTTCAAGGGGAAGAGGTAGAGAGGGATTCACACAGGAGGATATGAGGGACAGCCTGAGGGAACACAGACCATCATCCCGATCACGTAAGCAGCTTGCTCTGACAAAGACAATAGTTTTGGCAGTTGAAGAGTGAAAATCCTTTCCTACGCTTCAAGACAAACAAAAACAAGCACTACAGGGGCAATTTTATTACAAACCACACACCACTCCCTAGAAGAGGCACACAGTGGACACAAGAAGTGCAACACTAGGGTTGCTGTATGGCTATGTTTCATGTCAGGACCAAAAAAAAGGGCAAAATTAGAAGGCAGTTTTTCTCACCCTTTGAAACAAGCTTAAAACAGCAAATACAAGAAGCCACAACTTCAAAAGTACTTTAGAGCTCTCTTTGCCATTTCTTAAAGAGGTCGTCGTGTGTAGAGGAAAAAAACTGTTCTCTTTACTTAGCCTTGCTTCTCTACCAATCACCAGATATAGGCATTCTAGAATGCGGTTTTGTTTGATAAGATCGGCTTGTGTTTTGAAAGCTATTGCAACATCGTTCACCAGTTGGCCACTTTAATAATTATTACAAGACAGAAGTGCTATGTTAAAACACACACTGGCAAAGCCAGTAGGTTATGCGTTGGTTGCTAGCCTTTTGCCTTGATAGTGATTGTTTTGTTGTGTTTTTTGTAAAATTTTATTGTTGGGGAAGCTGGCAAGCCATTGTAAATCTAAAAAAAACATTGGCTAAAAGCAAAAATAATTTGTTGGTCTAAAACAAGAGCACATTGCAATCGTAGCTCCTGGCGCTTAAGGGAATACTTTTGTGTATGAATGTGCTTTTTCTGATAGGGCAGAATGCGGTCACATACAGTGAAGTTAGCCAATGACTGAAGGGGGCTGACCCATTCATTGCCCCAAGTTGTATGCTGTAGTGTGCGGGAGACAAATGTGACTGGCACAACAGTAGAACAGTGGGTAAAGAGGGCTGGCTGAAAGCCCCTATAAGTAAGTACATTCTACATAGGATTTGTAGTGAACTCAAAAAGTCTTAGATAACAAAGAACTAAAAAGAATCCAAAGGATTTTACACAAAATCAGAGTCAAGTGCCAGGTCCAGTCCCAACCAGAATCTAAGAATATTAACAAATGACCTGTATGGGTAAAGGGATGGTTCTCCTCCAAAGCTGTAGAGTATTACTGCCAGCCGCTGCCATCTCAGCCCGTTCCCATTTAAAGGCTCCAGGGGGTGCAGTGGTGGCACATGACAGGGCCACACCAACATGGCCAATCTGTACCTTCCTCTTCTGTTGCCAGCGCAAAGCTGTCCTAATTCTCCCTTCAGAAGTCGCCTGTGGCCAGAAGAGAGCAGAATACACCTCTACCTATCCAGCTTGCATACTGTTACCCAAGACTAGTGTATTCTGTAGGTTGGTTGTCATGGTTACGCTCTTCATTTTTTTATCAATCCGCTCTCCATTTCCTCCTATTTTCACTCAGACTTCAGCAGAAGACGCCTCCATCCTTGCTGAACAGGTCCAGTCATTGCTGATCAAAGCGGCAATAGAGAGCTCTGAGAAGAAGGGCATGGGGTGCTACTCCTACCACTTCTTGGTACTCAGGATAGAGAGGGGGTTAGATCCTGGGGACTGGATGGTGTCCTTGAACGTGCCGGACATTTACTTTCATGTACCCATCCTGCAGTCCCAGAGGCGTTTCCTCGTCTTTGTTGTGGGGAAGGAGCACTTCGTTTACAGTCCTGCCCTTCGTCCTCACCTTGTCACAAAGGTGAAGGTGATGGAGTTTTTAGCTGCCCATCGGGCGCTGGCCCCTCCAGGGAGGCACGTTTTCCTGCACAAGATGGCCGTTTAAGGCAGGCAGGTCACAATCAGTTGCGATCACCAGATGTTGACCATCTCACTATTGCCTGCCTTGGCGTTCTCAATCAGCGTTCTGAAATCCTATCTTTGGCTATTGCAGAGGATTCCCTTTATAGTGCCCGTTCTGGACGCTGTGGTGTTCAATGCCTTTCCACCCCCACCCATAGCAAGTCTGGGACATTCTCCTCACTCCTCGAGCTCCGAAAGAAGTTCAAATTGAAGACCTGGCTTTTTGAATAATCCTCCTCCTACCCCCCCCCCCCCCTATGTCCCCCACCACCCTTTGCCGAGACTACACACACCTGCTCAGCACATCGATACCCTCACAGGTGATAGCGCGCTCTACTAATGTACATAATATAAAGTGGGGTAGAAAACGTTTTTTCCTGTGGAGAAAAAAAGAAGTGAAAGTGCAGATCTGGCTGCATTTCTCCAGGACAGAGATGTCTATTGTGTATGGTTCAGCATTGGTAAAATGGGCACCAGGGAACAAGTCACATGACATTCTCAGGAATACACCTGGAAACCTGTCCCTGGTGCAGATTTACATGCATACTGCTGGGCATGTTTATAAATTCCTGAAAGTAGGAAATCTGCATCTCTTCGAAAGAGAACTTTTATGGGTGCAGATTTGCAAATTTTTTGTAGCCCTGGCCCAGAGATTCTGCACATTAGCTAAAGCAGCAGTGCAGTCCCTTGCAACAGGCACAGAACAGGTACAGCATTGGCAGCAGAGTTTGCTCCCCTAAAGAGGGTTGAAAGAGCAAAGAGGCATCAGTGCAAAACTTCACCCTGCTGTTTTGCCCTCAAACAGAGGCGAAGGGTGCAATGCGCTTATGAAATTAGGCTGGCAGCCAGTGAGGGTAAACTGCAGGAGAGGGCTAATGTGTTCAACCAATGGGGCCAAGGCCAAGAGATTAACCTGACGGCCGAAAACTAAGCTTACCAGGTGACTTCATCTCACAAAGGATGCCGTGCTTCACTCCATTTACCAGACTGAGGCACTCTGGGAGTTGAAGTCTTGATTCACTGCAATTGTTTTATACAAGTGACACACTTGAAAACAATGATGTGTAAAAGAATTGGAGCAATGCTTCGTTTGTGACAAGTCATCTGGTAAAAAGGAGCAAGTGGGAAGGAGTGCCCTAAGTAGAGGATAAGGTGGGAAGACTGGCCAGCAAGGGGAGAGCGGCAAGGAGGAGGGCGACCTGTTTGAGCACTTCCGGAGCAAGCAGTCCTGGAAATGGAAAACAAACTTACCATGAGAGCCTAACCCATTCATTGAGTGTGAAAGGATGAGGACAGGAAAGGTGGATGTCAATCCGGTCACAGGATTTACTCATCATGAAACAGCACACAGGGTTAATGTGCAGGCTAGTTTGAATATGGAGCCCCCAGATCTGTATTGTATGTAAGATAGCCCAGTGGCTTAATGTTATTGTTGCTGACAGCCTTGTATGATTATTGCTATATGAATGATAACTAATGCAATTCCACTTAAACAGATATACATCACAGTCTACGAGGCATGCATAGACCTAAACCTCTTACATACAGAGCTTGAGAAAGTAAAAACTGCTGCCAAGTCTCAGTACTTCTCAAAGCACTTGTTAAGTGACATGCGAAGCGTCTTTGTTCTCATGAGCGTCTATCCAAGTCTGCAGCAACACGTTAGGTTCCAGTTGTGATCCTTTGACCTCAAATTGTTCCCACCAGGAAATGGACTTGGGATCTGTCTAGATCGACCTCTGGTTCAGCACTCAGACGGCTGGTGATCGGGGAGCTGCAGAGGGAAGAGTAAGAGGGCAAGGCAGATGCACGGCATGTACGGGGAGAGGGAGACAGGAGTGAGGGGGAAGAAACTGACCTCAGGGGAAGAGGGAGACACTGAACCACAGGAAAGAGTTTAAGGACAGCCGAGGGAATCCAGAGTGCAAGGAGGGTCGAGCTTAGTGCAGCTATGGAACCAACTCACTACGCTTTGCTACTGAGACTGAATCAACACCTTGTACACCTCGCATAACTCTACAACAGGCATGGCAAAAGTCCATCTGGAACCCGTGACCCACAGCTTCAGGGCACAAAGTGGGATGGCTCAGGGCTCAACATGCTGCCACTTCAAGCATCCCTCTGGCCGCAACACTCAATAGGTTGTGACACAGAACAAATATCAAAATGGTACAACCCTTTCTAATATTGCAGGGATCCCGCACTGTGGACGTGTGTGTGTGTGTGTATCTCATGTCCAATTCCATCACAATATTAATGCAGTAGTGTTGCCCAGGAGATGCTAATATAAGACTCCAGCAAAACATGAACAGAAAACAAGCATTGTTCGGAAATAATATAACCACATTCAGCTGTTCACTTTCTTTTCAAAGAAAGACACTGCAGATTCTGCCACTGGTTTACATTTTTTTTATTTTATTTTGCATAAAGTGCCATTCGTTTTTTTTATTTTTACTATGGTCATTGGCAAAAGTCATCCCCACCCCCTTTCACTCCCCTATGCCCAAAAGATCTTGCAGGAAGGAGGCACCCCTACTGCTTCCCTTTGGGCACAGATGGCATAATAAAAACTCAGAGACAATATTATCAAACGCACCTCAGAATAAAACAAAAAAAGTTAGCATAATTATTCTGTTCAAATAAATTAAATATTTAAATAGGTTAGTTTCATCTCATTCTAGAACGGCTCAGTCGAATGAGGAAAGAAATGTACATGGGCCATGTTCTCCTGTCAGTGTTCAACGGTTCTCGGCTCGCAAACCAGAGATTTGGCATCTACAGGGGCTATAGCTCTGTAATGCTACACAGTACAACAAGAGGAAGGGGGGGGAGAACAACCTCTTATTCCACGTCATGCCTCATAATCCAGCCTTTTAGGAAAGACAGAACCCGTTTCAGGAAGAAATATTGCCACTTTATCATTACATTTCTTGTTGGCCCAGCTAAAAAAAAAAAAATCTATTCTTCTCAATTGTTCCAGTAAGAAGAATCTCTCTTCAAGCTGCAATGTCTCTCTTTGGAACTTTCACAGATCAAGAGATGCATCTCAGGCCTACTGATGGATAACGCTGTCACACAGATTTCTTCCAAAAGGCATCAATGAAGAGGCAAAGTAAAACAAGCAGTTACTTCCGTACATCCACCTTTCCCATGACCATGGCCACACGAGCAGTGCAGTCAAATACCCAGTGCTTTTTGTTGTTGTTCTTTAAATACAAAAATCGACAAATATAACTTCCTAGCTACATCTGAGAAAGAAACCCAGAATGGACACCACGTCTCTATACATGCACATCCCCGACACACGCATACATATACAAAAAAAGCAAAGTGGTCCTTGACATATTTACAGTCAGGCAGTTCCCCCCCTGGCTGAAGTGTACCCCAGTCCACTCCTGATAGCAGCAATGTGGTTTTCCTGTGGATCTGACGATTGCAGACATGCAGCCAGCTTGTGCGAAAGCTGTCAAAAGCCTCCAATATACTCCAGTACGTCTACACAGTGCCTCTGCCCAAGCCCACCTCATACAATCAATGCCTTTGAATTTGCATATAAAATTATCATCTTCTGTTGAAGGTGTATTGACAAAGGACACAATGTTAACAAATCAATGGGTACAGTTTGAGGGCATGTGACATTATGGTGGAAACTCAGCCAATTTCTAATCCCAGATTCCTAATTTGACCATTGCATCAAGGGCAGATTCTATTTCCTGATGCCCCAGTTCCCTTATCACATGAAATACTAAGCGTTTAGAAAAAGGTAAAACCTTAATATCATGTTGAAGGGGAAAAAACTAGATATCAGGGTCTTGAGGTTGAAGAACTGCCATCAAAGCAGCTGGTCTTTAGGACACTTTCCCATCTCATTCTTCTTCAGACGTTGTGCGCCTAGCAGTACCGCTAGCTTATGCAGGTCACTGAATAGCCACTTGTTATTGTGCATGGCCCCTTCTTTCACGGATTGTGGTCATTCGGGCACAGTGTAACGCAGAAATGCCAAAAGAAAGCCCATTTCTCAGTGTTGTGCTCCATAAATAATCAAAATAAATAAATACATACATGGTAATAAATACCAGAAGATATGGTTGCTATTGAAAAAATGCTATTGAAAAAAAGCCGATTTACCTGCATGAAGGGCCTAATCTCAAACAATCAGTGCAATATGTTACAGGTTGGTCCAGTCAAAATCTTACAGGAGTAAAACAGGATATGGACAGACACACAGAAATTTGTATCTAAACATCACATACAATTGAGAGGATGCAGGGAGAGCCTAAACCTTTTGACTGCAGATTGTTTACTGCTCCCAATTGGAAAATGTTCTGTGCAGTTAAATGAAGGTGTGGGACAAAATCATGAAGCAGTGCAATCAGAGATATTCTATAAAAATCTATCCATTCTTTCATCCACTAATCCTGTGATCAACTTAAACCTTCCACTAAGCTTTAGAACGAGCAACATTATTTAAACCAAATGATCTTTTTTAAGAATCTCAAGTTGTGTTCGACTACTCAAACAGAAATGTTGAAAAGAAACAAAAATGGGGGGGTATAACTTACTAGATTCGGATTATTGTCTCTTGAGATAACCGCATAAAGAGAAGTGCAGGACAACACATTTTTCTCATCCTATAGTAAGATAAACTTATCACTGAATACAATTATTGAGAGATGAGTAAAAAGGAAAATAGGATGTAGCTATCCTGAAGATGGTTCCTTAAGAACTATGCATGACCGCTGAAACATGTCAGCTGATTGCGAGCTGCATATAAAGTCATTACACTGCTTTGCCCTTGCACAGCAAATTAGTAAGTAGTAACTGTGGAGACATACTTCCCGTAACTTTACTTGTAAATAACGAACTTGTGTGATCAAAAGATACCTGGGCTTTAAATCTGTCAAACTTTGTTGTGCTACTTCATGGGAATATATTTTTGTACAAGAGTACAAATCATACATTCTATCAGCATGTTTTTATAGTCTCATTCAGATAATTATTTGCTCTACGATATGGCACAGACGTAAGGGTCCACCAGAACGTTTTTTGACCCAGTTTCACTATGATTATTTGAAGGGATCTATTGTGCTTAATTTGATCAGAAATATTTCTCACTTACAAGCCCAAGATTCCTTTTTAAAAATACACCAATAGCCCTTAGGCAAGAGATACAGGTGTCAGCTGATAGCAATGTATCTATAGAGTTCTAGTTGCAGCTTCTCCACTTTATTTAACCGTGCAGTCCTCTGCAAATGATTGTATCTTCCTGCACTACGCTTGCCCCTTAGACCAACATCAGGAGTAGCTTGAAACACGTGTAACATGCTATGTAAGTATTAAACAGAACTAAAGTACTGCAGTCCAGTCAGACTTATTAGTTTTGATTCAATGTGCAAAATCTGCATTGCCCGTGCGATCAAGGTTTAATTGCATTTGTCCTCTCTCGTCTATTTTTGTCTTGTACAGAAAAACCACATTAGGGCCTTGAAGATCTGTGATCACCAAATCAAAATTGGCCTCAGGTGCAGTCCATCACCAGGGCCATTACTGGAATGTAGAGACCTTTCAAGGTCACCACAGAGAGAAGAGAGGTTTGTCTCAATGTATGTCAGTTTTAGTCACTTATGCTGGCTAGGCCGAAAAACATCCCTTCTGAGGTGAGCAATGACGTTTTCATAGTACAGGACGACTAAAGGGTAGGTGGTTAGAATATAAAAATATTATGGCAAGGGCTACTCAAACATTTACAGTCACCTTTCTGGAAGTGGAGCATTTTCACAGGATGTCACTAAAAGAGACATTCGGCGCATCAACACACTGGAAACGTAACTGGCTTTAGCATTTGATGTACAACACTCACACCGTCAAAGGCTGAAAAGTAAGGAAAATTGAAAACAAGTATTTCCAGTTTACCAGTTATTGTTAATCCTAAACTAATGATGCAGCGACAAGCCAGTGGATGCTTTGAAATACACAGAAGGCCACTTAAATGGCAAAAGCATCCCCATGGTGCAGCCAGGCACTGCACTGCAATCACCCACTGCGGCATCGCTCCCACACACTGTGAAAGCACACTTCAGCACATGTGAAACAATGGCTGCAACACCGCTTGGCATACGACCACCTCTAGAGAACATCCACAAGACACAAGGTGGAGTCATTCATATTCAGCTCTAGATGATATCAGGCAATATATCAGTCCCAGCTTAAATCAACTTACAACCAAGCTGAGGCGACACCTCTAAGTCAGTCAGTCAATAGTGCTGATTAACACCTAGCCAACTCCAGACCGCCCCTTAAAAGCCATCTCCCAGAGCAAGGACTTTCCTGCATCAGCCCTAAATAGCTGTCAACTCACCAATCATCAGATATAATAAATTCTAGATGGCAAGACACTAGCTATGGCCTCACAATCAACTCAAGATGACTTCTTGTGTGCCTCTAGATGGCACCTCAAAAGCCATCAGCAAACTTTCAACCAACGCTGAATGGTATCCAAGGCATCAGTCATACAACATATGCAACTCAGTGGACAAGACACTATCTATAGTCCCCGTTTACTAAACGCGAGATCCCTTTCATAAAAGCTGTCCCAGCACCCATTAACCTACAACCAATTTAAGATTAAATTATAGCAAACTCGGGGAGACAGCTCAAGCAACCAATCACAAGCAGCACTCATTCCCAGGGAGAGATCAAATGCCACATGGCATTCAGTGCTCCACCCAACATCAACCAGAAGCCATACATGTAGTGTTTGCAGTAAGAACAGAACTTCAGCGACAAGGGTTTTATAGCACTTATGTTTTTGGAAAAGCTCATAACTAAATGGCAAGGCTTAGCCCCACTGTCCTTATAACATCCCCTCCCCCCATCTAGGTGATAGCAGCAAATCGGATGCCTGCTACTTTCTACCAGTACAAAACAGAATCCATTCTAGAGCTAATGGTGGTTCGTCAGCCTACATAAGTAGGGTCTGCTGCCTTGAACGAGTCGGGAAACTCAGGCTTCAGCTGCTCCGCACATAAAATCTGTGCTCTGGTTTATTTTGGAGGTTTGGAACATAAAATGCCACTTAGGTACCAGACGTGCTTTTTCTAAAGAATAAGACTAATTCTTCAAATGTGGTAGATGGGGAAGGCCTAGATATCATAATTAAATGGATGAATTGAAGATTCTGAGCAGTTTCTTAAATTTGAGATGGCGCTGTTTGTCCTTTAAGAGTTTAGAAAACAATATTGCGCAGTTTTTGGTACAAGACTGCTTGTTAGAGATTTCAGACAAGCACAAGTCAGGCATAAAATCAAGAGATGTCTCTTCCCCTGGCCACTCCACACAGTGTTGCCTCCGAGTATATCCTGTGAATCTGGGGTCCAGTTAATCACATGCCTGCAAGGGAAAATTTCTGATTTTCCTAAATACCTTTCATCGCTTCATATTTACTCGCGTTTTAATCTGAGCTTGGCCTTTGCAGTTCTATGTGAGTGAAGCAAACTTTACGATGTTCTTAGTACGGAAACCCCTAAAACAAAGGACCAGATGTCCGAGAGCAGAACAGCATTTCTCTCTGTAGATCCCTGAACTCGTTCAGTGGCTTTAGGCATAGGACAGGTTTATTTGAAGCTCAAAAGGAATTGTTATAGGGTGCCAGTGATAGGCGGAAATATTGGATCATGTGGTTGGACTAAAGGGGTACCCGTTTCTGGTTTAAATATCCAAGCAGAAATACAGTTCTGGAAGTAAGTGATCACTCAAGTAAGGCAAGTATATCTTTCACTCCCCATAATGTATTTCTGTTGGGTTGTCGTTCCTGCACTGCCATTCGCCTACGATTCTGTGATGAATTGGAAATAAGACAGAAAAACCAAAAAGCAAACAATAAGGCCGAATTTTGAAAGGTTTAGATGGTGTTTATCCTGCGTGTGGATGTTGTGAATTGTGGCATCCACGCCTTCTTCTCTCCTCCTATTCTAATGGTCTGGTTCTTTTTCACTTCATGCTCCCTTTCCTTTGCACAGCTAGTGCTTCATCCACTGCTTTACTGCTTCTGCATGTGAAAAGTTGTTCGGCATTTCTCCTGTCCACCTGGACTTTTTTTTGGTATGTTTTCGACATTATTTATTCTGTCTTTTTAGTTTGAATTTTTGATGCATGCCTCCCTCTCTGCAACCACCCTTTCATTTCCATTTTTGTCCTGCAGATTCACGGACAGAGAGCGAAGCACTGCTGCTGAGATTCTGTGATTTTTCAAAACACATTGGTGTAATTTGCAACTTTTCAGGAGAATCTTGAAGATTATGTGCCTTTTTGCTAAAAAAAAAAAAACACTTTTAGCTCAAGGAGCGTGCCTTACTTAGAACAAAAGGAAACAAATCCCAGGACAAACAAGGTGCCATTTTTCCAAAGTCACTCCCCACCTCATGAAATCATACAGGAACAATCCCTACCATCTCTTTTCTACACAACGCACCATCAGAAACAAATATATCCTGGTCTCAGCCCCTGTGCACGTTAGAAGAAATACCAAATCACTATTCATGCATCATAAACATGCCTGAAAACCTAAAAATGTGGCCCCAATGCCATGGATTTGCTTGAAAACCTCAGTGTTGCTCACCGATTTCATGGATTTGGGTCAAATTTTGGGAACAGAGGCTAACATATAATGAATAATCTTTGACATACTGCACAACCCCAAGCGAATTGGCTCTTTACTTAGAGCAGGTACGATTAGCCAGCTCCATGCCGGTCATTTTCCGACCTTGCAACGGATTAAAGGTTGAGCCAGCCCAGCGGGGATTCGAACCAGCAATCTGCGAGTTACATACATGGAAAACCCTGTAGTGGGATTCAAATCTCTGCTCTTGCACACAACTAAAATAGGTGCAGGAGATGATAATTATACTTCTGAATACGACTACGATCCTTCCTAACTGCTTCTTTACAAACCGCCAAACACCAATTCAGATAACAAAATATATGAATACCCTCTAGGTCAAATACATTTGAAGAACATGCAGATTTTGCAACATTTTGATAGGGCATGGCACAATCAACTGTTGAGTTGCCCATGCTATGTGGTACAAAGTTACCTACAGCAGTTTCAGACAACATCTTCCATATTGCAATTCTTACAACAACTTACCCCAGTAATGCAAAACTGTTGTTGGACAAAAGCTAGAATTGGAGCTGGAGAAGGGGGTCTGTCACAGCCTTCCCTCTGAATGAGGGAAAGCGTAAACAAATACTATATTGGTAAATAACTACTGGCAACCCAGCGTTGTACCTACAACCACCATACGGTGGAATGGGCATATTTGAAATATATGCATTGGAAAACACAGGAGCATTGACCCATGTGTGGCCGCCACAATGCACACAGGGCAATAATGGGCGCAAAACGCGCTGGCCGGATTGATGATCAAAAGGCTAATTTTGGAGCCAGGATGCATTTCTTTCCCCAAATGCTGCACAAGACATTCACCAACAGAACATCGAGGTAATCCTTTGTTTTTAGTGTTTAAATATATATTATTTTTGTACATTTGTTTTTAACTGCAAGATGGTTCGGAATGTGTTACTGAAGCCCGGGTGTGCGGAGGGTAGGCAAAGAGCGTGGGAGGGGCACTTTAGGCACTTCTTGGCTCAGAGAGGGCTAAAACGAAAGTTCAAAGTAAAACCCAAGTGCCTGTAGACCCAAGTCAGGCAAGGGGAGTGCATTCCATAAACCACGCCCCAATATTTTCACCTGTGCTGCACCATTTTCGTGCCCATTGACTGTGCCTTGTGCTGCATCTTGTAACAAGCCACACAGGGTGCAAAAAAATATGTGTTGCTTTAGTTGGGAATAAAAAGACTGTGCACTTTCAACAACAGGCTTACTTCTCTGCAAGAGTCCAGTGCCTATTTCCTAGATGTGACCACCTCAGACAGCGATTGTATTGTTGGAGAGCCAGGAATGATCAGTGGTGCCTTGGGGCAGACATGCCTGTAGGAAAGGCGTAGGAATTGACTACAGGCCAGTGTTTCTAAAATGTCGAGAGGGAAAGATGGGCATACCAACATATTTTGCCTTTCAAAGGCACTGGCATTTTGACAATCATTCCCCATTCCTGACTTGCCAGTTCAATTCTAGTCCCCAGGCGCATTTCAGCTTTCTTCGTTGGGTGAACCAAAGCCTAATGTTGTGCGCAATTAATATACATTTTTGGAGGCAGCCTCTCTGTATAGAATACAGATTTTTGTTCTTGGAAAAGCTAAGCAAAAGAAGAACTGGCCGATCAACAGCCACTGGATTGGCACATTTTGAAGTTCATTGAGTATGTTCCACAGTCCCTCTTTCAAAGTACATTTGAGAACTGAAAGTTCTAGGTTTCAACCCATTCCTTGCCAAGCCCATCCTACAAAACCACATATATTGTGCAGGACTTATTTCTTTAAAGGTGGGGAATAGCCTCATTTCATCTGCCTGGTTTTTTGCTACCCATGACATCTTTTAAACCAATGCTGCTTTCTTGTCCATTCAAAATTAACAAAATATTGAATACCCTCTATCTGTAAAGGGGGATTTTAGTCCTTACAGATTTTCGACAATTGCACGTTTTTAACCACCAATCAGGACAGGCAGGTATTACCTCAACCAACCCTTGTCCCCCACCCTAAAAAATGTGTTTTTTTGGCTAGGGACAAATGTGTAAAACAGAACCAGTCTTCTGGTGATTAGGGAATGTCTCATATTGCAACTTCTTTCAGGGCAGTCACCGGTCCAGCACCTTGGAATAGTCCCCACGACCTCCCTCGCCCTTCAGATCAGCAAAAACCTGGGTAAAGTAGTGAGGGTCAGCATTGATTCGCAACATTTTCCCACTCATGGTGTCGATGATGCGAAGGCAACGATCCCAAAATGCATCACGAGGGCCTGCCGCCTCCACGAGGAAGGGCTTAAGTGGGTACGAAATCTCATTGCCCATGTAAGAGTAGGACAAGTAAAGGCAGGTGAGGAGGGCGGCCTGCAACTCCCGCTCACTGCCCGCCATTTCCCCATCGATGACTTCACGGCACAGCAAGTAGACGAAGACCACATTGGCTGGGGTGACAAAGGCTTGGTCCTGCCAACCCTGGAGCAGCAGAGAGCGGTCCACACCCCGCAGCCACAAGATGGGGTCCCCAGGTGAGAGCTGCTTCAGGCGGTAGCAGCGGCGACAGAGGAACTCACCCAAGCAGCGGAGCAGCTCACTGGTGGAAGCCTGCACGATGACCCGGCGAGGAGAGCCAGGCGTTTTCTTGATGGACGAGGCCTGCTGCTGCTTGGGGCACGGCTGTAGGGTGCCTGTCTCGTAGCTTCCAGCCAGATTGGCGCAGGACAGGGACTTCTTGACATTCTCATGGTTGAGCAGGGCCACCTCTTTCTGGTTGTTGGCGGCACCTTTCCGTGAGCTCCCGCTCTTCTTCTTGGTGGAGGCAACAAGTCTCTTCCAGGTCAGTGCTGGGATGAACATGGAGTGTCTCTTAAGGGGCTTGGCCTCCTTGGCCTTCCCATCCGATGTGTAGGGAGACAGGGACCCTGGCCCATCCTCGTAAAGACTGGCCTTCCTGGACCCTGGTGACAGCGACAACACCGTGCCCATGGTGACGGCTGGCAGAAAGGGCAACTTTCAACTCTCTCACACAGCAGGAAGGACCCTTTTTATGGGGGACTCCACAAATTCAACGTTCACACAAGACCACTTACTTCAATGCATGTCCAAAGGGGTCGGCTCGAAGGAGACAGACCTCTCCTGCTCGCCTGTCAACGTTGGGTGCCTTCCAGCCACTTAGTGGTCGAAGTCTCGGCGGCGAGAACAGCTCAACAGCGTGCGGGAATAATCCTGAAAGCCAATTAACTGTGCGCCCAGTGGGTGGAATTACCCGCTTCCCTCTGCATAGCGGAGATAGTCCGTGCCCTCTTGCCTTGGCAGCTTTGCAAGAGATTCTTACCCAGAGACAAGGGATATGTAGAAACGCTCGTTATGCAGAGATTCACAGAATAAATGCAATGTCTTATTCAAGAAATCAGGCTTCCCTGTTGCCTTCAATTACATATTTGCAACAGAATCCTTAAGTCAATCGTAAAACGCCTCGCTCCAGAGCCCGGCTTCCGAAAAGATGCATCATTCCTCGTTTCAGAGAGGATTGGCTTTGTCTTTAAGGACGGCTCTTCCAAGACACGGGGTCTTCAGGGTAATCGAAATGTTGTTTGCTGCGGATCATCAGAATGATTGCAGTTTTTCTTTCCGTTTCAAAGGAAAGCATCTTGGTTGAAATCACGTCTTCCACACCGCAGCATTCTCGTAATAAAATGCAACACGTCTCTCTGCAGGAGCCGGACGACCTAAGAAAATATCAATATCTATCTGCAGCTGTTGACACCATCCAAGTGACCAGGTCTGACCGTCCTTCCACGAGACCCTTCGATTACAGCCAATATTTGTCGAATAGTTGGCAGCGCGTCTGTCGCCGCTGGCTCCACGAATCTCAGAACTGCGCGAGGAGAGGTGCGGCGGCGGACGCCGGGGACGTGCGTACGCCCTTCGTGCGTCTCTTGTTTATTGCACCGCCCGGCTTGTCGCTCTCCTTCCAGGGTTCCTCCTGCGCCGCCCGGCTCCGCTGTGCCTGTCCCCCTGTCTGCTAGCTGCGCAGCCTCGCTCCCGCCCGCCTCGGTGTGCGCTGGGAGCAGGGGCGCGTGTTGCTTTTGTTTCCCCCTCTGTTGATTAATTCCCCTCTTCCTCCCCTCTCGCTTCCAAGTGATTTCAATACCGGCTCAGTCAGAGGCGTCCACCCCTGCTGCTGATGATAAGCAAATGGCAGAAGACTGGGGCCGGCTACCTGCCCGCCCCTCTCTTCTTAAGAGCATCACCTCTAGTCATCCACCCCTTTTACGGTTCTTAGGGAGAGGCAGGGGTGTCATCGTGTTCTTTTATCCCCCACCCTTCCCCCGAATAATAGCTTTACATTTTGAAGGAATGCCCGGCTTTTCACCTACGAATAATATGTCTAGTTCGCTCAATGCAGTCAAACCAAGACTACAAGTCCCATAATGCCACACCAAAGACCATGACTGGACGCTGCGTTCATGATGACATCGAGCGTGGTGGTCACCCACCCTTGCATCTTGTCCGTTCGTCCCCAACTTCATCACCCCCCCTCTTTCTCCGACACAGACGCTGGCACAATGAAAACAGACCATGCACAATCTAATAAGTGCACATTCAAAGCAGACTTGTTATCCAAAACCCAGTCCATGCTCTTTCATCGTAACACCACAGTGTTGACTGTATTTTTTATTGGGGTGGGGGGCACTTTTGGGGTCATTGTAGGTCTACTCCCAGTGGTATGCAGCGAACTCAAGTTGCCTCATTACGTGTGAGCAGTTTTCACACAGGTCTTTCCCTTTTCATTCTGGTATTTGCAGTTTTGCGTTTTGTTTTTCCCAGTATGAAGACAGCATTCCAACCATCGAGCCTAAAATGTAGATTTTCCCCACTACAAATACACTACTACATTGGTACCTGTGGTTATGCATTTTGCATTACAAACACAACAATATACACAGCCCTTGAGTTTCCTAGGTAACTCATTCACTCCATGAATAAATAAATAAATAAATGTTTATTCTTTGCATTCTGGGCCTTGTGGCCCTGATTTTATAAAGAGGAAAGCAGGATCACAAATCCAAGAATGCAGAGGAAAAAAACCATGTCTTGATGAGCTACTCCTGCATGTACCTTGGAATCTGAGACCTTTATCTTGGGTGACCAACCCCTGCAGGTAATTACGGATACTGTACTGGTCTTTCTTGTGATAACCTAATGCATTCTGGGTGCTGTAGTCTTTTTTAGGTCTCATTGAAGTAGACTATAACACTTGAAACCAATCGTCTGTAGGTTAAAAGTTCAGGACTGGAGACAGTGTCCGTAATGATCTGGAGTGAGGTGGTCATCCTTGAACTCACTATATTGGTACTCCTAGTTTTGCTTGGCACTTTTAGTTTTGATTTTCCCTTTGCAAATACAGTAATGCAATGCTTCTTGTAGATTTCATTTTCACATTATACAGTAGTGAAAGTATTGGGAATGCAAAGGTAGAACTAGGTGAGCTGCTTATCCGTGACAAGGAACAACCTGATATTTCTGCGTACATGGATCCCTTAATTACATCACATCGCTTTACATTCTGAATGGAGTTCTGCGTTTTTAGTGGGCCATGTAAATCTACAAGTACTAGAACTTCAAAGAAAGAAACAACTGGTAGATGCACTTATACCTATTTTGGGACACCTTGAGCTTTCCTAAAAGAGGAATGAAGGCAGCTACTATTGGGTCAATTAGTTGATCCCCCAACGGTCAAGTTTTCCAAATCCAAGCATGACTGGCTTCTCCTCACAGTTTTTAGGTTGAAGCCAACTAGAAAGCGCATGGGCATATTGGGGACATGCTGAAATCTTCCCTAGGAATCAGTGGCGTAGCTAGGCCTTATGCTGCCCGTAGCGTCCCCTGCGTTTGCCGCCCACGGCCGCAGGTAAGAGCGGGGGGTGAAACCTCCGCCCCCAAAACTCGTGCCGCCCTGGGCAGACCACCCCCCCCCCCTGTTGCGCCACTGCTAAGAATGCATTCTGCCCATTGCATTCCATTGGCTTTGTCTTTTGCAACTCACGTTTGCTTGCTTTCTATTTTGCTGGTTATATTTGTTTTAGGCTGTTCAGCACGTCTTTGTCCCTTCCGTGGAGCATAGCCTCTTCACCAGCTCTCTCACTAGCTCATTGTATTCTTCTACAAGTGTTCACTTAGTGGGAACTCTTTTTTCTTTTTCATAAGGCATTCCATGAGAGTACATGTGTTTTCAGTTGTCTCACTTGTATGCTAGTTCACAGCAGTAAACATGCTATATTTCTTGGAAAATGTTTCCTGCCTCCTATCTTTCTGCTTGACTGATTCTACTTACATTTGCAACAACCAGTTCACCAATCTCGCATGCTGGTGAGGAATAATTTTCTGTCTACAAGCTTGTTTATTTGGTCAATGCTCTTTACCCCCAAAATAACCATGCTGGAGTTCAGAAGTAAATAAGCAGTAAACAGGCCTTTAAATTTAGTTTTTATCTTGTCACATTTGCTGTGTATTCAAATGCAGAGGTCAAATGTCAGGCTCTGTCCTGTGAGGGAGGTCGGTGTTTACTTTTCTAACTCTGACTGCAAAGTGAGAGGATTTATGTGACAATCTTGCTGGGTATTGGGGGTTTGAAAGGAAAAGGCTGTAGGATGATAAATTTTTCTAGCACACAACAAAATTTAAATGCCAATAAATTAACTGCACGATATTTCAGAATGTATCAGAATTAGGAAAGCACAAATGAAGCAAATTTTTTTGTAATTCTGAAGTGTGGTGGAAACAAATATTTTAACCAAATCAATACACTGGGTGATTCCGATTTTCAACACATTATCATTTGTATGCTGTATAGTTTTATCAGTAAAACTGTATGTCTGTGCAAAAGTAATGGTAATTTCAATTGAAAATGTTTCGTCTGTCATGGCACTTTATGACACTCACTCTAACCACACTCTACTCCACTCTACACCACTGTAGTCTATGACACTCCCTGTCACTTTACTCCACTCTATGCCACTCCTTTCTATGACACTCTACTCCACCCTACGCCACTCAACTTCACAACACTACTCCATTCTATGCCACTCTATTCTAGACCACTCTACTCACCTTTATGCCACTCAATTATACGGCACTCTACTCTACTCTATGACACTCTACTCCACTCCATGCCAATCTACTTCCCTCCACTCTACAACACTCCGCTCTACACTACTCCACTCCACTCTATGCCACTCCACCGTATGCCACACCACTCTATGACACTGTAATGCCATTCCACTATACTCCACTCCACTCTGACACTCCACTCTATGACTCTCCATTCTACTACACTTTACTCCACTCTACGCCACTTCAATCTACCCCCTCCACTCTATGGCACTGTTCACCCCTCCACTCTATGCCACTCCACTATGCACCACTCCACTCTATGCACTACACTCTATAACACGCTACTCCATGCTAGCCACTCCACTGAAGGCCACTGTACTTTACACTACTCCACTGTACGCCATTGTACTCCATTCTATGCTTCTTCATGCCACTTTACTCCATTCTACGCCACACTACTCCACTATGTGCGTTTTTACTCTAGGACACCCCACTCCACTCCACTCAACGCTACTCCACTCTATGCCACTCCACACCAGTTTACTCCTCTCTATGCCACTCGACTGAACATCACTCTACTTTACGACACACAAGTCCACTCTACCACACTCCACTCTACGCCACTCCACGCCACTCTACTCCAGAAAACTCTACTCCACTCTATGCAACTATACTTCACTCTACACCACTCCATTCTGACACACTACCCCACTCTGACACTCTACCACACTCCACTCTACACAACTCTACTCCAATCTACACCACTTCACTCTATGCTACTCCACAACACTCTACTCCACTCTACACACCTCCACTCTATGACACTATACTCCCTACGCTACTCCACTCTATGCCATGCTTACTCCACGACACTCTGCTCCACTCTAAACCACTTCTCTCTATGTCACTCCATGGCACTTTACTCCACTATACGACATTCCACTGTATGGCACTACACTCTGCAACACCCTACTCCACTCTTCACCACTCCACTCTATGACACTCCACTCTACATGACTCGACTCCAATCTACACCACTTCACTCTATGCTACTCCACAACACTCTACTCCACTCTACACACCTCCACTCTACGACACTATACTCCACTATACGCTACTCCACTCTATGTCATGCTACACCATGACACTCTGCTCCACGCTAAACCACTCCTCTCTATGTCACTCCACTCCACGACACTTTACTCCAGTCTACGACATTCCAATGTATGGCACTCTACTCTGCAACATCCTACTCCACTCTTCGCCACTCCACACTATGACACTCTACTTCACTCTACGCCACTGCACTTCGCTTACGACATTCCACTTTATGACACTCTACTCCATGCTATTTCACTTCACACCACTCCACTCTATGATACCCCACTCTACAACACTCTATGCCACTTCACTATACGACACTCTACTGTACCCCACTCTACGCCACTCTACTGTATTCTATTATATGACTATCTACTCCACTCTACTCCACTTCACTCCACTTTATGACACTCCACTCCATCCTACCCCACTCCACTCTATGCCACTCCACTCAATGAAACTGTATGACACTCCATTCTCCAACATTCCACTCCACTGTACGCCAATCCACTCTGCGACACCCTACTCAACTCTTCACCCACTCTACGCTACTCCAGTCTATACCCCTCCTCTCTACTCCACTTTACGCCACTCAACTCTACAACACTCTGCTCCACTCTATGCCACTCCACACAATGTCACCCTAGGACACAATACAACACTCCACTCTATGACACTCTACTATACGCCACTCCACTCTACTACATTCTACTCTATTCCAGTCTATGACACTCTACTCCACTCTATACCACTCCATGACACTCTACGCCACTCCACTCTATGCCACTTCATGACACTCTACTGCACTGTACAACACTCCACTCTACAATACTTTACACTATGGCACTCTATGCCATTCCACTCTACGATTATGTAGTCCACTCTACAACACCCTACTCCACTCTACAACACTCCACTCTACAACTTTCTGCTCCACTATATGCCACTCCACTCTACTACACTCTACTCCACGCCATTCTCTTCTACAACACTAACTTTTAGTCATGCTGAACAGCAGCCATGCTGGTGTACAACACAGCTAAAACACATTGGCCAAGCCAGGCGAGACCTATTGGCTTTGCCAGTGCTTGTTTTATATGCATTGTGGGGACATGTAGTCCTATTTTCATAATGGGAGAAACAAAACTACAAATTCCAGAATGCAAAGTATTCCTAGTTTTTACCTTGTGCACTTTCCGCAATTGAAAATGGCTGTTTTTCGACCATTTCTAAAAATACTTCGGGAATTTACACTATGCCCAAAATATTCCTGGCCCGGCGTTAGAATAATAAATAATCCGCATAAATATTTGGGGGAAAGTTGTGCTTTCTCCAAACGTTCTAGGACTGGAAATAAAATAGTAAATTTGACCTCTCAGTGTCTGCCACACAAACTGCTGCCTGAGGGATCAGTTCAAGGCAAGAAACAAGAAAGTGCGAACAAGTCCTGGCCTGGAGAACTTAGTTGCACATGGACCTGGAAATCTTAGGCTCTTTTCCCAGAATTCAGAGTAATATTATTTCACCAGCTTGTATTGGCTGAATTCACAGCCACCAAGTGACCCCAAGTCATATGTAACAATTCTATGTTCTGGATTTTCAGCAAAAATGCATATTGCTTGCTGGTGGTTTTAAGTCCATACTTGTACAGGTACATGGGAAACTACAAGTCTCAGAATACAAAGTGTTGTCGTCTAACAACCGAAGACTGGTTGAAGATGTAACGCAGGACAAATGCACCTCTTGGCAGCTATGTCAGAAGGCAGAACATTAAAAAAGTCATGCAGCAGCACCTGAAATGGGGTTGTGGGTGGGAGGGAGAGTCTCTGATGGCAGCTGAAATATGTAGTTTTCAGTAGTTGTCTTCGTGCACTGGCATGACCTTCATTAAGTCGTGGTTTTTGAACCAACATCTCTTTGCGTACTGGAACTTGTTGTTTTGTTCTTTTCTATTATAAGTATAGACCTACAAGCTGCAACATATGCATGTGTCTTTGCTGATGTAAAGCAAACTTCTCATAATGGTATGTCTTCAAGCGCTCTGGGCTTTTGAGGCGGTTGTATGACTGAGGCAGCATGCGTGCCTCTACAACTCTGTCCCAACCACAAATGTGTCTTAATCATGCATTCCTTCACCATGCATGCCTTCACCACGCAATTTCGTTATAAAGGCTTGTTTGGTAAAGGGATATGCGTAGTAAAGATCACCACTACCCGACCCCCCACCCTAAGCCCAAAAATCCTATTCCCCTACCCCCTCCCCCGCCCTGAGGCCTAAAACCTACCTAACCCTGCCTTTAAAACTACTCCTTCCACTCCCCCTGCCCTGAGGCCTAAAACCCTGCCCCTACCAAAAACAACTCTGACCCCAGCCCCCCACCCTGAGCTCTAAAACATAGTCCCTGCTGCACTTAAAACTACCCCTACCCCCGTCCTGAGGCCTAAAACCCTGCCCCCTTTAAAAAAATGACCTGACCCGCCCGGAGCCCTAAATCTGACACCCACACCTAAAAACTCCCCCCAAACCCAGCTCCAGCCCTTAAAATTACACCTCCCCCAATGTGAGCCCTAAAATCCTGCCCCCTTCCAAAAACGACCTGACCCCCCCCCTCCCCCGCCCTGTGCCGGACAATAGAGCGCTATCTGCCTTAACCACGCATATGCGAGGTTAAGGCAGATGCGTGGTTCAGTTAAGCATGGTTACGCTTTTGGGGAAACGGCACGCGTGGCTCAGCCGCGTTGTAAAGGCCGTTTCCCTTTAGAGGCACATTTCTACAAAGTGCTGTTGGCTAAAAGTCAGGGTTAGCTGAAGGTAACTCTCATGACATGGGGCCATAGCAGATTGGTGATATTGGGGTCCCTAGTAGATGACGGTGGACTCTCATCTTTGAAGGAGATACTGGGACCACTTGTGGTGTGTGGGGGTTTCATTCCTGAAAGTGATGTTGTAGGTTAATATTGGTGCAGATGTTGGCACTGATGGTATAATGTAGGAGTTTAACCCACTCTTCTAGGAGAAAAAGGGGTTATTGCTAGATTGGGTCTCACCCCTTGAGGAGAGATCAGTTTCGCTTGTTTGAGGTAAAGAAGGTTTATACCCGGAGAGAAGATAGTGTTATTTCTGGTGGGTACTTCACCTGGGGAAGGCATTGATGATGTTGGGATTTTCACCTTGGGTAACACGCTCTTATGTCCGCGGGCCTCTGCCCAGGGAGTTATGGTCGTGTCCATGAAGGGTCTCGCTCACCGTTGGAGGGAAGGATGATCTCAAAGCAAGATCATGTAGGGGGCTTCAGAAAGCTCCTTAAGTTTAATTTACCCCCAGCATCTCCAATGCTTGTCTCACTGGATGATGCCTGAGCATCACTAGCAGGCCTGAGTGCATGCCAGCTGGCATGGTCTGATGGGCACGAGGTGCTGGATAAAAGACTCTTTGCGATGGGCATAGGGTTTCAGGGGGAAATGGGCAAGATGAGGGCCTTACAGAGCTGCAAAGAATAAACAATAGGGTCATCCCGCTGTTGAATCCCCAGTCACCTGCTGCCAACTATGAGCCCTCCACACAGATTCATTTCTTTCAGACCCTCAAAGGATGACCTCCAAGAGAAGGGCGAGAGAAATGGAGTCTGTCCACAGGTCCCGAAGTGCACAACAATAGAGACTCCGGAGAGCAGTGCATGCCCAGCACTGTGCTGCTCCAGGGCACACCGAAGTGAAGTGTTGATATGTGAGTCTATGGGCAGAAGCTATGTGTATAGGAAAGACTAGTGGGAGATGAACAGGGCGGCTCTATTGCAGACCAAGGTGGGGCTAGAGATAGGGGCCTGTGTTGAGCACCAGGGTCGAAGTGACACATTAAAGAGGCAAGACGGTAGACTGTGTTGTGGAAAAGTGGGTGGACTCCAAGTAGCCTCCACCCATAAACCACACAGCTCCGCTAGTGACCAGCCCTCCCCCCACCCCCTTGGTGCCGGCACACCATTGCAGGTCTCTTCTTTATTCATGTACTTTATCTATTTCATACTGAGCTCTATTTATTCATTTATTTATGTATTTGATGATTTTGTGTAGTGCTGCATGCACCAAGGTGACTTCAGGTCACTTTTGAGAACAGAAGAAAGTAAGAGGGAATTTAGAAGGCTATGGTAAGAACCTCCATTCTTAGATTTTATCAGCTGACAGATGATAAGTTGATAAAATATGCTTTTTTAAAAGGTCGCTGCAGAGGTGGGAGTCAGTGACAGATGGGGAGCGGGCCAGATCTGGATGCTGTTACTTCAGTGTCATGTTGAGAACGGATTTTTGCATGAGACCGAGGCCCTCATTTTGGGGTTTGCACAGCGGGCACCCCAGAGCCATTGGTCCAGTCCCCTGCCTTGCCAAAGCAATGACCCCCCGCCTCATTTAAAAGCGAGGGAACTAATCAGTTTTCCAACGGTGGAGCTTCAGCTGGGTCCACTGTCCTAAGGCCCTGCCCAGCTTCCTATCCACCAGGTGGGCTGCTGGGTCATAGTGGTGAAAGCCCTGCCTTCTTTAGGGCAGAACACCAGTCACTGATTGTTCCTGCCCAGGACTGCCATGTAACACTTCGAAAAAGCAAAAAAGAATGCAGAGTGATATGCAACACTGGGGCGGTTCACAAGGCACCCCGCTTTGCTGAAAGTGCATCTGCCAGAAAGGTGGATGCACTTTCAGCAGAGATCCCCACCAGTTATGCAGAGATTTCTAAATGTGGCAAGTGGTTTTCCGCCAGGGGGCAGTGGTGAAGGCACCCACCAGCTTCTAAATGGGGCCCAGAGAGTTTTTAATCAAGACATTGACCTGATTGGAGAACAGATCTAAAGCCAGCTCAAATGCTGTTGTATTAAAACTATTCAAGGAGCGTGCGATCACTGTGACTTTGTCCACCCAGCAGTTTCTGGATCCAAGAGTTCGGAAGGGCAGAGCAGGGGTGCTCGAGGCTATTGCAGAGATCCTGGCCCAACATAACTTTACATTGGTTTCTGGTAGAGGTCAAAAGGGCAAGTGCCATTGAAGAGCTCGATTTACAAAATAAGCGCCAGGACAACTGGATGATAGGAAGCAATGGAGTTTGGTAGCATGTAGGTGGTCAGAAAGGAAACACCGGAACCACCATAGGGAAGTATCATTCATACCAGCGATTCTGCGTAGCTTCTCTAGAAGAAACTAGTTTAAACGGTTGCTACGTTCAACAGCAGGAGAGCGACTCCCTAGAAGTATGCCATTACTTTGCCTACCAACACTTCACCATAACATTACCTCACTACCAGTACTTCCCACTCCTTAACTTCATTCAAACAATTTTCTCCTCAGTATGTTTTTAAGTCCTCCTACCTCACCAAAGTCTTAATAGGCCAACAGGACACAGAAGAAATGTCTGGGAGGCTCCAGTAACATACACGTCAACAGACCCGATTCAGGAGTTTGAAACCAAAAATGGCTTTATTTTAGTTGTCTCCTGCCTAAAGTTGCCTCTTCTTCAATGTATGTCAATGGTGAGAATAAGTTCCCCCCAATTTTTTTTTTCAAAATCTCTGACTTTCCAATTTTAAAATGTTGGCATATATACGGTCAGATGGTTGCTTCCAGGGCAGCATTGGCTGAGCAGTCCTTATCTCATGTTGCCCCAAGGGAGCAGCGTGCAGTTTTATTAGAGGCACATATGATAGCAATAATGCTCTTGGGTACTCTGACAGACCCTGAATATTTGAAATATTTCAGGGGTTTATCTTCAATACGGAATGTAAACCCTATGGATTTTTACCTTGTTTGTTTTCAAAATTGCGCTGTAACTGAACTATTTGACTCATTTTTTAAAAAGAAAACAACTTAAGGGGAGAATCCCTCTTTTCAAAGCCCTCTCAATACGGTTGGGTTCGATTTTTGGTCTCCCTCGTGGCGCAATGTGAGGCTGATATTAAACGATTTTTTCAGTGCTGTTTTTACCTACCACTTCAGCTCTAACCTTTTCAGGTGAACTCTCCACTCTTGGCTTTCTTTAACCCAATTAGTTATTACTTTTAAAGTGTAATAAAGCCCCCAGTTTCTAAATATTTCAGCAGGGATTGACCTTCACTCCATTTAATCTTTATTGTATTGCCACCTTTTAGGCCACGCCTACCAGAGAGCACAGCTGTCTGGCTATGCGAAAGAGATGTTGGGGACTTTCAGAATGTTGACCTGGGGCTGCATATAGCCCATGGCTTGCTATTGGCTTTGTGGTTTGTAACTCACATTTTCTTGCTTTCCATTTGCTGGCTTTATTTGCTTTAGGCTGTGCAGCTTGAGTTCGTACCTCCCCATGCTAAAGCCTTATTTACAGTATTCTTCCACAAACTCGTTTTCTTTGTACACCTTACAATTGAATGCTCTGGAAAACTGTGTTAGAACCCTTATGCAAGTTACAATAAAAGGCATGCACCTGCATTTTTATAAAACAGGTTATGGTAGAGTTATATAATAGAGAAAATGAAATAGTAACGATAACGGGTTTTTAATTCTGCAGCTAAAATCAAATTATTGTATAAAAAGCGCAAATGAACAGGTATTTCTATTACCTAACTCATTGGTTCTCAATGTAACCTTGGCAGATCAAGTTATAGAACTATTACCAACTGCTGCTGAAATGATTGAGAAAAATGCAGTTAACCAACTGCATCAGCACTTCTTCGGTGTTCAATTGTAAGGTATGGCTGAATCGGGCAACGGACCACAGCATGAGAGATACAACTGATGATGCGTTCAGCTAGTATGTGAAGCGGAGCCACTTTCGATACGGAGGGCCACCCCAAGTCCTATCCTGCTTACAACTTGTTGTGAATGTACTAGAAGAAGCTATGTTGTGGATCTGATCATTCCTTGAACATACATCTCAAAAATTAATATTGAATCTCAGCCCTCAGAGTCAACTCAGACGTACAGTAGAGGCCCGTCTACCATTTTTTGTTTGTAATAATCTCTTGTGCAATTCATTTTGAATCTTTTGGGGAGTGGAAGATGCACGCTCATCAGATGTTAACTAGATAACTCTTCCTTCCGGAGCACTACTCTATATCGGTGCTCCTCCCAGCCTACTCGGACCAGCTACAACTACACAAATCCTAAGATTCAAATACAAACCTTCTGTGCTGGCAGGTTATGCTGAATCCCCTCTTCCCCCTGCCCAGAAAGTGCTAAATCTCAGCAGATTGATCCAACTCACAACTCTACTAGACCCGCTAGTTCTCAAAATGCCAAGTACCTACTCATCATGCTGAGAAAGATGCTCCCTCTACTTCAACTTAGCTACGGTATCAAACTTACAAGGGCTCTGGTGCTACCCTGGCTGGAATACTGCAGCATAATTTATGCCGGGCCCCTAAAAAAGAACCTAACAAAATCTGCCCACCTCACCTCAGCCATTAAATAGGTGCAGAGACTCATTAAGGCCAAGATAATACACACCGAAACACTTTGCACCATTTTGAAAGAATGTTAGCCCCAATGCCTAAACACTTTTAGAGGCTGCTCCCTAACTATACCGTGTCCACAATATTAGGTTAGGCAACACTAATCTGATTTCCCAAATCAAATTTACCTGGAAGAGACACACAGGTAGAACCATCAATGTGTGTGGTTATAGCTCTGTGACACCTTGAGCCATGATGTAAGGAATCAACAAGTCTTTCCTGCCTTCAACAGAAACCTGAAGATGCGCCTCTTCAAATAGAAATTTACCCGACACCATTAATTCACTAGATCCCCCTTCAAGTGTGGGTTTAACTCCTCCAATAGGCCTAGCTAATGCCAGTGCCATAGCTAAAACATCAATTTCTCCCTGCATACATCTTGTGTTGTCCACCTGATAGGATGAGTAACTTCACAATGGATAATAAACTAAATAATTAAAAAAAACAATTACATGATTAAATGTTCTATAAGGGTGGGTGGCTATTAGTCGAACACACAGAACCTGAACAAACTAATACACCAAATCCACCCACTCTCCTCTCCAAAAGAAAAGAACACACCTCTGAAAAATCTTTCTCGCATAACACGCACGCTATCTTTTGAGTGTACAGCATTCACCATTTTTATCCCCAACTTCTAATGGCTAAGATTATACTAACCCCTTCATAGGTTTGGTGGATATCTTTGTTTTAACCCAAAGTTTGACCTCTACACCAACTGTTCCCATGGTCTTACCTGCAGCATATCAGTCCTCATAACATCTTACTGTCACTCATAACCACACATTTTGGTCTCTTAACTACACTGGGCAGGACCTTTTCTCCTGAGTACGTCAAACAGTACTCACTCCCCTGTGACTGCTGAATTGCCTGAGGTAAGCAATATGGCGCCTCATTTAGAACTTGGCAGGCAGTCACCATCCGCCAGGATGGTGGAGTTACTGCCCACAATATTTAGACACTACCGCTGGCCTGTCGAAGATCTCTGTGTCTTCAAAGAAGCCCCACTGTAGCTCCTCTGAAGGCGCTAAAAGTTTACTGAGGGGTCCCAATGTTTATGTGCCCACTCAGCATTCTTTTGGTATTGTTTTATTAAAACAAACTACCAAAGCAGGAGTTTTTTTGTAAGTACTAATTACCATGACACGCTGGGAGATTTCTCCCAGGGAGTGGGGTTCATTTTTCTTTTTTTCTGTTTCGGATTGCCATACTTTCCCTGGCGGTCCTGAGAGACAAAAAGAACATCAGGCAGTCCGCTGTAAATATAGCAGGCAGGGCGCTCTGATGTACCTACACCGACGGCCGAGTCTACCAAAGAGGCAGGGCTCGCTGCATATAGTGCAAGCGCGACACAATGGTAGTGAGGCAACCACACAAGGGTTCACTGGTCAGCTCTAGCCACGAGATGTTAATGGCCCTTTTATTTATATCCTTGGCCATGCCCGGCTTCTGGGTACATGGAGTGTATTTAATGTCACTCTGCCCAACTTGGACCCAAAGTGGTCAACCATGGTCAACAAGAATTGCATGGTCAGTCACAAACATGTTTCTTATAACTGCTTGTGCAGTCCAAGTGTTCCTTCACCTTCCACTGCACCTTCCAGTGAGGCCACCAACAATCAGCTCTGAGCCAGGCCGCAGTCTTGGTCACCCAGGATGAATCTTGGGCCAGTTTCAACGTCATCTTTCTGACTATCTTCAGAGGAATCCATTATTCACCTCTCACTAACGAGTCCTTCTCAAAGTATAACTCACGTTCAATATTTCTTAGTTAAAATGCTTACACTATTATGGCCTTTGGTGTCTCGGTAAAAGTAAGTATAAGCATACACTGCAGACATTTGTCATTGCCATTTTTATAGTGCATTGCTGTCCTGAATTTTCGTTACTTCATATATATATATATTCACTGAAAAAACCATAGGTTTTAGGGACAGTTATAGTTAGTTGGACATTGCACTCGTACAAAACCCGTGAAATTCCCCCGTTATAGTTAGTTCAGCTAACTATAACTCGCGCCCCCGCAATGCACTGCTGATGACGTCACATATTACATCACTCATGACATGGTCAGTGACATCACTGATGACATCACTGATGACATCTCAAATGACATCACTGATGAAATCACTGATAACATCATCCATGTGATAATTTCATGCATCTTCTCACACCCTAATATAACCTTTGATACACCCACTCTAAATTACAGACTGCCATTCTCAAAACCATACACACTCCAACACCAATAACTACATACCCACTCACTGATTCTTAGGTCTACACACACATCCACTCACCCGTACAGTCACTCATACTTATGGTCACTCAGTACAGGACTATCATATGCACTCATACACCTACATAGACACTCACACACCGCCACTTATCCATAGAGGTACTCACACACCCAGTCAGTCATGCAAATAATTAATCACACTGCCATTTACTCACCGATACAGTGATACACACACCAGCTCACTTACTCATACAAATACTAGCACATTCTTACGCTCTTATACAATCACTGATACAAGCACACACGCATCCATACAGCCACTCTCACAATCACACACTCTCACTTATAGCCTTTTAAATACTCTAACACACATATATACTGCCTTTAACATATGTCGTTACTCACACATGTACCACTGAGATATACATTCACTCACTAACACACCGATACACACACTCACCCACCCAAGCAGTCCATCACAGATGCACTCTTCAAATCATGCACCCAGTGAATCACCCCCTCACACATCTATGTACAGAGTCACACACACCCCACCCAGACAAACACTCAGGCACCCATACAGATACTCAGACAACCAATCAATAACCCATATAGACACTCATGTAGCTATTCGCACACCAACAGACAAATGGATACAGACATTCACACAGTTTAGTCAGTAACCCATGCATTCAGTAAGATACGTTTAATCACTCACTTGGAGAGTCAGTCACGCACCTACTCAATCATCCATTGAGACACTTATACACCCAGTCATTCTTCAATACGCCTTTGCCTATATATATTAAACATATTTAAACTTTACAGAAACACACAGTCACTGCATGATGTCATCAGTGATGTCACTGACCATGTCATGAGTGATTTAATATGCACTTTGTCACTTCTATATTTAACCGCGAGTTCTTAGTTGTTTGTTGCTTTAGGTTGCTGCAATCTGTTGACCACAATGTATTGCATGTTGTGCTCTTTTCACGCGTTTCACCGAACAGCACGTTTTATGCTTTTTGTTGTTTCTGGATCTAGACACCAATTTTGTATTCGCCATTGTTCACTCCACTCTAGCATGTTGTTTTCTAATCACAATTCCTCACCTTTTCGGTGCGTCATATATATGGGATCTCATGTTCGTTTTGGTTTAAGCTTTCGACAGCACCATTCATTCAGTTTGGGTGATCTCTTCCTGTAAGCGCTGTTATTTTTGTTCTTATTTTCAGATGTTTTCCCCTGACGAAGGGTACCTTGTTGCCCGAAATGCATCGGGATGGATGTAACAACACGTTCAAATTCCCAGTGAATTGTTTACTATTTTCATCATTTTTTGAAAAAATATATCATTATCGATGGATGTGAATAAACATCATCTTCAACTGATTTAATTTGATACAAGCATCCATGTTTTAATTTTTTTTTACCCTTGATGGGATTTGCAGCAGTGCACAGGGGGACATCTCCTAATCAGGAGATGCAACTTTGTTGTTTCTTACATTTTTAATATAGCACAATTTTTCAGTATACAATTCAATATTGTTTGAGGATTAATCATTCTGGATTTACCATACATCAATGTATATCAAAAAACAAAAATCAAAAATAAAAGAAGGAAAACAGAAGAAAGAAACCATAAAAAATTGGAAGAAAAATAAAAAGCAAAAACAGGTTTTTAACTTCCATTAGAGTAACAATACTAACAGCATAAAGGCAAAATAGAAGGAAAAAAAAAAAAAGAAAGGAAAAGCATGGCTATTACAATTCTAAGTTAACTGGTATTGAATATTAATCTAAAGCCAAGCTAAGATTGTGATTCCTTCCATTTATATATAGGGTCCCAAATTCTTTTACCCAAAATTTTCCCCCTTTTTCCCCGTCTTTCATAGATTCCCCTTTCAAGATTAAACGTTGCTAGTAGCCGGGCAAGCCAGTGCTGAAATGTAGGAGCAGTTTGATCGCGCCAGGCCGTGGCAATACAAATCCGAAGTATAGCCATAGCGAGAAATAGAAAGCGGGAGTGAGGGAGCTGCCCTTGGCAATTATCAACCCCTAAGAGCATTAACGTTGGAGTTAGATTAACTTTAAGACCAAGAGTATGATCACAGAAAGCCATTATTGATGTCTTTATTATATCAAGTCGTGGACAGGTACTAAACATATGAACTGCATCCGCATCTAATGAGTTACAGCGAGGGCAACTAATTCCCGTGAGACCACCCCACTGTGCTATTTTGGCTGGGGTATAATAAAGCGAGAACATTGTTTTATAATGCTGAGCCTGCAATGCGGCAGAGCACAGAACTGTATGCCCCAGCTCAAGAGACTCTAGGAAATTAACTGAGTCATTGCCCAACCGGTTTTTCCATTTTTCGGTCTGCTTAGCCAAATCATCCTGTTTGAGTATTATAAGTTCAGAGTAAACTCCTTTGATGGAGCAAACCATCCCAGTTCTTATAATATCTATAATCCGGGCCTTTTCGATGCCCCTAGTACCGCCCGTCCTTTTAGAGAGAAAGCTTCTTATTTGAAGGTATTTAAAAAAGTTTTTGGGGCTAATACTAAATTTGTCTTGTATATCCTGAAATTGATAAATTCCCCCTTGGCCCATTAAATCACCCACTTTCAGCAGTCCAAGCGCACCCCATTCTACCATAATTTGATCAGAAAAAATTTCTGGCAATGTTGGGTTGCCAATCATATGAGTATAATAATGTAATCTACCTAAACCAAGCTTCCTTTTAAGGGCAGCCCAGATTTTAAAAGCAGCATGCAGGGTTTTAAATTTTGTTCTCTTGTAGTAGCTTGGTTCACTGAATTTCATGAAGCTATTCAGGGCCTCTTCACCCATCAATAAATTATAAACATCCGGAAGTCTTTCTTCAACATTTAAGGTCTCGGAACACCCACCAAACAAACCCCCCATATATTGAAGTGCAGCAGCCCAATAATAAAATTTAAAATCAGGTAATGCCAAGCCTCCTTTTGCCAAGGGAAGAGTTATAAATCATAAAGCCCTCCTTGTCTTGCCATGTGCCCACACAAAGCGATTGACCAAGTGCTCTAGCTCATTAAACCATTGTTTCCCAAATTCTAATGGGATAGCCCTAAACAGATAGAGTATTTTGGGCAAAAATACCATTTTAAACACATTACACCGCCCCACCAGTGACAAGTGCAGATTATGAAATTTGACAAAATCTTTTCTGGCCTTTTGAATTATGGGATTAATGTTTATTGCAACCACGTCTTTCAGTTCAGGAGTTATAGTGATACCTAAATATACCGCTGAGTCAGTCATCCGAGGATCCGATAAATTTATCAAACAGTTGGTAACTATCTGAGTCTTCCCTTTATTTAGGGCATACCCAGAAAGCTCGCCAAATACCAATGCCAGCTCTTCAACGGCTGCAATTGCTTCTAATGGTTTGGGAGTGACTAATGCGATATCATCTGCATAAGCGAGTACTTTTGTTGTAATGTCATGAAACAGCATTGGTTCAATTTCTTGGCAAGCTGCAAGGAGCCGCAGTAATGGATCAATGTAAATAGCAAAAAGCAAAGGTGAACATGGACACCCTTGCCGAGTACCCCGCTTAATCACAATGGGCGCAGTATACTTCCCATTTATTCTCAAGCGTGCTGTTGGTGCCAAATACATTGCGCGGATAGCATTGATAAACCCTGACCCGATTCCGAACCATTTCAGTACCTCCCATAGAAAACCCCTGGAGACCCTATCAAAAGCCTTTTCTGCATCCAGGAGCAGCAAAGCCATCGGGTCTCCTGAGACTTCTGCTGCATCAAATAGAGTAATTACCCGGCGCGTATGTTCCGTCGTCCCCCTCCCAGGTATAAACCCATGCTGGCATGGATGAATGGTATCTGCAATGATGTTGTTCAGTTTGGTGGCAAGGGCTTTTGAATTTTTTTTTGCATCACTGTTTATGAGAGTAATTGGCCGGTATGATCCCGGTTCCTGAGGTGGCTTCCCTTTCTTCTTTCTTTAAAAAAATTATAATATCGGCACCTGCCCATGAGGCTGGGGCCAACCCGCCGGTTTGAACACATAGAATGGTTTCCACCAGAACTGCTCCCAGCTCATCCCAAAAAATCTTATAGAACTCGAGAGGAATCTGGTCAGGTCCAGTAGCCTTACCTGAGGGGAGATCTCTTAATGCATCAGAAATTTCTTCCTGTGTCAAAACTGCATCTAGTTTCTCCCTCTCCTGAGGTTCAATTCTATGTAGCGGTATGCCACTAAGGAAGTTCTGAATTGAGTTCTGTGAGACCTGAGGGCCTTCACCATATAGGCGACAGTAAAATTGTCTAAATACATCCTGGATACCAGAAGGGTCTATAACTAAATTACCGACATCATCAATAATTTCATTTATGTCATTCCTTACACTCCTTTGTCGAAGTCTAACTGCAAGTGTATGACCTACCCTCTCACTAAATTCATGGCAGTGCTCCTTTTTGCTAGGAAGCATTCAGATGCTTTTACGGCAGCGCGCTCTCCAATTTCTGCTTTGGCCCATGCAAGCCGATGCAGAATATCATCAGTAGCTAAACCAGATTTTAGTGCAGCAACCAATTCCTCCTCGATCCTAGTTAGGTTTTTATAAAGCGTTTCCTCCAGGAGCGCCAACCTCTTATGCCTGGACAAACTAAAGCTCAATGTCTCCCCTCTGACGCCCGCTTTGAAAGCGTCCCAGACGACGCCTACAGTAGTGCTATACCTATTTATATCGAAGAAGGCCTTAATCCAACCCTTCATATAATGAGCATAATCCGGATCAAATAATAGCCCTCTTTCAAAAGTCCAAATTGGCTCAATTTGTTCTCTTTTGTCAAAAGCTAGCGTAAGAACAAGAGGGTTATGGTCTGACAATATCCTTGGGGATTTCTGAATTTTCGCCTGATGAGCTAGAGAATGAGAGACAAAAAAATAATCTAATCTAAAAATAGCGTTATGTGGGGCAGAATAAAACGTGCAGCCATTATCCCCATTAGCTAAGTGATCCCATAAGTCGATAAGTCCGTGATTATTGACTAAATTGGTGAGTGCCCTAAAGACCTTTTTCTTTCGGCCAGTGTATTTATCAGCGGCAGTATCCCAGAGACCCCCAAGCCCATCGATATTAAAATCGCCACACACTATAAACAGAGCAGACCAGTTAACTAATTCATCATCCAGCAGCTCTAATATCTCCGGATCATCTGCCGTTGAACCATACACTGAACATACAGTGACTACCATCCCGTGGATAGAGCATTCTACAAGTGCCCAACGCCCCCATCTATCTGATAAAACCCTTTTGGCGATAATATCTTTCCTACTAGTAAGGATAGCGACCCCTCTAGTTTTAGTGCCTTGCTTAGTTGCCACCAAAAGCCTAAAACCAAGTTGCTCTAAAATTCTGGACCTATCCCCCTCTATATGTGTCTCCTGAACACACAAGACATCTGCCCGCATTGTTTTCAGAATTATAGCCGCCCTTTGTCGCTTAAATTGGTCATTGAGCCCACATATATTGATTGAAACAAATCTAATATTTAATACATTCATAAAGCAATATTGAGTAGATTCCCTGCCATTTCAAGCGACTTATGGATTGCCTTTTTCCCCGAGATAGCCATAACCACTCCTTCCGAGTTAGAGATGGGCAATAAACCATATTCATCAAAGCTAGTATCTGAAAAATTCCTCAAACAATGTTTTGTGCTGTGCTGAAACCTACCACCCTGATGACCTTGCCCCAACCCCCTCCCACCCCCACCAGCCGAACCCCCCCATCCCCCCTCCCCTACCACCCAAACAGGCAAATAGGTCAACCGTGACCTATGTGTGGCTACCAATCTCACATCTCGAGCTGCCACCGAGACTCTACACCTCTGCCGTCAATAAAGAAAAAAAGTAAACAACAAAAAACCCACCCCTATTTTAACTAGAAAGGAGGCCGACCCGACCCAGCACCCCAGATTCAAAAAGTGTACATCAATCAGCAGGTACCACTACTTAAAAAATACAAAGCTCAATAGGTTTTTTAAATGCTAATTTCTAACTATAACGTGCCTGAAACCTATGGTTTTTTAAGTGAATTTCAAAGGTTTTTTAAATGCTAATTTCTAACTATAACGTGCCCCGCCCCCTCCCTTCACCACTGTGGCGCGTTTTAAGTTGGGGGATTAAGTCCCCTTGAATCCTGAGGGACCCTGGAGTCCAACTAGCCCCCCATGTACCTCCAAAAAGCGCCACAGAGCTGCGTTGCAGAGAGGTGTAAAAAGGGGAGTGGCCTCTGAACACCTCTCTGCAACGCAGCCCCCTGGCGCATACTGGAGGTTCCTGGTGGGCTAGTTGGCCCCCAGGGACCCCCAGTATTCAAGGGGAATTCGTTCCCCATCTGCAAACACGCCAGGGGGCGCGTTTGCAGAGTGCTGCAAGGAGGGGGCGTGGCCTCCGGCGCAATGCCGGTCTTTTTTTTTTTTTTTTTTCTCTCTAAATTATTGGCCCTGGGGACCCCATCCCCCAAGGCCTGCCCCCTATTTTTTTTTTTTTAAATTTGGAAGGGGGCCGCGTGGCCCCCCTCCCGAGGCCTTAATCGGCCCCGGGGACCCCATCCCCCGGGGCATGGCCTTCTTTTTTTTTTTTTAAATAACTTATGGAGGGGGGCTGCGTTGCCCCCCTCCTCAGGCCACTTATGGCCCCGGGGACCCCATCCCCTGGGGCCGGCCTTTGTTTTTAAATTAAATTTTGGGGAGGAGGGCCGCGTGGCCCCCCTCCCGGGCCACTTGTAGCCCCGGGGACCCCATCCCCCGGGGCTGGCCCTCTCCGTTGGGGACCGTGGGGGGGTCCCCAATTCCCCCACGGTCCCGCCGGCTCCCCGCGTCCTGCGGGAGCCGGCATTGCTTTTCCATAAGGGGAGCTGCTGACATGCAGCTCCCCTTATGGAAAAGCAATCTGCTTTGCTTCATTGAAGCGAGAGCAGGTTTCCCTGCTCTCGCTTCAATGAAGCAAAGCAAGTTTGCAATGACAGGGTGGGAGCCGCGAGGCTCCCGTCCTGCCATTGCAAACAGCAGTGTCCCGGGGGTAGGCACCCCGGGACACTGCAGGAGCCGGCCCTGGGGGGTGGCGGTCCCCAGGGCCACCACAGGCTCCAGGAGGGGGGCCGCGCGGCCCCCCTCCCCACATCTGCAAAGCCCCGGGGAGGTGGTGGTCCCCGGGGCTTCGGGGGTCCGAAACGGACCCCCATTTTAAAATTCTTAGTGCCCCGGGGAGGTGGCGGTCCCCGGGGCGTGTGGGGGGGCTGTAGCCCCCCCACACAGGTGAATTAAATTTAAAAAAAGAAGCCCCGAGGGTGGCGGTCCCCGGGGCTTGGGGGGCCTTAGAGGCCCCCCCTATAAAATATAAATAAACCCCCGCATGCCCCCGGGACTTGGCCCACCCGGGGGCAAAATAGCCTCGAAGCGCGGGAGACCGCGCTTCGATTTTTTTTTATCACGGCGGGATCCGCGCACCCTAAGCGCATCCCGCCGATTTAAAAAAAAAAAAAATGCTTTTTTCTGCCCAGGGGGTCCTTGTGGGACCCCCTGAGCAGACCTAGGGGGTCAGGGTGTTTCTATCCTGCCCCCTTTGTGCGTTTTGCGCACTTGTTTCTGTGATTTTTTTTAATTACGGTGGGATCCGCGCATCCCGCCGATTTAAAAAAAAAAAATGCTTTTTTCTGCCCAGGGGGTCCTTGTGGGACTTCCTGAGCAGACCTAGGGGGTCAGGGTGTTTCTACCCTGCCCCTTTGTGCGTTTTGCGCACTTGTTTCTGTGCCTCGGTTCTACCGAGGCATAAAATGGCTGCCAACACTTCCTGATTTGGAGTGTTGACAGCCACTTGACAGCCAATTAGCATGCAGCTCGTGATCGGGAGGGTACGCGGACCCTACTCGGCCATAGATATATATGTGATTTTACTTTTGATTTTCTCAGGAACTACTGAACGGATTTACACCATTTAAGAAAAAAGGCACGACTCTGAACCAAGGGCTACCTTTTTGCCAAATTTGGTGTAATTCCGTTCAGCAGTTCGGGCTGTAGCTGCGACTAAAGGTTCCTATGGAAAATTGCATGGGGAAAACGCGTTTTGAGACCCCTTTTTCTCGGCCCTGCTTGACGAATCACCCCGAGACTTTCAGGATAGGAGCGGACCGGAGCGCCCACAAAGTTTGAAAATTTCGCGAAGATTCGTCAACCGGCGCCAAAGTTATTTCAAATAGAATGTTGCGGATTTCCTATGGAAAATAGGTCCTAACTATAACTATCTACTGGCGACCGCCAGTAGATAATATATATATAATATATATTATCTACTGGCGGTCGCCAGTAGATAGTTATAGTTAGGACCTATTTTCCATAGGAAATCCGCAACATTCTATTTGAAATAGCTCTTGCGTCGGTTGACGAATCTTCGCGAAATTTTCAAACTTTATGGCCCGCTCCGGTCCGCTCCTACCCTGAAAGTTTCGGGTGATTCGTGAAGCGGGGCCGAGAAAAAGGGGGTCCCAAAACGTGTTTTCCCCATTCATTTTCCCATAGGAAACTTTAGACACGGCTACAGCCCGAACTGCTGAACGGAATTACACAAAATTTGGCAAAGAGGTAGTTCTTGGTTCAGAAAGACCCTTTTGTTAAATGGTGTAAATCCGTTCAGTAGTTGCGGAGAAATTAAAAAATAAGAGTCAGAAAATCAATTTCCCATAGGAAACTTTATGCAAGGCTACAGCCCGAACTGCTGAACGGAATTACACCAAATTTGGCAAAGAGGTAGTTCTTGGTTCAGAAAGAACCCTTTTGTTAAATGGTGTAAATCCGTTCAGTAGTTGCTGAGAAAATCAAAAGTAAAAACACAAATATATCTGGGCGGAGCCTAACCACACATGTCATCGTGAGATCTGATTGGCTGTCAGCACTTCATCCTGGAATTGCTGGCAGCCATCTTGGGACCAATATAAATGATAGTACCCCATTGAAATGCATTGTAGTGAATCAAAGATTTTGAGGGTTACCAAAAGGAGAACTATAAAGGGTGATAACAGACTTTAGTTACATTAGAATTCATTTGTTGATGGTACCATACTAATTTCAGGAATTGTGGTGTGTTCTAAGGTGATTTTACCCTGTGAAAAACCTTCTGATGGGATATCATGAATCATGTTTGAGAGAAAACTATTTTCACATGCTTGTCCCATACAGTTTTGGAAGGTGCTCCAGAAGCTAAAATGAGAGCATATTTTCTGTAAATTCACATTATCTTTCTCAGTCATGTGAGAATGAAGTCTGACATTCTCAGTAAAACATGTACATCCAACAAGGGCAGAGACTGTCAGTTGATTCCTTTGTGTTCTACTGCAGCTTCCCAGAGTGTTCTAAAGAACAACTAGAGTGTGTAACATGCTGTGACCCTCCCCTGTCTTGTCCCTTCCCCGCTCCCGTCCTACCTGCTGTGTCCGTGCGCGTGTCTCCCGGCGCGCGTTTAGAACGTTGAGGGGACTTGTGCTGAGGCCGTTATTCTAACTGCCATTCCGTATCACACATCAATAAAGCTGGTCGCTTACTTGTTCCCTTGATGCCGTCTCGTCATTACATCCTAATTTGGCGACGATCTTGGGGATCTGGACCTATCACCGGATCACGGCAGATCACAAGAGGCACCTGACGTCCTGTACACTCTCCCACCGAGTGTTGTGTGAGGCGGACTTCCTCTTGCCGCTCCGCCTCTGCGTGACGCCCATCAATCCCTCAGCCTCACACCATTTGTCTTCCCTCGTCCTTGTCAGCCCCGGGGAGGAGCTGCAACGAAACGTGAGTGAAGTGACATTCCTGTCTGCCAACTTAATTATACCATAAACGGCCACCGGAGGGAGCCAGACGCCTTCTTAACCTTCGCTTCATGAGTTTTAAGGCAACTTCCTAACAAATACTTGCATTGTGTCAGAATGACTGGAATAATGAATGCGGTGGCAATGCCCAGCACCTTCCTAGATGTCCCTGGGCCGCCCACGGAAAATTGGACACAGTGGGTAAAATGTTTTGAGAAACATTTGGAAGCAATTGATGGGACTGAATATAATCCTACGAGGAAACAGGCAATGATGTACAATTGTTTGGGGGCGGAAGGAAGGAGGTTATTCGACCACATAACTCCAATTGAAAAAGAGGAAGGGGATGAAGAATGGGATGTATTTAAGGAGGCCAAATTGAGAATGAAATACTATTTTGACACCACTATGAGTGTGATAATGGAGAGATACAACTTCTACTACAGGTACCAAGCACCAGGTGAGGCGATTGAGTCTTACGTCGCAACATTGAGAATGTTAGCTACAACGTGTGCATTCAAAGATGCAGACGAGATGATACGGGATCAGGTGGTGATGCGTACCACGTGCGTGAAGGCGCAAGAGAAGTTGTTATGTCACAAGAATCCAAACCTCGAAAAAGTGGTTTCTACCATCAAAAGCATGGAAAGATCGGCCAAAGGTGTTAAATTGCTGCGTAAACCAGATAACCAACAAGTGAACGTCAATCTTGTGCGGAAGGAGGAGGAGTCCGCTTCCAACAAACCACGCAAGAATTTCACTTGGCCTAGAAACCCCAGTACTCATGTTGGAAGGCCGAATTGTTATCGTTGCGGATCCAACGCGCATATGGCAACTAGCAAAGAATGTCCTGCGAGGGGCAGGATCTGTCAAGGATGTGGAAAAATGGGACATTTCCTTAAGGTTTGCAGAACTTCTCGTTCTAAAAAGATTTACACCGTAAACGAGTCAAAGTCCGATGTAGACTCAGATGAGAATGAGCTACTGGAGAACCTGGTGCTGCTGGTCGCCATTATCAACGGTGAAGATGCACAAAACCAACCCAGGTGTGATGTTGGTGTGAATGGTGAAGATGTCGAGATGTTGGTGGATACCGGGTCAAGAATAACAATTCTGTCTAAGGACACGTACAGCGGACTCAAGTACAAGACACCGTTGGAATCTAGCAGAATCATTCCAGGTGCATATGGGGGATACAAGATAAAATTAGAAGGGGTCTTCAAGGCGGATTTGTCGTTTAAAGGAAAGAACACCTCCACAAAGGTTTTTGTAGTGGACTACAATGTGAACATTCTGGGTTGGCTGGAACAACAAAAACTTAAAATGATGATTAATCCTTGTCAACCACCGTATGTATTCAGCATTCAAGAGGACGGCCTGGAGACCATTCTCAAGGAATTTGAGGGGATGTTCAACGAGCAATTAGGATGCCTAAAGAACTTTGAACATCAGATTATCCTGAAGAATAAAGCATACCCAGTGAAACAGAAAGTCAGGAATATACCCTTATCTGCCCGCGCCGAAGTCAAGACAATCCTGGAGAATTGGTGCAAGGATGGTATTATTGAGCCAATCAACGCGTCTGAGTGGTTGTCGCCAATGGTTATCGCGAGGAAAAGGAACGGAAAGATCCGTTTGTGCATTGACCTTCGCGAGCTGAACCGCCACGTGGTAGCTGATTGCCAACCCCTGCCTTTGATTAACGAAATGGTAATGACGTTAGGTCAGGCGAAGATCTTCACGACACTAGACTTCAGCGCCGCCTACCATCAAATACAATTGCAAGATGAATCAAAAAAATACACGGCGTTCATCACACCAGAAGGAGCGTATCAATTCCGCAGGTTGCCCTTCGGGTTATGTTCGGCGTCAGCTGTATTTCAACGCATAATGAACCAGTTATTCAAAGGCATGGAAGGAGTCAGATCGTTCCAGGACGATGTTCTGATTTACAGCAAGACAGAAGAGGAACACCTGGTCATCCTGAGGAAAGTTTTTCAGAGGATTCAGGACAGTGGACTTACACTGCAAAAAGACAAGTGCAAATTCCTAAAAGAAACTGTTGAGTACTTGGGACATCTCATCGATGGAAATGGGGTACGACCCAAACCCTCCTTGATTTCTGCAATTTCCTGTTCACCTAATCCAAAAAATAAGGATGAACTGGCAACTTTCCTGGGCATGTGTGAATTCCATTCCAAATTCATACAACATTATGCAGCCAAGGTCGAACCGCTTCGTAAGATGGTAAAGAAGGATGCAGAGTTCATTTGGAATGAAGAATGCGAACGAAGCATAAAGACCATTAAGATGGAACTTGAGCAAGCACCGTCTCTCCAGTCATTCGACGAGAAGTTGAAAAGCACTGTAACAACAGACGCCAGCCAAGTCGGGTTGGGGGCTATGCTTAGCCAAATGACTGAGAACGGGGAGAAAATCATCGCATTCGCATCCAGGAAGCTAAGGGGCCCAGAGACAAAGTACTCAGTAATTGAACGTGAATTATTGGCTTGTGTTTGGGCTGCTACAAAGTTTAAAAGTTTCCTGTGGGGCAAGGAATTTACTATCCGTACCGACCACAAACCGTTGGTCAGTATACTTGAGGGAAGAGGTTCTAGCCAGCCTTCGCCAAGAATTGCGAAGTTGGCATGCAAATTGCAGGAGCATCAAGTTAAGATGGAATACATTCCCGGCCGAGTGAATATATCGGCAGATTATTTATCACGTGCCCCGTGTGAGGATGATTCTGAATGCGAAATGGATGATGATGATGATGTACTTGTTGCATGCTTATTTGAAGGACATGAATCCAATGGTACCATTACCAAACCAGAATGGTTAGAAGCTATAAAAGATGACACAGTGTTAGAAACAATAAAAAAATATGTGATCAAAGGTTGGCCACGCGAGAGGGCACTTGACGAAGCACTTAGACCCTACTGGAAAATTAAGGATGACATTGGTGTTGTCGAAGATGTCATTCTCCGGGGTGGAACTTTAATAGCACCAATGTCCATGAGAAGCAGGTTGGTGGCTTTATCCCACGAAGGGCATGTAGGAATGACAGGCACCAAACAGAGGTTGAGGGAAGGGTACTGGTGGCCCTCCATGGATCGTGACGTTGATATGTTTGTTACTCACTGCTTAATGTGCAATGAAGCTGACAAAACTTTGACGACACGCCATTGTCCAATGACCTCCGTTGAACTACCAGAAGGTCCGTGGATCAAAGTCGGCATTGACTTCATAGGTCCCATGAATGCCTTGAGTCTAGAATTACGTTATGCCATAGTGTTGATTGATTATTTCAGCAAGTGGGTGGAAGTCAAGTTTGTGTCTCAACCCACCACACGTGAGGTAATTAACTTCCTGAAGGAGTTATTTTGCAGAGAAGGTTTTCCCCATCAACTGGTCTCCGACAACGGAGTGCAGTTTGTATCCTCTGAGTTAGTCTCATTCTTTAAAATGAATGGCATAGAGCATGTAAAATCCTCTTTATATCATCCACAGGGCAATGGCCAAGTGGAACGGGCCAATCGCCTGATTAAAGAAACCATCCAAATGGCCTTGAAGTCTCATATTCCTGTTGAGGCAGCACTACGCACTAGGTTGTGGTCATACCGTACCACCCCCCACAGTACCACTGGTAGAATCCCATTTGAACTCATCAGGGGTAGGGCAGCGATCACACGTTTGCAACCACATTGGTCATTGGCTTGGAAAAAATGGGAAAATGAAAACCATAAAGAAAATGAGAGTAAGATGAGAAGTTTGGTAGATGAGCGCCAGAAGCGCATGCGCACAAATTATGACACAAGGAATGCTGTACGAAAGATGTCCGTGAAAGAAGGTGACGTGGTGAGAGTGAAGTATCCCAGGAAGGGGGCCAACATGAGCAAGTATAGTGAACCTAGGCGCGTGGTCAAAACAAAGGGTACTGCCGTTCTTCTTGACAATGGTCAATGGTGGAATGGGTCGAAAGTTGCCAGAAGCCGGATATCTGAGCCTGTGATCAGGCCCAGTGGCTCGCAGGACGATTGTCTGGTGTCCTCTGCTGAGTCGCGCATGGGTGGAGCATGTGGGGATAAAACTACTCCTGTGTCAATTGATGATATTCCCAGAGTATCCCTTCCTGGTGTGGCCACTGGTCCTGTTGATACCATTCGTGATAGGAGAACAATTGTTCCTCCCATAAGATTCAAGGATTATGCAATGCATTAGCTCTTCTAGGGAAAGCATAAAAGCATGTGTTTCCTTTGCTTGTTTTGAAACTATGTATTCCAGAGTTGTTTTATGAAAAACGGGAGAAGATGTAACATGCTGTGACCCTCCCCTGTCTTGTCCCTTCCCCGCTCCCGTCCTACCTGCTGTGTCCGTGCGCGTGTCTCCCGGCGCGCGTTTAGAACGTTGAGGGGACTTGTGCTGAGGCCGTTATTCTAACTGCCATTCCGTATCACACATCAATAAAGCTGGTCGCTTACTTGTTCCCTTGATGCCGTCTCGTCATTACAAGTGCTAACAGCCTTACTTATGACAAAAGTATGGCACACCTGAAGCCATCTTGATTGGAATAAACTGGTAACACTTAAAACATTTAATTTAAAAAGGAACAAAATGATGGGGTTCATCTTGTCATAGAAATTATGGTTAGTGCTCTGGAAAGAAAAATTAGGACATGTTTCAAGTGTGATCTCAAATATCTTCCTGTTATATTTCAACAGGAGCAGCCTGTCAGTTGATGCCTTTGTGTTCTACTGCAGCTTCCCAGAGTGTTCTAAAGAACAACTAGAGTGCTAACAGCCTTACTTATGACAAAAGTATGGCACACCTGAAGCCATCTTGATTGGAATAAACTGGTAACACTTAAAACATTTAATTTAAAAAGGAACAAAATGATGGGGTTCATTTTGTCATAGAAATTATGGTTAGTGCTGTAGAAAGAAAAATTAGGACATGTTTCAAGTGTGATCTCAAATATCTTCCTGTTATATTTCAACAGGAGCAGCCTGTCAGTTGATGCCTTTGTGTTCTACTGCAGCTTCCCAGAGTGTTCTAAAGAACAACTAGAGTGCTAACAGTCTTACTTATGACAAAAGTATGGCACACCTGAAGCCATCTTGATTGGAATAAACTGGTAACACTTAAAACATTTAATTTAAAAAGGAACAAAATGAGGGGGTTCATTTTGCCATAGAAATTATGGTTAGTGCTGTAGAAAGAAAAATTAGGACATGTTTTAAGTGAGATCTCAAATATCTTCCTGTTATATTTCAACAGGAGCAGCCTGTCAGTTGATGCCTTTGTGTTCTACTGCAGCTTCCCAGAGTGTTCTAAAGAACAACTAGAGTGCTAACAGCCTTACTTATGACAAAAGTATGGCACACCTGAAGCCATCTTGATTGGAATAAACTGGTAACACTTAAAACATTTAATTTAAAAAGGAACAAAATGAGGGGGTTCATTTTGCCATAGAAATTATGGTTAGTGCTGCAAAAAGAAAATTTAGTGCATGTTTTAAGTGAGATCTCAAATCCTCTTCTATTTCATTAGAAAATTCTGACATGCAGACTGAAACAATCACTTTCAATACCAGCAGTAGACTTCCAGTTAACTCCTTGGTGAGCAGTAGCTTTACTACAGTGATCTAATGAACAACTAGAGTGCTAACATTCTGAATTTATGGCAAATGTGTGACACATCTGAATGCCTTCTTGATGGAATCAAAGTAAAAAACTGAAAGCATTTCCTACTGAGGAGACTGCAGTAAATGAGGAAATTAGGAAACTTCATAACAAAGAAGTCTTCCAAGATGGCCACCAGTGAAAAAAGAGCCCAAATGTAGCACAAATATTACCCAGATGTAGCCCACATATAGCCCAATGACAAAAGTGTGAAAAACACTTTTTATTTTTAGTTTTTTTGCAGTTTTATGTAGTGCAGACTGGTCAGGTATTGGAGCATTGCATCTTAAAACATGACCCCCCTACACTACAAAAACACCACTGCACTACCCTAAACCCTAAAACAATACCCCCAGCACGACCCCCTACACTACACAAGCACCACTGCACTATCCTAAACCATAAAACACTACCCCCAGCATGACCCCCTACACTACACAAACACCACTGGCACGACCCCCTACACTAACCAAACACCACTGCACTACCCTAAAACATGACCCCTACACTACACAAACACCACTGCACTACCCTAAACCATAAAACACTACCCCCAGCACGACCCCTACACTACACAAGCACCACTGCACTACCCTAAACCCTAAAACACTACCCCAGCACGATCCCCTACACTGCCCGAACACCACTGCACTGCCCTAAACCCTGAAACACCAGCCCCTGCACGACCCCCTACACTGCCTGAACACCACTGCACTGCCCTAAACCCTGAAACACCAACCCTAGCATGACCCCCTACACTGCCCGAACACCACTGCACTGCCCTAAACCCTGAAACACCACCCCTTCACGACCCACTACACTGCCCGAACACCACTGCACTGCCCTAGACCCTGAAACACCACTCCCAGCACGACCCCCTACACTGCCCGAACACCACTGCACTGCCCTAAACCCTGAAACACTACCCCCAGCAAGACCTCCTACACTGCCCGAACACCACTGCACTGCCCTAAACCCTGAAACATTACCCCCAGCAAGACCCCCTACACTGCCCGAACACCACTGCCCTACACCCTGAAACACCACCCCCAGCATGACCCCCTACACTGCCCGAACACCACTGCACTGCACTGCCCTAAACCCTGAAACACCACCCCCAGCACGACCCCCTACACTGCCCGAACACCACTGCACTGCCCTAAACCCTGAAACACCACCCCCTGCATGACCCCCTACACTGCCCGAACACTACTGCACTGCCCTAAACCCTGAAACACCATCCCCAGCACGACCCCCTACACTGCACGAACACCACTGCACTGCCCTAAACCCTGAAACACTACCCCCAGCAAGACCCCCTACACTGCCCGAACACCACTGCACTGCCCTAAACCCTGAAACATCACCCCCAGCAAGACCCCCTACACTGCCCGAACACCACTGCCCTAAACCCTGAAACACCACCCCCAGCAAGACCCCCTACACTGCCCGAACACCACTGCACTGCCCTAAACCCTGAAACACCAGCCCCAGCACGACCCCTACACTGCCCGAACACCACTGCACTTCCCTAAACCACCACCCCCTGCACGACCCCCTACACTGCCCGAACACCACTGCACTGCCCTAAACCCTGAAACACCACCCCCAGCACAACCCCCTACACTGCCCGAACACCACTGACCTGCCCTGAACCCTGAAACACCACCCCCTGCACGATCCCCTACACTGCCCGAACACTACTGCACTGCCCTAAACCCTGAAACACCACCCCCAGCACGACCCCCTACACTGCACGAACACCACTGCACTGCCCTAAACCCCTAAACACTACCCCCAGCAAGACCCCTACACTGCCCGAACACCACTGCACTGCCCTAAACCCTGAAACATCACCCCCAGCAAGACCCCCTACACTGCCCGAACACCACTGCCCTAAACCCTGAAACACCACCCCCAGCAAGACCCCCTACACTGCCCGAACACCACTGCACTGCCCTAAACCCTGAAACACCACCCCCTGCACGACCCCCTACACTGCCCGAACACCACTGCACTGCCCTAAACCCTGAAACACCACCCCCAGCACGACCCCCTACACTGCCCGAACACCACTGCACTGCCCTAAACCCTGAAACACCACCCCCTGCACGATCCCCTACACTGCCCGAACACTGCTGCACTGCCCTAAACCCTGAAACACCACCCCCAGCACGACCCCCTACACTGCACGAACACCACTGCACTGCCCTAAACCCCTAAACACTACCCCCAGCAAGACCCCCTACACTGCCCGAACACCACTGCACTGCCCTAAACCCTGAAACATCACCCCCAGCAAGACCCCCTACACTGCCCGAACACCACTGCCCTAAACCCTGAAACACCACCCCCAGCAAGACCCCCTACACTGCCCGAACACCACTGCACTGCCCTAAACCCTGAAACACCACCCCCAGCATGACCCCCTACACTGCACGAACACCACTGCACTGCCCTAAACCCTGAAACACGACCCCCGCACGACCCCCTACACTGCCCGAACACCACTGCACTGCCCTAAACCCTGAAACACCACCCCCAGCATGACCCCCTACACTGCCCGAACACCACTGCACTGCCCTAAACCATGAAACACCAGCCCCAGCACGACCCCCTACATTGCCCGAACACCACTGCACTGCCCTAAACCCTGAAACACCACCCCCAGCACGACCCCCTACACTGCCCGAACACCACTGCACTGCCCTAAACCCTGAAACAGCAGCCCCAGCACGACCCCCTACACTGCCCGAACACCACTGCACTACCCTAAACCCTCAAACACCAGCCCCAGCACAACCCCCTACACTGCCAGAACACCACTGCACTGCCCTAAACCCTGAAACGCCAGCCCCAGCAAGACCCGCTACACTGCCCGAACACCACTGCACTGCCCTAAACCCTGAAACACCACCCCCAGCAAGACCCCCTACACTGCCCGAACACCACTGCACTAAATCCTGAAACACCACCCCCAGTAAGACCACCTACACTGGCCGAACACCACTGCACTGCCCTAAACCCTGAAACACTACCCCCAGCATGACCCCATACACTACCCAAACACCACTGCACTACCCTAAAACATGACCCCCTACACTACACAAACACCACTGCACTACCCTAAACCCTAAAACACTACCCCCAGCATGACCCCCTACACTACACAAGCACCACTGCACTACCCTAAACCCTAAAACACTACCCCCAGCATGACCCCCTACACTACACAAACACCACTGCACTACCTTAAACCCTAAAACACTACCCCCAGCACGACCCCCTACGCTACCCAAACACCACTGCACTAACCTAAATCCTAAAACACTACCCCCAGCACGACCCCCTACACTAACCAAACACCACTGCACTACCCTAAAACATGACCCCTACACTACACAAACACCACTGCACTACCCTAAACCCTAAAACACTACCCCCAGCACGACCCCCTACACTACACAAGTACCACTGCACTACCCTAAACCCTAAAACACTACCCCAGCACGACCCCCTACACTGCCCGAACACCACTGCACTGCCCTAAACCCTGAAACACCAGCCCCTGCACGACCCCCTACACTGCCTGAACACCACTGCACTGCCCTAAACCCTGAAACACCAACCCTAGTATGACCCCTTACACTGCCCGAACACCACTGCACTGCCCTAAACCCTGAAACACCACCCCCTTCACGACCCCCTACACTGCCCGAACACCACTGCACTGCCCTAAACCCTGAAACACCACCCCAGCACGCCCCCTACACTGCCCGAATACCACTGCACTGCCCTAAACCCTGAAACACTACCCCCAGCAAGACCTCCTACACTGCCCGAACACCACTGCACTGCCCTAAACGCTGAAACATCACCCCCAGCAAGACCCCCTACACTGCCCGAACACCACTGCCCTAAACCCTGAAACACCACCCCCAGCACGACCCCCTACACTGCCCGAACACCACTGCACTGCACTGCCCTAAACACTGAAACACCACCCCCAGCACGACTCCCTACACTGCCCAAACACCAATGCACTGCCCAAAACCCTGAAACACCACCCCGTGCACGACCCCCTACACTGCCCGAACACTACTGCACTGCCCTAAACCCTGAAACACCATCCCCAGCACAACCCCCTACACTGCACGAACACCACTGCACTGCCCTAAACCCTGAAACACGACCCCCAGCAAGACCCCCTACACTGCCCGAACACCACTGCACTGCCCTAAACCCTGAAACATCACCCCCAGCAAGACCCCCTACACTGCCCGAACACCACTGCCCTAAACCCTGAAACACCACCCCCAGCAAGACCCCCTACACTGCCCGAACACCACTGCACTGCCCTAAACCCTGAAACACCAGCCCCAGCACAACCCCGTACACTGCCCGAACACCACTGCACTGCCCTAAACCCTGAAACAGCAGCCCCAGCACGACCCCCTACACTGCCCGAACACCACTGCACTACCTAAACCCTCAAACACCAGCCCCAGCACGACCCCCTACACTGCCCGAACACCACTGCACTAAACCCTGAAACACCACCCCCAGCAAGACTCCCTACACTGCCCGAACACCACTGCACTAAAGCCTGAAACACCACCCCCAGCAAGACCACCTACACTGGCCGAACACCACTGCACTGCCCTAAACCCTGAAACACCACCCCCTGCACGACCCCCTACACTGCTCGAACACCACTGCACTGCCCTAAACCCTGAAACACTACCCCCAGCAAGACCTCCTACACTGCCCGAACACCACTGCACTGCCCTAAACCCTGAAACATCACCCCCAGCAAGACCCCTACACTGCCCGAACACCACTGTCCCTAAACCCTGAAACACCACCCCCAGCACGACCCCTACACTGCCCGAACACCACTGCACTGCACTGCCTAAACCCTGAAACACCACCCCCAGCACGACCCCCTACACTGCCCGAACACCACTGCACTGCCCTAAACCCTGAAACACCACCCCCTGCACGATCCCCTACACTGCCCGAACACTACTGCACTGCCCTAAACCCTGAAACACCACCCCCAGCACGACCCCCTACACTGCACGAACACCACTGCACTGCCCTAAACCCCTAAACACTACCCCCAGCAAGACTCCCTACACTGCCCGAACACCACTGCACTGCCCTAAACCCTGAAACATCACCCCCAGCAAGACCCCCTACACTGCCCGAACACCACTGCCCTAAACCCTGAAACACCACCCCCAGCAAGACCCCCTACACTGCCCGAACACCACTGCATTGCCCTAAACCCTGAAACACCACCCCCAGCATGACCCCCTACACTGCACAAACACAACTGCACTGCCCTAAACCCTGAAACACCACCCCCAGCACGAGCCCCTACACTGCCCGAACACCACTGCACTGCCCTAAACCATGAAACACCAGCGACAGCATGACCCCTACATTGCCCGAACACCACTGCACTGCCCTAAACCCTGAAACACCACCCCCAGCATGACCCCCTACACTGCCCGAACACCACTGCACTGCCCTAAACCCTGAAACACCAGCCCCAGCACAACCCCGTACACTGTCCGAACACCACTGCACTGCCCTAAACCCTGAAACAGCAGCCCCAGCACGACCCCCTACACTGCCCGAACACCACTGCACTACCCTAAACCCTCAAACACCAGCCCCAGCACGACCCCCTACACTGCCAGAACACCACTGCACTGCCCTAAACCCTGAAACGCCAGCCCCAGCAAGACCCCCTACACTGCCTGAACACCACTGCACTGCCCTAAACCCTGAAACACCACCCCCAGCAAGACTCCCTACACTGCCCGAACACCACTGCACTAAAGCCTGAAACACCACCCCCAGCAAGACCACCTACACTGGCCGAACACCACTGCACTGCCCTAAACCCTGAAACACCACCCCTGCACGACCCCCTACACTGCCCGAACACCACTGCACTGCCCTAAACCCTGAAACACCACCCCCTGCACGACCCCCTACACTGCCCGAACACCACTGCACTGCCCTAAACCCTGAAACACCACCCCTCAGCACGACACCCTACACTGCCCGAACACCACTGCACTGCCCTAAACCCTGAAACACCACCCCCAGCACGACCCCCTACACTGCCCGAACACCACTGCACTGCCCTAAACCCTGAAACGCCACCCCCTGCACGACCTCCTACACTGCCGGAACACCACTGCACTGCCCTAAACCCTGAAACACCACGCCCAGCACGACCCCCTACACTGCCCGAACACCACTGCACTGCCCTAAACACTAAAACACCACCTCCAGCAAAACCCCCTACACTGCCTGAACACCATTGCTCTGCCCTAAATCCTGAAACACTAGCCCCAGCACGACCCCCTACACTGCCCGAACACCACTGCACTGCCCTAAACCCTGAAACACCACCCCAGCACGACCCCCTACACTGCCCGAACACCACTGCACTGCCCTAAACTCTGAAACACCAGCCCCAGCAAGACCCCCTACACTGCCCGAACACCACTGCACTGCCCTAGACTCTGGAACACCAGCCCCAGCAAGACCCCTACACTGCCCGAACACCACTGCACTGCCCTAAGCCCTGAAACACCAGCCCCAGCATGACCCCCTACACTGCCCGAACACCACTGCTCTGCCCTAAACCCTGAAACACCAGCCCCAGCACGACCACCTACACTGCCCGAACACCACTGCACTGCCCTAAACCCTGAAACACCAGCCCCAGCACGACCCCCTACACTACCTGAACACCACTGTACTGCCCTAAACCCTGAAACACCAGCCCCAGCACGACCCCCTACACTGCCCAAACACCACTGCGCTGCCCTAAACCCTGAAACACCACCCCCTGCACCGCCCCCTACACTGCCCGAACACCACTGCACTGCCCTAAACCCTGAAACACCACCCCCAGCACGACCCCCTTTACTGCTCGAACTCCACTGCACTGCCCCAAACCCTGAAACACCACCCCCAGCACGACCCCCTACACTGCCCAAACACCACTGCCCTAAACCCTGAAACACCACCCCTGCATGACCCCCTACACTGCCCGAACACCACTGCACTGCCCTAAACCCTGAAACACCACCCCTACACTGCCCGAACACCACTGCACTGCCCTAGACCCTGAAACACCACCCCCAGCACGACCCCTACACTGCCCGAACACCACTGCACTGCCCTAAACCCTAAAACACCACCCCCAGCATTACCCCCTATACTGCCCAAACACCACTGCACTGCCCTAAACCCTAGAACACTATCCCCAGCATGAGCCCCTACACTATCCGAACACCACTGCACTACCCTAAACCCTAAAATACTACCCCCAGCACAACCCCCTACACTACCCGAACACAACTGCACTGCCCTAAACCCTCAAACACTCCCCCCAGCACGACCCCCTACACTACCCGAACACCACTGCACTGCCCTAAACCCTAAAACACTCCCCCCAGCACGATCCCCTACACTACCCGAACACCACTGCACTGCCCTAAACCCTAAAACACTCCCCCCAGCACGACCCCCTACACTACCCAAACACCACTGCACTGCCCTAAACCCTAAAACACTACCCCCCGCATGACCCCCTACACTACCCAAACACCAATGCACTACCCTGATCCCTAAAACACTACCCCCGCATGACCCCCTACACTACCCTAAACCCTAAAACACTACCCCCGCACGACTCCCTACACTACCCAAAGACCACTGCACTACCCTAAACCCTAAAACACGACCTCCTACACTACACAAACACCACTGCACTACCCTAAACCCTAAAACACTACCCCCTACACTACACAAACACCACTGCACTACCCTAAACCCTAAAAAACTACCCCCAGCACGAACCACTACACTACCCAAACACCACTGCACTACCCTAAACCCTAAAAAACTACCCCCAGCAGTACCCCTACACTACCCAAACACCACTGCACTACCCTAAACCCTAAAACACTACACCCAGCAGTACCCCCTACATTACCCAAACACCATTGCACTACCCTAAATCACTACCCCCAGCACGACCCCTACACTACCCAAACACCACTGCACTACCCTAAAACACTACCCCCAGCACGACCCCCTACATTACCCAAACACCACTGCACTACCCTAAACCCTAAAACGCTCCCCCAGCACGACTCCCTACACTACCCAAACACCACTGCACTACCCTAAACCCTAAATCTACCCCCAGCATGACCCCCTACACTACACAAACACCACTGCACTACCCTAAACCCTAAAACACTACCCCCAGCACGACCCTCTTCACTACCTAAACACAACTGCACAATTTGTTACAGGCGTTGCAACGCAGGCCTGTGGTGCTTACTAGAAGTACCTAGTGGGCTAGTTGGGCCCCAGGGACCCTCAGGATTCAAGGTGACCTAATCCCCCAACTTAAAACGCACCACGGGGCGCGTTTGCACAGTGGTGAAGGGAGGGGCGGGGCCTCAGGTGACATGTGCACAAACACGCCCTGTGGTGCGTTTTAAGTTGGGGAATTAATTCCCTTTGAATCCTGAGGGACCCTGGGGGCCAACTAGCCCACCAGGTACCTTCAGTAAGCACAACAGAGTTGCGTTGCAGAGAGGTGAAAAAGGTGCGTGGCCTCGGAACGCCTCTCTGCAACTCAGCTCTGTGGTCCTAACTGTAGGTACCTGGGGGGCTAGTTGGCCCCAGGGACCCTCAGAATTCAAGGGGACTTAATCCCGCAACTTAAAACGCGCCACGGGGTGCATTTGCACACATGTCACCTCAGGACCCCCTCCCTTCACCACTGTGCAAACGCGCCCTGTAGCGCGTTTTAAGAGGTAGTTTTAATTCCCCTGCCCTATTATGTACTAGGGACTTGCAGAGGAGGTCATGCTAATCACAGGGGTACCCCAACGCATAGTGTTCCCTAGTGTATGTAGGTGTTTTCACTGTATTCTAAGTGTTTTTTAGCATAGCACTGGCTCTGGTTAGTCAGTCAGTTACCACCAGTACCCGTCTGAAAAAGTTGTGGGCACAGGATGATTTTGCAACAAGGCCTCTTTCTGCTCCTCTGTTGGTTCTTTCTGCACATCTTTTGCTTCTTTCTGTGCGTTTTTTCTTCTTTCTTCACATGTCCTACCTCTGTAGGCATAGTTAGAAACTAGCATTTAAAAAAACCTTTGAAATTCACTTAAAAAATCATAGGTTTCAGGCACGTTATAGTTAGAAATTAGCATTTAAAAAACCTTTGAAATTCACTGAAAAAACCATAGGTTTCAGACACGTTATAGTTAGAAATTAACATTTAAAAATCCTTTGAAATTCACTGTAAAAACCATAGGTTTTAGGGACAGTTATAGTTAGTTGAACATTTCACTCGTACAAAACCATAGAAATTCCCCCGTTATAGTTAGTTCAGCTAACTATAACTCGCGCCCCCGCAATGCACTGCTGATGACGTCACATATTACATCACTCATGACATGGTCAGAGGCCACGCACCTTTTTTCACCTCTCTGCAACGCAACTCTGTTGTGCTTACTGAAGGTACCTGGTGGGCTAGTTGGCCCCCAGGGTCCCTCAGGATTCAAAGGGAATTAATTCCCCAACTTAAAACGCACCATGTCACCTGATGCCCCGCCCCCTCCCTTCACCACTGTGCAAACGCGCCCCGTGGTGCGTTTTAAGTTGGGGGATTAGGTCACCCTGAATCCTGAGGGTCCCTGGGGCCCAACTAGCCCACTAGGTACTTCCAGTAAGCACCACAGGCCTGCGTTGCAACGCCTGTAACAAATTGTGCAGTTGTGTTTAGGTAGTGAAGAGGGTCGTGCTGGGGGTAGTGTTTTAGGGTTTAGGGTAGTGCAGTGGTGTTTGTGTAGTGTAGGGGGTCATGCTGGGGGTAGATTTAGGGTTTAGGGTAGTGCAGTGGTGTTTGGGTAGTGTAGGGAGTCGTGCTGGGGGAAGTGTTTTAGGGTTTAGGGTAGTGCAGTGGTGTTTGGGTAGTGTAGGGGGTCGTGCTGGGGGTAGTGTTTTAGGGTTTAGGGTAGTGCAGTGGTGTTTGGGTAGTGTAGGGGGTCATGCTGGGGGTAGTGATTTAGGGTAGTGCAGTGGTGTTTGGGTAGTGTAGGGGTACTGCTGGGGGTAGTGTTTTAGGGTTTAGGGTAGTGCAGTGGTGTTTGGGTAGTGTAGGGGTACTGCTGGGGGTAGTTTTTTAGGGTTTAGGGTAGTGCAGTGGTGTTTGGGTAGTGTAGTGGTTCGTGCTGGGGTAGTTTTTTAGGGTTTAGGGTAGTGCAGTGGTGTTTGTGTAGTGTAGGGGGTAGTGTTTTAGGGTTTAGGGTAGTGCAGTGGTGTTTGTGTAGTGTAGGAGGTCGTGTTTTAGGGTTTAGGGTAGTGCAGTGGTCTTTGGGTTGTGTAGGGAGTCATGCGGGGGTTGTGTTTTAGGGTTTTGGGTAGTGTAGGGGGTCATGCGGGGGTAGTGTTTTAGGGATTAGGGTAGTGCATTGGTGTTTGGGTAGTGTAGGGGGTCATGCAGGGGGTAGTGTTTTAGGGTTTAGGGCAGTGCAGTGGTGTTTGGGTAGTGTAGGGGGTCGTGCTGGGGGAGTGTTTTAGGGTTTAGGGCAGTGCAGTGGTGTTTGGGTAGTGTAGGGGTCGTGCTGGGGGAGTGTTTTAGGGTTTAGGGCAGTGCAGTGGTGTTCGGGTAGTGTAGGGGGTCATGCTGGGGGAGTGTTTGAGGGTTTAGGGCAGTGCAGTCGTGTTCGGGTAGTGTAGGGGGTTGTGCTGGGGGTAGAATTTTAGGGTTTAGGGTAGTGCAGTGGTGTTCGGGTAGTGTAGGGGGTCGTGCTGGGGGTAGTGTTCTAGGGTTTAGGGCAGTGCAGTGGTGTTTGGGCAGTGTAGGGGGTAATGCTGGGGGTGGTGTTTTAGGGTTTAGGGCAGTGCCGTAGTGTTCGGGCAGTGTAGGGGGTCGTGCTGGGGGTGGTGTTTCAGGGTTTAGGGCAGTGCTGTGGTGTTCGGGCAGTGTAGGGGGTGGTGTTTCAGGGTTTAGGGCAGTGCAGTGGTGTTCGGGCAGTGTAGGGGGTCGTGCAGGGGGTGGTGTTTCAGGGTTTAGGGCAGTGATGTTCGGGCAGTGTAGGGGGTCATGCTGGGGGTGGTGTTTCAGGGTTTGGGGCAGAGCAGTGGTGTTCGAGCAGTAAAGGGGGTTGTGCTCGGGGTGATGTTTCAGGGTTTAGGGCAGTGCAGTGGTGTTCGGGCAGTGTAGGGGCGGTGCAGGGGGTGGTGTTTCAGGGTTTAGGGCAGTGCAGTGGTGTTCGGGCAGTGTAGGGGGTGGTGCAGGGGGTGGTGTTTCAGGGTTTAGGGCAGTGCAGTGGTGTTCGGGCAGTGTAGGGGGTCATGCAGGGGGTGGTGTTTCAGGGTTTAGGGCAGTGCAGTGGTGTTCGGGCAGTGTAGGGGGTCGTGCTGGGGCTGGTGTTTCAGGGTTTAGGGCAGTACAGTGGTGTTCGGGCAGAGTAGGGGGTGGTGCTGGGGCTGGTGTTTCAGGGTTTAGGGCAGTGCAGTGGTGTTCGGGCAGTGTAGGGGTTGTGCTGGGGCTGGTGTTTCAGGGTTTAGGGGCAGTGCAGTGGTGTTCGGGCAGTGTAGGTGGTCGAGCTGGGGCTGGTGTTTCAGGGTTTAGGGCAGTGCAGTGGTGTTCGGGCAGTGTAGGGGGTCTTGCTGGGGCTGGTGTTTCAGGGTTTAGGGCAGCGCAGTGGTGTTCGGGCAGTGTAGGGGGTCTTGCTGGGGCTGGTGTTTCAGAGTCTAGGGCAGTGCAGTGGTGTTCGGGCAGTGTAGGGGGTCATGCTGGGGGTGGTGTTTCAGGGTTTAGGGCAGTGCAGTGGTGTTCGGGCAGTGTAGGGGGTCATGCTGGGGGTGGTGTTTCAGGGTTTAGGGCAGTGCAGTGGTGTTCGGGCAGTGTAGTGGGTCGTGCTGGGGCTAGTGTTTCAGGATTTAGGGCAGAGCAATGGTGTTCAGGCAGTGTAGGGGTTTTGCTGGAGGTGGTGTTTCAGGGTTTAGGGCAGTGCAGTGGTGTTCATGCAGTGTAGGGGGTGGTGTTTCAGGGTTTAGGGCAGTGGTGTTCAGGCAGTGTAGGGGGTCTTGCTGGGTTTGATGTTTCAGGGTTTAGGGCAATGGAGTGGTGTTTGGGCAGTGTAGGGTGTCGTGCTGAGGGGTGGTGTTTCAGGGTTTAGGGCAGTGCAGTGGTGTTCGGGCAGTGTAGGGGGTCGTCCAGTGGGTGGTGTTTCAGGGTTTAGGGCAGTGCAGTGGTGTTTGGGCAGTGTAGGGGGTCGTGCAGGGGGTGGTGTTTCAGGGTTTAGGGCAGTGCAGTGGTGTTCGGCCAGTGTAGGTGGTCTTGCTGGGGGTAGTGTTCTAGGGTTTAGGGCAGTGCAGTGGTGTTTGGGCAGTGTAGGGGGTAATGCTGGGGGTGGTGTTTTAGGGTTTAGGGCAGTGCCGTGGTGTTCGGGCAGTGTAGGGGGTCGTGCTGGGGGTGGTGTTTCAGGGTTTAGGGCAGTGCAGTGGTGTTCGGGCAGTGTAGGGGGTGGTGTTTCAGGGTTTAGGGCAGTGCAGTGGTGTTCGGGCAGTGTAGGGGGTCGTGCAGGGGTGGTGTTTCAGGGTTTAGGGCAGTGGTGTTCGGGCAGTGTAGGGGGTCATGCTGGGGGTGGTGTTTCAGGGTTTGGGGCAGTGCAGTGGTGTTCGAGCAGTAAAGGGGTTGTGCTGGGGGTGGTGTTTCAGGGTTTAGGGCAGTGCAGTGGTGTTCGGGCAGTGTAGGGGGCGGTGCAGGGGGTGGTGTTTCAGGGTTTAGGGCAGTGCAGTGGTGTTCGGGCAGTGTAGGGGGTGGTGCAGGGGGTGGTGTTTCAGGGTTTAGGGCAATGCAGTGGTGTTCGGGCAGTGTAGGGGGTCATGCAGGGGGTGGTGTTTCAGGGTTTAGGGCAGTGCAGTGGTGTTCGGGCAGTGTAGGGGGTCATGCTGGGGCTGGTGTTTCAGGGTTTAGGGCAGTACAGTGGTGTTCGGGCAGAGTAGGGGTGGTGCTGGGGCTGGTGTTTCAGGGTTTAGGGCAGTGCAGTGGTGTTCGGGCAGTGTAGGGGGTTGTGCTGGGGCTGGTGTTTCAGGGTTTAGGGCAGTGCAGTGGTGTTCGGGCAGTGTAGGTGGTCGTGCTGGGGCTGGTGTTTCAGGGTTTAGGGCAGTGCAGTGGTGTTCGGGCAGTGTAGGGGGTCATGCTGGGGCTGGTGTTTCAGGGTTTAGGGCAGCGCAGTGGTGTTCGGGCAGTGTAGGGGGTCTTGCTGGGGCTGGTGTTTCAGAGTCTAGGGCAGCGCAGTGGTGTTCGGGCAGTGTAGGGGGTCATGCTGGGGGTGGTGTTTCAGGGTTTAGGGCAGTGCAGTGGTGTTCGGGCAGTGTAGGGGGTCATGCTGGGGGTGGTGTTTCAGGGTTTAGGGCAGTGCAGTGGTGTTCGGGCAGTGTAGTGGGTCGTGCTGGGGCTAGTGTTTCAGGATTTAGGGCAGAGCAATGGTGTTCAGGCAGTGTAGGGGGTTTTGCTGGAGGTGGTGTTTCAGGGTTTAGGGCAGTGCAGTGGTGTTCGTGCAGTGTAGGGGGTGGTGTTTCAGGGTTTAGGGCAGTGGTGTTCAGGCAGTGTAGGGGGTCTTGCTGGGGTTGATGTTTCAGGGTTTAGGGCAGTGGAGTGGTGTTCGGGCAGTGTAGGGTGTCGTGCTGAGGGGTGGTGTTTCAGGGTTTAGGGCAGTGCAGTGGTGTTCGGGCAGTGTAGGGGGTCGTCCAGTGGGTGGTGTTTCAGGGTTTAGGGCAGTGCAGTGGTGTTTGGGCAGTGTAGGGGGTCGTGCAGGGGTGGTGTTTCAGGGTTTAGGGCAGTGCAGTGGTGTTCGGCCAGTGTAGGTGGTCTTGCTGGGGGTGGTGTTTCAGGCTTTAGTGCTGTGGTGTTCGGGCAGTGTAGGGGGTCTTGCTGGGGGTGGTGTTTCAGGGTTTAGGGCAGTGCAGTGGTGTTCGGGCAGTGTAGGGGGTCTTGCTGGGGCTGGTGTTTGAGGGTTTAGGGCAGTGCAGTGGTTTTCGGGCAGTGTAGGCGGTCGTGCTGGGGCTGGTGTTTCAGGGTTTAGGGCAGTGCAGTGGTGTTCGGGCAGTGTACGGGGTCGTGCTGGGGCTGGTGTTTCAGGGTTTAGGGCAGTGCAGTGGTGTTCGGGCAGTGCAGGGGGTCGTGCTGGGGGTGGTGTTTCAGGGTTTAGGGCAGTGCAGTGGTGTTCGGGCAGTGTAGGGGGTCGTGCTGGGGCTGGTGTTTCATGGTTTAGGGCAGTGCAGTGGTGTTCGGGCAGTGTAGGGGGTCATGCTGGGGGTGGTGTTTCAGGGTTTAGGGCAGTGCAGTGGTGTTCGGGCAGTGTAGGGGGCATGCGGGGGTGGTGTTTCAGGGTTTAGGGCAGTGGTGTTCGGGCAGTGTAGGGGGTCTTGCTGGGGGTGGTGTTTCAGGGTTTAGGGCAGTGGTGTTCGGGCAGTGTAGGGGGTCTTGCTGGGGGTGATGTTTCAGGGTTTAGGGCAGTGCAGTGGTGTTCGGGCAGTGTAGGGGGTCGTGCTGGGGGTGGTGTTTCAGGGTTTAGGGCAGGGCAGTAGTGTTCGGGCAGTGTAGGGGATCGTGCAGGGGGTGGTGTTTCAGGGTTTAGGGCAGTGCAGTGGTGTTCGGGCAGTGTAGGGGGTCGTGCTGGGGGTGGTGTTTCAGGGTTTAGGGCAGTGCAGTGGTGTTCGGGCAGTGTAGGGGGTCGTGCAGGGGGTGGTGTTTCAGGGTTTAGGGCAGTGCAGTGGTGTTCGGGCAGTGTAGGGGTCGTGCTGGGGCTGGTGTTTCAGGGTTTAGGGCAGTGCAGTGGTGTTCGGGCAGTGTAGGGGGTCTTGCTGGGGGTGGTGTTTCAGGGTTTAGGGCAGTGGTGTTCGGGCAGTGTAGGGGGTCTTGCTGGGGGTGATGTTTCAGGGTTTAGTGCAGTGCATTGGTGTTCGGGCAGTGTAGGGGGTCTTGCTGGGGGTAGTGTTTCAGGGTTTAGGGCAGTGCAGTGGTGTTCGTGCAGTGTAGGGGGTCGTGCTGGGGATGGTGTTTCAGGGTTTAGGGCAGTGCAGTAGTGTTCGGGCAGTGTAAGGGGTCGTGCAGGGGTGGTGTTTCAGGGTTTAGGGCAGTGCAGTGGTGTTCAGGCAGTGTAGGGGGTCGTGCTGGGGGTGGTGTTTCAGGGTTTAGGGCAGTGCAGTGGTGTTCGGGCAGTGTAGGGGGTCGTGCTGGGGGTGGTGTTTCAGGGTTTAGGGCAGTGGTGTTCGGGCAGTGTAGGGGGTCTTGCTGGGGGTGATGTTTCAGGGTGTAGGGCAGTGCAGTGGTGTTCGGGCAGTGTAGGAGTTCTTGCTGGGGGTAGTGTTTCAGGGTTTAGGGCAGTGCAGTGGTGTTCGGGCAGTGTAGGGGGCGTGCTGGGGGTGGTGTTTCAGGGTTTAGGGCAGTGCAGTGGTGTTCGGGCAGTGTAGGGGGTCGTGAAGGGGTGGTTTTTCAGGGTTTAGGGCAGTGCAGTGGTGTTCGGGCAGTGTAGGGGTCGTGCTAGGGTTGGTGTTTCAGGGTTTAGGGCAGTGCAGTGGTGTTCGGGAAGTGTAGGGGGTCGTGCAGGGGCTGGTGTTTCAGGGTTTAGGGCAGTGCAGTGGTGTTCGGGCAGTGTAGTGGGTCGTGCTGGGGGTAGTGTTTTAGGGTTTAGGGTAGTGCAGTGGTGCTTGTGTAGTGTAGGGGGTCGTGCTGGGGGTAGTGTTTTAGGGTTTAGGGTAGTGCAGTGGTGTTTGTGTAGTGTAGGGGGTCATGTTTTAGGGCAGTGGTGTTTGGGTAGTGTAGGGGGTCGTGCTGGGGGTAGTGTTTTAGGATTTAGGTTAGTGCAGTGGTGTTTGGGTAGTGTAGGGGGTCGTGCTGGGGTAGTGTTTTAGGGTTTAAGGTAGTGCAGTGGTGTTTGTGTAGTGTAGGGGGTCGTGCTGGGGGTAGTGTTTTAGGGTTTAGGGTAGTGCAGTGGTGCTTGTGTAGTGTAGGGGGTCGTGCTGTGGGGTAGTGTTTTAGGGTTTAGGGTAGAGCAGTGGTGTTTGTGTAGTGTAGGGGGTCATGTTTTAGGGTAGTGCAATGGTGTTTGGGTAGTGTAGGGGGTCGTGCTGGGGGTAGTGTTTTAGGATTTAGGTTAGTGCAGTGGTGTTGGGGTAGTGTTTTAGGGTTTAGGGTAGTGCAGTGGTGTTTGTGTAGTGTAGGGGGTCATGCTGGGGGTAGTGTTTTAGGGTTTAGGATAGTGCAGTGGTGCTTGTGTAGTGTAGGGGTCGTGCTGGGGGTAGTGTGTTAGGGTTTAGGGTAGTGCAGTGGTGTTTTTGTAGTGTAGGGGGTCATGTTTTAAGATGCAACGCTCCAATACCTGACCAGTCTGCACTACATAAAACTGCAAAAAAACTAAAAATAAAAAGTGTTTTGCACACTTTTGTCATTGGGCTATATGTGGGCTACATCTGGGTAATATTTGTGCTACATTTGGGCTCTTTTTTCACTGGTGGCCATCTTGGAAGACTTCTTTGTTATGAAGTTTCCTAATTTCCTCATTTACTGCAGTCTCCTCAGTAGGAAATGCTTTCAGTTTTTTACTTTGATTCCATCAAGAAGGCATTCAGATGTGTCACACATTTGCCATAAATTCAGAATGTTAGCACTCTAGTTGTTCATTAGATCACTGTAGTAAAGCTACTGCTCACCAGGGAGTTAACTGGAAGTCTACTGCTGGTATTGAAAGTGATTGTTTCAGTCTGCATGTCAGAATTTTCTAATGAAATAGAAGAGGATTTGAGATCTCACTTAAAACATGCCCTAAATTTTCTTTCTGCAGCACTAACCATAATTTCTATGGCAAAATGAACCCCCTCATGTTGTTCCTTTTTAAATTAAATGTTTTAAGTGTTACCAGTTTATTCCAATCAAGATGGCTTCAGGTGTGCCATACTTTTGTCATAAGTAAGACTGTTAGCGCTCTAGTTGTTCTTTAGAACACTCTGGGAAGCTGCAGTAGAACACAAAGGCATCAACTGACAGGCTGCTCCTGTTGAAATATAACAGGAAGATATTTGAGATCACACTTGAAACATGTCCTAATTTTTCTTTCTACAGCACTAACCATAATTTCTATGACAAAATGAACCCCATCATTTTGTTCCTTTTTAAATTAAATGTTTTAAGTGTTACCAGTTTATTCCAATCAAGATGGCTTCAGGTGTGCCATACTTTTGTCATAAGTAAGACTGTTAGCGCTCTAGTTGTTCTTTAGAACACTCTGGGAAGCTGCAGTAGAACACAAAGGCATCAACTGACAGGCTGCTCCTGTTGAAATATAACAGGAAGATATTTGAGATCACACTTGAAACATGTCCTAATTTTTCTTTCCAGAGCACTAACCATAATTTCTATGACAAGATGAACCCCATCATTTTGTTCCTTTTTAAATTAAATGTTTTAAGTGTTACCAGTTTATTCCAATCAAGATGGCTTCAGGTGTGCCATACTTTTGTCATAAGTAAGGCTGTTAGCACTCTAGTTGTTCTTTAGAACACTCTGGGAAGCTGCAGTAGAACACAAAGGAATCAACTGACAGTCTCTGCCCTTGTTGGATGTACATGTTTTACTGAGAATGTCAGACTTCATTCTCACATGACTGAGAAAGATAATGTGAATTTACAGAATATATGCTCTCATTTTAGCTTCTGGAGCACCTTCCAAAACTGTATGGGACAAGCATGTGAAAATAGTTTTCTCTCAAACATGATTCATGATATCCCAGCAGAAGGTTTTTCACAGGGTAAAATCACCTTAGAACACACCACAATTCCTGAAATTAGTATGGTACCATCAACAAATGAATTCTAATGTAACTAAAGTCTGTTATCACCCTTTATAGTTCTCCTTTTGGTAACCCTCAAAATCTTCGATTCACTACAATGCATTTCAATGGGGTACTATCATTTATATTGGTCCCAAGATGGCTGCCAGCAATTCCAGGATGAAGTGCTGACAGCCAATCAGATCTCACGATGACATGTGTGGTTAGGCTCCGCCCAGATATATATGTGTTTTTACTTTTGATTTTCTCAGCAACTACTGAACGGATTTACACCATTTAACAAAAAGGGTTCTTTCTGAACCAAGAACTACCTCTTTGCCAAATTTGGTGTAATTCCGTTCAGCAGTTAGGGCTGTAGCCTTGCATAAAGTTTCCTATGGGAAATTGATTTTTTGACTCTTATTTTTTAATTTCTCCGCAACTACTGAACGGATTTACACCATTTAACAAAAGGGTTCTTTCTGAACCAAGAACTACCTCTTTGCCAAATTTTGTGTAATTCCGTTCAGCAGTTCGGGCTGTAGCCGTGGCTAAAGTTTCCTATGGGAAAATGAATGGGGAAAACACGTTTTGGGACCCCCCTTTTTTCTCGGCCCCCGCTTGACAAATCACCCCGAAACTTTCAGGGTAGGAGCGGACCGGAGCGGGCCATAAAGTTTAAAAATTTCGCGAAGATTCATCAACCGACGCAAGAGTTATTTCAAATAGAATGTTGCGGATTTCCTATGGAAAATAGGTCCTAACTATAACTATCTACTGGCGACCGCCAGTAGATAATATCCTGGTTTGCGGTACTGCTGGCGGGCATCCTCATTGCTGATAGTGCTTCGCTTGAGTCCCCACCGCTGGTGCCGCTTTACTTCAACAACAACTGCTCAAACAGGATAATTAATCTGGTCTCTCCGGACTCCACAACATTTTAATGTTGTGGAGTCCGGAGAGACCAGATTAATTAAAACAGTGAATTCTCCGGCCTGCAAGTGCTATGTCTCTGATTATCCTGTTTGAGCAGTTGTTGTTGATATATATATATATATATATTCACTGAAAAAACCATAGGTTTCAGGGACGTTATAGTTAGAAATTAGCATTTAAAAAACCTTAGAAATTCACTGAAAAAAAACACAGGTTTCAGGGACGTTATAGTTAGTTGGACATTTCACTCGTACAAAACCAGTGAAATTCCCCCGTTATAGTTAGTTGAGCTAACTATAACTCGCGCCCCCGCAATGCACTGCTGATGACGTCACATATTACATCACTCATGACATGGTCAGTGACATCACAGAAACAAGCTCGTGATCGGGAGGTTTCAGCCAATCAGCTCTCAAAATTCTCAAATATCGATATCTGTAAATCTTTAAATTTCTCAAAAACTACTGAACGGATTTACACCATTTAAAGAAAAGTGTGCTTTTTGACCAAAAGCTACCTTTTTGCCAAATTTGGTGAAATTCCGTTCAGCAGTTCGGGCTGTAGCCGTGTCTAAGGTTTCCTATGGAAATTAACATGGAGAAAACATGTTTTGGGACCCCTCTTTTTTCTCGGCCCCCGCTTGACGAATCACCCCGAAACTTTCAAGACAGGAGCTGACCAGAGCGCCCCATTATTTTTGAAAATTTCGCGAAGATTCGTTAACCGGTGCCAAAGATATTGGCAAAAGAAAAAATGCTTTTTTAATAGAAACAAGGTTCTAACTATAACTACCTACTGACAACCGTCAGTAGGTTATTTATATATATATATATATATATATATATATATATATATATATATATATATATTCACTGAAAAAACCATAGGTTTTAGGGACAGTTATAGTTAGTTGGACATTTCACTAGTACAAAACCATAGAAATTCCCCCGTTATAGTTAGTTCAGCTAACTATAACTCGCGCCCCGCAATGCACTGCTGATGACGTCACATATTACATCACTCATGACATGGTCAGTGACATCACTGATGACATCACTGATGACATCTCAAATGACATCACTGATGACATCATCCAGTGACTGTGTGTTTCTGTAAAGTTTAAATATGTTTAATATATATAGGGAAAGGCGTATTGAAGAATGAGTGGGTGTATAAGTGTCTGAATGGATGATTTAGTACGTGAGTGACTGACTCTACAAGTGAGTGATTAAATGTATCTTACTGAATGCATGGGTTAGTGACTAAACTGTGTGAATGTCTGTATCCGTCTGTCTGTTGGTTTGTAAGCGGCTGCATGGCTTTCTGAATAGCTACATGAGTGTCTACATGGGTTATTGATTGATTGTCTGAGTATCTGTATGGGTGCCTGAGTGTTTGTGTGGGTGGGGTGTGTGTGACTCTGTGCATAGATGTGTGAGTTGGTGATTCACTGGGTGCATGGTTTCAAGAGTGCATCTGTGATGGACTGTATGGGTGGGTGAGTGTGTGTATGGGTGTGTTAGTGATTGAATGTATATCTCAGTGGTACATGTGTGAGTAACTACATATGTGAAAGGCAGTATATATGTGTGTTGGAGTATATAAATGGCTATAAGTGAGAGTGTGTGATTGTGAGAGTGGCTGTATGGATGAGTGTGTACTTGTATCAGTGATTGTATAAGAGCATAAGAATGTGCTAGTATTTGTATGAGTAAGTGAGCTGGTGTGTGTATAACTGTATAGGTGAGTAAATGGGTGTGTGATTAAGTTTTTGCATGACTGACTAGGTGTGTGAGTACCTCTATGGATGAGTGGCGGTGTGTGAGTGTTTATATAGGTGTATGAGTGCATATGATAGTCCTGTACTGAGTGACTAAGTATGAGTGACTGTACGGGTGAGTGAGTGGATGTGTGTGTAGACCTAAGAATCAGTGAGTGGGTATGTAGTTTTTGGTGTTGGAGTGTCTGTGGTTTTGAGAATGGCAGTCTGTAATTTAGAGTGGGTGTATCAAAAGTTATATTAGGGTGTGAGAAGATGCATGAAATTATCACATGGATGATGTCATCAGTGATGTCATCAGTGATGTCACTGACCATGTCATGAGTGATGTAATATGTGACGTCATCAGCAGTGCATTGCGGGCGCGAGTTATAGTTAGCTGAACTAACTATAACGGGGAATTTCTATGGTTTTGTACTAGTGAAATGTCCAACTAACTATAACTGTCCCTAAAACCTATGGTTTTTTCAGTGAATTTCAAAGGTTTTTTAAATGCTAATTTCTAACTATAACGTGTCTGAAACCTATGGTTTTTTCAGTGAATTTCAAAGGTTTTTTAAATGCTAATTTCTAATTATAACGTGCTTGAAACCTATGATTTTTAAGTGAATTTCAAAGGTTTTTTAAATGCTAGTTTCTAACTATGCCTACAGAGGTAGGACATGTGAAGAAAGAAGAAAAAACGCACAGAAAGAAGCAAAAGATGTGCAGAAAGAACCAACAGAGGAGCAGAAAGAGGCCTTGTTGCAAAATCATCCTGTGCCCACAACTTTTTCAGACGGGTACTGGTGGTAACTGACTCTGACTAACCAGAGCCAGTGCTATGCTAAAAGACACTTAGAATACAGTGAAAACACCCACATACACTAGGGAACACTATGCGTTGGGGTACCCCTGTGATTAGCATGACCTCCTCTGCAAGTCCCTAGTACATAATAGGGCAGGGGGATTAAAACTACCTCTTAAAACGCGCTACAGGGCGCGTTTGCACAGTGGTGAAGGGAGGGGGGCCTGAGGTGACATGTGTGCAAACGCACCCCGTGGCACGTTTTAAGTTTCAGGATTAAGTCCCCTTGAATTCTGAGGGTCCCTGGGGCCCAACTAGCCCATTAACAACACAAAATCCGCGGGTCTAATATGTATATAACTAAAGAGTTTTGACCAGCCAAGACTATAATAAGTAATAACTAATATGGGAAACTCATTAAAGAGGACGGATTCCCATCACCCACCGAAGTGGCATGCTTCATCATTTGGGATCTCCTCTCAGCTGCAGGCTACTGCAACCAAGGAGCTACAACTCCTTTCAGAAATGTAAAGGAGGAGCTCGCGGATGTTTTTAATCAGTGATTTAGAGACACAATCGCTAAAGATTGATGGAGCATGAACAGTGTGGCGAAGAAATTGTGCAGTGTACAAAGTGATATAAAATTGACTAACATGAGAAAAATAAATTTATAAAGTATCTCGTGTTTGTCAAAGGTTAAAAAGCAGTAAACGCGCGATCTAAATAAATGTGCGAACGCGCTAGAGAAACGGTCTACATGTTTCAGCCAGAGGAGGCTTTCTTCAGGACCATGATGAAACTACTGCACTGTAAAAAAAAGTGAAAAAGAACGATACAACCATATACCTGTGAAAAACTCTGTATGTTCACAGGTCTTGTACTCCCGTATCAAATCGGGAGGGTACCTGCCGCTCCTGGCAACAGCTCAGGGCGTGAGGCAATGCTCTATTCCGTCGTTACCCCGGACCGGATCCTGAGAGTCACTCGCCCAACTAGCCCCCCAGGTACCTACAGTTAGGACCACAGAGCTGAGTTGCAGAGAGGCGTTCCGAGGCCACGCACCTTTTTTCACCTCTCTGCAACGCAACTCTGTTGTGCTTACTGAAGATACCTGGTGGGCTAGTTGGCCCCCAGGGTCCCTCAGGATTCAAAGGGAATTAATTCCCCAACTTAAAACGCACCACAGGGCGTGTTTGCGCACATTTCACCTGAGGCCCCGCCCCCTCCCTTCACCACTGTGCAAACGCGCCCCGTGGTGCGTTTTAAGTTGGGGGATTAGGTCACCTTGAATCCTGAGGGTCCCTGGGGCCCAACTAGCCCACTAGGTACTTCCAGTAAGCACCAGAGACCTGCGTTGCAACGCCTGTAACAAATTGTGCAGTTGTGTTTAGGTAGTGAAGAGGGTCGTGCTGGGGGTAGTGTTTTAGGGTTTAGGGTAGTGCAGTGGTGTTTGTGTAGTGTAGGGGGTCATGCTGGGGGTAGATTTAGGGTTTAGGGTAGTGCAGTGGTGTTTGGGTAGTGTAGGGGGTCGTGCTGGGGGTAGTGTTTTAGGGTTTAGGGTAGTGCAGTGGTGTTTGGGTAGTGTAGGGGTCGTGCTGGGGGTAGTGTTTTAGGGTTTAGGGCAGTGCAGTGGTGTTTGGATAGTGTAGGGGGTCGTGCTGGGGGTAGTGATTTAGGGTAGTGCAGTGGTGTTTGGGTAGTGTAGGGGGTACTGCTGGGGGTAGTGTTTTAGGGTTTAGGTTAGTGCAGTGGTGTTTGGGTAGTGTAGGGGTACTGCTGGGGGGAGTGTTTTAGGGTTTAGGGTAGTGCAGTGGTGTTTGTGTAGTGTAGGGGGTAGTGTTTTAGGGTTTAGGGTAGTGCAGTGGTATTTGTGTAGTGTAGGAGGTCGTGTTTTAGGGTTTAGGGTAGTGCAGTGGTCTTTGGGTAGTGTAGGGAGTCGTGCGGGGGTAGTGTTTTAGGGTTTAGGGTAGTGTAGGGGGTCATGCGGGGGGTAGTGTTTTAGGGATTAGGGTAGTGCATTGGTGTTTGGGTAGTGTAGGGGGTCATGCGGGGGTAGTGTTTTAAGGTTTAGGGCAGTACAGTGGTGTTTGGGTAGTGTAGGGGGTCGTGCTGGGGGAGTGTTTTAGGGTTTAGGGCAGTGCAGTGGTGTTCGGGTAGTGTAGGGGGTCGTGCTGGGGGGAGTGTTTTAGGGTTTAGGGCAGTGCAGTGGTGTTCGGGTAGTGTAGGGGGTCGTGCTGGGGGAGTGTTTGAGGGTTTAGGGCAGTGCAGTCGTGTTCGGGTAGTGTAGGGGGTTGTGCTGGGGGTAGTATCTTAGGGTTTAGGGTAGTGCAGTGGTGTTCGGGTAGTGTAGGGGGTCGTGCTGGGGGTAGTGTTCTAGGGTTTAGGGCAGTGCAGTGGTATTTGGGCAGTGTAGGGGTAATACTGGGGGTGGTGTTTTAGGGTTTAGGGCAGTGCAGTGGTGTTCGGGCAGTGTAGGGGGTCATGCTGGGGGTGGTGTTTCAGGGTTTAGGGCAGTGCAGTGGTGTTCGGGCAGTGTAGGGGGTCGTGCAGGGGGTGGTGTTTCAGGGTTTAGGGCAGTGGTGTTCGGGCAGTGTATAGGGTCGTGCTGGGGGTGGTGTTTCAGGGTTTGGGGCAGTGCAGTGGTGTTCGAGCAGTAAAGGGGGTCGTGCTGGGGGTGGTGTTTCAGGGTTTAGGGCAGTGCAGTGGTGTTCGGGCAGTGTAGGGGGCGGTGCAGGGGTGGTGTTTCAGGGTTTAGGGCAGTGCAGTGGTGTTCTGGCAGTGTAGGGGGTGCTGCAGGGGGTGGTGTTTCAGGGTTTAGGGCAGTGCAGTGGTGTTCGGGCAGTGTAAGGGGTCATGCAGGGGGTGGTGTTTCAGGGTTTAGGGGCGGTGCAGTGGTGTTCGGGCAGTGTAGGGGGTCGTGCTGGGGCTGGTGTTTCAGGGTTTAGGGCAGTACAGTGGTGTTCGGGCAGTGTAGGGGGTCGTGCTGGGGCTGGTGTTTCAGGGTTTAGGGCAGTGCAGTGGTGTTCGGGCAGTGTAGGTGGTCGTGCTGGGGCTGGTGTTTCAGGGTTTGGGCTGTGCAGTGGTGTTTGGGCAGTGTAGGGGGTCTTGCTGAGGCTGGTGTTTCTGGGTTTAGGGCATTGCAGTGGTGTTCGGGCAGTGTAGGGGGTCTTGCTGGGGCTGGTGTTTCAGAGTCTAGGGCAGTGCAGTGGTGTTCGGGCAGTGTAGGGGGTCTTGCTGGGGCTGGTGTTTCAGGGTTTAGGGCAGTGCAGTGGTGTTCGGGCAGTGTAGGGGGTCGTGCTGGGGGTGGTGTTTCAGGGTTTAGGGCAGTGCAGTGGTGTTTGGGCAGTGTAGGGGGTCATGCTGGGGCTAGTGTTTCAGGATTTAGGGCAGAGCAATGGTGTTCAGGCAGTGTAGGGGGTTTTGCTGGAGGTGGTGTTTCAGGGTTTAGGGCAGTCCAGTGGTGTTCGTGCAGTGTAGGGGGTGGTGTTTCAGGGTTTAGGGCAGTGGTGTTCAGGCAGTGTAGGGGGTCTTGCTGGGGTTGATGTTTCAGGGTTTAGGGCAGTGCAGTGGTGTTCGGGCAGTGAAGGGGGTCGTGCTGGGGGTGGTGTTTCAGGGTTTAGGGCAGTGCAGTGGTGTTCGGGCAGTGTAGGGTGTCGTGCTGAGGGGTGGTGTTTCAGGGTTTAGGGCAGTGCAGTGGTGTTCGGGCAGTGTAGGGGGTCGTGCAGGGGGTGGTGTTTCAGGGTTTAGGGCAGTGCAGTGGTGTTTGGGCAGTGTAGGGGGTCGTGCAGGGGGTGGTGTTTCAGGGTTTAGGGCAGTGCAGTGGTGTTCGGCAGTGTAGGTGGTCTTGCTGGGGGTGGTGTTTCAGGCTTTAGTGCAGTGGTGTTCGGGCAGTGTAGGAAGTCTTGCTGGGGGTGGTGTTTCAGGGTTTAGGGCAGTGCAGTGGTGTTCGGGCAGTGTAGGGGGTCTTGCTGGGGCTGGTGTTTCAGGGTTTAGGGCAGTGCAGTGGTGTTCGGGCAGTGTAGGGGGTCGTGCTGGGGCTGGTGTTTGAGGGTTTAGGGTAGTGCAGTGGTGTTTGGGCAGTGTAGGGGGTCGTGCTGGGGCTGGTGTTTCAGGGTTTAGGGCAGTGCAGTGGTTTTCGGGCAGTGTAGGCGGTCGTGCTGGGGCTGGTGTTTCAGGGTTTAGGGCAGTGCAGTGGTGTTCGGGCAGTGTACGGGGTTGTGCTGGGGCTGGTGTTTCAGGGTTTAGGGCAGTGCAGTGGTGTTCGGGCAGTGTAGGGGGTCGTGCTGGGGGTGGTGTTTCAGGGTTTAAAGCAGTGCAGTGGTGTTCGGGCAGTGTAGGGGGTCGTGCTGGGGCTGGTGTTTCATGGTTTAGGGCAGTGCAGTGGTGTTCGGGCAGTGTAGGGGGTCGTGCTGGGGGTGGTGTTTCAGCGTTTAGGGCAGTGCAGTGGTGTTCGGGCAGTGTAGGGGGTCATGCTGGGGGTGGTGTTTCAGGGTTTTGGGCTTGCTGTGGTGTACGGGCAGTGTAGGGGAACTTGCTGGGGGTGGTGTTTCAGGGTTTAGGGCAGTGCAGTGGTGTTCGTGCAGTGTAGGGGGTCGTTCTGGGGGTGGTGTTTCAGGGTTTAGGGCAGTGCAGTAGTGTTCGGGCAGTGTAGGGGATCGTGCAGGGGGTGGTGTTTCAGGGTTTAGGGCAGTGCAGTGGTGTTCGGGCAGTGAAGGGGGTCGTGCTGGGGGTGGTGTTTCAGGGTTTAGGGCAGTGCAGTGGTGTTCGGGCAGTGTAGGGGGTCGTGCAGGGGGTGGTGTTTCAGGGTTTAGGGCAGTGCAGTGGTGTTCGGGCAGTGTAGGGGTCATGCTGGGGCTGGTGTTTCAGGGTTTAGGGCAGTGCAGTGGTGTTCGGGCAGTGTAGGGGGTCTTGCTGGGGGTGGTGTTTCAGGGTTTAGGGCAGTGCAGTGGTGTTCGGGCAGTGTAGGGGGTCTTGCTGGGGGTAGTGTTTCAGGGTTTAGGGCAGTGCAGTGGTGTTCGTGCAGTGTAGGGGGTCGTGCTGGGGATGGTGTTTCAGGGTTTAGGGCAGTGCAGTAGTGTTTGGGCAGTGTAGGGGGCATGCAGGGGGTGGTGTTTCAGGGTTTAGGGCAGTGCAGTGGTGTTCGGGCAGTGTAGGGGGTCGTGCTGGGGGTGGTGTTTCAGGGTTTAGGGCAAGGCAGTGGTGTTCGGGCAGTGTAGGGGGTCGTGCTGGGGGTGGTGTTTCAGGGTTTAGGGCAGTGCAGTGGTGTTCGGGCAGTGTAGGGGGTCGTGCTGGGGGTAGTGTTTCAGGGTTTAGGGCAGTGCAGTGGTGTTCGGGCAGTGTAGGGGTCATGCTGGGGGTGGTGTTTCAGGGTTTAGGGCAGTGCAGTGGTGTTCGGGCAGTGTAGGGGGTCGTGAAGGGGGTGGTGTTTCAGGGTTTAGGGCAGTGCAGTGGTGTTCGGGCAGTGTAGGGGTCGTGCTAGGGTATGTGTTTCAGGGTTTAGGGCAGTGCAGTGGTGTTCGGGCACTGTAGGGGGTCGTGCAGGGGCTGGTGTTTCAGGGTTTAGGGCAGTGCAGTGGTGTTCGGGCAGTGTAGGGGGTCGTGCTGGGGGTAGTGTTTTATGGTTTAGGGTAGTGCAGTGGTGCTTGTGTAGTGTAGGGGGTCGTGCTGGGGGTAGTGTTTTAGGGGTTAGGGTAGTGCAGTGGTGTTTGTGTAGTGTAGGGGGTCATGTTTTAGGGTAGTGCAGTGGTGTTTGGGTAGTGTAGGGGGTCGTGCTGGGGGTAGTGTTTTAGGATTTAGGTTAGTGCAGTGGTGTTTGGGTAGTGTAGGGGTCGTGCTGGGGGTAGTGTTTTAGGGTTTAAGGTAGTGCAGTGGTGTTTGTGTAGTGTAGGGGGTCGTGCTGGGGGTAGTGTTTTAGGGTTTAGGGTAGTGCAGTGGTGTTTGTGTAGTGTAGGGGGTCATGTTTTAGGGTAGTGCAGTGGTGTTTGGGTAGTGTAGGGGGTCGTGCTGGGGGTAGTGTTTTAGGATTTAGGTTAGTGCAGTGGTGTTGGGGTAGTGTTTTAGGGTTTAGGGTAGTGCAGTGGTGTTTGTGTAGTGTAGGGGGTCGTGCTGGGGTAGTGTTTTAGGGTAGTGCAGTGGTGTTTTTGTAGTGTAGGGGGGTCATGTTTTAAGATGCAACGCTCCAATACCTGACCAGTCTGCACTACATAAAACTGCAAAAAAACTAAAAATAAAAAGTGTTTTGCACACTTTTGTCATTGGGCTATATGTGGGCTACATCTGGGTAATATGTGTGCTACATTTGGGCTCTTTTTTCACTGGTGGCCATCTTGGAAGACTTCTTTGTTATGAAGTTTCCTAATTTCCTCATTTACTGCAGTCTCCTCAGTAGGAAATGCTTTCAGTTTTTTACTTTGATTCCATCAAGAAGGCATTCAGATGTGTCACACATTTGCCATAAATTCAGAATGTTATTACTCTAGTTGTTCATTAGATCACTGTAGTAAAGCTACTGCTCACCAAGGAGTTAACTGGAAGTCTACTGCTGGTATTGAAAGTGATTGTTTCAGTCTGCATGTCAGAATTTTCTAATGAAATAGAAGAGGATTTGAGATCTCACTTAAAACATGCACTAAATTTTCTTTTTGCAGCACTAACCATAATTTCTATGGCAAAATGAACCCCCTCATTTTGTTCCTTTTTAAATTAAATGTTTTAAGTGTTACCAGTTTATTCCAATCAAGATGGCTTCAGGTGTGCCATACTTTTGTCATAAGTAAGACTGTTAGCACTCTAGTTGTTCTTTAGAACACTCTGGGAAGCTGCAGTAGAACACAAAGGCATCAACTGACAGGCTGCTCCTGTTGAAATATAACAGGAAGATATTTGAGATCTCACTTAAAACATGTCCTAATTTTTCTTTCTACAGCACTAACCATAATTTCTATGGCAAAATGAACCCCCTCATTTTGTTCCTTTTTAAATTAAATGTTTTAAGTGTTACCAATTTATTCCAATCAAGATGGCTTCAGGTGTGCCATACTTTTGTCATAAGTAAGACTGTTAGCGCTCTAGTTGTTCTTTAGAACACTCTGGGAAGCTGCAGTAGAACACAAAGGCATCAACTGACAGGCTGCTCCTGTTGAAATATAACAGGAAGATATTTGAGATCACACTTGAAACATGTCCTAATTTTTCTTTCTACAGCACTAACCATAATTTCTATGACAAAATGAACCCCATCATTTTGTTCCTTTTTAAATTAAATGTTTTAAGTGTTACCAGTTTATTCCAATCAAGATGGCTTCAGGTGTGCCATACTTTTGTCATAAGTAAGACTGTTAGCGCTCTAGTTGTTCTTTAGAACACTCTGGGAAGCTGCAGTAGAACACAAAGGCATCAACTGACAGGCTGCTCCTGTTGAAATATAACAGGAAGATATTTGAGATCACACTTGAAACATGTCCTAATTTTTCTTTCTACAGCACTAACCATAATTTCTATGACAAAATGAACCCCATCATTTTGTTCCTTTTTAAATTAAATGTTTTAAGTGTTACCAGTTTATTCCAATCAAGATGGCTTCAGGTGTGCCATACTTTTGTCATAAGTAAGGCTGTTAGCACTCTAGTTGTTCTTTAGAACACTCTGGGAAGCTGCAGTAGAACACAAAGGAATCAACTGACAGTCTCTGCCCTTGTTGGATGTACATGTTTTACTGAGAATGTCAGACTTCATTCTCACATGACTGAGAAAGATAATGTGAATTTACAGAAAATATGCTCTCATTTTAGCTTCTGGGGCACCTTCCAAAACTGTATGGGACAAGCATGTGAAAATGGTTTTCTCTCAAACATGATTCATGATATCCCAGCAGAAGGTTTTTCACAGGGTAAAATCACCTTAGAACACACCACAATTCCTGAAATTAGTATGGTACCATCAACAAATGAATTCTAATGTAACTAAAGTCTGTTATCACCCTTTATAGTTCTCCTTTTGGTAACCCTCAAAATCTTCGATTCACTACAATGCATTTCAAAGGGGTACTATCATTTATATTGGTCCCAAGATGGCTGCCAGCAATTCCAGGATGAAGTGCTGACAGCCAATCAGATCTCACGATGACATGTGTGGTTAGGCTCCGCCCAGATATATATGTATTTTTACTTTTGATTTTCTCAGCAACTACTGAACGGATTTACACCATTTAACAAAAGGGTTCTTTTTGAACCAAGAACTACCTCTTTGCCAAATTTGGTGTAATTCCGTTCAGCAGTTCGGACTGTAGCCTTGCATAAAGTTTCCTATGGGAAATTGATTTTTGACTCTTATTTTTTTAATTTCTCCGCAACTACTGAACGGATTTACACCATTTAACAAAAGGGTTCTTTCTGAACCAAGAACTACCTATTTGCCAAATTTGGTGTAATTCCGTTCAGCAGTTCGAGCTGTAGCCGTGTCTAAAGTTTCCTATGGGAAAATGAATGGGGAAAACGCGTTTTGGGACCCCCCTTTTTTCTCGGCCACCGCTTAACGAATCACCCCGAGACTTTCAGGGTAGGAGCGGACCGGAGCGTCCCACAAAGTTTGAAAATTTCGCGAAGATTCGTCAACCGGCAAGAGAGTTATTTCAAATAGAATGTCGCGGATTTCCTATGGAAAATAGGTCCTAACTATAACTATCTACTGGCGACCGCCAGTAGATAATATATATATGCATGTATGTATGCAGGGCCAGCTTTAGAGCAGTGCGACTGGTGCGGTCACAGTGGGTGTTGACCTCGGGAGGGGGCGCTGACCTCGGTGGGGGGGGGCTGTTTTTAGCAATAACTTACAATTTAAAAACACCTTCAATAGAGTTCCCTGTGCATCCAGTTTTCGTGCAGCATTAAAAACGTCAAGATAACTCTTGTGATAATGTTCCTGCTAGAGAGAGGGATCAGAGTTTTGTCTAGGGGCAGTTTTGACTCGCAATAAAGAGCGCAGAGGGTTAATATGCCTGCTGCAAAGAACTTGTACCGTGCAGATCACAGGTCTGTATTTTACGTGGATAGCTGAGTGGATTACTGCTTTTGCCACAGAGATCCTTTTGTCACTGCAGTACATAAGATACAACCCTAATATGGAACAGTGACTGTTTCGAACTGTCATCAAAGAGCTGCATGCAAACTGCATAGACTGGGTTAGGACAGTCTGTTTTTTCCCCGGCTTTCATTGTCTATTCCTAATGTTGCTGAAAAGTGTTTGGTTGGGTAGATATACATTCTTATTTGTAAAGTCAGCCTTTACCAGTGCTTTAAAACAAATGAAATGTATGTGAGAGAAATGAAATGAAATTAAATTAAATGGGATCTTGTAAAGCGCATGGCTACCAGAGAGTATCCCAGCGCTGAGCGGAGCCAGAGTGAGCGACCAAAGTTTATGGGAAGAGCCAGGTCTTCAGATGCTTTCGGAACATGAGATGGTTAGGTTCCCTACGGAGGTGAAGTGTGAGTGTGTTCCAAAGTTTGGCGGCATTGTATGAAAAAAGCCTGCCCCCGCTTCTGGCTCTCTTAATTCTGGGCACTTCAGCCAGATGGAGCGTGTCGGAGTGAAGGTTTCTGGGGGCTTTATACGGATGGATCAGGGCTTTGATGATGGGTGGTCCGTTCCCTTCCAGAGACTTGTGGGCCACGCAGAGGGCTTTGAAATTGATTCTCTCCTGCACCGGAAGCCAGTGCAGGGAGCGCAGTGCTGGCTTTGCAGAACAGCGATGGCCGGTACCGGTAAGCAGTCTTGCCGCCGAGTTCTGAACAATCTGAAGTCTCGTGACCACTGCCTTGGGGGCCCCCAGATATAGGGCGTTGCCAAAATCAATCCTGGATAGGATCAGGGCCTCTATCAGTAGCTTTTTTGCTAAGAATGGAAGTAGGGGGAGTATTTTACGAATCATTTTGAGCAGACCATAGCATGAGGCGACCGTTTTCCTGGCTTGGGTTTTGAAGGAGAGGTCTTGGTTGAGCCAAATGCCTAAGCTTTTTATTTCAGATTTTGGGACCGGGGCCATGCCCATACAGGCTGGCCAGAGGGCATTCAGGTGGACACTTAAGTGGTTACCAAGCATCATCAGCTCGGTTTTTTCACCGTTGAGTTTAAGATGGGAAAGAATCATCCACTTAGCCACTTCCTCCAGACAGGCGTGGAGGTCAGTGGGCGACTGGTCAGCTTGATTCAATGCCACGACCAGCTGCGTGTCATCAGCGTAAGACACAATGTGGATCCCAAAGGGGACGACGATGTCCGCCAGAGGAGCCATATAAACGTTAAAAAGAGTTGGGCTCAGGGAGGAGCCCTGGGGGACTCCGAACTGCAAGGGTAATGGATCTGAGGTGATATCGTCTTCAAACACCTGAAAGGGGTTATGGAGAGATGAGAGGTACTTTTGTCTGGTTGTCGTGAGGGAATCCGAGGAGGTGGTCATTGGAGGGGGGCGACAAAAATTATTCTCGCACCGGGCCTTTATTTATGTGGTATTTGCATAGCATCAACCTAGCCGAAAGGCAGCATAGCACAATACAGGGTCCAAGGCTGAGATACAACTAGAAAGTGAATCTTGGTGGGGGATCCTGGGATCTGAGAGGGGACGTGAACTATGTACTGCATCACAATGTAGTGTTCTTTAAAGATGTGTGTCTTCAGCTCTTTTCAGATTTGAAAGAGGTTACTAGCTGTCCTGATGGATACCAGAATAGTGTTTCACATCCTGGGTGCATAGATGGAAAAGACCTGGTGCATAACTGAACACCTGTATGCATGATTAGATGGGAAGGGAGTTGATCATTCACAACCATGCTTACTTAGTAAAAATATAAGTAAACAGGGTCCAAGATATTCCACTGCAGCTGGTACCCACAGCTCCAACCACTGCTGCTGAATGGTACTGCCAGCATTATCTGCTAACCATCACACTTCAACAAGTGTGACCTTTTGAACGCACTATTGCAGGTCACCCAAAACTGTAAGAATGGCCGGGAAGTCACAGTTTTTTAATACATTGAATTTCTAAACACTTATGCTTAAAAATGGGCTGAGAACTCTACCATGTTGTGTAGTCTCATAAACAACTATGGTGTTTATAAATAAGTGCCCGTGCTAAGCACCAAGAAACACCGGCACAAATTAAGCTCTGATTCACAAACATCTAAAGCTAAAGGTGGTTGAGTAATAACTGTAGAGGTGCTCCAATAACTGATGGAGCATTTGCAGTAAATAACGTTGAGCGGCCCGAGGCCAAGATCTTAGGACAGAGGTAGGAGGAGCAGGGAAGAGGTGCTAGCACATCTGTTCGGTAGTGCGGAGGTAGAGTTATGCGAATGTGAGCGCCACTTCTTTGCTCCAACATGCAGTACATACAACTAATAGATGCAAAGTACATCTTGGTGCTCACTAGGGAGATGTGTTGCAATCTTAGAGGTCTACGAGTATAGTCATTCAAGGTTTCTGTTCCATCTGTCAGCTAAGGAAACTGGGAACAGCCAGGTCTTGAGAGATTTATGAAAGGCCAGATGTTCATACATATTTCTGAAGAAGACTGTTAGTACATTCCTCAGGTTTGGTGTTTGCAGTGACAAAGAAGGTCAAGACCCTCCCCACCCTTGATGGCATCTGTAGAGTTTTAGGATTTCTGTGCAGCAAGAGCCTTTTATTGATTGCTTTGTCTGGGCCAAGAGGTAAGTGTTTTCCTTTAAAGTAGAGGAGGTCCCACTCCATGTAATGCATGATGGGCGATGAACCTGAAGGACTTGAAGCTGGTTACAGGTATTCAGTGCAGCAAACACAGGGATGGGTCAGTCTGGTCAGTTGTTTGAAGATGCAGAAAAAGTTTAGTTGCACTGTTCTCGATTATTTGGAGTCGAAATAAAGATTTGGATGATTGGAGGGATGGGAGTAGCCCTGCACTGGCAAATTGTTGAATACTGGTATGGGTAAAGGAATAAAAAAGGATACAAATGCATGGAAAAGTATAATATGTACCATCAATGAGGACGAAAATGAAATCCTGCAAGTATAATAAGGATTTCAAAGGGAAATAGAGATAACGTAGTGTGGGGGTGAGATTTCAGAGTCTATGAGTAAGCTTCAATTGGGAGAAGGTAATCCAGGATATTACGGCACCTAACACCCTTTGTGTGTGGTAAGAGGATCCATCACTGTATGATTATGGTGACCAACGCTTTAGGGGTTAAGGAAGAGGTGGGTGGAAGTAATACTAAAAGTAGCACAATTAGCTGAACTAGGTTGATACTTAAAAACTTTCTCTTTTAGATCCATAAAACCACTCCTAGGCAAATAGACACAGCAATAATTAATCAAGATTTCTGTAATTCCTTAGCCAGCACATTCCAGGATAAAGTGCTGAATATTATGAATGTTTTCGTTAAGTGCGGTCTGTCAAAAGGAGCATTAGATCTTAGTTCTATGCTCACCAGTCTTAGGCACTTTAGTACCCCCTCAGTGGCACAGATTACCGAACTCATCCTGCAGGTTAAAGCTGGATCTCCTGCTGACCCGTGCCCTCCCAAGATCATTCATTTGGCCCCTGAAATCATAGCACAAAACCTCTTTTCCATTTTCTCTACTATGTTTAATACTGGCGTTTTCCCCACCATCTAGAAAGCAGCGTCAGTTCTCCCCCTTTTAAAGAAATCCACTCTTGACCCTCTAGATCCCAACAATTATCAACCTATTGCCAGACTTCCTTTTTCCTCAAAAGTAGCAGAAAAACTCATGAATAGCCAGCTCTCCTCGTTTTTGGAGGATAATCATCTTTTAGATGATACACAGTTTGGCTTTAGGGCAAACCATAGCACCGAATCTGCCCTATTTACAGCCACTGAGGAAATTAGTTCATCTCTCGATTGTGGAAGCAATGCAGTTCTGATTCTGTTGGATCTTTCTGCAGCCTTTGATACGGTCAACCATGAATCATTAATTGACCATTTGAGGGAATTAGGGATAAGAGATCTAGCATTGACGCTGCTCAAATCCTTCCTTTCAGGACGCCAACAAGTGGTGTCACTTGGTGCTTTCAACTCAGGATCTTTCTGCTTGCCGTGTGGGGTTCCTCAGGGATCCTCCCTGTCTCTCACCCTGTTTAATCTTTACGTCACGCCACTTGCCACCTTGATGACACTCAGATCATAGTGTCCTTGGCAAAAAATGAAAGCGGAGCTGGTGTCACGTTCAGCAATTGTATGAGTGCAGTGAGTAAGTGGATTGCCGATCATTGCTTAAAGCTTAATTCCTCCAAAACAGAAGTTATCCAATTCGGGAACAATCCAGAAATCTGGTCTCCCCACTGGTGGCCGTCTGACATGGGTACAGCACCTGCGCCAGTTTTAAAAGTAAAAAATTTGGGGTTTCTCTTGGACAGTGAACTAAAATACAGAGAACAAATTAACCAGATCACCTCCATCTCTTTTTATCGCCTTAGAATCCTAAAGAAAATTGAAAGATTCATCCCGGCTGATCTATTAAAAGTAGTGGTCATTGCTCTAGTTCTATTGCAACTGGACTACTGCAATGGCATCTACATTAGCCTTCCAAAAGATCCACTTAAAAAATTGCAGACCATCCAGAATGCTGCCGCTTGATTCCATCTGAAAATTCCTAAACACCAATCAGTCATGGCCTCTATTAGACAATTGCACTGGCTTCCGGTCTGCCATTGGATTACCTTTAAGGCTCTGTGTTTAACCTATAAAACTCTTTATGGAAAAGCCCCAGCCTCCTTCACGAAGAATTTTGAGCGGTATATTCCTGGCAGAGCATTACGCTCTGGCTCAGCCAATTTGTTGAAGGTTGCCTCCTTTAAACATGCTATGTGTGCTTCTTCAGGCTCACAGCTCTTCAGTGGAACCGTCTGCCACCAACTCTGAGGACAGCACCTTAACTCATGATTTTCAGGAAAAGTCTCAAAATCTGGTTATTTAACCAGTGATCTTCACACACTTTGCCTTTATCTACTCCTTTAGTTCTGTTCAGCGCCAAGACGCCTCCAGGCATTCGTGCGCTTTATAAATCATATCATATCATTCATTCATTCATAATTGTTCCCTGTGTGGACCCACGCAGGGAAAATCAACAATAGTCCATCCATTCTGAGAGGATATTTGTAGAAGATGTCAATGCTCAGGTTAGTGAAGTGTATTATATAGTGATTGTAATTGCATTTATACATCGCTCCATACCTCTGATGAGGCGCCGCAGCACATTTGTGGAGTGAGTGCTGTGGTTGAAAGGGTGTGTATATGTCTTGTAACCTATGCGGGCAACGTTTTATGTCTGGTGTGGACTCTCATTGTGATGTGTTGCTGAGCTTAGAAATGAGGCTGAGGCAAAAGCAGAGAGGGAAAGGATGTGTAAACAATACAGCAGGTGAATAGTTGGGTGGAGAGTGTGTGACTTCAGTGTAGTCTCTGTGTGGAGTGTTTTCATGTTGTGTGTATGACAGGAAAATCTCAACGAGTGTCACCTCAAGCGTGAGACTATGCATGCACCAACATGCGAGAGTAGACACGATCATGCAAGCATGCGGATACCTACCCTCTTTGAGAGGCCGGTATCATTCTCTGTACAGTGAGTGCATGAAGCACCCCACAGTGGTCCATGCTTCCAGTGACTACAGCATGAGCTCCAGAGTTTACATAGAAGTGGCAGAGAAGCGACCTACGTAAATACACATTATAATAGCAGCCATAATACGCACCCTACCTGCAGTGGGCAAGGGGTACGTCATGTGAAGGGAGAGTGTACTTCCAACTATACTATATTATCTGTCGGTCGGACCAGGAGTTGCAGAGGGTGTATTTCTATAATTGAGGGAAGAACTGGAAGACAACTCCATTTCCGTTAGTCTATTAAGACCACGTAAGCCTGAAACAGAACAACACATATGATACATCAACTTCAGAATAAAAAGATTACATACCAAGCACTGGAGTTTCTAAGCACTTTAAATTACTGGTATTACAGCGTTGCTCACAAAAAACTAAACCATTTGACCACAATTGCAAGATTTCGCTAAAGTGCTGAATTCGGGATTGGAATCGAGCTCCCATGCTTCGAAAGTCAGAAGCTCAGCTACCACACCATGTCTCTTCCAAATAGGTTTGTCATAATTGTGTGCCATATTTGTGAAATCTCATCTTGAGGAGCTGCTAATCCTTTCTTTTGCCTAGTGCAATTCCATCTAACAACCCCCAGACCATTTAAACTCCATCTACTTCCTTAGCAGAATATTCATGGCAATAAAGTTTTTTTGATTCTGAAAAACCTAAAAACACAGTCGTTGTTCTTTACATTGAGGCTCTGAAATCCACCCAATGGTTTTTACCAAGCTCTCCTTCCGTTGGGGGTTTGGCCCTGGAGGCCAAGCCCTTTTCCCTATGTACCCCATCCCCATTAATTTTATCCCCCAAATATGCTTGAATAATTGCAAGTGGCTTAGATTATTTCAAGGCATTCCACCCATCATTGTTTACTTTTTTCTGTTTACTTATTTTCTTTTTTGTTTTTACTGTATTCTTTTTTTGAAAAGTACTTGAACTTGCACTTATCATTTCTCAGAGATAACCAGTTTCTTGGTAAGATTCTCAGCAGTTACTTTGTCTCTGGTCATCTATTTGGAAATCCCTTCTGAGCACTGGATTGTTGTCCTGAAGAACCAAAAAAAGACCAAACAAAACCACCTGAAAGCAAAGAACGGATCATGCCTCTCTTTTATTGAAAAAGTGAGGCATGATCCATGTTGAGAAAACTTTCAACGCAGGAAGAAACTTGACCTGGTCATAAGATGTAGTCAAGTCTAGTGTCGTAAAAATACACGCTTCTCCCAGGAGTTCAATCATGTCGCTGATGTTTGGAAGCGAGAAAGGTTCCCAATTTGACATCTATTCAGATTCCTAAAGTAATTACCCAGGCTAATGGAAGAGGGAGCAATGCCAGGGCAAGGTAGACTGGCTTAGAGTCAAGAGGGAGAGAGATGGACTTCAGGGCGATTGCCGGGTTAAGGATGAAGGTCATCTAGGTACATAGTAGCTAAAATAATAGGCACTCACTAAATATACCATGGAAAATGTCAGGCAGAGATGCTGGATACAATTATTCGATAGACGCAAACCATCACAGTGCTAACCGACTAGAGGGGAACCCTCACTAGCACCAACTAGTCCATGCCACATAAGGATAGCTGTCGAAAGGCAAACATAGGAAAGTAAGGTGGAATGAAGAATGGGGCTGTGGGGCGCCGCCACATGGCTTTGGAGAAACTGGGGCAGATTTACAAGCCCCTTGCACCACTTTTGCGTCATTTTTCCCATGTTAAAAATGACGCAAAAGTGGCGCAAGGGGCTTGTAAATCTGCCCCACTGTGTTTACCCATGTCTGGGGGAAGTTTGGGTGCGCCAAACTATGAATTGTACTACCTGGTGAGCCAACTGCAATGGCTTATGACATGGATAACCCCAGATTAATTTCCCGAGACGGTCAGTCTCTGTCCTCGCAAAACTAGGGAGAGTGTACTGAATGATGCACTGGGGTAGACTCTGGGGTGAAGCGCACACCAGTTTTGATAAGAGTAGCTCGATATTGATGGGCACGCTACAGGCAGCGTCGACGTGCAGGAACGGCCTATATGCCAAATCTGTCCCTGTTGTGCCTGCCGGCCTTCGCTAGGATCGGGCAGACGGCGCATTGATCCCAGTGACGGCGCATCTCCATAGATGACTTGGGTCAGCTGTTCACGAAGGGGTCTGCCTTCTTGGTTGAATGGCTCTGAAAGATATATGCTGTCCCAGCTGGACAGTTCTTGACTCACGCAGTGCTGAAAAGGGCCATTGGTGAGACATGGGGGGACCCGAGCAAGGGGCAAGACATAGATTCGGTCATGCAGGTACTGTTGACATGGAGCCCCCAGGTGCCACAGGATCACTAACATATACAGGGCACTGGTCCAGACAACTGGAAGAGCCCTCAGTGGCCTGAATGATCACTGGAGCCGATTGTGCTACTGAGGTGGACTGGGACAAGGTGCTGAGCTACATCCCTAGGGTCTCGAGTAATGCATGGCTGAAGTTTTTACAGTTGAACTATGTCCACCACATATACCTCACCCCATTGCGCCTCCATCAGAAGTTCAGCATGGCATCACATGAATTCCCCAGATGCAGAGTGGATAACGTAGACTTTTACCACATGACAGTGTAGTGCCCGGTTCTTGAGCCATTCTGGACGGCAGTGTGCACATATGTCACATTAGTTACGGGCTGGCAACACATCAGTACATCTAAGATATGCGTGCTCGGTCTGATGCCCTGCCCCAAGGTGGACAAAGCAGAAGTAGAATAGACCTTGCGCTAGCACTGGCGCGACGAGCCATAGCAATAACCTGGAGGGCGGACTCGGTGCTGCCACTCGCAGCTTTGGCAGAATGATGTACGCCGCTGGGCAAAAGCAGAAAACGGGATGCTACGGGGACTCTACTGGCAGGTGGAATTGAAAATGCTATTATTAGCATTGGAACCAGACCTAGACAGAGCGACCACACCGAAGGAGGGACAGATGGGGTTGGCGTTAAGGGGGCAGCTTAGGTGGCTGGCGCACGGACCTGGGAACATACATGCCAGGTGGGGTGGACTGGTGGGGATCTGATAAATTCATAATTTGTACGTTAAAAGAAAGTGACCATCTATGATTTAAAATGTATTGTGGGAGCTCATGATGATGCCCTTAGTCTCTAGCTCTGTTTTACACTAAAAACTTTAAAATCACAGTATTAAAATTAAAAAAATGTCTCTTGGCCCAGCTATTACCGAGACATATAATGTTATTTTTGTGGTAAAAATATGAGTATTTTTTTGTATTTTTTGCCACGTAAACAGTGTGATGTCGTTTCCTGTGTTCTGGCTGAAGTGAAGACTCGCAAGATATTATTTCCTTTGAAGTCATTAGAAATGCTTATTAGTTCTCACTCCTAAGAATTTGCAAAACTTGAGAGCTGTAGTATGCAGATTGCTCTGCCTTGGCTCATGAGGGTACTAGAGAAACCTGCAAATAACCAACAACCCATTACTGTAAAGTATATGGACAATGTCTCTCGTTTCTCTCCACAACATCACACTCTCAATCGCAGCGATCTAAGACAAGACAAAAGCACCACGCTGGTCACTCACCCATGACACGAAATGCTTCCCACAAAGACCACTCTGCAATTCATCACTCTTGCATCCAGGCAATTCTCAAGTTATAGTGTGCTGCTCATATGCTAATGCACCTCAGTGCCTATTCAGAGGTATGAAATGGTATACAAATGCAACTGCAACACAATACAGTACAATACCTTCTAGTACCAATCCAATTGCACGTTCCAATACCAACACCCTTCAAACAACACTGCAAACAACTGGAGGGAAGATGGAGAATGAGCCACAAAGAAATAGACAAGGACACCTTCAAGGCTGCCATTGAAGCACTACTACCAGCAGGTCAGAGAAACCAAGAAGAGGGCCTTAGCCGAGCGCATAGATAACAGTTCCAATAGCTGCACGGAGAGCTTCGGGTTTACCAAAGACTTAACTGCACCAGCTTCCACCACAAACAGCATCACCCACTCACAAGACCTATGCTACAACCTATCGGAATTGTTCTGCAACAAAATCGAAACCATTTATAACAACTTTGAACCTCAACCAAACCTCAGCTGCCTTGCCTCCGACTCACCCACAGAAAACCTCAGAAACACCAGACTACATGGTAAACAATCACCACGGAAGAGACAACCAACATCATTGGAACTGTCTACTCTGAGGCCCCAACGGACACCTGCCCCCACCACATCTACAGCATGAGCGCCTCCCCGATCAGCAAAGTACTCACCTGCATCCTGAACACATCCATCACCACTGTAAAGTTCCCAGAGGCATGGAAACATGCAGTGATCAATGCACTTCTAAAGAAACAGTCGGCAGACCCCACCCAGCTAGCTAACTACAGCCAAATCTCCCTACTACCCTTCCCAGCCAAGTTAATAGGGAAAGCCATGAACAAGCAACTCTACCACTACCTCAACATACACCAACTCATAGACCCACTCAATCGGGCTTCAGACCCAATCCTAGCACCAGGACTGCCCTCATCGCAGCAACCGACAACATCAGGATGATTCTCAGCTGAGGAGAAACAGGGGCCCTGATCCTGCTTGACCTCTCAGTGGCCTTGGACATGGTCTTCCATTCGACAATGATAAGAAGACTACATGAAACAGGCATCCAAGGACCTGCCCGCAACTGGATCTGCTCCTTCCTCACAGGGAGAACACAAAAAGTCAGCATGCCGCCTGACACGTTGGAAGCCAAGAACCTCATCTGTGGAGTCCCCCAAGGATCATCTCTCATCCTGACCCTGTTTAACGCCTGCATGATACCACTTGCTTACTTCATCAGATAACACAGCATCAATATTCTTTCCTATGCAGACAACACCCAAGTGATACTCTCCCTGACAAACAAAACTCCTGTGACAAAAACATGACCAAGGTAGCCACCTGGATGAGATCAAACTGCTGCAAGCTCTACTCAGACAAGACCAAAGTAGTGGTCTTTGGGATGAAAACCTCTGCTTGGGAATTCATCTGGTGGCCAGCAGACCTCAGCTCCACACCTACACCCACGCCAGAAACTTAGGAATCACCCTAGACGACAAGCTCAACATGACAGCGCAGCTAAACGCAGTGACTTCCACTTGTTTTCACATTCTGAGAATGCTGCGAAAAATCTGTGGTTACCAGAGAATACAAAGAAAACAGTCACAAAGGCCCTGCTTACCAAAGATTTGATTACGGAAATGCACTCTACGCGAGAATCACCAAACAGCTCCTGGACAGGCTCCAAACGATCCAAAATGCTGCAGGAGGACTTGTTCATAACCTACCTTGCCACACCCACATCACTCCCCACTTCAAAGAACTCCACTAGCTCCCTATACACAAATATACTCAGTTCAAGCTCCTCATACACACATACAAACCACTACACAACATAGGCCCACCCACCTCAACAACCACATACACTTCCACCAACCTCCCAGACACTTCTGCTCGGCCAGACTCTCTCTAGCACACGGACCCTGCATACACAAAAACAGAGCTGAGGGTTGCGTCTTCTCGTACATCTCCCCCATAGCATGGGAGGACTCCCACAGCACATTAGAGCCTCCTCATCGTTTCTTGACGTCAGCAAGAGCTGAAGACCTGGCTTTCCCAATAACTTCTCCTTGGGAAACCACCGCTTACCCACCTTCGAAGAACCTGGATACCCTCACGGGTGATTAGTACTCTATACAAAGAGGAATAACATAACATCCTTGTTTCTTCAATACCGTATTAACAGGGCCCCACATGCATGATCTTCTTTGTGCAGTAACCCAAGTTTGAGATGCTTCTGCTGTATTAAAATATAGAAAGTAAAGCATAGGACAGGGCTATATCAGGAACCAAACATAGAAAAATATATGAAATGAAAAATTCCTTCCATGTTCTGCAAACTGCTCTTTGATATAACCACTGTAAATAATCACAATTTCATCTAAACAAAAACTTTCGCCTTTAAAACAAAAACCAATACCTTCTAGCGTTGTCTAGTGGCAATATTGAAGACCTTGGATACCTAACTTTGACACCTGACCAAATGTGATTCTGGGAAAATTTCCTGACTCATATTATAAATATGTGTAATTGTGTTATAGTACATGGAATTCTACAATCCCTGTATAAACGGCAGTCTCTAATTTCTTTATAATCAGCAACTTTTGACACACCCAGTCGCCAATTATAAAGAAAAGGCGTCAGAACACGACTATTATAAATGACTCCAGTCAAGTTCTGGCATCACAATGCCAAAGCCAGCAGCCCAGGTGAAAGGTAGGTTAGGTCACGGAGCATAATCGAAGCAGCTGTTTAAAGCAACAAAAACTGAACATTACTTTTCTTTCTTCTGCTCTATTTGTCTACCTTAAAATGAGAAGATGTTTGTTTTTTTGCATTCCTTAAATAGTTAGAAAAAAGCTAGAATCTTTCTGCATGCTTTACACATTCTGAGCTACTGCAGTTATTTTTTTAAACTGACTTGCATTGAACTGTTTCTGATATCTTTTTGCAAAAAAAATATCGAACAGGTTTTTGATGTATTTAATTTTGCACTAGAGGTTTTATTTTTATTCTTCATGCTTGCAAGTGTGCTCGCTCTTTCATATGAAAGAGCTACACACCACATTTTTAAGTGGTTTGTGGAAAAAGTGAGGGTGTGACCATATATTATATGGGATAAAATACCAGCGGCGGCTCCTCTGCTAAAGCGGAGGAGCGTCGCCTCACTGCTTTTCAGCAGTGCAAAAAAGGAAAAATAAAATGGTAATAACACAATGTTATTATCATTTTATTTTTCAGTGCAAGTCAGGTTAGGGCGGTTCTGGGGTGTCAGAGCACAGAGAGGAGGAAATATGTGTACTAAAGTGCGCAGGACGATTTGGCTGGCTGTCTTGTGCCTGCCAAATAGTCATACGCACTTAGCATGTTCTCCACTTGGCTGTATTGCACAGCCTGGGTAGAGAACATGCACAGGCTCCCATTCCCTGTCTGAGCACCGAACCAGGCCGCTCAGACCAATCACAATGCTGCTGTGATGCTGGTGACAGCAGCATCGTGATTGGCTTAAGGGAGCCTGTATGCTTCCGGGAGTCAGGAAGAGAAGCGGAGGAGAGACGGCCACTGTGCAGCAGTAAGTGTTATATCCCCTCCTGTTCTGTACCAGCCGCCACTGTAAAGTAACCCCCCCACAGCATGCATGATAAGTATATTGCATGTCACCTTGGAGTTCCATACCCATATAAAGAAAGTTGACCTTCAGCTCGTTTTCCTCTATATAGTTATTGCAGTATCCTTAAAATGTATGGCAGGAGGTGCTTTATCCCATGTATACAACTATGTCTGATTTAAAAAAGTGTATAGAGTTGTGTTTAGAACTGCCTCCATTATGTGACCGTTGGCTTTCCTTGTGTTATGAAGCAAACACAAGGAAATGATGGACGGAGCGCTGAAACTTTTCAAACACACACCCCCAGTTCCTTGTGTTACGGCCAGAGTGATTCTGGGCAAGTCACTTAGGGGCATATTATCAACGAGGCGATAAACAATTATCGCCGCTTTTGCGTCCGTTTTCGGACGAAAAGCGGCGATAATTTTACTCGCCTAATCAGCTGGAGTCACGCTATCGCGTGAATCCTTGCATTATCAGCCCTTTCCCCCAACGCCCATCTTTGCATCTCTAATGAGATGCAAAGTGGGCGTACCCTGGATGGACTACGTTGCAAATATCGCTGATGTTCACATCGCGATATTTACAAGAGCAACCCACATGATTTTAGCAGAAATTAGATTTAGGCGAAACGGCCGTTTTCGCCAAAATCTAACGTCTGCTAAAATCCTGACTTAACCATCCCTAACATAGGGGTGGATTCTGCTGATACGACCATAGAGGTCGTATCCAGCAAGATTATCGCTGTTTTGCAGGGAACATCGCTGGAAAACCAGCGATGTTCCCTGCAAACGGCGATAACCTCGCTATCTCTGGAATTTTTATCGCCCTGGAGAAGCGTGTTATTAATAACGCGCTACCAGGGCGATAAATTCCAGAGATAGCCTGCGATAGGGAATCTGTCGCTAAGCACGGCCAGCGATAATTATCGCTGGCCGTTGATAATATGCCCCCAAATCCTTCTGTGCCTAAAAAATGAATGTGACCTTGTGTAACCTGGTGCTCATATAAAGCGCTCCAATACCTTAGGGTCGAGTTCTCGCTATATAAAACTGCAAATAAACTGCCCTCCCACAGTCAGACTGTTCTTTGTAAAGTACAGAGGGGCATATTAGCAAGAACCTCGTTAAAATTATCGCCGTTTTAGCGGCAGGAAACTGCCGCTAAAACGGCGATAATGGGCTTGCTAATATGCGTTATAGAATTCCAATAGAAGCCCAGGTTAGATGTGCAGGACATCTAACCTGGGCTTCTATTGGAATTCTATAACGCATATTAGCAAGCCCATTATCGCCGTTTTAGTTTCCTGCCGCTAAAACGACGATAATTTTAACGTGGGTCTTGCTAATATGCCCCATAATGCTTAAGAGGTTCCTGCTGAAATTAGAAAATGGCCGTGGTAAAAGGCTGCTCGTCGACGTTGACAATCATATCCCGAAGAAAAGATAAATGAAGAAAATAACGTGTGTTAACACTTTACTTTGTTGGTATAATTGAAAGTAACGCGTTCCACCGTTGTTGAACTGATAAACACTGCCCTCTTGTGGTCAAATTCGTATTCAAGTTCGGTTTGTGAGTTAGATGTATCATGTCTGGTAGACATAGAGGAGTAAGTCCCTGAAGTTTTATCACAATCCTTACATTTTAGAAAAAATCTGGATCTTGGAGGAAAAGTCTGCATATATAAATAAAATTCAAAGGAGCCTTTTCTTTGTTTCCTCACATCCTTTGTCCAACAGCCGAAATTCAAAGTTACCAAATAAGGTCACACGGTAAACATCCTTTACAACGACTGCCTTACAACGCAGTCCATTACCCCGCATTTTTTACTCAGCGAAATCTTTTACAACGCAGAGCTTTACACCGCAAACCATTACAACGCATTCCCCATTACAACGCCCCGGTGGAGTTAGAATAGTAAATTGCGTTGTAATGGACAATGCGTTGTAATGGATTGCGGTGTAAAGCCCTGCGTTGTAAAAGATTCCGCGGAGTAAGAAATGGGGGTAATGGCACGCGTTGTAAACACCTTTCGGAGTAAAGTGTCATATTTAGGTCACACCAGAATCTTTCAGATAGGACTAATTTAGGACATCGATTTTAACTATTCGCGTATCTACAGTGTAATGCTTCATTCCATTACGAATTTGGAAACAATTTTACATATGTAAATTGTTAATGTTTTTATTAATAAAAATAAAACTTTGGTAAAATTAAAACAATGTTGGTATAACAGGATGTAATATATTTTACAATATATATAGCCTCGTCTGTCCTTTTTCCTGCTGCCAAAACCCCAGCATGTCTCCGAATGACAAGGGCAGCAGTGCATTTTCTATTTTAGTTAAAAACAAAAAACGAAGAACAATAGTAACCGCAATAACCAAACGTTTTCTAAGGAGCTGAATGATGTGCTTGTCGAATACCAAAGCTGTCTAATTTTGATTCCACCTTACACCTCTTTTTCCCCGCCCCACACTCCCTGTCTCTTTATTTCTGTCTTGCTGGTTCCTTTTTATTGGCGCTCCCTTTGTCACTGCTTTCTAAACTTTCTCTTGCTCCTTCATTTTCAATTTTCTGTATTCTCTCTTTTGTTCCAGGTCAAAGTCTAATGAAGAAAAATAAGTTATGGTCCCCAAAAATGTGTGCCGATGCCCTTCACCACTATAAAATAAGAACAAAGAGTATCTTTAAAATGGAGTGCTGTTGGCAAAATAACGTAATTAATGTGTGTGTGGGCCACTGCAGCTCTCATTTCAAAAACTGGGCTGTGATGGTGTCTGACGGGGGCCTGCAACATGTGCTCGTGCAGTATACTGCACAGTTGATTCTTACTTTACCTATATTTGCAATAGGCGGCGAGATAAAGCCAGAATGAAACTTTTTTTTAAATCAAACTGTGATTAAACCAGACGTCATCAACGTAGCCAGAGGGCAGCATTTATTCCCATTCGGGTACTTGTAAGGTGCTGCATGCAGTATGGGTTGGGGCCTGCTTGATGTGCGCTACACACAACACGCGCACTCTGGAATACGTGTCAGCCGAAGGTCACGTGCGACTTGGGGCCCATTTATTTCTACCCTCGGACCGAGCTCGGTCACAAGGGGTGATGCACAAGATACATTGTGTTGTAGAGGCCGGATGGCCCTCTACATCCCTCTTTTCCTTTAGATAGAGATTAACAGGAAACGTGAAAAGAAAGAGGACAGGAACATTAGAACAAAAATGTTAACTCAACATGCATCATGATGCGGCCGACATGGCCGAGTTCGTCCGCTACCAGCGGTCTAGCACACAAAGTCTCTGAGTTTCGGGCTGGTTGCGGGGTTAGGTCGAAGCAGGTACCATTGGCTGCAAGAGGGCGGTTTGCCCGTGTCCGCTGCCGTGTCCTCCGGGGATCTCTCCGTCTCTCCACCCCGTGGTGAGCCCCGAGGACTCTCCCTTGGTGTATTCGCCGCATCCTGGCCGGGTGTCAACGCCAGACTCGCACTCGGAATTCCTACAGGTCCCATGGGCCCATCCATTGTGTCTTCCTCTTCCCCAGGTGACACCCTGTTGGTGTGTGGGGCACCTGTGGCTTCTTTGAACCAGGATATGTTTCGCACCACCGGGTGGTGGCCCCGCCGAGCCGTGACCATGGTGCCGTCCACTCTGGTGACAATCCACACCTCCGGTTCGTAGGGTGTGCGAAACTTCCAGCCGGGGTGACGATCTTTGAGGACCACTCTGGATCCTACACACACTGCAGGCGTCCTGGCTCCTCTCCTTACTGTTGCTTTTTCATTGGTAATTTTGCGCCTTTGTTGGGTTCGCTCCACATCCAGACTTGGCGGTGCACAGTTGGGGTCTTCAGGGATGAAATCCCTTGGGGAGCGTTTCAACAGGAGCGTGGCCGGGGCGCACCCCGTTGTCGAGTGGGGTGTCTGCCGATAGGCGAGCAGGAATTGGTGGAGACATGTCTCCGGATCTTGGCGCTGATCCACCCCGATTCGAAGTGCTCTGTTGAGTGTTCTCATGAACCGCTCGACCTCGCCGTTGGCTTGAGGCCATTGGGGTGTAATCCGGCGGTGTCGGATGGCTCGACGTTCTAGGAAGTCGTGGAAGTCTTGACCCTGGAAAGGGGGTCCACTGTCAGACTTTACTTCCTCCGGCAGTCCAAAGGTGGCGAAGATCTTCTCTAGGGCCGGTTGAACGTGTGTGAACGCCATGGACGGTACCACTTCTACCACCGGGAATTTGGAGAAGGAGTCCATGACAACCATGGTATGTCGCCCGCCTGGGAAGCTCCCAAAGTCGACACTGATTTTGGCCCAGGGTGTGTAGCAGGGTTCTTCCGTGATCACGGGCGCAGGAGCCAGGTCTCCACCGGTGATGGTGCAAGGGTGGCACTTCCTGACTTTTTCATCGACCAAGTTGTCCATGCCGGGGAACCACACCTTCGCCCGGAGCCTGGCCTTTGTCTTGGCTGTGCCCTGATGACCTTGATGAGCCAGGGTGACCATCCGTTGGTGTAAATCTTTGGGCACCACGATTCTCTGCCCTCTTAGGATAAGGCCAGACCCACTGATGCTGAGTTCGTGTCTTACCCTCCATATTTGTTGCCGGGAGCTCTGTTCCTCCGCCGTTAGTAGAGAGAGACCGTCCAGAAACCGATGCCACTGCCCCTTTTCAAGGGCCTCTTTGACCCTTCTCATGGTGTCATCCGCCTCCGTGGCGCTGCATAAGTCGTCCTTGGTGTCAGCTAGGGGGCAGACATCGTCTTCGACCATGCAGATGAAGGCTTCTGTGTTTGCCGTATCATCCGGGACCGGGTCTCCCTCCTTTGTCGTGGGGTGCCTTGATAGAAAGTCAGCGGGGTTGTCTGACCCGGGTCTGTATTTCAGCTGGAATGAATACGCCTGAAGTTGGACAGCCCACCTTTCGATCCTCGGGGGTGCCAGTCTCGTGGACCCGCTGAACAGTGGTATGAGGGGCTTGTGGTCCGTTATGACTCTAAAAGGGTGGCCACATAGGTGCAGATGAAAATGGTGGCATGCCCATCTTATGGCGATAGCCTCTCGCTCTATTTGCGCGTACCTCATTTCCGTAGGGGAAATTGCGCGACTGGCGTAGGCCACTGGGGCGCACGTTCCTTTGGTATCTTCTTGTAGTAGTACTGCCCCTAGTCCCACCGGGCTGGCGTCAACGACGAGCTCCGTCTTCCTTTTAGGGTGGAAGTAGGCCATCGTCGTAAGAGCGCTTTCTTGATGCCTTGAAACGCCGCTTACTCTCGGGGTGTCCATTCCCAGGGTGTTCCGGTCTTGGTCAGTTGCCTTAGTGGTTCAGATACGGTAGCGAGGTTCGGGAGAAACCTGACACAATACGTCGCCATCCCCAGGAAGCTTCTTATTTCTGTGGGATTCTGTGGCACTGGGGCACTTTGGATGGCTTCTGCCTTGCGAGGATCGACGCGAAGCCCATCTCTCAAGAAGACGTAGCCGAAAAAGTCTATCGATCCTTGGTAAAAGGCACATTTTTTCTTGTGGAGAGTGAGCCCACAGTCGGCTAACCTCTGTAGTGTGGCTCTCAGTCTGGCATGGTGTTCCTCCAGGCTCTGCGAGTATATCAGGATATCATCGCTTAAATTTATCACTCCTACGAGTCCAGAGAGGGCTTCCTTGATGGCGTTCTGGAAGACCTCCGCCGCGGACGACACTCCAAAGCTGAGTCGGGTGTATCTTCGGAGTCCCACATACGTGGAGAAGGAGGTAATGTACCGGCTCTCCGGCACTAACTCCAGCTGGTGGTATCCGGAGTTCAAATCGAGTTTCGAGAACCATTGTGCGCCGTTTAAGTCCGCCACAATATCATCCATTGTCGGGGTCACGTGTCTCTCCCTGCGGATGGCTTGATTAGAGAGCCTCATATCTACGCATAGCCGGATCGCGCCGGGTTGCTTCGGCTTGGGCACCACCACTAGCGGGGATACCCACGGAGTGGGTCCCGACACCTTTTCAATTATGCCCAAGTCTTCTAGGTTCTGTAATTCTTGCTCCACCAGGGGGCGGAGGTGAAAAGGTATGCGCCGGTGTCGGAATGTGCGCGGCTGGACGGCCTGGTCGATGTGTAGCTTCACTTGGCGCCCCCAGAGCTTGCCCAGCCCTTGAAAGAGCTGCGGAAACTCCTTCATCATGTCTTCGGCGTGGTGTTCATGGACCTGCTTGGCAAAGAATACCAGCTCCAAGTCTTCCGCCGTGTGGCAGCTCAGCAGCGTTCCTTTCTTTCCTTCGGTGATATGAAATTTGGTTTTCACAGAATATTTGGTGTTTGAGACTTCAACTTCCATCATCCTATGAAGTAGTATTGGTTCGGTGCCTCCATACGTGTAGATCTTGGCAGCACTGGGCGTTAGCTTTGGTTTGGGCGAGAGCCTTTCGTATTGGTCCGAGTCCATTACATTAACGGACGCTCCGGTGCCAATGAGGGCCTGTACCGAAATTCCGTTGATCTTGATGATGCACATTAGGGGCGGGCGAATGAGATGACAAACGTGTCATCATCGTCCTCGTAGTAGGCGGTGGCGCCTTGTTCTGGTAGAGCTGCCGGGTTCTCCCGTTCTTCCAGCGTGGTCGTCGGCTGCCCTCTGGTTGCACCGCAGCGGGATCTCCCTCCGCTGCTGCGGCAGACGCTGGCGTAGTGGTTGGCTTTGCCACACTTCGAGCAAGTCTGACCTCTGGTAGGACACCTGTCCTGCTCCTTGTGATCAAACCCGCAGTGCCCGCACTTGCCGCTGGACCGACTCCCTGTGATTCGCCTCTGGTTTGGTGCAGGTCGCCTTTGCACGACCTCTACAGTCTCTTCTTTCACGTGCACTGATTTATGCGTCGACGCGGCCGGCGTGCTCCTCACTCGAAACGCTTCCATCTCGTCAGCCCGCTTGTCCAACAGCTCGTGGGAGCGGGCGAGGATTAAGATCTCGTCGAGCGAAATCCCTGGTTGTCGGGGCATCTGGTGCCGCAGGGCCACGGACTTGCACCCCTGTATGATTTGCGCCCTGATCTCTTCGTTCTGATCGATACCAGTGCACGTCATGGCCAGCTTCCGGAGCCTGGTGTAAAACATATCTACTGTTTCCGTCTCTGTCTGTCGAGCCTGGCGCAGCTTAAACCGCTCATAGTCGGGGTTCATCTGCGGGTCAAAGTACCTGTTCAGGGCCGCAATCGCTGCATCATATTCATGTGCTGCCCCCGTATCTGGTAGCGTTTCGAAGAGCTCATAGAGTTCGTCCCCCCGAAGTGCATGAGTAGGGAGCGTTTCACTGTTCTATCGGTCTCGCATGTCCCCGTGAAGTAATGATTGAGGCGGCCTACCCAGACCCTCCATTTGGGTGCCGCGGTGGTCAGGTCCGCCAGTTGGCTGAAAGGCAGTATCAGCGTCACTGATGCGTGAGAGTATGGCGCTAGTGGTGCTTGTGCTTGTTGTTGGGGTGGAGGTGGATCTCCCATGCTGAACTCTTGGTGGCGCTCCCCTTTTCAGAGGCTGTCTTCCTGCGCATGCCGCGTGTGTTAGTGCTGCCTTTTCCCCTTGCCTAGGGCTTGTAATGCCAGAGCTGCCTTGCCCCTGGTGCTCTGTGGTTCTGCTGTTTTTGCCCTCTGTATCTTCACTGTGCTCTTTTCTCCCTTGTCGTTTGTGTTTTGTCCTTTGTCTTTTATGTGATTATATATTTTTTTCTCGCTTTCTTGTGAAGCAGTCACGAGCAACTGCAGCTGCCAGCTGGGCCTTCCTGCCCTGAGCGCCGTCCCGTGCTGAGCTGCAGGCGCCCCTCGCACCTGGGAATCACCTTGTGGTCCGGCCGGAAGGCCCCGCCCTCGCGTAAAAGCACACACGCGGCAGGCCTCGCCTTCAGTGCTGAGCAGGCCCGAATCGAGGCTGACGTCACCCTGCGCTGCTCCAGCCGGAACCTGTGTATGCGCCGCTGGTGCTGGTGAATCTCCGCTCTCTACTGCCGGGTGTCAACGGGAGCCGGGCTGCGCCAATGTCAATGCAGTGGGCGTCAGCCGGTCCCCAGGCAGCGCAGATGACGGTGAGTCGAGCGTCAGCACGATCCCGTCTTAGGTCGCGATGCCGCTGGAATGCGGGGTGGCAGACAGGCGTCGTGGGAGAGAAGCGGGGCCCTATACACCCCCTCGTCGCCAGTGTAAGGTGCTGCATGCAGTATGGGTTGGGGCCTGCTTGATGCGCGCTACACACAACACGCGCACTCTGGAATACTTGTCGGCCGAAGGTCACGTGTGACCTGGGGCCCATTTATTTATACCCTCGGACCCAGCCCGGTCACGAGGGGTGATGCACAAGATACATTGTGTTGTAGAGGCCGGATGGCCCTCTACAGTACTCATTTAGTGTATAGTGCAAAAATCAGGCAAAACAAATAGACCTCACTCACTGACGCAAATTATATTTGTACCGCTGTCCTATTTTTAGCTCTGAGTATAAAGGTTTAGGGATCTGTGGCGGCCGACACAGGTAAGACTGGTGGGGCGGGGCGGGGTGAGGTGGGGGAGGAAAGTCAACAGACGACGGGTTAGTTAAAATGAAATGAAAAATAAATAAAACCACTTACCTTGCGCTCGCCGCATCGGCACCTGTCGTTCTTTTCCTCTTTGTTTCTCCCCTTTCTACCTTTGCCTCTCTTGCTCTAGGTTACAGTCTGATGATGAAAAATAAGTCTTTGCATTGCATTGCTCACCTTTCTAAGACTTCTCACTACTTGGCGCCTCAGTATCACAATCACAGAGCATGGGCCTACTAACCGTGGTTCTCGTTTTGTTTCTTCTTACAGGAAATGGGCCGTTTGCTAGTACCTAAAGTTGGCAACCTCTGACATCTAGCGACAGAATGAAGTACTACAACATTTGCTTGCAATGTCAAGCATTGCATTTCACCCACAGTTAAAATCAGCCTTTGGATCCAGTGCTAAGCAGTTCACTAGAGTTTTTCTCCTCAAAGCCTTATCAATCATATGCAGAGGCTATGGTCTAAACTGACTGGCAAGGGTATTACTCCATCACGTTTGAAGGCCACCATTACACTATACGTACTCGGACCCTGTTGGTAAATATTAAATTCGTTCTGAAGGCAGTCACAAAGTAAAAAGTATATACTGAGGCTTAAACGAGGGGTGAGTTTTTGCACGTTTCCATAGGAAAAACATTTTTTAGTTTCCTTTTATTTTGGTTTGCTTATAGCTTTGGTGCAGTTTAATTTATCTTCATGAAACTTTTTTTAAAAAGGCTCATTCACCTCAGCTCCTTCCTGGAATGTTTCGAGGTGATCCATCAAGTGGGCCTGTGAAAAAGGGGGGGGATCCCAAATTGAACAGCGATACCACGAAAACTGCTGAATGGAATTACACCAAAGTTGGCAGAAAACTAGATCTTCGTCCAGAAAGCATGCATTTTGTTTTGATTTAATGTAAATCCGTTCAGTAGTTTTTTAAAAATTCAGGTTAAAAATCATTGCATTTTCCATGCCGTGGAGTATCCGCAGAGCTAACAGATCTTGAGATAAGGTCCGACTGACTGCCAACATCAACAAAGATGTGGCTACAGCCATTTCAGGACTTGTCCTATAAAAACGTTATAAAACAAAAACATATTGGGGGCAGGGAAGGGACACTAGTTCTGGTGGGAGGTGAAAACTGTTTTTTTTTATTGGTGCATCGAATCCGCAGAGGATACACAAATCCGGGGGCGTTGATCTCCCAAGCCCTAAAGTAATTATAACTCACGCCCTCGCCATGCACTGCTAATTACCTTACATATTACATCACTCATGACATGCTCTATGACATCACTGATAACATCACTGTAACATCTGAAATTACATCATTGATGACAGCACTCGGCATGGTGGAGGCGCAAGCTATAGTTACTTTGGGGCACAACGTATAGTTACTTGAGATAACTATAACTGGTGAATTTCAGTGGTTTTGTGCGTTTAAAACTGTATGTTTTAACTGACAGTTTCACCTAATTATAACACCTTTAACCTTTGTTTATTTAATGAATGTATATTTACATATATATATATTTGGACCCCATGCCTTTGTATAAAATGGTCGATTTCTATTATTCTTAACTTACAGGCACATGCACTTCAGTGGAAAAATTGAATTGATCAAAGAAGAATTTCTCTCTTTTTCTTATTGATCTCCTTCTCAAAAAAGACAATGGCATCTTCTTATTTAGTTCTCCATTTTTCTAAATATGCTCTTGAAATGTAAATTTTGCTTACTTATGAAATATTGTACTTTACAGTGATAAAAAAGATCTCATGCTAGATGTTTAGTGCCAGTAAGCAAAATGGAGACTTACAGTCTAGTTATTGATTTTAATGAACAGTGACAAGGGCAGGCAGCGGTCTCACAGACAACTGCCTACTCATGAAAAATTAAACTGAAACATTTCATTTTTCTTTTTGAAATGCATCCCGTTTTCATTTAAGGAAAACGGGCTGCATTTAAAAAAAAATTGCTTTATTTAAAAGCAAACACAGACATGGTGGCCTGCCAACCCCAGCAGGTCACCTTCCCTGTGTTTTTTTGCGATTCCCAATGGGTCGCAAATTGCAACCTACCTCATTAATATTAATGAGGTAGGACAATTGCGACCCCATTAGGAATTGCTAAATGAGTCTAAGACACATTAGTACATAGGTGTTTGTGATTTCCTAAAAGCGAATTGCAAAAAATCGCTATTTGGAACTCGCAAAATGAAGCCTACGTACATGTGGCCCCTTAGTGTCCTCAACAAGTTGTCAGTCAGCACAGTGCAGGCCTAAGTTCCCTTAGAGTTTAACCTGTCCATACAAACCCACATACATGTTGTGTGCTTTGTTATAATTTGTTCACAGTTAAGATTAGCTGCCTTTGGTACACTGACAAATCTTATTTGGCAGGGACTGAACAAGGCTAGTAAGCTTTATAATAACTTGTGGGCAGGACCACTGGAATCATGCTACACAGAAGGTACAAATTATGTAGCAGGGCTAACTAAATGCTGCAATATGCTGAAATAAATGCAAATTATGTGGTGCAATGCAGCACGTTTTGTGGCGTTACTTCACTATTTTGTCAGGTTTGCAATGTTAAATTTGTCTGTGCAGAAATTGCATCTCATTATTATCAGTTTAACACCTAAATACAGCAATCAGCAAAATAAAGGTAAAAGGACTTGCCATTGTGCAGCAACACACGTGGCAGCAGTTTTAGTAACCTCTTGATCCATTTGAGCTAAAAAAAAAAAATATTAAAATATAAAAATTATGCAGAAGATGATGGATTAGGTGGCAGTTGTGGCAAATCCATAATTATGTGGAAAACGGCCGCAGACTCCCATAATTCTAGTGGCCCTCCCCTTGAGGGACTCTCCTGGCGACCTAAATTTATAATTTACCGCTTGATGATCTTCTGAAAAAATAACACCTACAGCCTCAGTCTAAAGCTCAAGTTATGAAATAGGCGCAATTGATTCCATTTTAAGTAGACTATTCACCAGTAGCGTACAAAAACACAAACGTATTCTTTTAAGGAAGCACAGAAGAGACTTCGTCTACCCAATGCCTCCCCATTCAAATGCATAGGGAGAGCACACCCATGATATTGTTGACTACTGCAGTGACACACGAGGAGACGATAGTCCATGAGAACGTCCAGGACTTGCAGAAAACATTGAGTTCTTCCTAGACAGTGGTAGGGGCAGTGGCATAGGGAGCAGTGCCATCTTAATGCATGGGCACGCTGGGCAGTTGCCCTGGAGCCCCACGAGCATAGTGGCCCCATGCAGACAAAAATTTAACACTAATTTTCCGTTAAACATTTTTATTCCTGTGAGTGGTTGTGTAGGCAGGGCCCAGTGCACTGCTTTGGCCAGGGGCCTATAATGCTGTTAAGACGTCCCTGATAGGGAGCCGCCAGGCTTTAGCAGTTTAAGTGGGAGTAGCACTACACCTGATGGCCTAGGACTCTGAGTCCCACTAAATAATGATTCATTTTATATTTGGCCTCTTATGCATACATGCGCAGACAAAGGCCCACAAAAGGGTGTAAGAGAAGAGCAGAGCAGGTTTGAGAGGTGGAGGTCAAGAACTGCTAAGTTAGCCAAGTTCGGGAAAGGAGAGAGAAAAATATATCATGAAATTCTAAATCTAAAAAGAAGAGTATGGCCAGCAAGGAAGGAAGGAAAGCTGAAAAGAAAGAAGGATGAAAACAAGAAAGAAAAGGTGGAAGGATGAATGGTTGGAATGATGAAGGGTTGGATGTAGGGGTCAAAGAATCAATCAATGAAAGGTTGAAAGGAACGGTGAAAGGATGAATAGGTGGATAGAAGGTTAGAAGAAAGCCTGTTAGCATAAATGAATAGAAGAATGAAAGGATGGATGGTTGGTGTGTGAAGGTAATGGTCATTGATTGGACGAAATGATGAAAGAATGAATGGATAGATGGTTGAAAGGGTAGTCGATAAGTGAAAGGGTGGATGTATGAACGAGTCGACAGATGGATGGAATGAATGTTAATGGACTGTTGGAATAATGAAAGGATGGGGTAAAAGATCAATGAATGGATGAATAGAAGAGTGGGAGAATGAATGGATGGATCAGAGTATGTACAGGTGAACAGAACGAATCTAAGAAGTGTCAGGCTTGCTGTTTCTCACATTAGGTGGCATTAGAGTTTTGGTACAAAGTGGAGGGTATTTTAATTTTCTGTTTACTCCCTGGGGTGGGGACATTAGTGTTCCAAACTGGTGCCAGAAAGGATAGTGTGGAAAACAGCATCATGATAGTTCACAACAAAAGCAAGGCTGTGGATTCATCTATTCGAAATCAGGAGAATGCATTCAGCAACTCCAAACCTTTGGGATTGTGCCCCTACATCTGTGATCATCTTGGAGAACGAACTTGAGGCTCTAGGCAATATGTCAAGAACCTCGAAGTTGAGGGGTGTTCCATCTGTATATTAGGGGAACAACTGGAGACATTCTGAGGGAATTCGTCACTTCTGAGACTGTTGTGGGGCTGCCTACATCCCAGAAATATACACCAAATGTTGAAAATACCCAGCAGGAGGGTCATGCTATGGAGGTGGGAGGCAAGGGCACCATTATAGTTAATTTAGGGGGCGTTGAAATAGAAGTAGGGGCTTACAAGGGATTCAGTTAAGACGAGGCTTACCATAAAAGGCACTATTTTACAACACTTTTGCCACATCACTGATCAGGAAGCAGGAAAGCGGGAGCTCAAACATATAAGGACCTCATATTAATAGGGATGGGAGTAAAATTCTGGCACCCAGTGAAATTGAGGGTGGTTCATAATGGAGTCACACAGATAGTCACTGAGGTGCGCACAACAATCCTGGGGTCATCGAGACCAGAGGACAATTCTGATGCTTGTAGTTCTGGTTCCTTGGTGACTGATCTCTCTTCTTTCATGTCCTGAAGTTTGTGGTAGAGTGCCGCTGCGATGGAGAGGGCAGGCCAACATTTCTGAAGGGACAGCCTTTAAAGTGGCCTATCAGAGGAGTTGTGTTTTTTTTTAAATATTGTTTAGGATTTATTATTGTCTTTTTTCTGGCCTGCACCCTTCCCTTCTCAGTTTTACTAAAGAGACAGCCTCCTAGCCTGGCATTGGTCTGGCAGGAATGGAATAGTAGCCAAAAATCAAACTGCTCCTAAAGGTCTAAGATGTGGGCTAAACAGCTTTTTTTTAAATTTGGCTTTGCCTACATCTCAAGGTGCACTCTAGATGGAAAAGAACCGAAGACTCTCTCTACAAAAGCATAAAACATTTAATAATTCACGTTTATAATTCAACATGTTTAAACAATACACTGAAAATCAATGCATTTCATTTTTCATGATCGACAATTGCCCTCTCCTTCCAATTAATCAGATTCATTTACAGTCGTGATCACACCCATACAACTTATTCATCCATTTTATCATTGTCCTTCTCCCATATCAACTAGCATCTTAATGTTCACACATTCACATCTCCCATTTGTGATACATCTGTGTTGTGGTGAGACAGTACAAGAAGGCATCAATGATGCGTTTCAGTGGACCTTTTCTTTATGCCACCTTCTTCAGGATGATAACTGATGTTATCGATTTTAAACAGCCATTCTACAGTTACATATTTGGTGTCATAATAATAATTCTGCTAAATGTTGACTGCTCTCGTGATTATGGAAACTTCTTAAGTGTCCCATCTTCCATTTATAGAAACCTATCCTTATCTAGCCAACTCCTCAATTTCTAAGGATGGAGTAAATAGGACTATCTTTACTCCTGTACTGCAGCACCGGTAGAGCTGTCATCTTATATTCAGAGTGATGCAGCAGTCATGTTGGATACAGAGATGTGATGAGAAGGACATAAGCTTCATTGTAACCTTTCACAACGAGTCTGGCCCATGCTTTCATTTATAATACATTGTTTCCATTGCACCTTGCTTGAACCAGCGGCGCGTGTGTAGTTCTGGTAAGGAAGAGTATTTTACCAGGCATTTTGCTGATAAATTCGGCAGATTTAACCGGCCAAAATTGAATCCAGGGGATATGGCCTTTATCACACTGTAATTTGAGAGTGAGATAAACTCCACATAATTCCTGATTCCAATCCCTGCGCAAACATGGGTTTCTTCAGAGAGCAGACATTTCTGACTCTCTTGTAATCAAGGCGACAGACTCACATTTGACCATAAGGACAGGGATCGGTGTTATCCTGCTTAACATCCACTCCTGGGAGTACATCTGTTGTACAGCCACCATACCAAGAAAGACTGCTGAGACCTCACTTGCACACCTGAGCGGCATGGAGAAGGCTCCAGAAAGTAACTTGCAATTGTAGGTAGCAGCCTTGTGGCTTTGTTCTTGGCAGCACCTAGGACTATGTTCAAATCGAGGTAAGTTCAACAGCCTTTCTGCAATAGACTCAGGGATCAGAAACAAGGAGACTGGGGCATCCACTCCTCCATCACTCACTTTAGGAGTCTTGCAGCTATAACTAAATGAGCTAATGCTATCCAAATAAAGGTGAATGACCTTACCACCTGGAGGTGGGGAGCAAATGTAGCTGGGAAGCAAAGAGACTGCCTCACCCCTTAAGAAACGAAGTACAGTAAAAATAACAATCTCTGTTTTCCCTTGGTGGGGGAGGGAGGGGTGTCATGCTGCACATAATTGCCCTGGAAAAGAAAACTCTCCCATGAAAAGATCCAGCCTGCTTGCAAATCACGAGTTTCTGGGAGGTGATTCAATTTCTATATCTCTTGCTTGCAACAGTGATGAAATACCATCCTCACCTCATTTACACATCACGGTCTTCCTTAGCCACAGAGTCATCCGGTATATTGGCGGATGGTGGGACCACAAGTGACCTAATAGTACCTGGTTTGTGTGCCAGCACCGTGTCACTACCCAAACTAAAACACAACCTGGAGCCATCCAATCAGATGATGGCAGTACCTTAATGTCTGGGCCCAAGGTTCACATGACCCAAGAACCACACCATCGTAAGGAATTAACATCATCTGACTTCATAGATGCTGCCAGCTTTAAGGCAGGGCTCAAGTCGAGAGTAGACACGGGTGGACGCGGTCTACCCGACTATTTTCAGAGGGTAGACACCGACTACCCTGCTGCAAAGATGTCCACTTTCAGACGAGTGCCACATACCTTTTCTACTGATCCCGGAATTCACAGACATGCTGAACTCGTCCCGGTGTGATTTTCTGACAACGGGACACTTTCAGCAGCGCCTGCACATTGTCTGCTTTTGCTCCGAGCAGCAACGTGCAGACGGGGAAGGGGCTGTTCAGATTCCAGCTTGCCCATGACAAATGCCAGAGTTAAGGGGCCGTTAGGCCTCTTTTTGTTGGAGTAACCTGGGCCGGAGTTAGGGGGCCATTAGGCCTCTTTTTGTTGGTGTATCCTGGCTGGAAGCTATCAGGAGCAGTGGCGTAGTAAGGGTGGGGGGGAGGTCTGCACCAGGCAGCATGAGTTTTGGGGGCAGCGGCCTCCCCCGCTCTTACATGAGTTTGCCGCAGGGCTGGCAAATGCTAAATTCTTCGTAAACCACCCCCCCCCCCGGCTCCTCAGCGCCGGCTGCGGGGCGGTAAAGTGCCTAGCTATGCTACTGATCGGGAGCCTCACACCTAAATGCAATGGAGGGGAAACAAAGGCTCACATCTTATCTCTTCACAGGTACATAAGAGAGAAACAGTGGCGGCTCCCCCATTGGGGCGTAGGGGCTTCGCCCCACTGCTTTATCACAGTGCAAGAAGGCAGAAACATAAAATGGTAAAACTACCATTTTATGTTTCTGCTTCTCGCACTGCGAGAAAGCAGAAGTGCCTGGTTGTGGGAGGGCGGGTGGGCGGTCCCGCTGGAGGGCAGGGGGGGAGTGGCTAGCCCAATGCTTTGGGCCCTGACTGCTTTGGTTGGCCTGGGGCCGGCCAAAGCAGAAATGCGCACTCTCCCTTTTCTCTATCTAGGCTGCATGCAGCCTACATAGAGAAAAGGGCCTCCGATTAAGCTCCCGGATGGGGCGCTGTGCACCTGCACCGCCCCAATCACAACGCTGTCATTGCAGCGTTGTGATTGGCGGAGGGGAGGGAGGCTGGCTGTGGGTGGCAGCTTCCTGTCTGAGGAGAGCCGCGGCAGCAGGAAAACGCGGGGACCCGGCCAGGATAGGTAAGTTTTATTTTATTTTATTACCGGGCCGCTCCCCCCCACGATCCCGCGCCACCCTCTCTAATTCATGCCGGCCGCGACTGGCTTTAAGATACTGCGCTCCCCTTCCCAGCTTCAGCTCCTGGCGGGAGGGCATTGGGTTCAGCAGGGCCTGATTAATTACCCCACAAATAAAATAGTGTTATGGCCTGGGACTTCAGTGTAGGCGCAATGATAGCACAACGGCTTGCTGCAGTGCTGTCTAAAGTGATTTATTTGGCACCGATTGGCAACTTTCAAGAAAAGTAAAGCAGACAACTGCATTGTTTTATCTGTACATACGGGATACCAGTACCACGCACGACAGAGGAGGACAGCCACCAACTTCTACATAGGTGAGGAGGGGAGGGGTACGGGGTACAGTGCAAGCATGGCAGATAAGTACCGCCACCAGCCTCTACATAGACGATGAATGGAAGCGGAGTACTGGGGCATCACGCATGGCAGGTAATTATTATCACCACAACCTTCTACGTGGGTACAGTGAGGACTACATATCCCAGGGTACCCTGAAGAGAATACGGGGACAGCCACCAGCACTACAGAGGGTACAGAAGGGGTACACGGGCACGGAGATAAGGGCCGATACAAACATCTATATAGGCGTGGAGAAGTACAGGAGGGGCCGAGAGGCACTGTTACCAGCCAGCGAGGGCCGACAGCAGCTCTGTACATGTGAGGAGTGGTACGGGCCGGGGCTATGGAGAGGAGTAGTACCGGAGGTACAGGAGCAGCCGAGAGGCACCGTGTGTACCAACCGGCGAGGGCTGACAACAGCTCTGTACAGGTGAGAAGTGGTTCGGGGCCCTACGTTCTGGGTGATTTTTAATGAGGTTTTACAATTGAACAGACCCCCTGTTTATTGGAAATGAAATGCTTCGTTGACGGCGTAGATGCAATGAACAAGGTTCGCTCATGCACCCACATGGCAATCAAAAATCAATGGCTTATCTGCAATCAACATGGCACGTCACGTCACGCCAGCTGACAAATGCTAATTACCGAATAATAGTTTAGATTTAAGCAAGGAACCAGCACTTCGCCATTGCACTCACATGGTACTTAATAATCACAAATTCGTATGCTAATAACCAGCACAGTATTTTGCTAATGCACCTAAATAGAGACTCGGTTTCAAGTTTGAACAGAACCATTGTTTCAAATCTTACATAAAAGTCTTTAACATTATACAGAAATCATGTACAATACAAATTGCATGACAGTTTCTAACATTCATATATAATCAAATTAAGGAGGAAATGACGGCCTGGTTACGATCGGTATGGCAACCTTGATAATCAGAATGATAAACTAATTCCTTATGCATGGCAGTCTTTAATGTGAGCATCCTATGAGTACCATGCTACCTCTCTGCGTGCCTTGTACTAAGTGCTTTATAAATATCAATACCATACCACAACCAAATAGTTTTGTCATATTTTTGCTTATTATATTTTAAGTTGCTTAGACCATTTATACAACAGCCAAAGAGGCTACGCGCGCTCGCTGCGTGCAGTATGACAATGTTACGCCTCACCACTTTCAAATGTCACCAGCCGCCACTGGAGAGAAATTATTTTGACTTTGTTCAGTCCCTGTAAATAAGAGATATGCGTGCATTGTAAGAATGTCAGATGTGTTTTTCTGTCCCAGTATTTACACAAATAACAATTTAAATACCACTATTTTGTTTTATTTCTTTTATAGCGCTTTAGCACTACTCATCCCAATGCAGGGTGTCAGAGCACTTTACATCACACGTACAGATTATACATTGACAATAACTCATCTGTGTGTACATCAGTATAAAGGATGTGTTACATATGACAGTGAGGGTTACAAGGTGTATGAGCCACATGTCCTTCATACCTCACTGTGCTATATTAGAAGGATTACAATTTATGAACTGCAAGTAACATAAGGAACTCTGTTTTAAAAGCATTAACAGACTTACTCATTTACATAAAATAAAAATCTGTCATCTGCGTGTTACATAATGTGCTTTGCAGACGACATATTAACCCTCTATGCTACTTTGATTCAAAACTAGGACTGGGAAAACACTGATCTCTCAGCAAATACGTTATCCTCCAGAGTTATCTTACCATTATTATTATTCCTTGAGATTTAGCTGGCACACAAAGATCTCTGCAGCAGGTGCCTTGACCCCATAAGATATTTTAAAATACAGACATTTCAACCAATTAAGCGGAACAGATTTACTGCCATGTTTCTACTTGTTGCCAATTTATTTATGGCAGAGTTAAAAAAAAAATGTATACGTTGAGGACAAGATTTTGCGTCAATATTTTGGCAGATCCTCCAATTCAACATCTAATTTGTTAAATATTATAATGCGCTCAAATGTACTCATGATAGACCTGCTAAAAATATGTGAGGTCTTAAAATCTGATGTCACTTCCTGTGAGGTCATGGCTTGTGATGCCACAAGCAATGTCATGCGCTGTGATGTCACGCGCGGTGATGTCACACCCATTCTGCCTAATTTGGTGAGTCCCCCCACTTCTTTTTTTAGGGTTTGAGCCCTGCTTTAAGGTCATACTAGGAACGCCCTGGTTGGGTAAACTGTCCGGATGCTGCATAAGACATAATTATCAATGTGACTGGACCCCGCAGAATGCATTATACCGAGGCTCTTGAACGTGGACCTGGCATGCATCAGCACCTAATGGTGATGTCATTGAAACACAAATTTGAAATAAGGCACATAAATGACAATTATAAAATCTACAGTCAGATATTGTCCTTCTCCTAAAACACTTCTATTTGTAGTGAAGTCGGTAGCTCCAGCACAAGATGGGAGCAGTTCTGATGGTACCAAAAGATTAGTCTCGAAGACACTCTTCTGTGAACTCACACCGATTTCGATGTATGCATTGCCAAATTGTAGTAAGATCAAATGATGAAGCAGGACAACTCGAAGGACTCCCCCAACAGCTCCTTCACTCTCACGTCTGACGTGACGCCGTGCTTGCGCACGCCTCAGCACGTACCGAACCCCGGACGCCAGCCTCAAATCAACGTCGGTGCCAGCAGAACCTTTGAAATTCACCGCCAAGCCGCATACTGAGTAGTGCAGCTTTGTTTTGCCGCATCAGCCTTGCAGGAGACATAATTGGGCATACCCGCGGTGATAATCACAACCGGTTGTTTAGCAATGAAAGCTGCTTGGTGACTGATGTGGAAACCCGCAGTTGTGTCCAGTAGTAGTGTGAGTGACATTGGTAAGAAGGGGGAACGCTGGGGGGAAAAATCCCCCGTAAGTGGAGTTTTCTTTTACACACTTTTAATTGACTTTTCATTGACAACTGTGCATAAGTGGAAATACAAAGCTTTAAGGTTAAACCCTGGGAATCATAAGGAGTTCTAGGTACTAGAGCCCCCGGAATTAAGTCGTCCAGATTCAAGAAAATAAGTAAGAATCTAACTAGGGTGACCACCTGACATAGAGGCTAATTCTGGACAGGACTGTAACAAAGTCGGGACAAAGTGTCAAAATTCAGGCCAAAAATTCAGAACAAAGGGTCAAAATTTAGGATAAAAACTCAGGAAAAAAGGTCAATTTTACGGACTCATCCAATGAGAGGCCATATACCACTTCTTTATCAGTGCATGTATTTACTATTTTCTACCTAACACTATTTATTCACCATGGTCTTTATGTGATTGCTTCTAGGTATGCTACATTCAGGTGGCACATTATGTCCTGGTTCAATAGTAATTAATGCCCTTGAGCACGATATCAAGGGCATCACCCCTATCTAGATCTACCCAAACTTTCTTGGAGAGAAAGCAACAGCAACATTTTGATTACGTTTCTAAATATTTTAAAATCTATCGCAAACAGTGTTGTGAAACATTAATGTAAGTGACCATATGCTAGTTTAGACAAGTTGAACAAAAACATTTTGCTCACCTCAACCTCCAACAAGCATTTGCAATGCAAATCGGTCTCGCATTTGGGGAGAGTTAGAGCCAGTGCTTTAAGTGGGCCGAGTCCTGCCTACTAGCATAGTGTGTAAGTAGGATGGGGGTAGGTTTATATAAACAACTTCTGTGGGGGCACAGTACACCAAAGCAAATCAATAGACGTACTACAAAATAGTACAATATTGTGTGCCATATCAGCATCATTGCCACAAAAAAATGGAGGGCGCTGTAACCATTGCCACTTTACCACAGGAATGCAGCAATACTGTATAGAGTGCCAAATCTGTGGGATCGCTTATAATAGTTTGCCAAATTCAACTTATTCCGAGAATAACTCAATATATGACGCGATGAATTAACAAACAGCGATATAATGCGGCAAATTCTCATTACAATAATAAATACTGCAGTAGAATGCATTAAATCCACGCCACTACCATGAAAATGCTTTAGTATAAAATACCACTTTCACATTAAACACACAAAATACTGCAGTATATTGTGCCATAACTAAATCGTTTCAAAGTGGAAAATGCACTGAAATGTAACAGACTACATCCGTACCACAGTAGCACAGCACAAAATACATAACTGTACCGCACTAAAGAGTGGCAAGGTTTTGTGACATGAATGCTGCACAATTGTATACCATATCCGTAGGATGAACACAGGAACACTGCTCCATTTTGTGATAAAGCGCTTCCGTGTTCTAACAATGGCTTTGTGACAGAACTGCCTGTGCACGTTAAGGGGCAAGCGTTTAAGAATGGAGCCATCACAACGACATTTAAAATACACAAGTGAAAGTATCTCATCCCTATGTACAACACTTCTATACAATTAAATTGGTGAAGTTTGAGCCGAAATAGCTAGGGCAAAAACATGTTGCCACCTCTTAAAAATGGATGATAAGTCAGTCAACCGCGCAGCCAAAATGTGCATTCGGTAAGAAATACCCAAAGGTTAACCCAACTACTGCATTGGTACGCGTGAGGCTTCTAATCATCACAATAGTATTGTGTGATAACTTTCGATAATTGAAAATTGAAAATAGCATTCCTTTTAAAGTAATAAACTTGTCAAATATCCAAATTGAGTAGCGAAAATAAATCGATGCACTTGTAACTTGATTTATATCCCCTTACTTTGGTTTGTAGAGACCAGAGCTGATAAAATTAAATACGGAACAGCTCCTCGTTAGGGCTCCAGGTATATTAGCCCGTTAACAATACCTAAACAGCAAGATAAAAGATGCAAAGTAAATAAGAATATCCGCGCAGCTGAAATGATACTGCTTCCAATATTTTATGGTAGAGAAAAGGTATCCCCTTACTCAAATAGATCGCAAAGTGCAAGGATAAGTAGTAGAGAAAAAGGGCCACAAACACGAAAACTCCATGATGTTAACTCATGAAGTCAAAGACAAGAAACAAGAGGTAGGTCAAGTGCGGTGGAGGACTCATATTAATGCAACATGTACACAATGGGTCATCGCCATTATTTGACCAAAATAAGACAAAGTCATGCCCGGTCTGCCTAGCTGCAAAGGTGTAGTGGTTTTATAAATGTGCAGCCAAACTGTATACCGAAAATAATGTTAATCACTGAAATAGTTTATAGGCCATGGATTACTGATGACATCACAGGGAAACAGAAGCTACCCTGCATAACCCACATTGTTGCCCCAAGCCTCCTTGATAGAAGGTTGCGCGCTGCCGCGAAAATGCTTGTAAAAGTAAATGAACCACACTACGAATAAGCTTGCTGTGAAAGACAGTGTACCCGGTAAAAAAAGCACCTAACAAGCACCTGCCCACGCTGTAGGCATGCTGACCACGCTACCCAACAAACAAGTCTCATGGAAAAACGGAAAGGAAAATAGTAACGCAAGAAGTCAGCTGTGCAAACCGTAGGAAAACTATGCTGCACAGAACCCATGTTGGCTCACCATGCTAATGCTCCATGAAACAAGTGCCCCCTGCCCCTTACCATAGCCGTGTAGCAATACATCCAGTCTCGGCCGGTTGGAAATCAACTGGCCTGGCACCAAACAGCAGTATTTAAAGCCGCGAGCAGCAACAGAGAAGACAGCTCTAAAGGCTCCTGGTTACAGGGCGTGCATGTAAAATCCAACATGCCGCACTTTAATGACCGCCCCTACCCCGGCCCACACGACTTGAGAGGCTGTAATAAAGTGTATTCCTCCGGAGGGCAGGGATGAAGAAAGAATGCTTCAGTTTAAAAACAAAACCACGCTAGATGTGTGAGACAGACGCTTGTAAAAGCATGCCCGTCTCACTTGCAAATTCGGGTTTTCAAAAAACAAGTCCACCCTGCAGTCTCATGTGTTTGAAAAGCAATTAAGGGAGGTGATTGAACCTTGCCAGCAAGCCCTTAGATAATGATCGGGCGCTGCGTGTGGCACAATTTTAAAAGTGAAAGCGCAAGAGCAGGCTGCACATAAAAGAGATGACAACGGAGCTCCAGCAAGCTCTTTAAACAAGCATTGGCCGCGCGGCCGTGAAAGTGACACGGCCGCGAAAGTGAAAGTAATCGCGAGCGTTGAAAGCCGCTGCGAGTGTAAGGGTGGGAAGCCAGATGGCGAGGGAAGCCAGATGGCGCATGATCGCGCGTGCACGCGATCGTGAACGCAAGCTGGAGGCCAGCAAAAGCCTATGGGTAGCACTCTGAAAAGCCACTTACTAAAAGTCTCGCCAGAGCAGCGCATGCGCTGGCTCAGGCGAGACCTAAAAATGAATGAGGCAGAGCAGATGGTGTGGGCAACAATCTCACACTAATGTCATGATGTGAGGGGCCCACAATTTGTCTGTAGTCTCACAGCACTTGAGTGTGCATCTGGGACTCCACATTTACCTCAGAACTGGGAGCACAGACTACCAATCAAAGAGAATTAAAGAGGAGGGTGAAATCGAGATCAGATGGGAGATGCACAGCAACTGATTCAAAGAGTTGTTGCTAAGAACCGGATAAATAAGGAAGAGAAAAACAAGGTGGGACAATTCCAAAAATCAGACATGATGGGCCTGCCATGAGTATCGTAAAGTATTGTATACCTGGGGAGTTGTCTCAGCAGAGAGGCCAGAAACAGAAGAGGCACTGTCAAGTGGTTGAACCAGCAGCATCACCCACCCTGGCAAACTCTGCTGGTGCAGTGGTCCGCAGGTCGTGCTTGTGAAGGGTGAGCAGGGGCCAGGCCCCTTGGAAGGTTGTGCTGGGCAATTGCCCTCTCTGTCCATGTCCTAAAAAGGTTCTGAAGTTGAGCCAAGGAAGAACCAGTGATCTGGCTCATCCCTAAGTGTCAAAGTACATGTAGAATTTTCAAAATATTTGGGATGTAAATTACACAAGCAAAATGTAAGAATATGAGAAAGATTTTATAATGTAAGATGTTTCTATAACATATGGTAGTGTTGTCACCTTTCCATACAATTAGACCCTAGATTGAATTGGCAATCAGTGACTTTTCAACACCATTACCTCACTGATTTGCAGGATGGAAATCTGGGCAGAGCGACATGGTCCCTCCGAGCCCAGTTTGCTTTTTGGTCTTTTCTTCCACTTTCAGAAATGGGCCACATGGCACTAGTGAAGATGTGGTGCTACTCCAGTTATTGTATTATTTTGCAGACCTTCACCTACTTATCCCTCGTTCCTTCTTCAGACAACTCAACACGTCCCAAGTCTGATTTGGGGCAGGAGTGCCGTTGAATAGCTCTTTCCATTCTAAAGCCGTGACTGCGGGGAGATTAGCTCGTCTGGACATAGAACGCTATTATTTAGCTGCACAACTCCAATGGGTGTTTCGCTGGCTGTCTGGCCGCCCCCTGCATAAAATGGGGTTTGCCTGTAAAACTTCAAGGAGGGCTTATTGCACTACTCATTGTTTCCTACTAGCCATTCTACCCACCACGACCCAGGGTTATTCCACCCGGCATTTTCCTTCCTTACTAGAACCCATAAACTCACTAACACGAAGAAACCCTACACTCCTGCAATACCTTTGCTAGGCTCCCTACTCGCACAGGACAGCTTTGCTCAGGACAAGTCCCTCAGTGGCATGCTGCAGGCCTCTCAAAATTGGAGCATTGTTTGTTGATGGCGAGCTACTAGCTTTCCAAACCCTTATGACAGACTAGAGTCTTCATCAGGATCATTTCCTTTCCTACAAACACCTTAAACAATCATTAAATGCCTTATTACATGTCCGCCACCTAGCACCAACCCCACATAAAGTGTCCCAGACGCTTTACTCCATAGGGACTAGCAGATAACTGATAAGATGGGTATACAGAGCTTTCCTGCAACATGGGGAACACTATAGGGCTTCTCTCTGTACTAACTGGGAGACTGACGTGGCCAAACCTCTGCATGATGCGGACTGAGCTAAAATATTGAAATATCCCCACAAACTAGCCCACAGCTCCCATTTTAAGTATACTCAATGTAATAAAGCAAACACAAGGAGATGATGGACGGAGCGCTGAAACTTTTCAGACACTCTCCCCCAGTCACAGATCTGAGTTGAATCCATCATCGTTCTTTAGCTCACTTCGCCACTTCAGTTCAGACCCAGCTATATGCAAATCAGTCTTGACCCTGTGCCTCATGGGAACAGTCCAGCCCGAACTGCCAAGCCAAGTCTACCCTGAACCGGAAACAAGCATTCTGGGACCGGTTTCGGGGTAACACCCCTCATCAGCCAGGCTAGCTTGAATCCAGTGGCAAAGTGAGCAAGGGACCCACGTCTGGGCATACCATGCCAACTTAGGGCAAACAAAGCAAACACAAGGAGATGATGGACGGAGCGCTGAAACTTTTCATACACTCACCCCCAGTCACAGATCTGGGTTGAATCCTTCATCGTTCTTTAGCTCACTTCGCCACCTCAGTTCAGACCCAGCTATATGCAAATCAGTCTTGACCCTGTGCCTCATGGAACAGTTCAGCCCCAACTGCCAAGCTGTTGAGAGTTGAGGGATCTGTGTCCGTCGGAAGCACCAACAAGCCTTGGCAACTGCAACCAGAAGAAGGTACAATGTCGGAACCAGCAAGATCCAGAAGACTCACCAACAACAGGGGAGTCAAGCCAGGCCCGAGCATCCAGGGGAGCCCAAAAGAATTCAAAGATGACCCACAAAAGGACCCACAGGCCGGAGGCACTGGAGTCGCAAGAGGACCTCGAGCAGTTCAGGCCTTGAGGGATGTAAGGAACCACCACCTGTGTTGGCGAGCCTTTTTGAGTCCGTGGGAGCCCAGGATCAGCAGACCGGTCAGCTGAGTTGCGGTGCCTGCAGATGCAGGGAAGTGACTTCTTCACTTCAAAGGAGATTCCTTCAGGTATCTTGGATGCCCACAGGCCTTGGAAGGTTCCTGTATGGTGCACAGGCACAGACGTTGCAGCAGACGAGCAGGGCAACGAAATCGGGAGCAGCAGGAGTCTTCCCAGTTGCAGCCTTGATGCCCAGAGCGAAGTCCAGCGAAGTCCAGAGTGCCCAGAAAGTTGAAGAAGAAGTGGTGTCTGAAATGAATCTTGTCCCACAACGAATCTAGGGATCCACCCAAAGGTAAACCCTTAAATGAACTATGGAAAGGGTTGGTACGATTCAGGTGTCCCTCCCAAAGGAGGGGCTGGACACGGGGGAGGATACTCCCCTGTCCTTTGTCCAGTTACGCGCCAGAGCGGGAGCCAACGGCTCCCTGAACTGGTTTGAACTGAACTATGCATGGAGGGCACCAAGTGTGCCCTGCACGCAGACTATGTGGCGCTGGCAAGCGCCCCCGCCCTGCCCTGCCCCAGTACACTAAACCCTGTCTGGGAGGTGATCACACCTCCCTGTGACAGGATACCTATTGTTCTGTCTTCCCCTGCCCGAGCTTGGCTCAGTAGCAGGAGGGCAGAAACGTGTCTCTGGCCGGCAGCAGCCCTAGCTTGCTGTCCGGTCTGGAAGACTGGTACCGGGAGCACCGAGGGCCTCCCAAAGGAGCTTTACGGTGCATTCCTACATGTTTGATACCAAACATGACAGGGTTCATTACAGCCAGTGCCCCTCCATATGTTATATGGCTGTCTCACTTACAACCCGGGAGAATGGACTCCGTAGGCTGTCGGGGTGTCCTGCTCATGCAGAGGCACCCTCACACTTAGAACTGAGCACCCTGCCTTCAGGATTGAAAGGCCTGCCTTATGGGTGACTTATAAGTTTTAAGTGCAATTACCTTAGATATAGGGAAACCTATTTCTTTCATAAGTGGTGCTAGCACAAGCTTACACAGGCTGCAATGGCAAGCCTGTAGTTACAAATTGACTGGTCTCCCATGGGTGGCATAATACATGCTTCATCCCATGGGGGACCCCTGGTGTACCTATGCCCTGGGTACATTAGTACCATATACTAGGGACTGATAAGGTTACACCAGTGTCCAATCTGGGATGTACCTAATTACTTACCAAACCAATTTAGGGAAGAAAGCACTGGGGTCCTGATTAGCCGGATCCCAGTCTGACATTCAGAAACAGCATTAGATCAAGCAAAAAGTAGGGGTAACCATAAAAGCAGATCCTACTTTCTTACATGCACTATACACCGTATAATATAGGCTGACACTAAATGCACATATACATTTAGGTTAAAGATAAAAAAGTGCTACTAAAGTATAGATTTCAGTAATATGCAAATTATACCTATTGTAAACATTTTTTTATAACTGTACAATAAAAGCACGAACTCCACAGCTCAGCTTGGAACACCCTTACAGTACCTCTCAAAAAGAAAATATCTTGTCATCAGGAAGCTTCAATTAGCGCCTCCCAAGCAGCCTTTACATTTACTGATTAACCAATTGCACACATTTGCATTTCTTTGGGGAAGCAGATACTATGAAAAGAAGGCTCATTTCTTTTTAGCTGTCTACCCCTGCAGCACAGGGGACTACTTCACTTCCACTTCAGCTGGGGAATCTCAATTGTGGGAATTAAGTTTTGTTCTTCAGCTGAGAAGCTAAAATTTAGGACAAATGCCGTCCATTAAGACATCAATCACGGACAACGGACGATAGGGATAATATGCGGACAGTCCATGAAAATTACAGACAGGTAGTCACCCTAATTATCTTACAGATCAACAAACAGATATTCTTAGTTGTTTTGTTCTAGGCTTTTAATCAATTACAAAATTTAACAAGCAATAAAAGCATGGAAGGGCGGACGTTGACTTACAATTTGTAGGTGGAACATCTTTTCATCAAATACCAACATGGCAAAGAGATGCCCATTCAAAAGTAATAGGACTGGGAGGGGTCAAGGAGCTTCTGGAAAAGAGAAAACAGGAGATTGCGATAAAGGTGATAATGGCATGCAGGATTCTCCTTTCGCCCCTAGTTCCCCTTTAAATGATAATGCTACATCTCAGGATCTCTCTCCCGTAGCTCTTCTAGAAGCATCAATAAGAGGCTTCTTAGGGAAGTCTTTAGACAAAAAATGCATGTAAACCTTCATCATCCCTTGGATTGCAAGTGCATGACAATTCTATGCATCAATCAACACCACTGATTAATGAAGAAGGAGGTCTATCATCTGATTAAGCTTCTGAACATCCAGAACACCACCTTCCCTCCTCACCTTGTCTATCCCAGATGTCCCAGCTTAGTTTTCCTTTGTGTTATGCTAGTGATCAATTAGCGGAGGGAGGAAAGACGACACCAGATAAATACACTTTCAAGCAAACTAGGCAACTCTTTCAATAGATCCTTAACGGAGAGGTTCCCTGCCAAGACCTCATGGAGCCCTATGCCCCATGCGCTAGTAGCTGAGCTGTTGCTGGCACCTTTTACCTTATTATAGTCGCCTACACCATAGGACTGAGGTGGTGAGGCCATTCTGTGGTGGAGTGTGGAACATACCTGTTGGTCTTCGCTGGACATTAATCCAGCTGTTGGAGCTCGCTGCGGCCTGCAGGAAGAAAGCCCCCCGAGTAGTGCCAGATGCAACCTACACAAAAGATTACCTGCCAGTGTCTACAGTGATCATCCTGACGACAGATTCCACTTCCATCACCGACAAACACCCAAAGACTGTGCCGCCCATCAGCCTTAAGAAATGAACGCTGCACTTCTGCTCCTTCACTGGTGAAATGGATTTCATCTGGGACTATGCTCAGTAATAAAGGCTTACTGTCACCTAAGCCCCAACAACACTGTCTCAAAATAACAAGCTGCTTGTGCTGCAGTGGAAGTTACCACCTCCATAGGGAGCTGACTGATCCCTGTAAGTGGACCTTTGTCTCTGCAAATTTAACAGTCATCTCTATTGTCCTCACGGACACTTGCCTGCTCCCCTACGCATCACTCACAGAATGGCTAAGCCCTATTCAGCCACAGCTTCTCGGCTGTCTACAGTCTTGCGCCACCCTTCTGGATTAGCAACTACCATGGCTCTCAATGCTAACCCCTCCTCAATGGAGGCATCTGATAAACTCGACTCCATTTTAGCAAACTTTGACAACAACTGCTCCTCTCTTGAGAACAAAATTGATGCAGTGGTTTTAAAGGATAATATTCTATGTGACGACCAAAGGATGTCGGCTAACTGTGTGTCTCGCACCAAGGGCGCCCTCCAAGATCTGCAACTTCAATCATCTGAAGCACAAAAACACCTCTTAAACTTATCAGAGTGCATTTTCTTGAAGGTAAGGACAGCAATGCAGAGGAATGTGCTCATAGTAGCAACTTAAGAATAGTAGATTTGGTGGAGGCTGAGGAGGGTCGGGACCTGGTAACCTACCTGGAATCATAGATCAAGAGTTTGCACCATGGATCACGAATGCATAAGCTCGGGAGGCGGGGCTTGGAATCCCAAGATGGCGGATGCAAGGCTTTGAAGCTCCGAGCTACGTTGACCCTATAATCTGAAATCCAGCGGCAGAGAGTGACGAATCCACCACTCCCCCATCATGCCTCTCCCCACGACTGCGGGTGATCGAGCCCGACCGGGGAAAATGGCTGTGAACACCTCCTGTGGACCGAGATGCACCATGACTGGCCGCCAACAGCCAGTGCCAGTGGATGAGACTGCAAGGCGAGGTATCGGGCAAGCAGAGGCCTACCCTGAAACACTGGCGGACTGCCCTGTCTGGTGGAGGACACTGTCCAGAGGGAGATGAGACACAAGGCCCGGTGCACTGGATTAGAACACTGAAGGGCAGTGGTCAGCAAAGCAGAACACCATCAAGGGCTCTTCTTTCTATCCCCCCGCATGTGAAGCACTATCCTGGCAGCTCTGGGATGTAGTATTAGCATGGTACACTAGGGGGAGCATTCCCTTTCCCTTTCCGCATGCTGGGAAGACTGTTGCGAGGAGTAGTGCTGGGTGCAGTGACCATCAGAGAGTAGCGAAGACACGCAAGGACTTTGGTGGCTCACCGGTGCTGTGCTGCCCCCACTTCAGCCCCAGCCATATTTAGGAAGGTGTGCTGACAGACTGTGCCCCTGGGTCACCCCTGGCAGCTGGAGGACCCGGTGCTCGCCGTTTTGATTTACCCCGCCCCATGGAGTTGAGGTGGGGGAGGCACCTGCAGCGGCCAGAGGAGATCTGTGGCTGCGTACCTTGGGATTAGCCCCACATTAACTGACTGTGGAGGCTGCGTAGACCCCCCCCCCTTGGGGCGGACAGAGCTCTCCCCCTTCCCCCATATCCACCATTCCACAACAACTGAATGATAGGCTCCTCGATCCAGCCGAATATGAACAGACAGGAGCTGGTTGATATGGAGACCCGCCTGCCTGAGTGGGGAGGGGCAGCACCAGGGAATAAACAGCCTAGGGTGTCCCTGTGGCCGCTTATGCCCACCCACAGTGCACAATGGGCAAGGATACATTACAGGCTCTTTTGAGCCAAGGAAAGATTGATTACTACACCACGCCCTGGGTATCCCAGAGACTGTTGACACTGCAAACCAACTGGTGACCCCCGGAGAATGGGGGGGGGGGAGTTGCCTCACCCGCCCTCATCTGGCAGGCAATATAGGACTCAAAACTAGCCTTGGAATACAAGATGCGGGTGTGGTGGTTGAGGTGTCACTTCTGCGTCAAGATCATCAGAAACTCTCGAGGCGCACTAAGGAGGTTGAGACCGAGTCTCTACTGTGGCATCCTTCCGCTAAGACGTGAAGCAGCTGCAACACATGGTACCAGGACTAGAGCGGAGAAACGAGGACACGGAGTGCCTATTCAAAAGAAATAACCTCCATCTCATGGTGGTACCAGACAGAGCAATTTTTCACTACCTGGCTGAAATCCTCGCTCCCTGATGGAGTGTTGTCCCAGTGCTTCACACTGAAGAGGGCCCGCCGATCTTTGGTGCCCCATCTCCCTCCACGTCCAATAATCATGAGGATCCTTAATTACGTTTACAGATGCCATCCTCCAAGCAGCTTAGCAACAGAAAGGCCTGGTCTGTGATTCTGCTATGGCACTCTTGTTCCCAGATTATATGATTAAAGTTCAGCATCAACGCAAATCCTTTCTAGAGGTTAAGCAGAAACTGAGGGCCATGTAAATTTTATCAGGCTGCCTTTCCCGGCCAAATTGAAGGTGATGTTTGGAATGAAATCATTCTTCTTTGACATGCCGGAAGCAGCTTGGGAGTGGTTGGAGGAGCAGAGATCTCTTCAGAGGCAGTCTGAATTCCAAACCGATCGGCCTCTCCGCGGGGGTCAGAGGGAACATGCTCAGCACGCTGAATGGAGCCCAAGGAGGGGGAGACTCCGGGGACAAAGAGGAAGCAGCAGTCCGGTGCAAGTGGGGAGGCCTCCTCATCGGAGGCAAGTGACGGAACAGACACAGACGAACTGAAGGAGCTCCAGTGGATATTCCAACTGTTGTTGGTACCATGTGGGGAGTCCTTGGTCAGCTTCCCCTCAGCCATTTTTACCTCATCAAAAGTTGAGTTGGGGACGCACTGATCTATTGATTGCTGTTACACCGTCACTGGTGGTTCTTACAAGGTCCTGAACACATTATGCACAATGCTGTAGGCTTTGCCGAAGCTTATCCTCAGTTAATTTACTTTCTGTTTGTTAAATGGGAGACAGATGCTTCAGTTCTAGAAGTGTGGGGTGGGGGGTTGTTGGGGATGTCTGGTGTTTTTGTTTGAATGCTGAAATGCAGCTCAACAGGTTGGACATGGAGACGTACCTCACTGTTCTCATTCTCTCTAAAACACAGATGGTGAGGGAGGTAATCCAGGCCCTGTATAGGTTTGTCTCATGGAAGGTTAATGGGCTGATTTACAAAATCAAGAGAGGGGCAATAGTTTTACGGATCAAGAAGTGGGTGCCAGCAGGAGACTCACCTCCTGGGAACAAATTGTCAATTCTTGGGTCGACCCGGCTACTCCAGGATCTTTCATCCTGGCTACACCAGGGACTCCATGGAGGTGATGATCCTACTACACTGCACCTCCCCATTTGAGGTGGCAGAGGTTAGTCATGATTTACTGGAACGCTGGGTAATCATTATGGGCAAGTTGGAGGGCATGGCATGGTCTATCGCTGGCATATACACCACTCCCGCACTAATTGAAGGTACACTTGCCTGGCAGCACTTCTGCACAAACTCCTGGTAGGCACAGTACTATGGGGGGGTTAACTCCATAGTAGAAAGTGTACAGGATTCCAAAACGCTGACCCCAACTACCAGGAAAATGCCCCTTAGGACATGGATGCAACTGGTTGGTTTCTGCGATCTTTGGTGGCTCATGCACCGACATGCACTTCAGTACACTTATTACTCCTATAGATACCACACACAATTGAGATTAGATTAGATTCTAGCTCCGGCAGGATTGCTCTAGGTGGTCATTCGCTTTACGATCCTCCCAAGGTGTCTGCGGACCACTCTCCAGTTGAGCTGACCATTGGACTCAGTTGGCGGGGTGACTGGGGGAACTGGCACTTGCCTACGTCACTCCTATCTGAACCTGACTTCCAGGAGGTGACTAAGGAGGTCATCAAATGATTCCTAGACCTCAGTAAGGGGACAGTCCTCTCAGGGAGGCACTGAAAATGAAACTATGGGAGCAGGCCAAAACAGCAGTACTCGCCGCAAAATACCGAATCTATGAGACTGAGTACAAAGCTGGCAAACTGTTATATTAGCTTGTCAATGGGGAAGCAGAAGTAAAATTTGTGCCATGCATTCAAGAGAGAGACAAAGACACAATCACCGATCCCCAAGGAGTGTTGATCGCCTTCGCAGGTTACTACTTAGAGTTATACACTAGGCGAGAGATGTACACAAGCCCATCATTTAGCACCTATACCTCCCCAAACTCTCACACGAGGATAGAAAGGAAATGGACCAACCAGTGTCGGTGGAGGAAATCATGAGTGTAATCAATGATATGCCCACAAGCAGGACCCCCTGTTCCAAAGCGGCTTCACCGTGGAATTCTTTAAAAGCTAAACTTCCCATCTAGTTACGCAGCTATGCCTCTTATACAAAGAGGCACTGCAGAGGACATCCCTCCATACGACCTCAGGCGAGCACAGGTAGTGGTAATCCACAAGCAAGGGAAACCACCAATGGACTGTGCCTCGTTTAGGCCGATTTCATTGATAAATACGGAATACAAAATTAGAGCCAAGATTCTGGCTAACTACCTAGCGGGGGTGATCTAAACATTGGTCCATTGGGACCAGAATGGTTTCATGCCCGGTCGCGGAACAAGACACTGCATATGCCGCCTGCATGTGGTGCTGAACCTTGACACAATGGTCCACATAATCTCAAGCAGTTCTCGTGATCAGTTTTGAGAAAGCGTTTGAATTGTCCTTGCCACATGCAGACCTGGAGGAAATTAATGTTGGCCCCAGATTCGGGGCGTTTATTAAACTCCTTTGAAAACTTCCATGGACTGTGGTGCAGATGAACGGTGTGTTACCCCCCTCTTTTCTATTATGACAAATAATGGGACAGGGATGTCTCTTCTCTCCCCTCTTGGTTGTGCTGGCAGTTGAACCACTAGTGGAATGGCTCTGATCTGACGTGGAGGTATGCATGGACATCGATTCATCAAAATGCCAGGGGTAGAGGAAGTGACATCACATGCCATGTGCCCCCCCGCCTGAGGTAACAGGAAGAGACATTACATGAACTTTGACCTGGTGACAGCACAGGAAGTAACATCACCTGCCCTTTGACCCACACCAATGATGTCACAGGAATGACATCACAAGGCATTTGACCTGATGACATCACATGACCTTTGGACCCCATGAAATCAAAGGAAGCGACATTGTATGACCTTTGGCTTGGTGCTATCACAGGAAGTGATGCATCTAATTTTTGGTTACATACATCACATGCATAGGCTGGAAAATATCTACAGATACAAAAGAAGTACCCTATAAACAGACATACTTCAAATCTTATTGAAAATGCAGCTACATACATTGTTTCAGGAGGATCTTCAGATATACAAGTAAGATAATGTAGTATTGATTAAGAACCTATCAAATAGTGTACAACAATGGAAAATACATTAGTCAAGTTGAAATCAGCCACTATCAATATCAAATAACTTATAAAATGGGAAGGCTGATGGGCCTATAATGTTCAAAACAAGTTCACTTTATCATTTGTTTTAGGAACTAAGAGTACCATGTAATTAAATCTCAGTCTTGTAACATAGATAACAGTGCTATGTAATGCAGGTCAAGTTCTCCCAGCAACCTTCCCCATGACATGGTATACATAATTCTAGATCTGTGGAGTCATAGAGCTTTTCCAGGTTTACTATCCTTAATTTCTTCTGCCGAAAACATGTACATCATTGGTCCATTCCACCAACACAGTTACCAAGCAGAGCTGCTCCTAGAGGTGGGCGAGATAACAAATTAACAGGGCAAGCTGAGCCAGATGCGAGCCAAAGGTCTGGCTTGGCTTTTAGAGCCCATGCACAAGTCAATCCTTGAAATTGTTTGCTTTGAAAATCATACAAAAACATCACGTAAAATATGATAAAGCCTCTTCAAAATTCAGAAAGTGTAATACATCACATCATAGCACTGCACTTAGAAGGGCTTATTAATTGATAGTTTTTAAACATGAGCCATCAGTGAAATAGGAGTCAAGACAGTTGTCATGTACACCCTATGCGTTGCCCAGATTATAGAGTACCTTTATAGTCAAATAAATCAAAAACTGATATTCTGAACTCACATATTTGAAAGTGCTTTCATGTGCAATAATGAAGAAAAACAGGTTTTGGTGAAATAAAATATTTGCCTACTGCCTAGCATTACACAATTTAAGAGCGCAAGCTGAGATTTAGCCAGGTTTTCTGGTTTCACTTACTGTTTTTACAAAGCAGCCTGTAAAAGGCATACTTTATTACTTCTTTTGGCTCTAACACTCACTGTAGTGCCCATAAAAACAAAAGCAGCAGTTGGTGAAATACCACCCTGCCCAGTAGCAGCTGTTATTGAACAGGGGTGGTGGGACGGGGGGAGCAGAGGGGAGAATACAAAATATAATAAAAAGGACTTACCTGGGTGCTGCAGGACGCCACCTCTCCTCCATCGTCTTCTCCGCGCTGCAACAGGAAGCACACAGCCTCCCAGAATCCCCTGGCCAATCACAATGCTGCCTTACAGCAGCGTTGTGATTGGTCTGAGCGCCGTGGTTCAGCGCTCAGACGGAGACAGGGATGCTGTGCATGTTCCCCACCAGGCTGTGTAATGCAGCCTGGTTGGGAATATGCAAAGTGCGCAGGACGGTTTGCCCGGCCCAAGAGGGCGGCCAAACCGTCCTGCGCACTTTAAAGTGTGCTTAACACTCCTTCCCTGGCCACTGAAGGAAGTGACCCATTTAGGGTCACCCGGGTCACTCGATGCTACCTCTCAACCTTCCAAACAAATGAAGAGTCGGTCAGACAGTAGAGAATACAAACCAAGTTATTTATTAGTATTCGCTCGAGCAGAATCCAGTCTGACTAGCCTCCTGAGATGCTACCGAGGGGACTGACCCTCACCAACATTACATCAGTTGTTATACATTCCCAATGCTCAGCAAGACCCGCCAAGAACTGTAAATTTCCAGTTGGAGCAGGTTAACAAAGGAGACACAGAAGATGAGCTACACTCCTGAGATCGGGTACATGTTATCTCTACCTCAAGGTTACTCTGTCCGTGCCCGCCACTGTAAGCATGAGAACGGGCCTATCTAACAAGTGAGGTATGCAAAGGCCCATTCATGTATTCATTAAAACAGCAAAGCTCAACCTTGGAGAAATACAAAGAAAATATCGAAGCTGTTTTCTGCTGAGGCAGACAGAATGAAACAGAAGTTAGTTTCGATCATTACACAAAATGGCAGCTGTTTGGCAAAATGAGGCCGCAAATGCTAACTTAAGCACAATGCCAATAGGGGGGCCGACCGGAAGTATTTTCGATCCAACAGACCTCCCTTTTAGCATTTGCTAACTAATTTTGCTACTATGGAAAGTTAGAACTCTCTGTATTACGTAGTGAACATATTACGAATCTAAACATATGCCATCAGTACTCGAAAAGGCCCTCATCTATGCACATCAAGTCCTGGATATCCTGCATCATCATGGCCTTGTTCTTAGGGTCAAGTTCTAGGGGTTTGGGGCGTGACGTCAATATTTGCATACAACAGGTACAGCAGACAGGAGGGCAGTGTATACACAGACAACATGTTAGAATGATACCAGCTATGGCGATCAGGAAGATGAGAATCTTCCATCCCCAGGACGTTAATAAACCCCAAAGCCACCCAGTGAGAGACCATGTACCATTCTCTTGGTTTATGTCAGAGGCAAGCCTATGAAGCTTCTGTATAGCAGCATACACATTCGGAGCGTGGTCCGGTATGTATACACAGCAGCTACTGCCGATGACGCGGCAGGCCCAACCCCGATCAGCAAGGATGACGTCTAACACCATCTGGTTTTGAAGGGCAACAAGTCTCGTAGCCTGGAGCTCATCTGTAATATTAGTCAGAATGCCAGCAGTTGCATTTATTACTCCTTCTACCCCCCTGGTGAGTCTACGGATATTGAAACTATTGGAAATGGGGCCCCAAAAGGGAACAATACCTTTCATAGCATCAGTGAACTGCTGTAAAGTGGTGTCTGTCTGATCTATGTCTGTGGTGTCAATAACTCGTCTAACACGAAACAGATGGGCACTCCTGCACTGTAGCCGGGGATCCCTATGATAATTGGATGGCGCTATATACACTGGGGGAAGGAGAAAAGAGAGATAACATATTCCAGACAATCCCTGGGGAAGCCAAACATAGGCCTGAGACCTGCAAACAAAATAAACATTGTGAGGGGGCAGCAGAGGTGGGCTATTGACAGTGCTCAGTTCATAGGTATAATTGCAATTACTCACCCCCACCCCAACTTTTCCTCTCCCTTTAACACAGAAACTCGCTGTTGTGTTAACCACTGGCACTGGCATTGCCACATCATGGGTAATATTACGCAGTTGAAAAGACTTGAAGTATTCAGTGACATTAAAATTCCAAAAATCAGACATTTCATTTTGAAGCCATGTTACATTTTGTTCTCTTTCGTACACATTCATGCATGCTGTCGGGGACAATGTAACCGGTGTCCCTTATTCCCCTGGGGTAAACCCTTGATGTACACGTATATACTCTAAGACAGTTTCATAGTCAGCTAACGTCATATTCATAGTATCAGAGTGATAATGAGTTTATACCATAGTGAAGAGCTGAAACCAGCCTTCACAACTCCCAAGATAAAAAAAAGGCATGGACAACAACACGTCATTCTTGTGTGTCACAGAAGGGAGCAGACAAAAGATCCAGCAATTTGTGACATTGGACGTACCATGTGCCTGATGCAACATTTGGAGGAACACATTATCTACATATGTCTTTCTGTGTTCACCTTTGTGAGGTGCCAGGGTGACAAACATATGCTCAGGGGGAACAGGTGTTGTACCAATCAAAGAGTGCACAGGATATTTTTCTTCTAGAAACCACATTATTCCAAGTATTGCTAGTAGGGAAATCAGGACAATTACTAAAAAAATCGCTTTACCTCTTTTCGACCAACTGGGCCAACCAACCCCATCCCTCTCTGAACGTGGTGCTGCAAAAGGCTGTTCCTCCTCAACAATTGGGCAGCCAAAAGGATACATGGTGATCAGAGGGGAAAAGCGCAATGTAATGGGGTTGGTGACAAGGAAACAAGAAGATGGGCAAAGAGTTTCCAGCGTCCTTCTGAGCCTCGCTGACAGACTCCTATTGTTCATCAATGGTGGTGCTACTGAGACCAGCGGTGGGGCAGAGCGATCGAGGCCCTTTGAAGAAATCCCACTCCGTCCAGGATAGGGCACCCCCCCTTTCGGGAAGACACCCTCAGCTTATCCTGTCCAGTGTCTCGGACAATGCACCAATCTCCCTTTCCCTAAGCTATCGTTGATACCACAGACAGGGTACATGCACCCTATTCTTAAACCTCGCAGTCCATCCCTATTAATCTGACTTTTCTTTGGTGCACTGTCCCTCCGTCGGGGACGCAAATTGTACCTAGCTACTCCGGGCACAGAGTGATCAGTAAACAGGGGCTCAAATTCAGAGGGACCAAGAGACTGAGGCTCAAGCACTTGTGGGCCAGGTGGAGGAGAATCCTGGATGGCCCTTATTTCTGGGGGGACCGCCTCATTCAATGCTGCATCATTCTCCTCCTCTGTTTGTTCCCACGTCAGTCGGGCATCCGAAAAAGGGATGAAGCGTGGCACTTTCTCCGTCTCGTGGTCACCTATGCCATCGATCACCCACCGATCATAGGGGAGAGGCAACAGGACCTTGCGGCAGTGATTGGTGTGAATCCAGTTCTTCTGACCGGTCACCTTCACAGCACTCCGGGTGGAGAGGAGTACCTGCAGCGGCCCTTTCCAGCGGGGCTCCAAACTTCTTTTCCGCTGGAAGTTCCGAACAAGGATAAAGTCACCAGGTCGGATGTCATGCTCAGGCCCTCTGTTTGCGGTGGTAATGTGTCATGAATCTGTTGGTGAATAGAATGCAAATTTTTAGTCAACTCATGAGATAATCTACTAATAGAGGATACTCAATTTCGGAAAAATGCTGTGGTCGCGGGACGCCCCAAACATTCGCTGGGCGTCCGAACACAACCTCATACGGAGACAATCCTGTCCTAGTGTGAGCCGTAGCTTTGGTTGACAGAAGAGCTAGCGGTAAAGCATCTGGCCACTTCAATCCTGTGCTTTCCTGAATTTTTGGCAGTTTTAGTTTGAGAGTACCATTGTACTTCTCAACCAAACCTGCTGACTGGGGGTGGTGTGCAGCATAGAACTTCTGCCTGATGTGTAGCCCATCACACACCAGCTGGATGACTTTTGAATTGAAGTGACTGCCATTGTCACTCCAGATCAAACAGGGTAAACCGAAGCGAGGGAAAAACTCCTTAAGGAGGGGTTTCGCCGTCGCCAAGGCTGTATTCCCCTTAGTGGGGTATGCCTCAACCCACTTACTGAATGCGCAAACAACCACTAACACATATTTCAAATTGTTGACCCATTCCATCTCAATGTAGTCCATCTGAAGGACTTCAAAGGGGAAGGAAGGGGGGTGCAAAATTACCAGGAAGTGTAGGAGTGCCTTTTCCAGAATTATACATCATGCATACCATACAATATTTTACCAAGTGAGCAGCTGTTTTGGGGATGTTATCATTCTGCCACACAGGGCCTAGCAGTTTGCATATACCCTTTGCGATAATGTGAGCTGGCCCATGTGCCATAGTGACTACGGGGAGGACATAGGCGTCCGGCAGCATCCACCTTTGCTTTCCTGACTTATCCGTCCAGCACCCATCCTCGTCTAAACGTGCTGTGCTTTCCTGCCATATTGCTAACTCCTCAATCGTTGCCTCACTCTGTATTTCTTTGACACTATCCAGTGTATCCTCAAACATAGTAACTTCGGGTACCCATCAAGCAGGACCTGCCACAAACATCTTTTTCATCTTTGTTTGAGCCGTCGCCTTAGCGGTTTGGTCTGCAAATGCATTTCCCCTCCCACATCATCAGTAATCGCCTTGTGGGCGCTACACTTCACTATTGCCAACTTTTTGGGGAGTGTCAGAGCTGACAAAAGCCTGTGTATCAATGGGCCATTCTGGACCTTTAACCCGTGTGAAGTCAGGAATCCCCTCTCCGCCCAGAGCCGCCCAAAATTTTGGGCCACTCCAAAGATGTACTGGCTGTCAGTATAAATATTGACAGCCAGTCCCTCACTTAGCTCACAAGCTCGAAGAAGGGCAACTTACTCCGCAGCTTGAGCCGATTGATAGGGAACTCGTGATGTCTCAACTACTGTGTACAGGGTAGTTATTGCGTATGCAGCAGTTGTTGTGCCATCCGGTACCTTGAAACAAGAGCCATCGACATATAGCTCCCCTTAGGGTTCAGATAGGGGAACATCAGTCAGGTCTACCCATCCCTTCGTCTCCTCTTCAGTCCGAAAAATACAATCATGTATGTCTATTTCCTCACTTTCAGAAGGGAGGGGTAGTAACGTGGCTGGGTTCAGGGTGGCACATCTTTTTATTGTGACGTGTGGTGCAAAAAGGGTCAGTTCATAACCAGTCAGAAGTGCACTGGTAAGGTGCTGCGTCTTCGTTTTGTTAAAAAGTGTATCCACAGCATGTGGTACCATGACTGTGAGATCGGTATCAAGGACGAGCCCTGCCGATTGTGGGATAGAGACAGCCACGGCCGCGACCGCTCTTAGACAGCTCGGGAGGGCTCTTGCGACGTTGTCAAGCAGAGCAGAAAAATAAGCACACGGCCTCTGCTTATCTCCAAAGGTTTGTGTTAAGACAGAAAGCACGCAACCAGCCGTCTCGTGTACATACAACACGAACGGCTTGGCATAATCCGGCGTGCCGAGCACAAGCTCAGAGCAAAGCGCAACTTTCAATTGCTCAAAAGCTTGTTGACATTCAGGCGTCCAGGGCAAGGGTTCATGCACATCTTTAGTGGTTAGCTGCAGCAGTGGCTTTGTTAGTAAGGAAAAGTTAGGAATCCAGTGGCGACAATACGAAGTAATGCCAATGAAAGCTCGCACATCCCTTTGAGTCTTAGGGATGGGCATTTTAACAATAGCACTAATACGTTCAGGTGTTAGTCTCCTTCCCTCCTTCGACAGTAGGTGACCTAAGTAGGTGACCTCCTGTTGGCAATATTGGAATTTTGAAAGGGACACTTTATGTCTGTGATGAGCCAAATGAAGCAACAATTTGACCGTTGCATCTTTGCAACCTTCTTCAGTGTCAGAAGCGATCAAGAGATCGTCCACGTACTGCAGCAATACATTACCTGGGGGAAGCGCGAGGGAATCCAATTGGCCTTTTAAAGCTTGATTATATATGCTAGGACTTTCAGTATAGCCCTGAGGAGCTCGACAGAATCTAAAGCTTCTGCCGGCCAGGGTGAATCCAAATAGATGCCTGCTGTCTGGATGAATCGGAATGCTAAAGAATGCATTCTTCAAATCGATAACAGAAAAGAATTTGGCAGAGGAAGGAATCATTGTCAGAAGGGCAGTGATGTCGGGAACTGAGGGACCACAATCTTATTAACCTCACGCAGATCAATCACAAAACGATAGACATCAGGATGGTCATCAGAGGAACCTGAGTGTGCCCTCTTAAGAATGGGAAGAATGAGGCTATTACAAATGTTTGCAGTCGTCTCCTCAACAACCCCTTACTTAATCAAGTCCTGTATAATCTGCAATAGAGCTCGCTCCCCTGCTTGCGGTATTTTGTACTGGGGAATACAAGGCAAAACAGCATTGTCTTTGACCTTGATAGAAACTGGAGGTATCTCCAACAGCCCTACGTCCATATCACCTGTAGCCCACAACGTGGGCGGCACATCCTTAAATTCAGCAGGCTGGGGCGCATCCTTGGACAAGCACTGCTTGGTGCTAACCACATTAGGACCCATCGTCATATAGACACCAGCCGGGGAACAGTAAATTGTAGCATACAACTTCTTCAACAAATCCAATCCCATAAAATTCTCACCGAAATTGGACGTCAGCAAAAATGGTGAATCAACAGTAAAGGGACCAACTGTCAGGGCAAGGGGTTTGGATATGGGACTCACAACCGGTACACCAGAAAAGCCTACCGAAACATTATTATGGCCAGACAGGGCTACCCCGGGGACCAGTGAATGAGAAACAGAGCTGTTCATTGCACTTGTATCCACCAAGAATTGCTTAGCTGAGCCCTGCAAGTCAGCAGTAACATAAGGTCCGCGCTGATCTACAGGTATCTGAACTGGTCCCTCGCCCTGTTCCTGGCTGTCCTAACTGTGGGACAACCCCTTCGCTGCGTCCAAATCATAGTCGTCGTGATAGTACTGTCGCCCCCGAGGGTCATCAAAATAGTTCTGATCAAAGCGACCCTGCGGTGCCTCAGTTTCCTGACCCCCATCCTGACCACCTGCTCCATGACTCCGTCCACGAGAACCCCGTCCTCTAGGGGCCGCAACCTTCTGCGACAACGCCGGGCACTCACTGCGCCAGTGTCCCTCCTCCTTACAATATGCACACTGATTCGGCCCCACAGGTGCAGCATTTCTGCCAGTGCGGGCCAGCTGTCGAGCCGGACCAATGCCTCGTTCTCTTCCATTCCCCCTAGATACCTGCTGCATCAACACCTTCGTTTTTAACTTCTTATTTTTCTTCTCCACCTTCTCCTTCTCTTCATTCTCTCTATGCTCATAATACTGTGCCATACTCAATATCACTGATGGGGAGGAGGTAGTCCAAGTGCTCTCCGAAGCCTGTAACCGAGTCGCGATCTCGGGAAGCAGGTTTGTAACAAATCTGTTAACGAACAAACGGACACCTCCTTCCATTGACAAATCCTGTCCACTGAAGTCCAAAAACACACCTTCAAACCTAGTAAAAAAATCAGATACACTTTCATCTTTCTTCTGACGACATGGAATTAACTTGTCCCAATCTACTCTTCTAGGTGAAATAAGAGAGTGCATGTAGGTGATAATAAGACCTGGCAAAGCTAGTATCTCAGCCTTAGGCTTCTCACCAGGTTTCCTCTCCTTGTCCCATGCTCTGATTTCATCCCAAGTGCCACCAAATTCCATAACATGATCCTGTGTATGCACCTGCCGCCAAATATCAACAGGTACCAACAAACCCAAAAACATCTCAATATCTGCCAACGTCATCACTGTTGACGATGCGGCCTCTGTCAACTCTTTGTAATATGCAGTCGGATTTTTCCTAGGGTCGGGCAGCTGACTCTTAAGAGACAAAACCTCACTCCTTTTCCATGGAGTGTAAATCCATTGTTCTTGAAAACGGGCCTCCACTTGCTGTCTGACAACAGCATCATTCTGATCATGCAGCTCTGGTATCTCAGGGTGGAAAATAAGATGTACTTCCCTCATCGGAAGCTGGGACCGTGTTGTCGGGCTGTTCTGATGTAACCTGCCTCGATAGCCAATCAGTGTTGCAACATTACTAAAAACGTTAGGGGCCATATCAGCAGCATATGCACGGTCCCGGATGTCATAAATAATCTGAGGCGCGACACCATTGAAACACTGTTCCCACAACCCAATCAGCATAGCCGACATATGCTTGAGGGCATGCTGCTGTATTAATGGTTCATACTCTTTCAACACACCCCACACATCCTCCACGCTGTAAATCGGGTTCCGGGCCCACTGGCCAGCCTGATTAGCTACCATCTTTTTCTCTGCATCTCCCACATCAGACCGAATCAGCACCCGCCCCGTTTGCTCCCTTGCAGTCGCCCAGTCCCCCTCGTCCAGTCCACGCACCGGCGTCCCAATGCTCAGCAAAGTCGGGGAAGGGAGATGCGGGGAAGACACAATAGCGGAAGGGGCAGGCACCAGTGTCATTAATGGCTGTGTCGAGGGTGTGAGGGATGGAGAGAGAGAGTAAGCTGAAACAATAGGTGTAGCAGGGAGACTTGCAGCCGTCGCAGCCGCGGCATGTGAAGCCAGAGAAAGAGCAGGAGGTGCTGTAGCCGAAGTAGCCAAGTCGAGAGCAGAAGAACCAGAGGTGGTGGCAGGAGGGGCGGAAGACTGGAACGGTGGGACAGCAGGGTATATTTTATGCGGGGCATATGGAGGTGGAGGTCGAGTGTCTAACAGTTCCTCCACAAACGTATCGTCTTCCTCTCGGGCAACATAGGATTTGTCACATTGCAATCGAAACTTTCTATCAGCACACTATACCTTTTTCTATTTTTTCTCTATCATACGTTACTGCTTTCTGGGTCACTGTCTGCATCTTTCCTCTTCGGGCCTCTTTTTCTGCTTTCATTCGTCTTTGCCTAGCTTCCTTTTGCCATACCTGAAGATAATCAAACATCGACTGCCTACTTCATTTGGCAAACAATTTATCCTGCAAGAAATTCAATTTTTGTTCATCAAAGGTACCTGTTAGCGGCCACTGCAGCTCGGCATTGTCCCTCGTATATTTGTGCCATAATGTACTAAACATAATAGGGCCAATGCCGTGCTTAACATACATATCAAAGTTTGGGGTGCCTTCCGGGGGCGCAGGTTTCCTTTCCTCCAATCGAGCATCAGCAGAAAAACAGCGGCACCCCAAACAACACAACTTACTTAGGCAGGGCATCTTAAGAGGGGTCAGGTTCACTATTCATGCCAGACGAATAATTCGCAAATATCCTTCAAAAGGTCGGTCCTGAGCCCGTATCAAACAAAGAAAACCAAAAATCAGTCCTCAGACTGCACCAAAGAGACAAACCAGAGTCGACACCACAAAACCAAAAACTGACCAAATCACAGGCATTTTCAAAAGTAGGCCAAATGCATTACATTGCCTGGTAGAGTGTCCGCAGACACTCTGTATCCAAATCGGTCCGCAGACCTGCCAAGTACAAATCAAATGGTCCTCAGACCGTACCAAAGATTATTCAAAATGGCGCCATATTCATAAAGAACCAAGACAAACTCACCTAGTGCACACAGGTCGAACAAATGTATTCTCCACTGCCGACTCTTCGGACCAAACGTTCAGATCCAAGGGTTTCACCTTTCAGGACCCCAGCCGGGCTAACCGCTGGGAGAGGCACCACCCGATCAGACAGGCGGGGCAGCTGCGAGTACTAGGCTCTATCGTGCAGGGATCCCCGATCCGCCCATCCGACCCGACGTGGCCTCGTCCTCCTCACCTGTCCGCGGGAGAGGATGGGTCAACCCGATGGAGACCCTGTTCAGGTGCCAACTGAAGGAAGTGACCCGTTTAGGGTCACCCAGGTCACTCCCGACCACCTCTCAGCCTTCCAAACAAATGAAGAGTCGGTCAGACAGTAGAGAATACAAACCAAGTTATTTATTAGTATTTACTTGAGCGGAGTCCAGTCTGACTAGCCTCCTGAGATGCTACCAAGGGGACTGACCCTCACCAACATTACATCAGTTGTTATACATTCCCAATGCTCAGCAAGACCTGCCCAGAACTGGAAATTTCCAGTTGGAGCAGGTTAACAAAGCAGACACAGAAGATGAGCTACACTCCTGAGATCGGGTACATGCTATCTCTACCTCAAGGTTACTCTGTCCGTGCCTTCCACTGTAAGCATGAGAACGGGCCTATCTAACAAGGGAGGTATGCAAAGGCACATTCATGTATTCATTAAGACAGCGAAGCTCAACCTTGGAGAAATACAAAGAAAATATCGAAGCTGTTTTCTGCTGAGGCAGACAGAATGAGACAAAAGTTAGTTTCGATCATTACACAAAATGGCGGCTGTGTGGCAAAATGAGGCCGCAAATGCTAACTTAAGCACAATGCCAATAGGGGGGCCGACCGGAAGTATTTTCTAGTCCA